>CM046950.1:128988953-129627054 GCA_025698515.1 Gossypium sturtianum
AGGGACGAAATGGGAATTTATGGAAAAGTTAGGGGCAAAATGGTAATTTTGCCTAGGATGTAAATTGAGTCCACATGAATATGAAATGTGATAAATTGATGTTAAATTTACTCATATAGATCTGGATAGACCAAATTTAGAGTTAGAACGAGGAAAAGAGGAAAAATGTCGGATTAGTAGATTTTACGTAGATGAACATTTATTGAGGTAAGTTCGTGTAACTAAATTGTGTTTATTTACATGCTTGCATTGATTGTGTTTATGTAAATTGCATAAATGTCATAAATATGTGAAATGATTACATATTCGATCAAGCCCGATAAATGAAAATGTTTAAATTAAATGATAATGCCTGATAGATGATAAAGGATAAACGATTAGAATGTTACTTATATGCTTGTAATGAATGTGAAATGTGTTCATTTGAATTATATGAATGTTGTGGATGTATGAAATAATCACATGATCGATAATGCTTGAGAAAAATGTTTAAATCCCGGTTGAATAAAATGGAAAATCGATGGATATGTGATTTCCCGAAATAAATGAGGTCCTGTATTTGTTCCTGACGGGATTTAGCTCAGACGAGTAATCCTAGCGACCTCATTACAGAAAGGATTTAGCCCGGACGGGTAATCCTGATATAAGCCCTCTCGAGCATATGTTATAGATTGGATTTAGCCGAGACGGGTAATCCAAATCAAGCTCTTTAAAGCATATGCCATAAAAAGGATTTAGCCTGGACTGGTAATCCTGTTGTTTATATATATATGACTCGAGAGTGTACTCTCTGAAATAGTACCCTATGAGTCCCATTGAATATGAATTAAAGAATTCAAATTTGTACACCACGAGTGTACTACCTGTGTATCCATCGATATTTCAGATAAATTCAATGGGTAAAAGTTATTGACATGAGAAGATATGATTAAGAATTGAGTTATTACACAAATCGGCCTGAAATACGTGAAAATGACGATAAGTGATAATTGATATATGGAAATATGAAATGATGATATTGTACATGGAATTTATTTGATGAGTATGTACATCCTTGATTATAGACTTGTACACCTTGAGTGTACTAATCGTGACCTTGGTATTCAGAGTAATATGGGTAAAGTTTTGATATGATTTGAACTCGAGATGAACTATTATGAAATTATACTTGTAATATAAAGAGATGATGTATACATGTTAAATGAATACATGTTGTGGGAAGAATATGTGCATGGAAACTTGATTGTTGTTGAGCCCATATATATTTGTGATGTTATTGTGGATTATATGACTACAAGGGCAATGAGGATATGTGTAGGGCTTGAGGGCAAATTGATTGAATATGCCTTACATAGTTACCTCAAAATAGAATGAATGGTAAGTTAAGTACCATGTTATACAAACTTACGAAGCATTTTATGCTTACTTAGTTTTATTTCCCTGTTTTAGAGTAAATCGGAAGCTCGTTGGATTGAAAGCTTAGTAGAGATCACTTACACTATCCATTGGCCCAAGTTGGTACAATATGGTAAATCAATTATGGTTGTAATGGGATGTATAGGTTATATTGGCCATATTGGCATGTAAATGTATAGGACAACTTGGCCTTTAGTGGCTTGATAATGATGTTTGTAATCTAGCCATTGGAATGGCTAGTAATGGTTGTTTTGATATACTTGTAATGTCATGCTATGGTAGCTATATATATATGTTAAGTAGTTGATCAAATAATGTTTAACACATGGATTGAACCAAGGTAAGATAGTAAACATGTATGCATTCAATGATATGCCATGTTGAATGATGGAAATTGCTTAATTTTAATGCTTGAAATGGTTGGAATGTGTTTGGTATGTTTTAGCGCAGGAAAATGGTAAATTTGGGTGACAAATGAGGCTAGGAAATGGCTTTATTTTGTCCACACAGGCAGAAACACGGGCGTGTGTCTAGACCATGTGTGACACACGACCGGGTACATGGGCGTGTAGTTAGGCCGTGCTACACGGCCTAGCACACAGGCGTGTGGCATGGCCGTATGCACAATTCAGAGAGTTACACAGGGTCGAACACGGCTAGCAGCACATGCGTGTCCCAGGGTCACACGGGCGAGTGATCCCTGGACCTTGGAAATTTTTTAAAATTTCACAAAAAAATATTAGAGGTCCCAATTAAGTCCCGAATCATTTTAATGCTCGTATTGGGCCTCGAAGGTCCATTTAAGAGACGTTACAAATGATTTCAGAATTTGAATAGTAACTTGCATGAATTATCGGTAATGCTCCGTAACCCTGTTCCGGCAACGGATACGGGTTAGGGGTGTTACATTACTTATTAGAGTGTGTTCTATCGATAGAAGTCAGGGATGTATCGGTAGAACCCAGAGTTGTATCAGTAGCACTTTGTATCGGTAGAACCCAGAGTTGTAGCAGTAGCACTTCCAGTTCTTCCGGTAGAATTCTATAGCCTTTTCAAGGTCATTTTCAGCTTGAGTTCTACGATACTTGTCCACCTAAGTATCGGTAGAAGTCCTTCAGACTTCAAAAAACTCATTAAAAATCAAGTTAATTCAAGGTTTTTAAAATTTTATTTTGTCCAACACTTTGAAAATAATTTTCAGGACTTATAAATTTTTTTTCCAAATTTAAGTAGGGGATTTTAATATTCTTTTTTTTTTATATCAAAATACTTGAAAAACTAGAGCTAACAATCTCGCCCTTTTTAATATAACAAAACATTTTAAAAATTTCTAACTCCCCCTATCTTAAACATTATTTTCAAAGTTAGCTCGCTCCCTTTTTGAAAAAATATTTTAGACGTCATTTCATTTAAATTTCAAACTTATGAAATTGGCTTGAAGATTAAGTTGAAAGAATTTCTTGTGAAGCAAGTTTTGCATTGTTCTCCCCCTTTTTATAATATCAAAAAGAAT
Organism: Gossypium sturtianum; assembly: GCA_025698515.1. Classification (NCBI taxonomy): domain Eukaryota; kingdom Viridiplantae; phylum Streptophyta; class Magnoliopsida; order Malvales; family Malvaceae; genus Gossypium; species Gossypium sturtianum. The sequence continues at coordinate 128,991,883 of CM046950.1, forward strand.
GTTTGCTTGAAAAAATAGGGGAATAAGTGCACAATACTTAAACATTTGAAGATAATAATAAAAAATGAAACAACCAAAGGCAAACAAAAGAAAAATAAACAATGGCAGTACATTTTGAACAAAAGTGTAACATCCCGATTCAGGGCCTAGTCGGAGTAGTGGTGCGAGACCACAAATCTGAGTTAGTAAATTGAGTTCTTAAGGTTTATGACATGTTTGCATGATAGTATTAAAGTTCCATGTAGAAATTTTGTGAAATTGACATGGAGTGATCAAATAGGACTAAATTGCAAAAGTTGCAAAATATGAGTTTCTAGAAGCTTTTTGTATGAAATATCTTCAGAATATAAATTAGTAGCCCTTAAATAGCAATTTTCCTAAATTATAAGTTTTGGAAAAAAACGGACATGAGTTAGTAATTTGTATATTTTTAAAGAGAAGGGCGTTTTAGTTATTTACCAATTAAATGATTAAAATGGGAAAAAGATGGTAAAAATTTCATTCATCTTCTTCCTTGTGCCGAAAATTTGGGAGACTCCATAGCTAGGGTTCTTCAAATTTTTGAAGCTTGCATGTAAGTCATCCTAGCCTCGTTTTTAATATTCTTCGTATTTTTGGAGTCCTCGTATTATGAATCAGCTATTTTTAGCTATAAGATGAGCTAAGAAGCATGTTCAAAAATCTAACCATGTGTATCATGCATGTAAAATGATATTTTATGGAAGTTTATGAGAGTTTGATGTTAGATAAACATCTTTTCCTTAGTGAATTTCATGAAAAATGATAGTATGGACTAATTTGTAATAGTTATGAAATTGGTCATACCTATTAGAAATAGTGAGAATTGATGATTGTTATAGTAGAGAAAATGAATAAGCTAAGCATGATGTTTAAGAAAGTTAAGTGAGAATCATTTTACGAGCCTAGGGGCAAAAGTGCAAATAAGAGAAAGTTTAGGGGTAAAATAGTAATTTTGCCAAAGTATGAGTTAAGAGTCAATTTAGTCAATCTGAGTATTAAATGATCTAATTATTATTATAGATCAAGGAAAACGAAGCCCAAATCGAAAACAAGGCAAGAGCAAAGTCGAGGACTAAATTACATATCTATATACATTTTGTATATTGAGGTAAGTTTGTATGATTTCTAAGCTTTATAATTATTATCATTGAATTGCTTAGCATAATGTACATTATTACCATAGATATGCTTATTGATATGTTAAATAAGGAAATTAATGAGATTAAGCATGAGAAAGTCCCGATTGAAGTTAAATTACTTAGGATACTCGATCTACCACACGAGATAAGAAAGTCCGTATAAAACCAAGCCAAGGCATGGCATCGGCAATCAAACAAGTTATCATGTAAGTCCAAGACAAGTCTTGGCATTGAAGAGTTATTATGAGATGAAGACCCATGTAAGCCCAAGCCAAGGCATGGCATTGGTGAGTCTCCAAGCAAAGATGTCATGTAAGTCCAAGACAAGCCTTGGCATTGAAAAGCTATCATGAGGTAGAGATTCCATGTAAGTAAAAGCCAAGGCATGGCATTGGTGAGTAACAAGAAAGATTTCATGTAAGTCCAAGCCAAGGCTCAGCATTGACCAGTTCATGAGTAAAGATACCAAGTAAGACCATGTCAAGACATGGCAATGGTTAGTCCCCAAGGGAACACACAAGGAAGACTTTGAGTAAGTCCATGTCAAGACATGGCATCAATACCAAGATGAGAGATCTCATGTAAGACCATATCGAAGATATGGCTTTGGCATCGAACTATATGGGATGAGATTCAGTATCCTCGGTTATTCACAGAAACTCATCGGGCAAATGAGTAAAGTTAAAGTGATAACAAGAAAGACAAGTAAGAAAAGCTATTATCAAGTTAGAAATGAGTATTACTCATATTATGAATGATGAACTAGAGATTATAATTATTATTGTAGAGTATGCTGATTCTATGTGATCAAGTGTACAGGTACCTTGTTTACCTCACAAGTATGAGACTAGTAAGTATCATGAGATATGTAAGAATCAGTATGAGTAAGTAAGCTTAAATAGCTGAAATTTATGATACCATTGTTTATGTTAAATGGTTATATTGCGCAAGTATGTTGCTACGTGCGTTATATGCAAACTTACTAAGCTAAATGCTTACGTCCTTTATTCTTTTTTTTTTCATGTAGTCCCGCAAAGCTAATCTCGTGGATCATAGTCACTGGATCTCGGAGCACACTATCAATCGCTATTTTGGTATAGCCAAGTTGTTTATATTAAGTATGGCATGTATAGGAAACATTTCATTTTGAGTTATGTTTTAAAACTAGCCAAATTGTTGGATATCAATCTTAGTATTCTTTTTGTATATGGCCAAAGAGATGTGTCATGAATGATTAAGTATGTATAATTTAATCTATCAATGAAGTATGCATCCTTGTTCATGTTAGATGTAATACTTGAGTTGCTGAATTGAGCATGAATTTGGTCTTGATTTCAAGGTGGCAATTGGCTTGGTAAATAGCCTCTAAGTGCTCACACGGTTGGACATACGGGCGTGTGTCTAGGCCGTGTACACCCTGCACCTTTGTATCTTAAGGCAGAATAGACCACGGACCAGTCACACAAGTGTGTGTTTAGACTCTAGGCCGTGTTAAGGTAGTCAGTGTGCACCACGGGTGGTAAGCACGGGCGTCTGCCTTGGCCGTGGGGCATTGGCAGAATGCTGGGGTTTTAGGTACGGTTTGGGGCCACGGCCGTGTCCAGGCCGTGTGTAAATTGCTAGTATCCACCACGGGTGGAAGACACGGGCATGTTTTAGGGGTGCACGGGCGTGTCCCAAGTCACACGGACGTGTGACCCCTATTTGGAGAGAAAGTTTACAGATGAGTTTCGAAAGTTTCGAGACTCAAGTCTGAGGCCTCGTAGGCCCATGAAATGTCTGATTTGACTAAGAAAGAGAAGTTTTTAATTTGGAATGAAATTTTATAGTCCATAAGCACAAGATTAAGTGAGTTCAAGCATGGTAATGTCTCATATCCAGTCTTAGTCTCGGACTCGGTTATGTGGTGTTACATTTAGTGGTATCAGAGCTGCGGTTTAGTCGGTTCTAGGACTAATGTAGTACGAGCACGAGTCTAGCTATACATGCCATACGTTAGAATGTTTTTATATGATAGTGTGACGACTCCTAACGACTTAAATTATATTTATACATTTTGTAAATGGATCCCGATAGAGCTGTGACGGATGATGTAGAAAGTAACACGCCGGCTCTCGTTGAAGGGATGGTGCCGAACGAGAATGAGAATAGACCCACTACGTTGAGTCAAGAAGGAGGAGAAGAGGCTAGAGAAGCCTTCCTCCATATGATGAATACATGGTATACTGAGTTCATTCGCATTTAACCCGAATTTGCAACCCCTCCACCCCACCTATTCCTCAACCTATCCCAAGAGCCCCTCAAGTAGTAGAGGTGGTAAGAGGAGAGAAGCCTCCAATCGATAGAATCAGAAACATGGGGCGTAAGAATTTAGGGCTAGAAAAGATGATGATCCGGAAAAAGTCGATTCTGGTTAGAAAATACCATCGTAGTATTTAATGAGTTGTCATGCACACCTGAGGAATGCATGAAGTGTGTAGTCTCTCTTTTAAGAGATTCTGCTTACCAATGGTGGAACACCCTTATATCGGTGGTACCGAGGGAAAAGATCACATGGGAATTTTTCCAAGAAGAGTTCAAGAAAAAGTATATAAGTCAAAGGTTCGTGGACCAGAAAAGGAAGGAATTTCTAGAGTTAAAGCAAGGCAAGATATCTGTGACTGATTATGAGCGTGAGTTTGTATGGCTCAGCAAATACGCTCGAGAATGCGTGTCCACCGAGGCCATCATGAGTAAGAGATTTGAAGATGGGCTAAATGAGGATATCAAATTGTTTGTTGCTGCCTTAGAGCTAAAGAAATTCGTTGTGCTAGTAGAGAGGGCTTGTAAAGCTGAAGAACTAGTAAAGGAAAAGAGAAAATCTGAAGTAGAGTCTCGTGACTCTAAAAAGAGACAGTGGAATAAGTCATTCCAATCCTTTTCCAAGAAGTCAAGAGATTTCTCCACCCGATCGGCTACTTCCACTGGGATTTCAAAGAAGGACAAGAGTAAGAAGTATTCGGGGAGTAAGGCACATACGACCTCAGTTGCTAGTGTGGGGAACATCCGATCAAATAGACCCGAATGCCCACAGTGTGGCAGACATCATCTTGGAGAATGTCGAGCACATGAAAATGCATGTTTCAGATGTGGTTCCCAGGACCACTACATAAAAGATTGTCTAGAGACAATGAAAGAAGATAGAGCTCAGAACCCGAGATCCGGGAGTGTGGTCAGAGGAAGACCGCAGAGGAACCCAGGAAGTGGGGAAAGCGAGAGAGGTAACCCTAGAGAGTAGGCTACGAGACCCGAGGGTAGAGCGCCTGCAAGGACTTATGCCATTCGCGCTCGTGAAGAGGCATCTTCTCCTGATGTTATTACGGGTACCTTTTCTCTTTATGATATCAAAGTTATTACTTTAATAGATCCCGGATCCACACACTCTTACGTTTGTATGAAACTAGTATCCAATATGAATATGCCTATAGATTCTACAGAATTTACGATTAAGGTGTCTAATCCTTTAGGCAAGTGTATGTTAGTTGATGAAGTATGTAAAGATTGTCCATTAATGATTAGAGGTCATTACTTTAAAGCAAATCTTATGTTGCTACCATTTGATGAGTTTGACATCATTCTTGGTATGGACTGGTTGACCACTCATGGTATAATAGTTAATTCTGGGAAGAAATATATTGAGATGAGATGTGAGAATGGGGATACTCTCCATATAGACTCAGATGAGAAAAGTAAATCTCCGGCAATGATTTTTCACATGACGACACAGAGATACGTAAGAAAGGTGTATGAGGCATATTTGGCCTTTGTGATGAATGATAAAGAAACAAAGTTAAAGATTGAGTCAGTACAAATAGTATGTGAGTACGTGAATGTTTTTCCCGAAGAATTACCAGGACTACCACCAGTTAGAGAAGTTGAGTTTAGCATTGAGCTAGCTCTTGATACTGTACCAATATCTATTACTCCTTACAGAATGGCTCCAACGGAGTTGAGAGAGTTGAAGTCACAGTTGCAAGAGTTGACAGATAAAGGTTTTGCGAGATCAAGTTGTTCTCCATTGTGCATAGATTACCGTCAACTTAATAAAGTGACAGTAAAGAACAAGTACCCATTGCCAAGGATCGATGATTTGTTCGATCAATTGAAGGGAGCCACTATGTTCTCTAAGATAGACTTGAGATTGGGGTAGTACCAGCTGAGAGTAAAGGAATCAGATGTGTCCAAGACAGCTTTTCAAACAAGGTATGGGCATTATGAATTTTTAGTCATGCCCTTTGGTTTGACCAATGCTCCTGCGGTATTCATAGACTTAATGAACCGCATTTTTAGACCATACCTCGACAAGTTTGTAGTCATTTTCATTGACGACATACTGATTTATTCCCCAAATGAGGATGAGCATGCTGAGCACCTACGGACAGATTTACAGACTCTTCAAGAAAATCAATTATATGCCAAGTTCAGTAAAAGTGAATTTTGGCTCAAGGAAATAGGATTTCTAGGAAATATTGTCTCAGGAGATGGAGTCCAAGTAGATTCAAGTAAGATTTCAACCATAATGGACTAGAATCCACTAAGAAATGTCTCTGAGGTTAGAAGTTTCCTAGGCCTAGCTGGCTATTATAGACGATTCGTCAAGGGGTTTTCTATTATTGCAACCCTAATGACTAAATTGTTACAAAAAAATGTGAAGTTTGAGTGGACAGAAAGATGCCATTAAAGTTTTGAGAAACTGAAAGCGATGTTGACAGAAGCTCCAATTTTAGTACAACCTGAGACAGGGAAAGAATTTGTGATTTACAGCGATGCATCCTTAAATGGATTACACTGTGTACTTATGCAAGAAGGCAAAGTGATTGCTTATGCCTCAAGACAGTTGAAGCCACATGAGAAGAATTATTCGACCCACGATCTAGAGTTGGCTGCCATAGTCTTCGCATTGAAGATATGGAGACACCACCTATATGGTGAGAGATGTCAGATCTTTACCGATCACAAAAGTTTGAAGTATTTGATGACGCAGAAAGAGTTGAACTTAAGGCAGCGGAGATGGTTAGAGTTGATAAAAGACTATGAATTGGTCATTGACTACCATCCCGGGAAGGCCAATGTGGTCGCCGACGCTTTGAGCAGAAAGTCCCTATTTGCATTAAGGGCAATGAATTCACGGATGACTTTATCCGACGATGGTTCTATTCTAGCTGAGTTGAAAGCTTGACCAGTATTCCTCCAAGAGATTTTTGAGGCTCAGAAAGAAGATAGTGAATTGCAAGTCAAGAGAGCTCAGTGCGAGACAGATGTTGAGTCTGATTTTTGGATTAGTCCCAATGGAAGTCTGATGTTCAAAGATAGAATTTGTGTACCAAGAAAGGACGAGCTTTTTCAGAGAATTTTGCATGAAGCACATAATGAATGTTTATCTGTACATCCGGGTAGTACCAAAATGTTTAATGACTTAAAGAAACAGTATTGGTGGCTGAGAATGAAGAAAGATATTTCAGAGTTTATTTCCAAATGCTTGATTTGTCAGCAAGTAAAGGCTGAACACCAAGTACCTCCGGGTTTGCTTCAACCTATTTTGGTTCCGGAGTGGAAATGGGACCGTATTACTATGGATTTTGGAACGGGTCTACCATTATCTCCGAGCAAGAAAGATGTTGTATGGGTTATAGTTGATAGACTCACGAAGTTAGCTGATTTTATACCTGTACGAGTTGATTACTCACTAGACAAGTTGGCAAACTTGTACGTTTCAGAAATAGTAAGGCTTCACGGTGTTCCATTGTCAATCATCTCGGATAGAGATCCGAGGTTTACATCCAGATTTTGGAAGAAGTTACAAGAGGCCTTGGGTACAAAGTTGAACTTTAGTACCGCTTTTCATCCTCAAACTGACGGTCAGTCGGAGAGGTTAATTGAAGTACTCGAGGATATGCTCAGATATTGTATTCTTGAATTTCGAGTTGGTTGGGAAAAGTTTCTCTCATTGGTAGAGTTTGCCTAAAATAATAGTTTTCAGTCGAGTTTAAAGATGGCGCCTTATGAGGCTTTATATGGGCGTAAGTGCAGAACGCCTTTATTTTGTACTGAACTCAAGGAAAACCAAATTCATCGGGTTGATTTGGTTAGAGAAGCTGAAGAGAAAGTGAAAGTGATACGAGAATGTTTAAAAGATGCATCAAATAGATAGAAGTCCTATTCGGACTTAAAGAGAAAAGAGATAGAGTATCAAGTCGGAGATAAAGTTTTCTTGAAAGTGTCACCATGGAGAAAAGTTCTCAGATTTGGCCGTAAAGGCAAGTTGAGTCCATATTTTATCGAACCATACGAGATTACTGAAAGAGTTTGGCCGGTAGCTTATCGATTGGCTTTGCCATCAGAGTTAGAAAAGATTCACGATGTGTTTCACGTGTCCATGTTGCGACGCTACCGATCAGATCCTTCACATGTAGTTACCCCGTCAGAGATAGAGATTCATCTCGACATGACTTATGGTAAAGAACCAATTAAGGTTTTAGCTCGGGAAGTCAAGCAGCTAAGGAATAAAAGTATTGCCCTGGTAAAAGTATTGTGGCAAAGACATGGAATAGAAGAAGCTACGTGGGAACCAGAAGAGAGCATGAGAAACCAGTACCCAAACCTGTTTGCTGGTAAGATTTTTGGGGACGAAAATTCCTAAGAGGGGGAGAATTGTAACATCCCGATTCAGGGCCTAGTCGGAATAGTGGTGCGAGACCACAAATCTGAGTTAGTAAATTGATTTCTTAAGGTTTATGACATGTTTGCATGATAGTATTAAAGTTCCATGTAGAAATTTTGTGAAATTGACATGGAATGATCAAATAGGACTAAATTGCAAAAGTTGCAAAATATGAGTTTCTAGAAGCTTTTTGTATGAAATAGCTTTAGAATATAAATTAGAAGTCCTTAAATAGCAATTTTCCCAAATTATAAGTTTTGGACAAAAACGGACATGAGTTAGTAATTTGTAAATTTTTAAAGAGAAGGGCATTTTAGTCATTTACCAATTAAATGATTAAAATGGGAAAAAGATGAAAAAATTTCATTCATCTTCTTCCTTGTGCCGAAAATTTGGGAGACTCCAGAGCTAGGGTTCTTCAAATTTTTGAAGCTTGCAAGTAAGTCATCCTAGCCCCGTTTTTAATATTCTTCGTATTTTTGGAGTCCTAGTATTATGAATTAGCTATTTTTAGCTATAAGATGAGCTAAGAAGCATGTTCAAAAATCTAACCATGTGTATCATGCATGTAAAATGATATTTTATGGAAGTTTATGAGAGTTTGATGTTAGATAAACAACTTTTCCTTATTGAATTTCATGAAAAATGATAGTATGGACTAATTTGTAATAGTTATGAAATTGGTCATACCTATTAGAAATAGTTAGAATTGATGATTGTTATAGTAGAGAAAATGAATAAGCTAAGCATGATGTTTAAGAAAGTTAAGTGAGAATCATTTTACGAGCCTAGGGGCAAAAGTGTAAATAAGAGAAATTTTACGGGCAAAATAGTAATTTTGCCAAAGTATGAGTTAATAGTCAATTTAGTCAATGTGAGTATTAAATGATCTAATTATTATTATAGATCAAGAAAAACGAAGCCCAGATCGAAATCGAGGCAAGAACAAAGTCGAGGACTAAATTACATATCTATATACATTTTTTTATATTGAGGTAAGTTTGTATGATTTCTAAGATTTATGATTATTATCATTGAATTGCTTAGTATAATGTACATTATTACCATAGAAATGCTTATTGATATGTTAAATAAGGAAATTAATGAGATTAAGCATGAGAAAGTCCCGATTGAAGTTGAATTACTTAGGATACTCGATCTACCACACGAGATAAGAAAGTCCGTATAAGACAAAGCCAAGGCATGGCATCGGCAATCAAGCAAGTTATCATGTAAGTCCAAGACAAGTCTTGGCATTGAAGAGTTATTATGAGATGAAGACCCATGTAAGCCCAAGCCAAGGCATGGCATTGGTGAGTCTCCAAGCAAAGATGTCATGTAAGTCCAAGACAAACCTTGGCATTGAAAAGCTATCATGAGGTAGAGATTCCATGTAAGTCCAAGCCAAGGCATGGAATTGGTGAGTAACAAGAAAGATTTCATATAAGTCCAAGCCAAGGTTCGGCATTGACAAGTTCATGAGTAAAGATACCAAGTAAGACCATGTCAAGACATGGCAATGGTTAGTTCCCAAGGGAACACACAAGGAAGACTTTGAGTAATTCCATGTCAAGACATGGCATCAATACCAAGATGAGAGATATCATGTAAGACCATATCGAGGATATGGCTTTGGCATCGAACTATGTGGGATGAGATTCAGTATCCTCGATTATTTGCAGAAACTCATCGGGCAAATGAGTAAAGTTAAAGTGATAACAAGAAAGACAACTAAGAAAAGCTATTATCAAGTTAGAAATGAGTATTACTCATATTATGAATGATGAACTAGAGATTATAATTATTATTGTAGTGTATACTGATCTATGTGATCAAGTGATACAGGTACCTTGTTTACCTCACAAGTATGAGACTAGTAAGTATCATGAGATATGTAAGAGTCAGTATGTGTAAGTAAGCTTAAATAGCTGATGTTTATGATACCATTGTTTATGTTAAATGGTTATATTGAGCAAGTATGTTGCTACGTGCGTTATATGCAAACTTACTAAGCTAAATGCTTACGTCCTTTATTCTTTTTTTTCATGTAGTCCCGCCAAGCTAATCTCGTAGATCATAGTCACCGGAGCTCGGAGCACACTATCAATCGCTATTTTGGTATAGCCAAGTTGTTTATATTAAGTATGGCATGTATAGGAAACATTTCATTTTGAGTTATGTTTTAAAACTAGCCAAATTGTTGGCTATCAAGCTTAGTATTCTTTTTGTATATGGCCAAAGAGATGTGTCATGAATGATTAAGTATGTATATTTTAATCTATCAATGAAGTATGCATCCTTGTTCATGTTAGATGTAATACTTGAGTTGCTGAATTGAGCATGAATTTGGTCTTGATTTAGGGTGGCAATTGGCTTGGTAAATAGTCTCTAAGTGCTCACACGGTTGGACACACGGGCGTGTGTCTAGGCCGTGTGCACCCTGCACCTTTGTATCTTAAGGCAGAATAGACCACGGACCAGTCACACGGGTGTGTGTTTAGACTCTAGGCCGTGTTAAGGTAGTCAGTGTGCACTACGGGTGGTAAGCACGTGCGTGTGCCTTAGCCGTGGGGCATTGGCAAAATGCTGGGGTTTTAGGCACGGTTTGGGGCCACGGGCGTGTCCAGGCCGTTTGTAAATTGCCAGTATCCACCATGGGTCGAAGACACGTGTGACCCCTATTTGGAGAGAAAGTTTCCAAATGAGTTTTGAAAGTTTCGGGACTCAAGTCTGAGGCTTCATAGGCCCATGAAATGTCTGATTTGACTAAGAAAGAGAAGTTTTTAATTCGGAACAAAATTTTATAGTCCGTAAGCACAAGATTAAGTGAGTTAAAGCATGGTAATATCTCGTATCCAGTCTTAGTCTCGGACTCGGGTATGGGGTGTTACAAAAAGCATCAAAATGCAATGAAAAAAAAATCCCAAAGTAACAAAATATGCAACCAATATTAATATCCTAAATATCCAAAGAAAGACAACCAAGCAACCCAAAAGATTGATATAATCCAACCAAAAAACGTATAAAAATCAACCAAGAAGTGAGGTCATAATAGTCTGATGGCAGGGGAAACTGAGAGGCCAACTTATTGATGTGCTCATCTAATTAAGTGTACCGATCGTCGAAATGAGCAGTTAATACATTAAAGCATGCATTGACTCGAAACGACAGCCCATTGATCACCTCTAGTAAACGTGTTGTGCGCGGGGACGGCAGAGCGAGGAGAGCTAGATAAGCCTCATGCGGAGACCTAGGAACATTAGATGATTGTGGAGCAACTGGTGGAACCGTCGATGCCTTAGCTGCCGAGGATTGCCGATCGAACTTGTGGACCCAAATTCCCTCATCATCAAGCTTCTAATTGCAACTATGCGCAGTCGAGATATCGATAAAGAAGATTATGTAACAACTCGGTTTAGACCCTAGTCGGAACAGTTGTTTCGAGACCACAAATCTGAGGTCGTAAATATATTTTAATGTTACTTTTGGTGTTGATTATGTGTGATATAATCTATGTGAAAATTCTGTGTGATTATTTTATCGACTGTGTGTCAAATTGTGAGAAAGGACTTAATTGTATAAAGTGTAAATGCTGAGTGTTGTTTGTTAAGTACTTAATTATTGTTGGCTTTTATGGTGGAGGCCTTATGAGGCAATATAACCTTTTTAAAGATAGTGGATGGCTAAATGACATATTAGCTTTAATATTTATTTGCTTTATATGTTTAATGAAAGGGCAAATGAGTAAAATGTTTAATAAAGTAATAATAATAAAACAAAAGCAAGAAAATAAGATGAATGTGTTCATCTTTGTCCACCGAAAACACAAATAGAAAAGAAGGAAGAAAAGCTTTGTGAAATTCGGCCATTGTTCATCTTGATTGAGGTATGATTTTGAGTCAGTTTTTGATCATTTCTACGTTTTTTTGTAATCGTTGCTTCGTCCTCTACAAAACCCATGCTTAAAATTTTTGAATTGATGATTTCTATAAAATGTGCCATTGATGAAATGGTAAGCTTTGTGATGAGTGTTGGTGTTAAATGAAAGATATGTGTTTATTGAACATGTTTTATTCTTTAACTTTTGATGAATTTAGCTAATTAGGGCTAAATTGAGAAAATAGCATTTTGAAGGATTAAAATGTGAAATAAATGAAATGTGTGGGCTTGTATGAATATAGTGAGAATTCGGCTAGGTATGGGTGCAAGCTAATTATGTGAATTTGATGATTTTGTGAAAGAGGGACTAAAGTGTCGAAATGTAAAAATGTGAGGGCTATTTTGTAAAATGCTCTAAATATGTGTGTTTGGACTAAAATGAATGATTTGGTGATTGAATGGATTGAATTTGAATGTGTATAGACCAAGAAAGGAGAGGTTTGGATCGAGATCGAGGCAAAGATAAAGTGCTCGATTGACCGACCGTTTCGATAGTTCAACGTCCGAGGTAAGTTTGGACACAATACAAACTTTTAGTTATGTTAAATGTTATGAAATGAATGTTATAATGATATTGAAATGTGGATGCTATGTGAGAGTTGAGTTTGAGTTATGTGGCAGTAAGTGTGCGTATTCGAAAACGTGATCGAGATGATCAGCACTATGTGTGCGAAATAATATAAACTTCGACTTTGTGGTTGGCACTGTGTGTGCGATACCGATTGAAGAGCGGTTTGATATAAATGCACTGTGTGTGCGATGATAATTAAGCTTCGGCTAAATATCGGGGCACTAAATGTGCGATTGAATTAAAGAAGAGACGGAAGTGGATCGAAAGGGAAAAGTGAGTATTGAGTAGCAAATGTAATTGACTACTAGGTGTTGACTAAGGCACGCTCGGAACCTATGTGGTTGATGAATCCATGAATGAGATTATGAAATGTTAAATGAGCATTTTAGTTTTGGATGGCATGATATATATATGTATATGTGGAATAATCTATGTGATGATTTGTTTTATTATAATGTATCATGTTACGAACTTACTAAGCTTTGAAAGCTTACTGTGTGATTTGTTTCTCTGCTTTGCAGTGTTAGTAAAGCTTGCTCGGATCCATGAATCGTCAGCATCTCAATCACACTATCGGCATTCTATTTTGGTACTTTTGGAAAGATGTACATAGTTGAAATATGGCATGTATAGGCTAGTTGTTTTGAATCATATTTGAGATGTGTAAATAGCCATGTGATGTGGCTAGCTAAGTGTTGGTAATGTGCATGAGTGAATATGGTATTTGGTGCATATTTTGATATGGCATGATGGTAATGAATTAGCATATGAATGGTGAATTCAATGATGAATTAATGCCTTAGTGATTTAGTGAGGTTATGGATGATTTATACCTAGATTTACATGTAATTTGGTTGTATAAAATGGCATGCTTAGAAATGAGATTCTATGTGATGATATGATGATTGTTGGACATGAAATTGGTTGCCAAATTGTGTGTATAAAGATGCTCAAATGTGCTTGTAGGATTGACCCATGTGGGTGGCATTTTGGCCTTGCAAATGGCCTAATTGAGCCCCACGGTTGTGGCACACGGGCGTTCTTAGTGACCGTGGGGCTAAGTCAGTAGCTAGCCTAATAGCACACGGCCAAGACACGGGCGTGCCTAGTCGCAGTGTTAGAAATTCAGAATATGGCCTAAGAGTACACGGCCTTAGCACACGGGGTACCGGGTGGCCGTGGGTGTAAATTCAGATTCGATCACGGCCAAGGCACACGGGCGTGCTTGGTGGCCGTGGATGGGAAGTCAGATTCGACCACGGCCAAGGCACACTGGCGTGCTTGGTGGCCGTGGATGTGAGGTCAGATTTGACCATGGGGAGGACACACGGGGGTGTCCAGCTGCCGTGGAAGGCACACGGTTTGCCCACACGGGCGTGTATCCCTTCAAAACCTAGAAAAGTTTTAAATTTTGAGTAGTTTCTGTATGTGTTTCGGTTTAGTCCCGACCCTTCCCTAGCATGTGTTTAAGGTCTTATACGCCTTAAAAAAGGGACTAATTGTTTTTATTTGATGTATTATGATGATGATTGACTTTGTGTCGTAAATGAGTTGCGAAATGATTCTATTGTCCGGTAATGCCTCTTAACCCTATTCCAGCGACGGTTTTGGGTTAGGGGTGTTACATTTTATTAGTATCAGAGCTATGGTTTAGCCGATTCTTGGACTAACATAGCGTGTGTGAGTCTAGCTATACATGCCATATATGAAATTGCGATAGTGTGATGAATACTGACAATAAAAAATGTGTTTTATTATAATAATGCATCCCGATCGAGCAGTTACTGACGATGTAGAAAGTAATGCGCCTGCTCCCGTTCAAGGGACAGCGGGAGCAGGCGCCGGCCACATCTAGGCCGAATGATAGTAGTGAAAGAGGAGAGGCTAAGCAGGCCTTCTTCTGAAAGATGAGCAAGTGGTTTACAGAGTTCGTTTGAACGAATCCGGCTGCTCCACAACCTCCACCCCCACAAGTACCTGTTGTGCCACAAGTTGTAGATCCGATCAGATTGAATAAACCACCTGTAGACAAGATTTGGAAATATGGGGCCGATGAGTTTAGGGCTACATCTGATGGCGATACTGAGCGAGATGAGTTTTGGCTTGAGAATACAATCAGAGTATTCGACGAGATGTCATTGAACCTTGATGAGTGCATTAAGTGTGCAGTTTCCTTGTTGAGAGACACGGCTTATAACTGGTGGAAAACATTGATATCTGTGGTTCCGAGAGAGAGAATCACCTGGGACTTCTTTCAAGTTGAGTTTAGAAAGAAGTATATCAGTCAACGCTTCATTGATCAGAAACGTAAAGAGTTTCTAGAATTTAAACAGGGCCGTTTGTCTGTTACTTAGTATGAACGAGAATTCGTAAAACTGAGTCAATACGCGAGGGAATGTGTTTCGACTGAAGCTACTATGTGCAAACGTTTCATAGAGGGATTGAATGAAGACATTAAATTGTTAGTTGGGATACTTGATATAAATGAATTTGTTGTGTTAGTCGAAAGAGCATGCAAAGCTGAGGAGCTCAGTAAAGAAAAGAAGAAAGCCGATTCTGAGGCTCGTGATGAAAGGAAGAGATCGATGAATAAGTTCTCTAAACCTTCAATGAAGAGATTCAGAGATGCAAGCAACCGATCAAATGCTTTGTTTGGGCATCCGAATAGAGATCACGCAAGACTAAGTGTTGGTCCGAGAATTCAAGCTCGAATGGAATCAAGTTTCAATAGTGCCAAAAGTAATAAACCTGAGTGTAGGCAGTATGGAAGGCGACATGTGGGAGAATGCTGGGGCAAGTACAACAATAGAGTTTATTATAAATGTGGATCCAAAGATCATTTTATTCGAGATTGCCTAAAGAAGGTCAAAGAGGAAAATGTTCAGAATGAAAGATCGAGTAATGTGACTGCTAGAGGTAGACCACCCAGAAACATCAGAAATGTGAGTGGAAGCCAAAGGGGGACTACTAACATAGCTGTGAGGTTAGAAGCGAGAGCACCTGCCCGAGCCTATGCTATACGTGCACGAGAGGAAGCATCATCTCCAGACGTCATCACCGGTACTTTCACTTTATTTGATACTGATGTCATTGCATTGATAGATCCAGGATCAACTCATTCCTATGTGTGTATAAACTTAGTATTGAATAAGAATCTACTTGTTGAGTCTACTGAATTTGTGGTTAGAGTGTCGAACCCCTTAGGCAAGTGTGTTTTGGTGGATAAAATATACAAGAATTACCCATTGATGTTTCGTGATATATGTTTTCTGGCCAATTTGATGTTACTACCATTCGATGAGTTTGACATAATTCTGGGTATGGATTGGCTTACTCTGCATATTGCCATCGTGAATTGTAAAAGAAAGAGTAATGAGTTGAAAAGTCAGAATGGTGAGCTAGTTCGAATAGAATCCAATGATATGAAAGGATTACCAGCTGTTGTATCTACGATGAAAGCTATGAACTATGTGAAAAAGGGTTGTGAAGCTTATTTGGCGTACGTGATTGATACAAAAGTGTCAGAAAAGAAAGTTGAATCTATGCCTGCGGTATGTGAGTTTCCAGATGTGTTTCCTAAAGAGTTACCGGGATTACCTCCAATTCGGGAAGTCAAATTTGGTATTTAATTAGTGCCGGGGACCACTCCCATTTCTATAGCTCCGTATAGAATGGCACCAACAGAATTGAAAGAGTTAAAGTCGCAGTTGTAAGAATTAACTGATAGAGGATTTGCATGATCGAGTTTCTCACCTTGGGGAGCTCCTGTGTTATTTGTGAAAAAAGAAAGATGGAACTATGAGAATGTGTATTGATTATCGACAATTGAATAAAGTGACGATAAAGAACAAATATCTGTTGCCTCGTATTGATGATTTGTTTGATCAGCTGAAGGGAGCTACAGTGTTTTCAAAGATAGACTTGAGATCTGGTTATTATTAGTTAAGAGTTAAAGAATCTGATGTGCCGAAGACCGCTTTCAGAACGAGGTATGGACATTATGAATTCTTAGTGATGCCTTTTGGACTAACAAATGCTCCTGTAGTGTTTATGGATCTAATGAATCGGATATTCAGACCGTATTTGGATCGCTTTGTTGTGGTATTCATTGATGATATTTTGATCTATTCGTGTGATGAGGTGCAGCATGCTGAGCATTTGAGAATCGTGCTACAAACTCTACGTGAGAAATAGTTATATGCAAAGTTTAACAAATGTGAATTTTGGTTGCGTGAAGTTGGTTTTCTGGGGCATATTGTGTCAGCTACCGGGATACGAGTTGATCCTAGTAAAATCTCTGCTACATTAGAATGGAAGCCTCTGAGAAATGTGTCTGAAGTCCGTAGTTTTCTGGGACTAGCGGGATATTATAGGCGGTTTGTGAAAGGTTTCTCTATGATTGCGACTCTCTTGACGATGTTGTTACAGAAAGATGTTAGATTTGAGTGGTCAGAAGAGTGTCAGCAGAGTTTTGAGCAGTTGAAAGTGTTGTTGACGAAAGCGCCAGTTTTGATTCAACCCGAATCAGGTAAAGAGTTTATAGTTTACAGTGATGCATCATTGAATGGTTTGGGCTGTATGCTGATGCAAGAGGGGAAAGTCATTGCTTACGCCTCGAGACAGTTAAAATCGTATGAAAAGAATTATCCGACGTATGACCTTGAATTGGCTGCAATTGTGTTCGCATTGAAGATTTGGCGTCACTATATGTTTGGGGAAAAATGTCACATCTATACTGATCATAAGAGCTTAAAGTATTTGATAACTCAGAAAGATTTGAATTTGCAACAGAGAAGATGGTTAGAATTATTGAAAGACTATGAACTTGTGATACATTATCACCCGGGTAAAGCTAATGTTGTAGCTGATGCCTTGAGTCAGAAATCGTTATATGCTTTACGAGCTATGAGTACTCAAATAGATCTGTGTGATGATAGTGCAGTTATAGCTGAGTTGAAAGTTAAGCCGATGTTCGTACAGCAGATTTGTGATGCCCAGAAAAGGGATGCTGAAATAATGACTAAACGAATTCTGTGTGAATCAAATGCTAAATCAGAATTTTGAGTTGATAGTGATGATTGTTTGAGATTTAGAGATCGGATTTGTGTTTCGAGAAATTCAGAGTTAATTTCGATGATTTTGAATGAAGCTCATAATAGTCCATTAACTGTGCATCCTGGGAGTACGAAAATGTATAATGATCTGAAACAGTTTTATTGGTGGCATGGTATGAAACGAGACATCTCTGACTTTGTGTCAAAATGTTTAGTTTGTCAGCAAGTCAAAGCTGAACATCAAGTTCCGTCTGGTTTGTTACAACCGATTATGATTCCTGAGTGGAAATGGGAGAGAATCAAAATGGACTTCGTGTCGAGTTTGCCCTTATCTCCGAGTAAGAAAGATGCAATCTGGGTGATAGTGGACAGATTGATGAAATCAGCTCATTTCGTTCCGGTGAGAACCGATTATTCTTTAGATAAGTTAGTTGAATCGTATATCGATGAGATTGTGAGATTGCACTTTGAGTACCATTATCTATAGTGTCCGATGCAGAGATCGTAGATTTACCTCATGATTTTGGAAGAAATTGCAAGTTACTTTAGGCACGAAATTTCATTTTTGTACTGCTTTTCATCCGCAAATAGATGGTCAATCCGAACGAATCATTCAGATTCTTGAAGACATGTTGAGATGTTGCATACTTGAATTTGAAAGTACGTGGGAAAAGCATTTATCATTGATTGAGTTTGCGATAACAACAACGCTTTTCAATCTAGCATTAAAATGGCACCATATGAGGCTCTTTATGGTCGAAAGTGTAGAACTCCATTGTATTGGACTGAGTTGAGTGAGAATAAGATTCACGGGGTTGATCTGATAAAAGAGACTGAATAGAAAGTGAAAGTAATTCGTGACAGTTTGAAAGTGGCTTTAGATCGTCAAAAGTCTTATACAGATTTGAAATGAAAAGATATTGAATTCGAAGTCGGCGATAAAGTGTTTTTGAAAGTATCTCCGTGGAAGAAAATGCTTCGATTTGGCCGGAAAGGCAAGCTGAGTCTGAGATTCATTGGACCGTATGAGATCATTGAGCGAGTTGGGTCAGTTTCTTGCAGATTGATGTTGCCACCTGAGTTAGAAAACATTCATAACGTGTTTCATGTGTCAATGCTTTGACGGTACAGATCAGACTCGTCTCATGTGATTGCTCCTACTGAGGTTGAGATTCAGTCAGACTTGTCGTATAGTGAAGAACCGATCCGAATTGTGGCATGTAAGACCAAAGAGTTGAGAAATAAGAAAATCTCTTTAGTGAAAGTATTATGGCACAAACACAAAATTGAAGAGGCTACGTGGGAGCCTGAGAACGTTATGAGAGAGCAACATCCAAAATTATTCACTGGTAAGATTTTCGGGGACGAAAATCCCTAAGGGGGGAGAGTTGTAATAGCCCGGTTTAGACCCTAGTCGGAACAATGGTTTTGAGACCACAAATCCGAGGTCATAAATATATTTTAATATTATATTCGGTGTTGATTATGTGTGATATAGTCTGTGTGAAAATTCTGTGTGATAATTTTATCGACTGTGTGTCAAATTGTGAGAAAGGACTTAATTGTATAAAGTGTAAATGCTGAGTGCTGATTGTTAAGTACTTAATTATTGTTGGCTTTTAAGGTGGAGGCCTTATGAGGCAATTTAACCTTTTTAAAGATAGTGGATGGCTAAATGACATATTAGCTTTAATATTTATTTGCTTTATATGTTTAATGAAATGAAAAATGAGTAAAATGTTTAATAAAGTAATAATAATAAAATAAAAGCATGAAAATAAGATGAATGTGTTCATCTTTGTCCACCGAAAACACAAATAGAAAAGAAGAAAGAAAAGCTTTGTGATATTCGACCATTGTTCATCTTGATTGAGGTATGATTTTGAGTCAGTTTTTGATAATTTCTACGTTTTTGTAATCGTTGCTTCGTGCTCTACAAAACCCATGCTTAAATTTTGTGAATTGATGATTTTTATAAAATGTGCCATTGATGAAATGGTAAGCTTTATGATGAGTGTTGGTGTTAAATGAAAGATATGTGTTTATTGAACATGTTTTATTCTTGAACTTTTGATGAATTTGGCTAATTAGGGCTAAATTGAGAAAATAGTGTTTTGAAGGATTAAAATGTGAAATAAATGAAATGTGTGGGCTTGTATGAATATAGTGAGAATTCGGCTAGGTATGGGTGCAAGCTAATTTTGTGAATTTGATGATTTTGTGAAAGAGGGACTAAAGTGTCGAAATGTAAAAATGTGAGGGCTATTTTGTAAAATGCGCTAAATATGTGTGTTTGGACTAAAATGAATGATTTGGTGATTGAATGGATTGAATTTGAATCTGTATAGACCAAGAAAGGAGAGGTTCAGATTGAGATCGAGGCAAAGATAAAGTGCTCGATTGACCGACCGTTTCGATAGTTCAACGTCCGAGGTAAGTTCGGACACAATATGAACATTTATGTAACATTCGGGAATTAGGGGCTCTGCATTTTATGTTTGCTGCATGTAAGCATGCTCAGTTTTTTAATTTAGTATGTTTGGGGGTCCCGGGAAGGCTCGGGGTTAAGCTTGAGCCTTGGTGGAAATTTTGTTTTTAGGCTCTTTAGGGGAAAGCTGGTTGAGGCAGGTCTCAAGGGTAAGTTCTTGTGTTTGTTGACACAAGAAGAAGTGTTGTGGAGTGGCAAGAAGGCGCCACTTAAGGTGCAGGGTAGTGGCGTCACAAGGGAGCAGCAAGGGGAAGGAGTTCGAGTCTCTTCAAAGAAAGATTCAGAGCTTTATTTTTTGTGCTTAGGGAGCTAAGGAAGTGGCTTTCGGCTGGACCCTCCAAGGTTGTTGGTTGAATGAGTCAAGCCATTTGAATGGGTGGCCATGAGGTGTTTGTGGGATTTGAATAGGTCAACAAGTTTGAATGGGAGAAGGAGAGTGAAAGTAGGAGGGAATCATGGGATTTGATGTTGGTGGAAGTGGTTGGCCGAATGTGGGGATTGTGGGAAGGAGAAATTTGGCTAGGGGGCATGAGGAAGCATTTTCGGTTTAGCTACTTGAGGTGTGCCGAATTTGGGGAGAGAGCTTTTTGGTTTACCATTTCGGGTTGCCTAGTTTCAATGTGTGGCGAATTTTCCTAGTGCATCTAAGGTCTTTTCGTGTGGAATTCTTTTTGGTTCTTCCCAACCTCTTTTCATCTCTTTTCATTTTTGGGTTGTCAACCTTTTCCATTTGTGCATTGCTTTTCTTCAAGGTTACCAAAGTCACTTTGGCCGAACCTCTCCTCCTTATTCATCCAACTTTTTCTTTTTTGTGCTACACTTTTCTCTAAAGCAAAAACCTTCTTCTTCACCTTGTCTTCTTGCACTTTACTTTCTTTTCTCCTCTTACCGAAGCTTACTCCTTATCATCCTCTCTTTGTGTTTCGTCCTACATCTTTCACCATAACCGAATCTCCATCTCTCCTTTCTATTGCTCTAGTAAACCGACACTCCTACTCCTCTCGATTCTTGGCTAGTTTTCACCATATCTGAATCTTCTTGTGTGCCAATCGGTATCTCTGCTCAAGGTAAGGTTCTTTCTTTTATTTTCTTTTACAAAATCTCTTCTTTCTTTCTTTTTAAGAGGAAGTCGAATATCTCCTTGAGTCAGCTAAGTCTTTTCTTTCCATCCTATGCTTTAAGCCGAATCTCAGAAAGCAAGGTGCTTGTGACTGCTGAAGGTTCTCTTCGATCAGAGTTCGTTTGTGCAAGGTAATCGAAGATTCTATCACCCTTCTTTGTGTTTTCGGTCCTATGTGGGGTCATAGCCGAAGTGGCTATTGTTGTCTCTTTTAGAAGTCGCGGCTAACCCTTTTAACTTTCTTTCAACATAGCGTGATTGCTCTGAAATAAAGTGGATAGCCGAATCTCTTCAGCCGACTTTAGGAGTCTCTCTTAGACCATATCCAGCCTGGTGTGGTGTGACTTCTTGATAACCAAGGTAAGGGATTATTTTCTCAGATTCCTTAGCTAGTATTCTCCTTTGTGTTTTGGTTGCCTTAATCAACATTTCCTTAATAGACAATCGACGTCTCTCTGACCTCTGATCAAGTCTGTTTCATGGATGCAAGAAGCGGTCAAGCTGAGGTGGAGAGTGTATCCGTAATCCCTACTCCTAAGTTTAAAAGGCGTGCTGTGTCGGCGGTTTAGGATTTTTCGCCGGGCTGTGGTAGAGAGCCGACGTGTGCCTGGGATAGGCAAATAGCCGTTGTCCCTGCTAGTGAAAGCGTGGACGTAAAGAGTTTAGTGTTACGCGTTATCAGGTGTGTAATTCTAACACTTTGTTTGTTAAAATTACGTTATTAACTGAGTTGGCAGAAAGCCGAAATGACTATTTAGGCAGTCGAGATACCCTCGTGGGTAAGGTTGGTGACACCGGGTAAGTATCCATACTGTTCTACTTTTGAATATAGGAATGTATGATATAATTCACCACTGTGCTTTGGGAGCATGTTTGCATTCATCTCAGTATGTAACATGTGCATGGGCTTAGAGTATGATGTGAATAGGGGAAATGTGATTCTAAGACTGTCACCAGTGGTTTGGTACCACACGTGGGTTGGCCCCACATAATTATATCCAGTGACTATGTCTTATTTGTTTGGTACCACAGTGGTTTGGCACCACATATATTATTTCCGTGACTCGTCCCAGTGGTTTGGTACCTCAGTGGGTTGGCCCCACATATATTCATCAGGGATTGTCACCAGTGGTTTGGTACCACAAGTGGGTTGGCCCCACATATATTATAATTTGTGACTCTGTTTCCAGTGGTTTGGAACCACCAGTGGTTTGGTACAACAGTGGCTTGGTGCCACAGGCGTTTGGATGATTCAGGTGTGTAGAGGATGGAAAACTAGGTTGGGCTGGGCTGCATTACATAAATGTGATATATGCTATATTGAGTGGGCTAAGGCCCAATGTGCATCTGGGGGCTTAAGGCCCGATTGTGTTATAAGGGGAATTACACACTGAGTCTCGGTGACTCACCCCTCTGCTTAATTTGCAGGTAGTCGATAGATTGCGGATTTGGAGCCGAGGCAGACTCGAGGTGGCCATGCAGTATTTTCTAGTAATTTCGTCTTCTTTATTTTAAATTTTCACTATTAAGTTTAGGTTTTGGTATTGTAATAAGGCCACTTTATCTTTAATTTGGGTTTTGTTATAATGTTAATATCGCATCTCTAATAAACTAAAGAAGATGGAGTTTTTCTGCAATTAAAAACTTTGAACAAGGGTTTTCAAATGGCTAACGAAAGATGGATATCGAGTAACAAATTGATTCAGAGATTTTGCTTAAAAATCGCAACATTGTTTTCAAATGGCAAGTTTAAATGGAATTTCTTAAAATTCAATTTTCGACAAATGAACCTGACTTTGAAATTCAGACTAAGTCAAACAATTACTTCAAATTTTCGCTAAGGGTACAAAAATGAAACGCAAAGTTTTTCCAACCCATGATATTTTGTTAGTTTTCCCAAATTTTCTTTCCTGTAGCATACCAGATTTGGTCGTGGCGTATTGACCGAATTTGGGGTGTTACAATTATGGTATCAGAGCCTAGGTTTCAAAAACTCGGCTGTGGGTGTGAGGTTCAAAAATGTTTTTGAAAGTTGGTTTAGAAAATGGTTTAGAAAAAATACATGTTTTCTGGAAGCATGGCACCCGAGTCTCCGACACCAAATCCGCACGGTAAGTCTTCTGACTATTGGTTGTTTTGCTTGAAGTAATTGAATTGTGCTATGGTTGCTAGTACTAAGAAATTCAACTTTAGAGACTGAGACCTATAGGTGTATATGTATTTACGAGAACTACTTCTAATGCTATTTCCCATAAGACTGTTCGGTAATAAACAGTGAAAGAAGTACTAATTCATAAAACTTTTAATCAGATTAAGTCAGATTAGTAGTCATGAGCGCTAGAGGTCATGGACGTGGTATGCGAGGCCGTGGAAGAGGCCGAGGTGTCAGGGTTGAACCTTCGGAATCTGGGGATGGGCCGGAAGGTGAAGTGCCAACATCACCGGTGGCGGAAGCAAAATTTCAGGATCAAACTGGTGGAAATGATGTTGTGTCTCAAGCTATGTTACGTGTTTTGGAGTGAGTCACTGGAGCGAGCACAGGATCAGTAGCTCGAAAATCTGTGTTTGAGCGACTCCGAGCTAACGGGGCTAAAATTTTTAGGGGCACTTCTGGTGTGGCTCCTAATGTAGCGGAGTACTGGCTAGAGGCAGTGGAACGGATCATGGATGATCTTGAATGTACCGCAGAAGAGAAATTAAGAGAAATTGAAAGGAGTAATTTCTCTTCTTCGAGATGAGGCATATTAGTGGTGGCTTACGGTAAGGGATGGTACAGCAGCTGAACGCATTACTTGGGACTTCTCTAAATCAGCATTTCAAGGAAAGTATATTGGGTCGAGCTATGTGGGCGCTTAGCGGAAGGCATTCTTAAACTTGGTTCAGGGGAGTAAGTCAGTGGCCGAGTATAAGGCGGAATTCCTACGTCTAAGTCGTTATGCTCGAGGTATCGTTGCAACAGATCATGAGCGTTGTGTCTGATTTGAAGATGGTCTAAGGGATGAGTTGCGAGTACTAATAGCTCCGCAACGGGAAAGAGAATTTGTTGTTTTAGTTTAGAAGACTAAGATAGCCGAGGAGGTGAAGCGGTCCGAAAAGCAGAATCAGGACAGGGACAGTGGTAGGAATAAAAGGAATTTTGGGTCGTCTGGATCTGCTAGGGGTTTCCGAAAGAGGCCTAGGTTAGATGGGCCGAGTCGTCTTGCGAAGCCTGTTGCTGTTAGTTGGCATCCGCAGTGTGCTCGATGTGGGAAATTTCATTCGGGGGAGTGCTGGGCAGGTAATAGAGGATGTTTTGGGTGTGGGTCTATGGATCATCGGATAAGGGATTGTCCACGAGAGCCAGTAAGAGCGCAGTCAGAAGGTCAGAGAAATGCGCAATTCAGAAGATGTGGGCAGCAACCACAGAGAGGTCATGGTTCAGCCAGGGGAGGAAATGGCTTTGGTCGAGGACGGGGAGCACCGGGCAGAGGTGCTGGGAATATAGATACGAGACAGCCTGGGTTGGTCTATGCAGCTAGACGCCGAGAGGAGGGCGATGCACTGGACGTCATAACTGGTACGTTCTTTATTTTCGGTTCACCCTTTACAGCACTGATAGATATTGGGTCTACGCATTCTTATGTTGCTAGCATTGTGTCTGGAACTTTGAACATAGAATCTGAGATTACTTCTAGAAAGATGACTGTTATTAGCTCTTTAGGACAATCTGTAGTGGTGAACAAACTTTTTAGGAGTGTGCCTTTAGAAGTTCAATGGATAGTTTTTCCAGCTGACTTGATGGAACTGCCGTTCGGCGAGTTCGATTTGATCTTAGGCATGGACTTGTTAGTAAAGTATCGAGCAAACTTGGATTGTGCGGCTAAGCGCATGGTGTTGAGAACTTCCGAGGATAATGAGGTGCTAGTGATAGGTGAAAGAAGGAATTATCTCATCCAATGTAGTGTCCGCTTCTCTTAAGGTTTGAAAGGATGGTGAGAAAAGGATGCGAGGCTTTCTTAGCTTTTGTCGGTCGCGTAGAAGCCAAAGAATTGTCTGTAAAAGATGTTAGAACAAAGAAGGAATTCTCCGATGTTTTTCTAGAAGAGCTTCCGTGTTACCTCCGATCGCGAGGTAGAGTTCGCATATTGATCTTCTTCCGAACAGCTCGAGATCCATTTCTCCATATAGGATGGCGCCAAAGGAGCCGGTGGAACTAAAAGCTCAGATTCAGGAACTATTGGACCGGGGTTTTATCTAACCAAGTGTGTCTCCATGGGGAGCACCAGTGTTGTTCGTCAAGAAGAATGACGGGTCGATACGGATGTGCATTGACTATAGGCAACTGAACAAGTCGACGATTAAGAATAGGTACCCATTGCCGAGGATTGACGACTTGTTTGATCAACTGCGAGGCACTTTGGTTTTCTCAAAGATTGACTTGAGGTCAGGATATCATCAGCTTAAGGTCAATGAGGCAGATATTCATAAGACAGCCTTTCGAACTCGTTATGGTCACTACGAGTTCCTAGCGATGCCGTTTGGGTTGACGAATGCACCAGCTGCATTTATGGGCATGATGAACCAGGTATTCCAACCCTATCTGGATCGGTTTGTCGTGGTGTTCATAGATGATATCTTGGTATATTCAAGGACGGAGGAGGAGCACGATTCGCATCTTCGAGTGGTTCTGCAGATTCTGAGAGAGAAGTAGCTGTACGCCAAATTCAGTAAGTGTGAATTTTGGTTGAGAGAAGTTACTTTTCTGGGACATGTCGTGTCTACCGAGGGGATTAAGGTTGATCCCCGGAAGATTGAAGCCGTGTTGGACTGGAAACAGCCTAAGTCCGTAGCGAAAATTCGAAGTTTTCTTGGTCTGGCTGGGTTGTAACAGCCCGATTTAGGGCCTAGTCAGAATAGTGGTGCGAGACCACGAATCCGAGGTGAATTTATGAGTTTTTAAGGTTCATGCCATGTTTACATGTTAGTGTGAAAGTTTCATGAAGCAATTTTTGCAAAAAATGAAGTTGAATGGTCAAAAAGGACCAAATTGGAAAAGTTGTAAAATGTGAGTTTCTAGAAGCATTTTGGATGAAATAGCTTTAGAATATTAATTATGAGTCCTTAAATAGCAATTTTCCCAAATTATAAATTTTGGACAAAAATGGACATGAGTTAGTAAAATAGAAATTTTTAAAGAGAAGGGCATTTTGGTCAATTGTCTAATAAGTGATTAAAATAGGAAAAATATGATAAAATTTCATTCATCTTCTTCCTTCCATTCCCGAAAATTTGAACACTCCATAGCTAGGGTTCTTCATTTTTTTCAAGCTTGCTAGTAAGTTCATCTTAGCCCCGTTTTTAATATTCTTCGTGTTTTTGAAGTCCTCGTATTATGAATTAGCTATTTTTTAGCTATAAAATAAGCTAAGATGCATGTTCAAAAATTTCATCTATGAATGACATGCTTGTTAAATGATGTTTTATGGAAGATTCTGAGAGTTTGATGTTAGATAAACATCTTTTCCTTAATGAATTTCATGAAATATGATAGTATGGACTAGTTTGTAATAGTTATGAAATTAGTCATACCTACTAGAAATAATGACAATTGATGATTGCTATAGTAGAGTAAATGAATCAGCTAAGCATGTAGTCTAATAAAGTTGAATGAAAATTATTTTACGAGCCTTGGGAACAAAGGCATATGAGAAAGTATAGGGCAAAACAGTAATTTTGCTCAAGTATGAGTAAAGGGTCAATTTAGTCAGTGTGAATATTAAATGATCTATTTAAGACTATAGATCAAGAAAAACGAAGCCCGGATTGAAACCGAGGTAAGAACAAGGTCGAGGACTAAATTGCATACCTAGCTACATTTTGTATATTGAGGTAAGTTTGTATGATTTCTAAGCTTTATGATTTATATCATTGAATTGCTTAGTATAATGTACAATGTTATTATGAAAAACATTTAATGTTATGTTAAACAAAGAAATTAATGAGATCAAGCATGAGAAAGCCCCGATTGAAGTTGAATAACTTAGGATACTCGATCTACCATATGAAACATGAAAGTCCGTATAAGACCAAGCCGAGGCATGGCATCGGCAAGCAAGCAAGATATCATGTAAGTCCAAGGCAAGCTTGGCATTGAATAAGATATCATGTAAGTCCAAGGCAAGCTTTGCATTGAATAAGATATCATGTAAGTCCAAGGCAAGCTTGGCATTGAATAAGATATCATGTAAGTCCAAGGAAAGCTTGGCATTGAGTAAGTTATCATGTAAGTCCAAGGCAAGCTTGGCATTGAACAAGTTATCATGTAAGACCAAGGCAAGCTTGGCATTGAAAAGTTATCAAGAGAAAGAGATCCCATATAAGTCCAAGTTAAGGCATGGCATTGGTGAAACAAGAAAGACTTCGTATAAGTCCATGTTAAGTCATGGCCTCAAATTTTAGATGAGATTTAGTATCCTCAGTTATTCATATAAATTCATCGGGCAAACGAGTTAAGCTCCAAAGAGATGACAAGAAAGCTAAGTAAGTAAGGTTATTATCAAGTGATAAAGAATATTATTCATTTTATGAATGATGAATTAGAAGTTATGAGTATTATGTTCAAGTATCCTGATCAATGTGATCTAGTGATACAGGTACTTTGTTTGCCTATCAATTATGAGACTAGTAAGTTTCATGAGTTATGTAAGAAACAAGTACGAGTAAGTAAGCTTTATTGCTGGAATTTATGATGCAATTGTTTATGTCAAATGGTTTATATTAAGCAAGTATGTTGCTATGTGCATTATGCAAACTTCCTAAGCTAAATGCTTACGTCTTTTATTACTTCTTTCTATGTAGTCCCGCCAATTTAACTTGTGGATCGTTGAAGTCAGAGCTCGAATCACACTATCAACCGTTATTTTGGTATAGCCAAGTTGTTTATTTAAGTATGGCATGTATAGGAAACATTTCATTTTGAGTATATGTCTTAGAAAGGGGAAAAGCATGGGCTATCAACTTTATTATTATTCTTTTGTAAATGGCTAAATGTTTGGCCAAGATTGGCTAAGTATGTATGTTATTGATATCAATGGAGCACGTTATATTGTTCATTAAAGTTGTAGTGATTTGATTTGTTGAGATAGTATGAATATGCTCTTGATTTCAGGGTGGCAATTGGCTTGGTAAATAGCCTATAAGTGCCCACACGGTCGGACACACGGGCGTGTGTCTAAGCCGTGTGTACCCTGCACCATTGCACCCTAAGTCAGAATATCAAGTTGTAGTACACGGTCTAAGTCCACAGGCATGCCATGGCCGTGTGTAATAAGTCAGAATGCTAAGGTTTTTCACACGGGCCAGGACCATGGGCGTGCCATGGCCGTGTGAAGTTTGGCAGTAAGCTCGAGTTTTAAGCACGGTTAGGAGACATGGGCGTGTCTCAGGTTTACACGGGCGTGTCCCAACTCACATGGGTGTGTGACCCCTGTTTCAATAAAAAGTTTTCGATTGAGTTCCAAAAGTTTACGGACATGAATTTAAGGCCTCGTAGGCCCATGAAAAGTACAAGTCGATTAAAAAAGATAAGTTCTTAATTCGGAACGAAATTTTATAGCCCGTAAGTACTTGATTAAGCAAGTTCAAGCATAGTAACTTCTCGTATCTGGTCTAAGCCTCGGACTCGGGTATGGGGTGTTACATTTAGTGGTATTAGAGCAACGGTTTAGTCGGTTCTAGGACTAACATAGCATGAGCACGAGTCTAGCTATACATGCTATTCGTAAGAATGTTTTTATAATGATAGTGTGACGACTCCTGACGACTTAAATTATGTTTATATATATAGTAAATGGATCCTGAAAGAGATATGGCGGATGACATAGAAAGTAATGTGCCGGCTCCCGCTGAAGGGACGGTGCCAAACGAGAATGAGAATAGACCCACTATGGTGAGTCAAGAAGGAGGAGAAGGGGCTAGAGAAGCCTTCCTCCACATGATGAATACGTGGTATTTAGAGTTCGTTCGTATGAACCCAAATGTACAACCCCCTCCACCCCCACCTGTTCCACAACCTATTCCAGTAGCCCCTCAAGTAGTAGAGGTGGTAAGAGGAGACAAACCTCCAGTTTATAGGATCAGGAAACATGGGGCAGAAGAATTCCGGGCAAAAAGAGAAGATGATCCGGAAAAAGACGAGTTTTGGTTAGAAAATACCATCAAGGTATTTAATGAGCTATCATGCACACCTGAGGAAAGCATGAAGTGCGTAGTCTCCCTTTTAAGAGATTCTGCCTATCAATGGTGGAACACCCTTGTATCAGTGGTACCAAGGGAGAAGATCACATGGGAATTCTTCCAAGAAGAGTTCAAGAAAAAAGTTTATAGTTAAAGAATTGGTAGATCAGAAAAGAAAAGAATTTTTAGAGTTAAAGCAAGGCAAGATGTCGGTGACAGATTATGAGCGTGAGTTTGTGCGACTCAGCAAATACGCTCGAGAATGCGTGTCCACCGAGGCTATCATGAGCAAAAGATTTGAAGATGGGCTAAATGAGGACATCAAACTATTTTTTGCTGTACTAGAATTGAAAGAATTTGTTGTGCTAGTGGAGAGAGCTTGTAAATCCGAAGAGTTAGTAAAAGAGAAGAGAAAGTTTGAAATTGAGTCTCGTGACTCTAGAAAGAGACAGTGGAATAAGTCATTCCAATCCTCATCCAAGAAGTCAAGAGATTTACCTACCCGATCGGCTACTTCCATTGGGTTTTCAAAGAAAGACAAGAGTAAACAGTGTTCGGGAAATAAAGAACAGACTACTTCAGTCGCTAGTGTGGGGAACTTTCAATCTGAAAGACCCGAATGCCCATAGTGTGGCAGACGTCATCTTGGATAATGCCGAGCACACGAAAATGCATGTTTTAGATGTGGTTCCCAAGACCACTACATAAAGTATTGTCCAGAGACAATGAAAGAAGAGAGAGCTCAGAACCCGAGATCCGGGAGTATGGTCAGAGGAAGACCGCAGAGAAACCCAAGAAGTGAGGCAAGAGGAAGAGGTAACCCTAGAGAGCAGGCCGCGAGACCCGAGGGTAGGGTGCCTGCACGGACTTATGCCATTCGCGCTCGCGAAGAGGCATCTTCCCATGATGTTATCACGGGTACCTTTTCTCTTCATGATGTTAAAGTTATTGCTTTAATAGATCCCGAATCTACACACTCTTACATTTGCATGAAATTGGTATCCGATTTGAGTATGCCTATAGAGTTTACAGAATTTGTGATTAGAGTATCTAACCCTTTAGGCAAGAGTGTGTTAGTGAATGAAGTTTGTAGAGAATGTCCATTAATGATTAGAGATCATTGTTTTAAAGCAAACCTTATGTTGTTACCATTTGACGAGTTTGATCTCATTCTCGGTATGGACTAGTTACCTGCCCATAATGTGATAGTTAATTGTGGGAAGAAATACATTGAAATGAGATGTGAGAATGGGGATATCCTCTATATAGAATCAGATGAACAAAGTGGATTGTCAGTATTGATTTCTCATATGACGGCACAGAGATTTATAAGAAAGGGGTGTGAGGCATATTTGGCCTTTATGATGAATGATAAAGAAATAGAGTTAAAGATTGAGTCCGTACCGATAGTATGTGGGCACATGGATGTTTTTCCCGAAGAATTACCGGGATTACCTCCAATCAGAGAAGTTGAGTTCAGCATTGAGCTAGCTCCCGGTACTGTACCAATATCTATTACTCCTTACGTAATGGCTCCAATGGAGTTGAAAGAGTTGAAGATACAGATTGCAAGAGTTACTGCAGACAAAGGCGTTGCAAGGTCAAGTTGTTCTCCCTGGGTGCTCCAGTTTTATTTGTGAAAAAAAAGGATGGCACTATGAGATTGTGCATAGATTACCATCAGCTTAAAAAAGCGACAGTAAAGAACAAGTACCCATTGCCAAGGATCGATGATTTGTTCGATCAATTGAAAGGAGCCACTGTGTTCTCTAAGATAGACTTGAGATCGGGGTATTACCGTTAAGAGTAAAGGAGTCGATGTATCCAAGACCGCTTTTGAACAAGGTATGGGCATTATGAATTTTTAGTCATGCCTTTTGGTTTGACCAATGCTCCTGCGGTATTCATGGACTTAATGAACCGCATCTTCAGACCATACCTCGACAAGTTTGTAGTCGTTTTTATTAACGACATACTGGTTTATTCCTGAGATGAGAATGAGCATGCTGAGCACCTACGGATAGTTTTACAGATTCTTTGAGAAAATCAGTTGTATGCCAAGTTCAGTAAAAGTGAGTTTTGGCTCAATGAAGTAGGATTTCTGGGGCATATTGTCTCAGGAGAAGGGGTTTGAGTAGACCCAAGTAAGGTCTCGGCTATTACAGATTGGAAACCACCAAGGAATATCTCTGAGGTTAGAAGTTTCCTAGGCCTAGCCGGCTATTACAGACGATTTGTCAAGGGGTTTTCCATGATTGCAACCCCGATGACAAAGTTGTTACCGAAAAATGTGAAGTTCGAGTGGACAGAAATATGCCAACAAAGTTTTGAAAAATTGAAAGCGTTATTGACAGAAGCTCCAGTTTTAGTACAACCTGAGACGGGGAAAGAGTTCATAGTTTACAGCGATGCATCCTTTAATGGATTAGGCTGTGTACTTATGCTAGAAGGCAAAGTGATTTCTTATTCCTCAAGACAGTTAAAGCCTCATGAGAAGAATTATCCGATGCACGACCTAGAGTTAGCTGCCATAGTCTTCGCATTGAAGATATGGAGACATCATCTGTATGGTGAGAGATGTCGGATCTTCACCGATCCAAAAAGTCTGAAGTACTTGATGACGCAGAAAGAGTTGAATTTAAGGCAAAGGAGATGGTTAGATTTGATAAAAGACTATGAGTTAGTCATTCACTACCAATGTTGTCGTCGATGCTTTAAGCAGAAAGTCCTTATTTGCATTAAGAGCAATGAATTCACAGATGATTTTATCTGATGATGGTTCCATTATAGCTGAGTTGAGAGCTAGACCAGTATTCCTCCAAGAGATTTCTGAGGCTCAGAAAGAAGATTGCGAATTACAAGTCAAAAGAGCTCAGTGCGAGTCAGGTGTTGAATCCGACTTTCGGATTAGTTCTGAAGGATATTTGATGTGTAAAGGTAGAATTTGTGTATCGAGAAAAGATGAGCTTATTCAGCAAATTTTGCATGAGGCACGTAACGGGTGTTTTTCTGTACATCCGGGTAGTACTAAAATGTATAATGATTTGAAGCAACATTATTGGTGGCCGAAAATGAAGAGAGACATTTCGGAATTTGTTTCCAAATGTATGATTTGTCAGTAAGTAAAAGCTGAACACCAAGTACCTTCAGGCTTGCTTCAACCCATTTTAGTTCCGGAGTGGAAGTGGGAACGTATTACTATGGATTTTGTAACGGGTTTACCGTTGTCTCCGAGCAAGAAAGATGCTGTATGGGTTGTGGTTGATAAACTTACGAAGTCAGCCCATTTTATACCTGTACGAGTTGATTACTCACTAGACAAGTTGGAAAACTTGTATGTTTCAGAAATAGTAAGACTTCATGGAGTTCCCTTGTCAATCATATCGAATAGAGATCCTAGATTCACATCCAGGTTTTGGAAGAAGTTACAAGAGGCCTTAGGTACAAAGTTGAACTTTAGTACCGCTTTCATCCTCAAACTGACGGTCAATCAGAGAGGTTAATTCAAGTGCTCGAGGATATGCTCAGATGTTGTATTCTAGAGTTCCGAGGCAATTGGGAAAGGTTTCTCCCATTGGTAGAATTTTCCTACAATAATAGTTTTCAGTCGAGCTTGAGGATGGTGCCTTATGAGGCCTTATATGGGCGTAAATGCAGAACGCCTTTATTTTGGACTGAACTCAAAGAAAACCAAATTCACGGGGTTGATTTGGTTAGAGAAGCTGAAGAAAAAGTAAGAGTGATACGAAAGTGCTTAAAAGTCGCTTGAGATGATGTAAATCCTACTCGGATTTAAAAAGAAAAGAGATAGAGTATCAAGTTGGAGATAAAGTTTTCTTGAAAGTGTCACCTTGGAGAAAAGTTCTCAGATTTGGCTGAAAACGCAAGTTGAGTCCACGTTTTATTGGACCGTATGAGATTACTAAGAAAGTTGGGCCTGTAGCTTACAGATTGGCTTTGCCATCAGAGTTAGAAAAGATACATGATGTGTTTCACGTGTCAATGTTAAGACGCTATCGATCAGACCCTTCGCATGTAAATCCCCAGTCAGAGGTAGAGATTCATCCCGACATGACTTATGGTGAAGAACCAGTCAAGATATTAGCTCGGAAAGTGAAGCAGCTAAGAAAGAAAAGTATTGCCTTAGTGAAAGTATTGTGCCAAAGACATGGAATAGAAGAAGCCACATGGGAACCAGAAGAGAGTATGAGAAACCAGTACCTAAACCTTTTCACTGGTAAGATTTTCGAGGACGAAAATCCCTAAATGGGGGAGAATTGTAACAGCTCGATTTAGGGCCTAGTCAGAATAGTGGTGCGAGACCACGAATCCGAGGTGAATTTATGAGTTTTAAGGTTCATGCCATGGTTGCATGTTAGTGTGAAAGTTTCATGAAGCAATTTTTGCAAAAATGAAGTTGAATGGTCAAAAAGGACCAAATTGCAAAAGTTGTAAAATGTGAGTTTCTAGAAGCATTTTGTATGAAATAGCTTTAGAATATTAATTATGAGTCCTTAAATAGCAATTTGCCCAAATTATAAATTTTGGACAAAAATGGACATGAGTTAGTAAAATAGAAATTTTTAAAGAGAAGGGCATTTTGGTCATTTGTCTAATAAGTGATTAAAATAGGAAAAAGATGATAAAATTTCATTCATCTTCTTCCTTCCATTGCCGAAAATTTGAAGACTCCATAGCTAGGGTTCTTCAGTTTTTTCAAGCTTGCTAGTAAGTTCATCTTAGCCCCGTTTTTAATATTCTTCGTGTTTTTAAAGTCCTCGTATAATGAATTAGCTATTTTTAGGTATAAAATAAGTTAAGATGCATGTTCAAAAATTTCATCTATGAATGACATGCTTGTTAAATGATGTTTTATGGAAGATTATGAGAGTTTGATGTTAGATAAACATCTTTTCCTTAATGAATTTCATGAAATATGATAGTATGGACTAGTTTGTAATAGTTATGAAATTAGTCATACCTACGAGAAATAATGAGAATTGATGATTGCTATAGTAGAGAAAATGAATCAGCTAAGCATGTAGTCTAAGAAAGTTGAATGAAAATTATTTTACGAGCCTTGGGGCAACAGAGCAAATATGAGAAAGTATAGGGGCAAAACAGTAATTTTTCCCAAGTATGAGTAAAGGGTCAATTTGGTCAATGTAAATATTAAATGATCTATTTATGACTATAGATCAAGAAAAATAAAGCCCGGATCGAAATCGAGGCAAGAACAAGGTCGAGGACTAAAATGCATACCAAGCTACATTTTGTATATTGAGGTAAGTTTGTATGATTTCTAAGCTTTATGATTTATATCATTGAATTGCTTAGTATAATGTACAATGTTATTATGAAAAACGTTTAATGTTATGTTAAAAAAAGAAATTAATGAGATCAAGCATGAGAAAGCCCCGATTGAAGTTGAATAACTTAGGATACTCGATCTACCATATGAAACAAGAAAGTCCGTATAAGACCAAGCTGAGGCATGGCATCGGCAAGCAAGCAAGATATCATGTAAGTCCAAGGCAAGCTTGGCATTGAATAAGATATCATGTAAGTCCAAGGCAAGCTTGGCATTGAATAAGATATCATGTAAGTCCAAGGCAAGCTTGGCATTGAGTAAGTTATCATGTAAGTCCAAGGCAAGCTTGGCATTGAACAAGTTATCATGTAAGACCAAGGCAAGCTTGGCATTGAAAAGTTATCAAGAGAAAGAGATCCCATATAAGTCAAAGTTAAGGCATGGCATTGGTGAGAACAAGAAAGACTTCGTATAAGTCCATGTTAAGTCATGGCCTCGAAATTTAGAGGAGATTTAGTATCCTCGGTTATTCATATAAATTCATCGGGCAAACGAGTTAAGCTCCAAAGAGATAACAAGAAAGCTAAGTAAGTAAGGTTATTATCAAGTGATAAAGAATATTATTCATTTTATGAATGATGAATTAGAAGTTATGAGTATTATGTTCAAGTATGCTGATCAATGTGATCTAGTGATACAGGTACTTTGTTTGCCTATCATGTATGAGACTAGTAAGTTTCATGAGTTATGTAAGAATCAAGTATGAGTAAGTAAGCTTTATAGCTGGAATTTATGATGCAATTGTTTATGTCAAATAGTTTATATTAAGCAAGTATGTTGCTATGTGCATTATGCAAACTTACTAAGCTAAATGCTTACGTCTTTTATTACTTCTTTCTATGTAGTCCCACCAAGCTAACTTGTGGATCGTTGAAGTCGGAGCTCGAATCACACTATCAACCGTTATTTTGGTATAGCAAAGTTGTTTATTTAAGTATGGCATGTATAGGAAACATTTCATTTTGAGTATATGTCTTAGAAAGGGGAAAAGCATGGGCTATCAAGTTTATTATTATTCTTTTGAGAATGGCTAAATGATTGGCCAAGATTGGCTAAGTATGTATGTTATTGATATCAATGGAGCACGTTATATTGTTCATTAAAGTTGTAGTGATTTGAGTTGTTGAGATAGTAAGCACGGTTAGGAGACATGGGCGTGTCTCAGGTTTACACGGGCGTGTCCCAACTCACATAGGCGTGTGACCCCTGTTTCAATAAAAAGTTTTCGATTTAGTTTCAAAAGTTTACGTACATGAGTTTAAGGCCTCGTAGGCCCATGAAAAGTACAAGTCAATTAAAAAAGATAAGTTCTTAATTCAGAATGAAATTTTATAGCCCGTAAGTACTTGATTAAGCGAGTTCAAGCATAGTAACTGCTTGTATTCGATCTAAGCCTCAGACTCGAGTATGGGGTGTTACATGGGTACTATAGAAGGTTTGTTGAGGGGTTCTCATTAATAGCTGTACCGTTAACCAAGCTACTACGGAATGGGGTACCGTTTGTCTGGTCAGACAAGCAGCAGGAAAGTTTTGAGAAGTTGAAGAGGAGTTTGACTGAAGCACTAGTGTTGATTCAGCCTGAGGCTGGAAAGGAGTTTGTCGTCTACTGTGATGCGTCGCACACAGGGTTAGGATGTGTGTTGATGCAAGAGGGGAAAGTGGTAGCATATGCGTCTAGGCAATTGAGACCACATGAAGTGAACTATCCCACGCATGATCTGGAGTTAGCTGCGGTAGTGTTTGCTCTGAAGATCTGGAGACACTATCTGTATGGGGAGAAGTCCATTATCTATATAGATCACAAGAGCCCGAAATATCTCCTTACCCAGAAGGAGTTAAATTTAAGGCAGCGGAGGTGGATTGAGCTGTTGAAGGATTATGACTGTTCGATCGAGTACCAGCCGGGTAAAGCTAACGTAGTGGCAGATACGTTGAGCTGTAAGGTAATATCGGACTTGAGAGCAATGTTTGCGCATCTCAGCTTGTATGATGTTTGGAGTTTGCTAGCAGAACTTCAAGTGAAGCCTTCTTGGGTCAGTTATATTAGAGAGAAGCAGTTATCTGATGAATCACTAAGTTCCAAATTTCAGTCAGTGGAAGGGGGTGAGGCAGAATATTTTAGTGTGAACAGTGATGGGGTTTTGTGCTTTCGGGGAAAGGTTTGTATTCCAAAGGATTCCGAGTTAAGGCAGAAGATTCTACAGGAAGCGCATAGTAGTCCATACGCTATGCATCCTAGTGGGAGTAAAATGTATCGGGATCTGCAGGAATAGTTTTGGTGGCCGGGTCTGAAACAAGAGGTGACCGGTTTTGTAAGTAAGTGCTTAACGTGTCAGCAGGTGAAGGCGGAACATCAGTGGCCTTCGGGGTTGCTACAGCCAGTGAAAATTCCACTTTGGAAGTGGGAGAGGATAACGATGGACTTTGTTAGTGGGCTACCCCTTACGCCTACGAAGAAAGATTCAGTGTGGGTAATTGTCGATCGGCTGACGAAGTCCGCTCACTTTATACCGGTTCGGGTTGATTATTCACTACAGAAGTTAGCCAAGTTGTATGTGGCAGATATTGTGAGGTTGCATGGGGTACCTGTGTCTATCATATCAGACAGAGACCCCAGGTTTACATCGCGGTTCTGGAAGGCGTTGCATCAAGCGTTGGGTACAAGATTGGATTTCAGCACAGCGTTTCATCCACAGACTGATGGTCAGTCTGAGAGGGTAATTCAGATCTTGGAAGACATGTTGAGAGGCTGTGTTATCGACTTCAGGGGTAGTTGGGAGGATTTTCTACCGTTGGAAGAATTCGCATACAACAATAGTTATTAAACCAGCATTAAGATGGCACCTTACAAAGCGTTGTATGGTCGTAAGTGTCATACACCTACCTGCTGGATAGAGTTGGGTGAACGACAGTTGTTGGGATCGAAATTGGTTTCAGAGACAGAGGAAAAGGTTAAGTTGATTCGGGATCGGTTGAAGGAAGCTTCCAACGATGCAAATCTTATGCGGTCTGAAGCGTAAGGATATAGAATTTGCGAGTGGGTGATCGAGTTTTCCTAAAAGTTTCACCGTGGAAGAAGGTTTTAAGGTTTGGGCAAGAGGGCGTTGAGCCCCAGTGTTCATCAGCCGTGTCGAGTGTTGAAACGTGTGGGACCATGGCGTATCACCGAGTTACCTTCGACTGAGGCGGATACATGATGTATTCCATGTCTCGATGTTAAGGCGCTACCGATCGGATCCATCTCACATAGTGCCGGTGAAAGAAATCGAAGTAAGACCTGATTTATCCTTTGAGGAGGAACCAGTTCAGATCTTGGACCCAGATGTTAAAGTATTGAGAAGGAAGACAGTTCCGTTGGTTAAAGTGTTATGGTGAAATCACGATTCAGAGGAAGCCACGTGGGAGCCAGAGATGTGATGCGACAGCAATACCCTCACCTCTTTTGATCAGGTAAATTTCGAGGCTGAAATTTCTTTAAGGGGGGTAGAACTATAACATCCGGGAATTAGGGGCTCTGCATTTTATGTTTGCTGTGTGTTGGCATGCTCAGTTTGTTAATTTAGTATGTTTAGGGGTCCCGGGAAGGCTCGG
Source organism: Gossypium sturtianum (assembly GCA_025698515.1). NCBI lineage: Eukaryota > Viridiplantae > Streptophyta > Magnoliopsida > Malvales > Malvaceae > Gossypium > Gossypium sturtianum. The sequence continues at coordinate 129,030,091 of CM046950.1, forward strand.
GGTTAAGCTTGAGCCTTGGTGAAAATTTTCTTTTTAGTCTCTTTAGGGGAAAGCTGGTTGAGGCAGGTCTCAAGGGTAATTTCTTGTGTTTGTTTACACAAGAAGAAGTGTGGTGGAGTGGCAAGAAGGCGCCACTTAAGGTGCAGGGTAGTGGTGTCACAAGGGAGCAGCAAGGGGAAGGAGTTCAAGTCTCATCAGCAGCATTTAGGAGCTTTATTTTTTTGTGCTTAGGGAGCTAAGGAAGTGGCTTTCGGCTGGACTCTCCAAGGTTTTTGGTTGAATGAGTCAAGCCATTGGAATGGGTGGCCATGAGGTGTTTGTGGGTTTTGAACAGGTCAACAAGTTTGATGGGATAAAAAGAGTGAAAGTAGGAGGGAATCATGGGATTTGATGTTGGTGGAAGTGGTTGGTCAAATGTGGGGATTGTGGGAAGGAGAAATTCGGCTAGGGGGAATGAGGAAGCATTTTCAGTTTAGCTACTTGAGGTGTGCCGAATTTGGGGAGAGAGCTTTTTGGTTTACCATTTCGGGTTGCCTAGTTTCAATGTGTGCCAAATTTTCTTAGTGCATCTAAGGTCTTTTCGTGTGGAATTCTTTTTGGTTCTTCCCAACCTCTTTTCATCTATTTTCATTTTCGGGTTGTCAACCTTTTCCATTTGTGCATTGCTTTTCTTCAAGGTTACCAAATTCACTTTGGCCGAATCTCTCCTCCTTATTCATCCAACTTTTTCTTTTTTGTGCTACACTTTTCTCCAAAGCCAAAACCTTCTTCTTCACCTTGTCTTCTTGCACTTTACTTTCTTTTCTCCTCTAACCGAAGCTTACTCCTTATCATCCTCTCTTTGTGTTTCATCCTACATCTTTCACCATAACCAAATCTCTATCTCTCCTTTCTATTTCTCTAGTAAACCGACACTCCAACTCCTCTCGGTTCTTGGCTAGTTTTCACCATATCAAAAATCTTCTTGTGTGCCAATCGGTATCTCTGCTCAAGGTAAGGTTCTTTCTTTTATTTTCTTTTGGACAATCTCTTCTTTCTTTCTTTTTAAGAGGAAGTCGAATCTCTCCTTGAGTCAGCTAAGTCTTTTCTTTCCAACCTATGCTTTAAGCCGAATCTCAGAAAGCAAGGTGCTTGTGACTGCTGAAGGTTCTCTTCAATCAGAGTTCGTTTGTGCAAGGTAATCGAAGATTCTATCACCCTTCTTTGTGGTTTCGATCCTACGTGGGGTCATAGCCGAAGTAGCTATTGTTGTCTCTTTTAGAAGTCACGGCTAACCCTTTTAACTTTCTTTCAACATGGCGTGATTGCTCTGAAATAAAGTGGATAGCCGAATCTCTTCAGCCGACTTTAGGAGTCTCTCTTAGACCGTAGCCAGCCTGGTGTGGTGTGACTTCTTGATAACCAAGGTAAGGGATTATCTTCTCAGATTCTTTAGTTAGTATTCTCGTTTGTGTTTTGGTTGCCTTAATTAACATTTCCTTAATAGACAATCGACGTCTCTCTGACCTCTAATCAAGTCTGTTTCATGGATGCAAGAAGCGGTCAAGGTGAGGTGGAGAGTGTATCCGTAATCCCTACTCCTAAGTTTAAAAGGCGTGTTGTGTCGGCGGTTCGAGATTTTTCACGGCCGTGTAGTAGAGAGCCGATGTCCGCTCGATAGGCAAATAGCCGTTGTCCCTGCTAGTGAAAGCGTCGATGTAGAGAGTTTAGTGTTACGCGTTATCAGGTGTGTAATTCTCACACTTTGTTTGTTAAAATTACGTTATTAATCGAGTTGGTGAAAAAGTGAAAATGACTGTTTAGGCAATGAGATACCCTCGTGGGTAAGGTTGGTGACACCGGTAAGTATCTATACTGTTCTACTTTTGAATATAGGAATGTATGATATAATTCACTACTGTGCATTGGGAGCATGCTTGCATTCATCTCAGTATGTAACATGTGCATGGGCTTAGAGTATGATGTGAAGAGGGGAAATGTGATTCTAAGACTGTCACCAGTGGTTTGGTACCACACGTGGGTTGGCCCCACATAATTTTATCCAGTGACTATGTCTCAGTGGTTTGGTACCACAGTGGTTTGGCACCACATATATTATTCCCGTGACTCGTCCCAGTGGTTTGGTACCTCAGTGGGTTGGCCCCACATATATTCATCAGGGATTGTCACCTGTGGTTTGGTACCACAAATGGGTTGGCCCAACATATATTATAATTTGTGACTCTGTCACCAGTGGTTTGGAACCACCGGTGGTTTGGTACCACAGTGGCTTGGTGCCACAGGCGTTTGGATGATTCAAGTGTGTAGAGGATGGAAAACTAGGTTGGGCTGGGCTGCATTGCATACATGTGATATATGCTATATTGAGTGGGCTAAGGCCCAATGTGCATCTGGGGGCTTAAGGCCCGATTGTGTTATAAGGGGAATTACACACTGAGTCTCGGTGACTCACCCCTCTACTTAATTTGCAGCTAGTCGATAGATCGCGAATTTGGAGCCGAGGCAGACTCGAGGTGGCCATGCAGTATTTTCTAGTAATTTCGTCTTCATTATTTTAAATTTTCACTATTAAGTTTGGGTTTTGGTATTGTAATAAGGCCACTTTATCTTTAATTTGGGTTTTGTTATAATGTTAATATCGCATGTCTAATAAACTAAAGAAGATGGAGTTTTTCTGCAATTACAAACTTTGAACAAGGGTTTTCAAATGGCTAACGAAAGATGGATATCGAGTAACAAATTGATTCAGAGATTTTGCTTAAAAATCGCAACATCGTTTTCAACTGGCAAGTTTAAATGGAATTTCTTAAAATTCGATTTTCGACAAATGAACCTGACTTTGAAATTCGGACTAAGTTAAACAATTACTTCAAATTTTGGCTAAGGGTACAAAATCGAAATGTAAAGTTTTTCCAACCCATGATATTTTGTTAGTTTTCCAAAATTTCCTTTCCTGTAGCATACCAGATTTGGTCGTAGCGTATTGACCGAGTTTGGGGTGTTACAATTTAGTTATGTTAAATGTTATGAAATGAATGTTATAATGATATTGAAACGTGGATGCTATGTGAGAGTTGAGTTTGACTTATGTGGCACTAAGTGTGCCTATTCGAAAATGTGATCGAGATGATCAGTACTATGTGTGCGAAATAATATAAGCTTCGACTTTGTGGTTGGCACTGTGTGTGCGATACCAATTGAAGAGCGGTTTGATATAAATGCACTGTGTGTGCGATGATAATTAAGCTTCGGCTAAATATAGGGGCACTAAGTGTGCGATTGAATCAAAGAAGAGATGGAAGTGGATCGAAAGGGAAAAGTGAGTATTGTGTAGAAAATGTAATTGACTAAGGTACGCTCGGAACCTATGTGGTTGATGAATCCATGAATGAGATTATGAAATGTTAAATGAGCATTTTAGTTTTGGATGGCATGATATATATATGTATATGTGGAATAATCTATGTGATGATTTTTTTTATTATAATGTATCATGTTACGAACTTACTAATCTTTGAAAGCTTACTGTGTGATTTGTTTCTCTGCTTTGTAGTGTCAGTGAAGCTTGCTCGGATCCAGGAATCGTCAGCATCTCAATCACACTATCGGCATTCTATTTTGGTACTTTTTGAAAGATGTACATAGTTGAAATATGGCATGTATAGGCTAGTTGTTTTGAATCATATTTGAGATGTGTAAATAGCCATGTGATGTGGCTAGCTAAGTGTTGGTAATGTGCATGAGTGAATATGGTATTTGGTGCATATTTTGATATGGCATGATGGTAATGAATTAGCATATGAATGGTGAATTCAATTATGAATTAATGCCTTAGTGATTTAGTGAGGTTATGGATGATTTATACCTAGATTTACATGTAATTTGGTTGTATAAAATGGCATGCTTAGAAAAGAGATTCTATGTGATGATATGATGATTGTTGGACATGAAATTGGTTGCCAAATTGTTTGTATAAAGATGCTCAAATGTTCTTGTAGGATTGACCCATATGGGTGGCATTTTGGCCTTGCAAATGGCCTAATTGAGCCACACAGTTGTGGCACACGGGCGTGCCTAGTGACCGTGGGGCTAAGTCAGTAGCTAGCCTAATAGCACACGGCCAAGACACGGGCGTGCCTAGTCACCGTGTCAGAAAGTCAGAATATGGCCTAAGAGTACACGACCTTAGCACACGGGGTACTGGGTGGCCGTGGGTGTAAAGTCAGATTCGACCACGGCCAAGGTACACGAGCGTGCTTGGTGGCCGTGGATGGGAAGTCAGATTCGACCACGGCCAAGGCACACGGGCGTGCTTGGTGTCCATGGATGTGAGGTCAGATTCGACCACGGGAAGGACACACGGGGGTGTCCAGCTACCGTGGGAGGCACACGGTTTGCCCACACGGGTGTGTATCCCTTGAAACCTAGAAAAGTTTTAAATTTTGAGTAGTTTCTGTATGTGTTTCGGTTTAGTCCCGACCCCTCCCTAGCATGTGTTTAAGGTCTTATACGCCTTAAAAAGGGACTAATTTTTTATGTTTGATGTATTATGATGATGATTGACTTTGTGTCGTAAATGAGTTGCAAAATGATTCTATTGTCCGGTAATGCCGCTTAACCCTATTCCAACGACGGTTTTGGGTTAAGGGTGTTACAAATTATGGCACAAATAAGATCTACACTTATGTTAATTCTAAGGGTATGAAAAATATGAGAGAGGAAAGTACCGTAATGTAAGGTTTTGTTGCTAGACATCGATAACCTAACAATCTCGAGAAGGTTAAGAAAAATTATGGAGGCTAAATTGAGGGGATGGTTGGTTCTAAAGTAGTGCCACATCCAATAATCAGTGTGGAAAAAGCCGAAATTTTTATTGGTTTGGGCAACGATCCAAGTGAAAATAAGATAGAGGATACGATCATGAATGTCCATGTCGTTGCCGACATAATCATTGGGCCTAGTTAAAGAAGTATCGTATAAGCTAGTATGATGTTCGTCACCCTCATTGGTGATAGAAAGGCAAGAAGAGAGAGGGTTTCAACAGAGATAGTAATATCTTGGCCCATGATGGAAGGAGTAATGGATTGAACTAGATGAGTGTTCGGGTTGTGTTTAAGTTTGGTGTTGGATTAAAACGACCGAACAAGGTTGTCATAACAAGGACCCCTAAGTTGGAGACATTCAAGCCAACCCCAATCGCGGAGTTTGTTGAGGGATTTGAATTGAGAGGTATTTGCTAAAAAGTTAAGATCGACGGGATAGGAGATTTGAACCGCACGGGTTGCAAAATAGGTGTTAAATTTTTTGAGGGCATCACTGTCCTCGAAACTGTAACACTCCTCACCCGTATTCACTGTCAGAATAAGATTACGGAGCATTACCGAACTTACAACACTTTTAAACATTCATTTCATATACAATTTATCAATTCAAATACAATTCAATCACAATCAATCATAGTGTCCCTTAAACGAGCCTACGAGGCCTTAAACATGCATTGAGAGTGGTTCGGGACTACACCGATAACTCGGGAACTTTTTCAACACTTATAAATTTTTTCTCCAAAACAAGGGACACACGCGCGTGTCACAGGCCGTGTGAACATTCAAAATGGGAGCACATGGTCATGTCCAAACAAGTGAGGTTACTGACTTGGGTCACACGGCCAACCACACACCCGTGTGTCTAGCCCGTGTGCCGTTTGAAGTGGCAACACACGCCCGTGTGCCAAGCCGTGTGATAGGCCGTGCCAAACCTGTAGGGTATACTGACTTATGCAACACGACCAAGTCACACGCTCGTGTGCTAGGCCGTGTGCAAATTAGGGTGTATACTGAGTTGTGCCACACGACCGAGCACACGCCCGTGTGTGAGACCGTGTCGAGCATACTGACTTCATTTCAATTTCAACACCAGGGGACACACGGCTGTGTAACATGACCGTGTGTCACACAAGGCTAAGACACATGCCCGTGTCTTTGCCCGTGTGGACAAAAATAGGCTATTTACCAAGCCAATTTTCCACCCACATTTATGCTCACCTAAACAACCAACATGGCACCAATCCGTGGTATAAATAAACATTCAATTTAGCCACAAACAAGGGTAATTCATACAATTTCCAATACTAGCAACCAACATGTTTTTATCTCAAGTTTTACTCAACCAAAACCTACTAAAATAAATATACCAATCATCTAGTTAAACCATTACCTAACATACCTCATTGTGTACCAATTCACAAGCAAGGTACCAATTCCACAAACTTCATAATATGGTCATTCACATATCCATCCAATAACTCAATATAAGCCATATATGCACACATAAACACATAACCAAATCCACCAAATTAGACAAAATCTCATGGCTATATTTACAAACCAAAACATATACATTTATAAGCCATTATAAATGACCAAAATCTTTATCAATCCATAATCAAAATGACTCAAAATACCTATACATGCCATATTCTCAAAACATAGTTTCAAAAGTACCAAAGAGTCAGTGGATAGTGTGATAAAGTCTCCGACGATCCCCGAATCTGAGCTAGCTTTGAAATCACTATAAAACATGGAAACGCAACAAAGTAAGCTATATAGCTTAGTAAGCTCGTATGTTAACAATGAGCAACTATCATCATTCATATAATAGAAAACAATGTGCAACAATTCTCTTAAATCTCAAGCTATCAAATGATCATTCATATAACTTACCAAGGAACTCATCAATTTCATAGTTTTCAATACTCAATTCATTTCCTTACGTACCTGTACCATCTCGTACCAATCTTATAATCAACCAAATTCTTCTTGTAACACCTCTAACCCGTAACCATCGCCGGTTTAGGGTTAAAAGGCATTACCAGACTAATCGGAAACTTTTACAAACATTACACATCAATACGTATATCATCGTTATATCATAGCAGAATACAAGTATGCAGTCCCTTAATGAGGTCTAAGAGACTTTAAACATGCATTAGAAATGGGTCGGGACTAAACCGGAATCATACAAATTTTTTTCAAAAATCAAATAATTTTTCAAAGTTACAAAGGTCACACGCCCGTGTGGGCAGGCCATGTGCCTCACACGGCCTCAGACACGCCCATGTGCCCGAACCGTGTCAAAACATGGCATACATACTGACTTGTCCACACGGCCTGAGACACGCCCGTGTGCCTCACCCGTGGTCGACACTGACTTGCACCACACGGCTAGTCACACGCCCGCAGTGTCCAAATTTCCGCGGTCAAGCGACCGCTTTGTGAAATGCAACCACGAAGGACACGGTCGAGCCACACGCCCGTGTGCTCAATCGTGTGGATAAATATAGGCCATTTGCAAGGCCAAAATGCCACCGACACTTTGGGCTAACCCTACTAGCACATACAAGCATCATTTCATGTAACACCCCTAATCCGTATTCGTCGCCAGACTAGGGTTACGTGGCATTACCCGACCGACCACAAATCAATGCACTTTTATAAAAGCTACTACTTCAATAATGTGTACCAATTCATACTATCAAAGATAAACATGTATATCTCATCTAATATCAAAAACATTTATTTCATTTCTATAATCAACTTGCATTCAGTCAAATACCATTTTTGAACGCATGCATCACTTCCACTTTCGTACATTTCTTATTTTCTTACCACATACAATTATACCATTGACCAATATATTTTCTACATTCGAGTATACCATAAATATAAATATCAACCAAATTCATTTATCACATAATTACTCATCACATTCGGCATTGAGCTTTACATCTATATATATAACATCATAAACATACCTTGGCACTCATTTCCCATAACTGAATATACTATAGCACTCAATATAAAATTTAGACTCCAACTAGATCAAATCATGGCAAAATATTTCATTTTTATAACCTTGACATATGGTACATGCATATAATTGTACATATATTCATCCAATTTCTTTAATATACTATGTAAAAGCCCATTTTCGTTCGGGCCCATTATTAACCAAAATTAAAACCAAACAAAAATATTAAAAAACCAATTTATCAAAAGCCCAATATTAAACCTAAACCCAAAACCTAAAGAAATCAAAAAGAGAAAGAAACCCTAGGAAGCTTCAGCGCCGCAACCCCTATGCCAGCCAGACATTCTGGACTCAAGGCGTCCCTACACGCGCCACCGAGCACCACATCGCAGACGCCACGCCACGTCGTGATGCCTCCGTATGACGGTTTTCACCTGCAAACAAATAAGCAAAATAGTAGAAACGATAGCAAATACAGAATAAAAAAAATTGTATTTTTATTTTCTTTTCTGTTCTTTCTTTTTCGGATATAAAAGAAAGCCAGAAAAACATTGTATGGGACGTTTTTTTTTAATACAAAAAATAGATAACAGAGGTATATTGCCCATAACTTTTTTTCATCTCATTTTCACTTTTAATATACTGTACATATATATAGATAAAGAAAGATAGAAACTTTTACCCATTTTTGTGTTGATCGGAGAACCCGAATTCGAAAGGTTTCTGGTTTTTTTTTCGATTTTAGCGAGGGTTTCTGGTATTTTGAGTTTAGATCTGACTTGGGGTGCTTGAAAGGTCTGAAATTGCCTACTTTTGGGGTCTTCGACCACTGCGCACGGCGGCGAACGGTGGCGGAGTACGGTGGCTCGGTGACGGGGCTAGGTCAGAGCCTTAGAGAGTTTTTCAGAGAATTTTCTTTATTTTTTTAAGACAGGTGTTAAAATGTTTTTTTAAAACTGATTTTTAGTATTTAAGGGTAAACCATACGACGTCGCTTTTGGAGTGGCAATTCAATGCCCAAAACGGCGTGCTCGTTAGCTCCATACCCGCGCGAGACCCACCGAGGGAAGGATCCGCGCGCTTTTAGGAATTGGGATATTTATTCTTTTAGTCCTTCCGCATTCATCGCTTTCTTTTAATCAAGTTTTATTTTATTCTTAATTTCCCCTTTAACGCACATTCCGCTTTCATTTTGGTCCCCGCTTAAACGCAACGCTTTCAAGATCAAATATTTGCTAGATTAATCCTAGCTATTTATGCGTATTTTAATTTAGTCCTTTTTCTATTTTTATTTTTCTTTATTTATTTTTGCTATATTTTCATTATTTAAATATTATTATTATTATTGATATTACTATTGTCATTTTTAATATTATTATGAATATTATTTTTACTATTATTGTTATTATTACTACTAATTAATTTTAGTATCATTAGTATTATTTTTATTGTTGTTATTATTTTGATAATATATTTTCATTATATCATTGTATTTTTGTTATCATTATTATTATTGTTGCTTCACTATTTTCAAACTATTTTCTATAGTATTTTATTCATTTATTAATTTACTATTAATTTCTATTTGTTTGTTATTAAATTATTCTTATGTATGTACTATTGATTTCATATTGTTTTTTTATATATATTTTCTCTTCTTTTGAATCTATTATGTATATATTTCATGCTTATTTTCATTATTTAAAACCCATTCATGCCATAATGTGTATTACCTCTCTTAATTTGTGTTTATTGATTATTTGTGATTCATTAATATATTGTTTTGTGTACGTATTGCTACTTTGCTTTGTATACTATCATTCCATTGCGATTTTATTTGTCAAAAAAGAAACCATGTTTTAATATCATTCAAGTTTTAAAATCATTCCATCCAAAGGTTTTTAAAATAATGCAATGTTTCGTGTTTGGAAATTCGAGAGATCGTGCCCTAACGTGCTGGGTTTCAGTTTTTCGTTTGACCAAATAACTAAATATCCTTTCAAGATTTCATTCGTGTTTTCTTAGTTCTGAAATAAGGCAATGTTTTGTGTTTGGAAGTTCGAGAGATCGTGCCCTAACGTACTGGGTTTCGATTTTTCGTTTGACCAAATAACTGAATATCCTTTCAAAATTTCATCCATATTTCTTATCATTAAAAATGAGGCAATATTTTGTATTTGGAAATTCGAGAAATCGTGCCCTAACGTGCTGGGTTTCGATTTTTCGGTTGATCCCAAATAACGAAATACCCTTTCAAAATCTCAATACATGAGTTTTGAGAATTTTAGGATGATCTAGAATTCGAAGACTTAAATTGTTGCATCCTAACGTGCTAGATGTGATATTTTATTCCTTCGAAACCAGAGAATCTTAATATTCAAACTCGAGTATATTCACATGGGTCAAAGAGGGTTATAATTTTAAAATCTTTCAAATTCTCGACGTTAGGACATTAATTAATCAATTTGGTACCAATTTTGGGCGTTGCGAGGGTGCTAATCCTTCCTCGTGCGTGAACCGACTCCCCGACCACATTCTCTTAGATTTTGTAGACCAAAATTATTGTTTCAATAAATCAAAATGTTTTATTAAAATAATCCATCTCAAGGTGACCCGATCACACCTCGAATAAAAGATCGGTGGCGACTCTATTTCCATTTGTCATTTTAAAGTCGATCCCCGTTTTTTCAAACCTAATAAAAAATAGTTTCGACAGCTTGGCGACTCCACTCGGGACTGGTTGAGAGTCAGGCCATAAATTTATTAATTTCTGTCCTTTTGTTGAAAATTGAAAATTTGATTTGAAAATTACGATCATTTTCTTGCATTCGCTTGCATCATTTCGCTTGAATGCTATGGTTCGAATCTTGTAGAATACTTCGGCATCATACTGCATGACTGATGGGTGGCACCCTTGTAAGTGGGAGTGAGAAGCTACTCCTTCGTGAGGTTTACACCTCCGTGCAGGATAGTGAATCACTTTCGGGACACATCTGTACCTATGCCTTCGTGAGATTTTCATCACCATGCAGCCATAGGGGAATGTGTCCCTCTGAACTGGACTCAGTCCGTATGAGCCTATAATGGGTGAGGATCGAGGAATCTGCTGGTTTAGGTACCTCAACTTTAGAACCAAATCACATATAGAGAGACCTAGGAGCCTACCTCCTAGATGCAGTCACGCCGAACCCTAGTGGTCACCTGCATGTGTGTTCTGTGTTGTTTATTTCTCTTGTACTAACGTGTTTTATTTTGTTTTGATTGCATCGCATTGCATAATCATAGAAAGGAGATGTTGATTAATATTCGATTGCTAAATAGAGGAGTTTGTCATAAGGAAACGAACTTATTGATAAAGTGGATTATAATACGGTCGTCCTAATATAGTCCAAGTAAACGACGAGAGAAGGCTGATAGTTTGCAGAAGAGTACAAGACTTCGCCCGAGGATTCAAGTCGACAAAAATTATTCAAAAGCCGTCACATCTTGACTTTCTTAAAGGATCTAACGAGCATCGTAGGGATAAGTGAGCAAAGGGTCACGACCTGGATCAAGCAACAAGGAGCTAGAAGAAACATCTATTGAGAAAGTCCATGGGACACGACCATAACGTCCGGATACGAAGAAAAAGATTGGTGTCCTCACGTGGACTATGAGGACGAAACCGCATATGTAATTCGTTTTATGTAAAGATATTTGTTTTTTAGAAAAGTTCTTCTAATGGAATTGAATTCAGAATCAACGTCTCTCTTTCTTCTTGCATTCATTTCATGCATTTGCATTACATCATTTGCATTGCATTTTGTGCATTAGATTTTCACATAAGGTCACTAATTCGGTAAAATTATTTTAGTTAACCTAGAAAACATGGAACGAAGGTTGGAAAGATTAGAGCAAATGCAAGTACTGATGCAAGAGCAGTTGGCCAAAATTCAACAGGATATGCGAGATCAAATACATATGATGCGACAGTTAACCCAATTACTAGCCGGAGGGCTTGAAAAAAGGAGTGGCCCCGTGGTCGACAGTGTGGATGATGATGAAGACATCGTTTATTCCCCAATAAGCATCCCGACTCAACCAGGCACACAATCGTAGGGGGCACCTGTTATTATCAAACCCCAATGTCTGATTGATACCTGGGCATTGTTAAACTTCCCGATGGATTCAGGTTTTAACCCGGAAGATGATCGAGCCAAACCGGTTGTTCTGGCAGAAACAAAAGAAAAAGGAGAGCGGACTTCAAAGGCCCCGAAGAAGAAGGAAAGGGAAGTGAATAGTACGAGTAGGTATAACAAGAGTCACCTGAAGCTGATCACAGTGGGCCAGCCAAGGACTGAAATTACCAGCCGTCACGTTTCCCCAAGGTAAGAACCCGATCCAAGACCGAACTCAGAAAAACCCTAGTTCGCGCCCATTCCAATCTCGTCTAGGGAGTTGTACCAAATTTTGTTTGAAGCACATGTTGTATCTTTTTTTTACGTGGAACCAATACAGCCCCCATACCCTAAATGGTACGATGTGAATGCCCAATGCGAATACCATGCAGGAATTACGGGGCACTCAATGGAAAACTGAACCGCTCTAAAGAAGTTAGTCGAAAAGTTCATCAGAATGGGCATTGTAAAATTCGATGATCCCACTGGTGCAGAAAATCTGTAACACCCCTTTACCCGGGTTCTACACCGGGAACCGGGCTTGAGGCGTTACCAAACTCAAACCACTTAATCGCCACTTAGGCTCTATGTCGTTACTCTCTAAAACCTCATTCTCGACTTACGAGGCCTAACACATGCACTCAAGGACCCTCAAGACTAATCCAGAACTTTTTCCATTCTTAAAATTTTTCTTTTCAAGACAGGTCTTACATGCCCCTGTAAGATGAGACACGCTCGTGCATAGGCACACACACCCATGTCCCCAGACCATGCCTAAAAACCCAGTATTCTGCCAATTTGCCCACGGTTAAGGTACATGCCCATGCATTTTAGGAACACGCCCGTGTACCCTATCACACGTCCGTGCCTTTCACCCGTGGTCGACACTGACTAATCACACATGGTTTTAACACGCCCGTGGGTCTAAACCGTGTGCCATACCTTAGTATTCTGACTTATTCAACACGGCCTCGACACGCCCGTGTGCTTTAACCGTGTGACCATTCCAATTCTAATTTCAAAGTGCAGACTTCACACGGCCAGGGCACCCGCTCATGGCTTGATCGTGTGTCTCACACGGCCTAGACACACACCCATGTGCCTACCTGTGTGGACCAGAACAAGGTTGTTTGCCAAGCTCTTAGCACTCCTATAGCTTACACTACAAGAATCCATTCTACATACCAATAAACACTCATGACTTCAACATAGACTTCCATAGGTAACCTTATAATTTCATAAAAGGTAGAATGAGCCATCATGCATGGCAATTTACAAATTTCAATATCTTACATGATGCCAATACACCTTTGGCCAAAATAACAAAATAACTTAACTAGCCTAGCACCTATACATGCCATTTACAAAATCATTAAGTCTAGGTATACCGAGAGGAGCCGATAGTGTGGGCGGTCTTCTGCAGTTAGTCACTGCGTTCCTACGGCTCTTAAACTCTATAAAATAAGGGAAAAGAGAAGGGAGAGTAAGCTTTAAGCTTAGTAAGTTTACATATAAACAACACAACATTATAACATGTATTGAACAAATACATAGCATTACGTAATAAGCAAGAAGCAATTTACATTCATGACATGCTTACTCATTTTCTCCATTCCAACATTTCAACCATCTCACATCTTAATGCACACACTCATTAAGAGTTTCCCTGCACTTAGTATCACAAGGTCACATAATACAACATTCACTATTTCTAATTCCATTTCACACAGTCAAGCCACTCGGTGGTTTCGCACTTAGCCCACCAAAAAGATTAGTTATGGTGGTATCGCACATAGCCCACCAAAAGATGAATAGACGATGGTATCGCACATAGCCCATCGTAAATTAGCAACAAGGTGGTATCGCACTTAGCCCACCAAAGGATTTTAGACGATGGTTTCGCACATAGCCCATCGTAAATTAAGCAACAAGGTGGTATCGCACTTAGCCCACCAAAAAGTGTCGACATTACATTTTTATATGACTATTTCATCATTCATACAGTAATTATTCAACAATTTCAACATTCAATCCATTTGAACCACACATGTTCTCAGTCTTGCCTTACACTAGTTAACCACGCAATATTTACACAATCATGCATTGTTTACACATAAACTTACCTCGGTGCAAAACGTGATAACCAACGATCTAATCCGTCACCTTTCCTTTTCCTCGGTCAAGGTTGATTCCGCGCTCTTCTTGATCTATAACAATGAAATTTATTCGTTTAGATCATTCTATGATCATAATGCTTCAAATTCTACACTTGGGTAAAAATGACCATTTTGCCCTTGTACATTGGCAAAATTACGATTTTGCCCCTAGGCTCGTAATTTATTTTTCAACACATTTTCTCAATGCACAAGCATAGATGAACATTTATTTATCTTACAACTACTATCCATTCCAACTATTTCATGCATTTATGACACAAATTTAATCTTTGCATTCAAGTCCTATTTAGGTGTTTCCATGCTAACACCTTTCACAAAAGTTGTTTCTCACCTCCCTAACATTCATTTTCTTCCATGAAAACTCAGCTAACAACACAACTACTCTCATGGCAAGTCCTTAGACTTTCAACCATATTACAAACTAGTCCCCCCATTAGCTAGCTTAAGCTTTGGGGACTCCAAAAATACAAAAATCATCAAAAATAATCATCAAAATGACTTACTTGCAAGGATGAGATGTAGCTGAAAATTTTGAACTCCAAGAACCCTTATTTCCTCTAAAATTTTTGTGGTAGAAGAAGAAGGAATAGTAAAAGATGATATCTCATCTTTTTATCTTAGTTTATTCATTTTTTTATTCACCTAATGTCACCAAATTTTGACTAAAATTAATGCTCTTGTCTCCCCTAGCTTGTATGGCCGGCCAACACACATTAAATGGCCTAATTGCACTTTAAAATCCTCTAAATTCACTTTCTATAGCTATTAGGCACCTCCACCATGAAAAATAGAACTTTCGCACTTTATGCGATTTAGTCCTTTTTTTTCACAATTAAGCATGCTGTCACTCGAATTAAAACACAAAAATTTTCAGGCATCCATATAATCATGCTACAGCACATAAATTAACGTCAAAATAAATTTTCTCGACCTCGGATTAGTGGTCTCAAAACCACTGTTCCGACTAGCCCCAAAACGGGTTGTTACAACTCCCCCTTTTAGGATTTTCGCCTCGAAAATCTTACCGTAAAGAGGTTTGGATATTGTTCCTCATAGCTTCTCCCTGGTTCCCAAGTAGCCTCTTCTACACCGTGCTTTTTCCATAATACTTTTACTAAGGCTATGTCCTTGTTTCTCAATTGTTTCACCTCTCGAGCCAAAAATTTTAATCGGCTCTTCCTCATATGTCATATCCTATTCGTATTTGATTTACATTGGAGGAATCACATGCGAAGGATCTGAGCGATAACACCTTAACATTGATACATGGAACACATTATGAATTTTCTCTAACTCTACCGGTAAAGCCAACCGATATGCCACTGGCCCAATCCTCTCGGTAATCTCATACGGCCATATAAATCTCGGGCTCAATTTACCTTTTCGACCAAATCTCAATATTTTCTTCCACGGTGACACTTTCAGAAATACCTTGTCGCCCACTTGAAATTCAATTTCTTTTCTTTTCAAATCCGCATACGACTTTTGCCTGTCCGAAGCAGCCTTTAGACAATCCCGGATAACTTTCACTTTCTCCTCGGTCTCTTTAACCAAATCAACCCCATGAACTTGCTTCTCACTCAGCTCGGTCCAATACAAAGGGGTCCAACATTTACGACCATACAAGGCTTCATACGGTGCCATCCGTATGCTCGACTGATAACTATTGTTGTAAGCAAATTCAACCAAGGGTAGGTATTTTTCCCAACTACCTTCGAACTCTAACACACAACATCGAAGCATATCCTCAAGAATTTGGATTACTCTCTCGGACTGACCATCGGTTTGAGGATGAAATGCATTACTAAAATTCAACTTCGTACCCAAGGCCTCCTGTAACTTCTTCCAAAACCTCGAAGTAAATCTCGGGTCTCTGTCCGAGATAATGGATATAGGCACACCATGCAATCTCACTATCTCTGCCACGTACAACTCAACTAATTTATCCAGTGAATAATCAACACGTACTGGAATAAAGTGAGCCAACTTTGTTAACCTGTCAACAACAACCCACACAGTATCTTTCTTTTCGGAGTCAAAGGCAACCCCGTCACGAAGTCCATGGTGATTCGATCCCACTTCCACTCGGGAACCATCCCTGGTTGAAGTAATCCTGAAGGAACTTGGTGCTCTACTTTCACTTGTTGACAAATCAAACATCTTGTTACATACTCCGAGATGTCTTTTTTCATTCTCGGCCACTAATAGAATTTCTTTAGATCATTATACATTTTCGTGCTGCCCGGGTGTACTGACAAATAACTACTATGTGCTTCCCGTAAAATTTCTTGGATCAACTCATCATCTTTAGGCACACAAATTCTATCATGGAACATTAAGCAACCATCCGAACTCACCCGGAATTTAGAACTTGTCCCTGATTCACACTCAGCTCTTTTAGCTAGTATCCCACTATCGTTCTTTTGAGCCTCACATATTCGTTGAACAAATAGTGGTCTAGCTCTCAACTCGGCCAGTATAGCACCACCATCGTTGTCGTAGATTTAATTCCTTTTGATCCATCAAGTACCTCAAACTCTTATGATCAGTAAAGATTCGGCAATTCTCACCATATAGGTAATGGGGCCAAATCTTTAACGCGAAAACAATCGCGGCCAACTCCAGGTCATGAGTTGGATAATTCTTCTCATGCGGTTTTAGTTGTCTCGAGGCGTAAGCGGTTACCTTACCCTCTTGCATCAACACACAACCGACACCATTTAATGACCCGTCACTGTAAACTAGAAACTCCTTTCCCGACTCAGGTTGTACCAAAACCGGTGCATCTGTCAACAACATTTTCAATCTCTCGAAACTCTGCTGGCATTCTTCAGTCCATTCAAATTTAACATCCTTGTGTAATAGTTTCGTCATTGGAGTACCAATCATAGAGAATCCTTTCACAAACCGCCTATAGTACCCTGCTAAACCCAGAAAGCTTCTAACTTCTGACACATTCCTCGGTGGTTTCCACTCCACAATAGCTGAGACCTTTCCCGGATCTACTCTAATACCTTCACCCGATACAATATGTCCTAGGAACCCTACTTCTCGAAGCCAAAACTCGCTCTTACTAAGTTTAGCATATAACTGATTGTCTCTTAAGGTCTGTAAGACAATTCTCAAATGTTTCGCATGATCACTCTCATCTCGAGATTAAACCAATATGTCATCAATAAAGACAACCACAAACTTGTCCAAATACGGTCGGAAGACACGGTTCATTAAATCCATAAAAACTGCAGGAGCATTCGTTAAACCGAATGGCATGACCAGAAATTCATAATGACCATACCTCGTCTGAAATGTCGTTTTCGGTACATCTTACTCCTTAACCCTCAATCGATAATAGCGGACCTCGTGTCGATCTTGGAGAACACCGTAGCTCCTTCGATTGATCAAATAAATCATCTATCCTCGGCAAAGGATACTTGTTCTTCACATTACTTTACTGAGTATGTCAGAGTCTATGCACAACTGATCGACCCATCTTTCTTTCTTCTTTACAAAGAGTACTGGGGTACCCCACGGTGAATAGCTTTGTCTTGCAAAACCCTTATCCGTCAATTCTTGCAACTGAACTTTCAATTCTTTCAACTCTAGCAGGGCCATCCTATACGGAGAACCAAAATGGGTACTGTTCCCGAAATTAACTCAATTCCAAACTCGACCTCTCTAATTGGGGGTAATCCAGACAACTCTTCCGAGAATACATCTGGATACTCACATACAACCGGTACTATTTCAATCCTAACTTCAGATTCTTGAGTGTTTAATACAAAAGCGAGATAAGATTCGTACCCTTTTCTCAAATATTTCTCAGCTATCATGGAAGAAATCATCACCGGTAAGCTATCCGACTCACTTGTTCAACCCGAATAACATCTCTACTTTCACAATTTAGTTCAATAAATTTACTACCACAATTCACTAAAACACTATGGGTAGTCAACCAATCCATACCAAGAATCAAATCAAACTCATCAAAAGGCAACAACATAAGGTTCGCCTGGAAACAATGACCTTTAATTATCAGAGGACAATTCCTACACACCTTGTCAACTAACACTTGTTTACCTAGAGGGTTTGACACTTTTACCACAAATTTAGTAGACTCAACAGTCATACTCAAACTAGATGCCAATCTCATAAAAATATAAGAATGAGTTGATCCCGGGTCAATTAAAGCGATAACAGAGGTGTCAAAGAGAGAAAATGTACCCGTTATTACATCTGGTGATGACGCCTCTTCTCGAGCGCGAATAGCATAAGTTCTTGCTGGCGCTCGACCCTCTGGCCTCACAGTGGTGTCTCGTGATACACCTCTACCACTAGTTTTGCCCCCCGAGTTCTTTTGTGGCCTACCTCTAAAGGATGCACTACTTGATCTTATCTCTTGCTTCCTCTCCTTGTCATCCTTTTCAGGACAATTTCGGATGAGATGGTCGGGGGATCCACACTTATAGCAATTTTGATTATTTCCCCAACACTCCCCAGTGTGATGTCTGCCACAACTTGGGCACTCTTGTTTGGGCCTTGGATTGCCCACACTTGCCATTGAGGTGGCTTGAGCTCTTGAACCCGAATACATGTTGCCTCGCTCTCTCTGCGAATACCCGACTGATGTATTTGCCGAGGGTTCACTTCCCTGGACCTCTTCGATTGAGCTTCGTATGATTTTCTCATCGGCCTCTTCTTCGCATCTCGAGCCTCACTCAGGGCTTTCCTCTTTCCCTTACTCAATTCTTCGGCCTTACTAGCCCTATCCACCAACACCACAAATTCTTTTAGCTCCAAAATCCCGACTAAGAGTCTGACATCTTCATTCAACCCATCTTCAAATCTCTTGCATAAGGTAGCTTCTGTGGATACACATTCTTCCGCATACTTGCCGAGCCTAACAAATTTGCGCTCATATTCTACCACAGTCATTTTTCCTTACTTCAACTCAAGGAATTCTTTCCGTTTCTGGTCTACAAACCGTTGACTTATATACTTCTTTCGAAACTCTTCCAAAAAGAACTCCCACGTTACTCTCTCTTTAGGAACCACTAATGTCAATGTTTTCCACCAATGGTATACCGAGTCCCTCAGCAAAGACACATCACATTTCAAACTCTCCTCAGGTGTGCAGGAGAGTTCATGAAAAACCCTTATTGAGTTCTCAAGCCAGAACTCTGCTCGCTCAGGGTCGTCATCTATATTAGGTCAAAAATCCTTAGCCCCTTGCTTCCAAATTTTTTCTACCGGGGGCTTAGCCGTCCTCACCATTTCTATACCTTGGGGAGCCACAGGAATTGGCTGAGGTATAGGTGAGGGTGGAGGGGGTTGAGCATTGGGGTTTGCTCGTACAAACTTAGTGTACCAGTTATCCATCATTTGGAGAAAGGCTTCCCGAGCCTCTTCTCCCTGACCCCTAGTCTCGGGGTTACTCTGCCTGTGACAGCGCATCCCTTGCGCAGTCTTGCGCGCGACACTACATTAGCGTCATCTGCAGCCGATTGTTCGAGATCCATATGCTACAATAAACAAGTTTAAAATCATCAAAAGCCACCACACTATCATCATACGCTTATGGCATGTATAGCTAGACTCCTATCCACGCTATGGTAGTCCTAGAATCGACTAAACCATAGTTCTGATACCACTAAATGTAACACCCCTTTACCCGGGTTCTACGTCGGGAACCGGGCCTGAGGCATTACCAAACTCAAACCACTTAATCGCCACTTAGGCTCTACGTCGTTACTCTCTAAAACCTCCTTCTCGACTTACGAGGCCTAACACATGCACCCGAGGACCCTCAAGACTAATCTGAAACTTTTTCCATCCTTAATTTTTTTTTCAAGACAGGTCTTACACGCCCGTGCAAGATGAGACACGCCCGTGCATAGGAACACATGCCCATGTCCCCAGACCGTGCCTAAAAACCCAGTATTCTGCCAGTTTGCCCACGATTAAGGCACACGCCCATGCATTTTAGGAACACGCCCGTGTACCCTATCACACGTCCGTGCCTTTCACCCGTGGTCGACACTGACTAATCACACACAGTTTTAACACGCCCGTAGATCTAAACCGTGTGCCATACCTTAGTATTTTGACTTATTCAACACGGCCTCGACACGCCCATGTGCTTTAACCGTGTGACCATTCCAATTCTAATTTCAAAGTGCAGACTTCACACGGCCAGGGCACCCGCACATGGCTTGATCGTGTGTCTCACACAGCCTAGACACGCGCTCGTGTGCCTACCCGTGTGGACCAGAACAAGGTTGTTTGCCAAGCTCTTAGCACTCCTATAGCTTACACTACAAGAATCCATTCAACATACCAATAAACACTCATGACTTCAACATGGACTTCCATAGGTAACCTTATAATTTCATAAAAGGTAAAATGAGCCATCATGCATGGCAATTTACAAATTTCAATATCTTACAAGATGCCAATACACCTTTGGCCAAAATAACAAAATAACTTAACTAGCCTAGCACCTATACATGCCATTTACAAAATCATTAAGTCTAGGTATACCGAGAGGAGTGATAGTGTGGGCGGTCTTTTGGTTAGTCATGTATTTCTATTTCGGCTCTTAAACTCTATAAAACAAGGGAAAAAGAGAAGGGAGAGTAAGCTTTAAGCTTAGTAAGTTTAGATATAAACAACACAACATTATAACATGTATTGAACAAATACATAGCATTACGTAATAAGCAAGAAGCAATTTACATTCATGACATGCTTACTCATTTTCTCCATTCCCACATTTCAACCATCTCACATCTTAATGCACACACTCATTAAGAGTTTCCCTGCACTTAGTATCACAAGGTCACATAATACAACATTCACTATTTCTAATTCCATTTCACACAGTCAAGCCACTCGGTGGTTTCACACTTAGCCCACCAAAAAGATTAGTTATGGTGGTATCGCACATAGCCCACCAAAAGATGAATAGACGATGGTATCGCACATAGCCCATCGTAAATTAGCAACAATGTGGTATCACACTTAGCCCACCAAAAGATTTTAGACGATGGTTTCGCACATAGCCCATCGTAAATTAAGCAAAAAGTTGGTATCGCACTTAGCCCACCAAAAAGTGTCGACATTACATTTTTATATGACTATTTCATCATTCATACAGTAATTATTCAAAAATTTCCACATTCAATCCATTTGAACCACACATGTTCTCGATCTTGCCTTACACTAGTTAACCACACAATATTTACACAATCATGCATTGTTACACATAAACTTACCTCGGTGCAAAACGTGATAACCAACGATCTAATCCGTCACCTTGCCTTTTCCTCGGTCAAGGTTGATTCCACACTCTGCTTGATCTATAACAATAAAATTTATTCGTTTAGATCATTTTATGATCATAATACTTCAAATTCTACACTTGGGTAAAAATGACCATTTTGCCCTTGTACATTGGCAAAATTACGATTTTGCCCCTAGGCTCGTAATTTATTTTTCAACACATTTTCTCAATGCACAAGCATAGATGAACATTTATTTCTCTTACAACTACTCACCATTCCAACTATTTCATGCATTTATGACACAA
Source organism: Gossypium sturtianum (assembly GCA_025698515.1). Classification (NCBI taxonomy): domain Eukaryota; kingdom Viridiplantae; phylum Streptophyta; class Magnoliopsida; order Malvales; family Malvaceae; genus Gossypium; species Gossypium sturtianum. The sequence goes on from CM046950.1 coordinate 129,051,816, forward strand.
ATTCAATCTTTGCATTCAAGTCCTATTTAGGTGTTTCCATGCTAACACCTTTCACAAAAGTTGTTTCTCACCTCCCTAACATTCATTTTCTTCCATGAAAACTCAGATAACAACACAACTACTCTCATGGCAAGTCCTTAGACTTTCAACCATATTACAAACTAGTCCCCCCATTAGCTAGCTTAAGCTTTGGGGACTAAAAAAATACAAAAATCATAAAAAATAATCATCAAAATGACTTACTTGCAAGGATGAGATGTAGCCGAAAATTTTAAACTCCAAGAACCCTTATTTCCTCTAAAATTTCGGTGGTAGAAGAAGAAGGAATAGTAAAAGATGATATCTCATCTTTTTATCTTATTTTATTTATTTTTTTATTCACCTAGTGTCACCAAATTTTGACTAAAATTAATGCTCTTGTCTCCCCTAGCTTGTATGGCCGGCCAACACACATTAAATGGCCTAATTGCACTTTAAAATCCTCTAAATTTACTTTCTATAGCTATTAGGCACCTCCACCATGAAAAATAGAACTTTCGCACTTTATGCGATTTAGTCATTTTTCACAATTAAGCATGATGTCACTCGAATTAAAACACCAAAATTTTCATGCATCCATATAATCATGCTACAGCACATAAATTAACGTCAAAATAAATTTTCTCGACCTCAGATTAGTGGTCTCAAACCATCGTTCGACTAGCCCCAAAATCGGTCATTACAAAAAATCTGCCCAATCTTTCTCATAAAGGGTAAACTTTGTAAGTTCCATGATGGATAGGGCGGAGATCCAAGAATGCATCGAGCTCGGGGCCTAGCGCAAGACTGATCAAAGTCGGTGGGAACATTGGGGAATCTAAACATTAATGACATATTCAAAGAGGGAACCAATGAATAGACTTTTCCAAGCTTCGCTTTACGTATTTGGGAAGACTTTAAACAATGGGATCGTGGAAGGGATCCTGTATTTTAGAAGTGATCTAGAGTAATATTCAAACATGCTTGTTGCTTTAAGCCTAGAGGCAATGAGAATCCTTTTGTGAAATAGGCTTATGTCAAGAATTTTTATTTCAAAAAAATGCATCATTTTAAGTAAATATTTTTTCTTTACATCTTATACTGTACATTCTTTGGTGATTTAGAATATTCTTTCATTCTTTATTCATGACCATACCATAAATAATCATCCTTAGAATCATTTATTCTTTGGAATTTGCATTCATGCAAAACACATTTAGTTAGGAGCATTTGATTCATTCCGATCATTGCATCCTAATCATTGTAAGAAATCATTCTCATGACATTCTGCATTCATACAAATGTCATCTATAAGACACATCTATTTAGGAGCATTTGATTCATTCCGATCATTGCATCCTAATCCTTGACCATTCTCATGACATTCGGCATTCATACAAATGTCGTCCATAATACATTTCGTTAGGAGCATTAGATTCATTCTAATCATTGCATCCTAACCATTTTGCATAGGCATAAACACAAAACTGATTTTACAGAATAGGTATCCTAGAGGACGTTGCTACAACATCGGTGAATTCGAAGATCTTGCCATTCTGAGCGAAGCGGATCGAAGATAGCAGATCTGGCAATCCTGAAGTTACAGGAGCAGATCGGAGACATCAGTCCTATCTCCCTGACCAGCAGTGGAATAGGTCGAAGATTGTAGATCTTGTCACCCTAAGCAGTAGGGAACCAAGATCGAACGGCAAATCTGGTCTCCCTAAGCAGTAGTGGAACAGATTTAAGCAACCAGTCCTATTTCCCTGACCAACAGTGGAATAGGTCGAAGATTGTAGATCTTGTCACCCTAAGTAGTAGAGAACCAAGATCAAACGGCAAATCTGGTCTCCCTAAGCAGTAGTGGAACAGATTTAAGCCACCAGCCCTATCTCCCTGACCAGTAGTGGAATAGGTCGAAGATAGGAGCTCTTGCCTTCCTAAGCGAAGCGGATCGAAGATACTAATCTAGCATCTTTGAGTTTGCAGTGGAACAGACTGAAGATAGCAAATCTCATATCCTCGAAGTTCTAGTGGAGCAGGTTGAAGCCACCAAATCCCTTCTCCCTGAGGTTATTGAGGATCAAACTATATTTCCAAGAAGTTTCAGTAAGAAGATCGAAGTTACAAATCTCTTCTCTCTGAATTCCTACCACCTCGAAGTCCCAGTGGAGTAGATGGAGGCTACAAATCCCTTCTCCATGAGGTTATTGAGGATCAAACTATATTTCCAAGAAGATTCAGTAAGAAGATCGAAGTTGCAAATCTCTTCTCTCTGGAATTACATTCAATTGGATCGAAGCGCTAGTTCCTAGGCCCTTGGAGATGCAGTGGGATGGAATGAGGCTACTCAAAGAAACACCTAAAAAAGTCCAAGACTCAAAGACCGGGCAAAAATGGTCCTTTTTGAAGTCTTTACTCTATTCTCGTTACATGACAATGAGCAAAGAGGGGCAGCTGTAAAAGCCCATTTTCGCTCGGGCCTATTATTAACCAAAATTAAAACCAAACAAAAATATTAAAAAACCAATTTATCAAAAGCCCAATATTAAACCTAAACCCAAAACCTAAAGAAATCAAAAAAGAGAAAGAAACCATAGGAAGCTTCAGCGCTGCAACCCCTATGCCAGCCAGAAATTCGGGCTACCGCGTCCCCCACACGCGCGCCACCGAGCACCACACGAGCGTCGCCACATCAGCGGTACGCCTCCGTATGATGGTTTTCACCTACAAACAAATAAGCAAAATAGCAGAAACGACAGCAAATACAGAATGAAAAAGATTGTATTTTTATTTTCTTTTCTGTTATTTCTTTTTTGGATATAAAAGAAAGCCGGAAAAACATTGTATGGGATGTTTTTTTGAATACAAAAAATAGAGAACAGAGGTATATTGCCCATCACTTTTTTTCATCTTGTTTTCGCTTTTAATATACTGCACATATATATAGATAAAGAAAGATAGAAACTTTTACCCATTTTTGTGTTGATCGGAGAACCCGAATTTGAAAGGTTTCTGGTTTTTTTTTTCGATTTTGGCGAGGGTTTCTGGTATTTTGAGTTTAGATCTGACTTGGGGTGCTTGAAAGGTCTGAAATGGCCTACTTTTGGGGTCTCCGACCACCGCGCACGGCGGCGAATGGTGGCAGAGTACGACGGCTCGGTGACGGGGCTAGGTCAGAGCCCTAGAGAGTTTTTTAGAGAATTTTCTTTGTTTTTTTTAAGACAGATTTTTAGTATTTAAGGGTAAACCATACGACGTCATTTTGGAGTGGCAATTCAATGCCCAAAACGGCGTCGTTCAGAGGCCATACCAGCGCGAGTGACCCGACCCGACCCAGGGAAGGATCCACGCATTTTATGGAATTGGGATATTTATTCTTTTAGTCCTACCGCATTATTGTTTCTTTTTAATCAAGTTTATTTTATTCTTAATTTCCCCTTTAACGCACATTCCGTTTTCATTTTGGTCTCGCTTAAACGCAACGCGTTTTCAAGATCGAAATATTTGCTAGATTAATCCCTAACTATTTATGCGTATTTTAATTTAGTCCTTTTTTCTATTGTTTATTTTCTTTAATTTTTATTGCTATATTTTCATTATTTAAATATTATTATTATTATTATTGATATTACTATTGTCATGTTTAATACTATTACGAATATTATTTTTAATATTATTTTTAATATTAATTTTACATCATAAACACACCTTGGCACTCATTTCCCATAACCGAATATACTATAGCACTCAATATAAAATTTAGACTCAAACTAGATCAAATCATGGCCAAATATTTCATTTTTATAACCTTGACATATGGTACGTGCATATAATTGTACATATATTCATCCAATTTCTTTAATATACTATATGCATTACTCAAAATCATATACATGCATTCGTACATGCCACATATATATATATTTTATCAAGATATAAAATTAGCAAAATGCTTACCACAAAACCGTACATATCTAAGCATTATAATCAAGCTTGGGAACTTTAAACCAACCCAACACATAGTAATATGCCATTCAAAATTTTATGAAACATACCTACCCAAGTTAAGCTATACTTAAAAAAAACTAAATTTCACAAACATATATATACCAACTCAAACATACTCATTCAACTCAAGGATAGAAGTGAAGCCATTTCCGCATGGCATTATATACATCAAATTCAAAATATAAGTTCAAAAGAGTAGTATAGCCCATACATGCCATTATTCCCATAAGTTTTACTAATAAAAAGATACCAAAGAGAGAGATGATAGTGTGATGAGCTTCCAAGATGATCCCCTAGTACGAGTCGAGCACCCAAAATAAATCTACAAATTCGAAAACAACCAAGAACAAAGTAAGCTTCCACAGCTTATTAAGATTTAAGCAATTTATACATATATAATCTTAATCGAGATTTCATAACTTAATTCATTTATAGCATCCATACCGAATAGCCAAACATTCAAAGGTTGAATTCATAACAACATTATATGCTTATACCTATTTCCATATACCACCATCACATAATAATAATTAGCATACATATCTTATACTTAGCGAATCTTCTATATACCTTTTTAAGCTAACATCAATTCAAATTAATAGATATAATACATACCTCTAGTTCACTTACCTCTCCAAACTTAACCATTCATGCATAACATGTGATAGTATACTCGATCATTTCCATATACTTAACAGCATTAGTAATAAAAGTCTTTTAACGAGCCTCATACCTGCACACTTGTTAATAAGATTTAGTAACGTATCGCACACTTAGTGCCGTTACTCAACATTTCCCGCACACATAGTGCCATACTACCGATTTCGCACACACAGTGCTCGGTATAACAGCTCGCACACATAGTGCCTAGACAACCGATCTCGCACACACAGTGCTCGGTATATAACTCGCACACATAGTGCCCAGACAATCGATCTCGCACACACAGTGCCATCAATCCAGTTTCTTCTCATTTCGAAATACACATATGTTCTAATATTTATTCATATATACACGTATAATTAATGGTTTACAAATAACTCATTTATTCTGATACATACTATCACATTCGGCACACTTAATATACATATAACATATATATCCACCATCTTTAAACAATCATCTCTCAAATCGTCCTTACATATAACCATCCTATATCGTATACACACATATTCAAACAACTCAAATAAATCAAGTTTACTTATACAATTATCAAGTCTTACATTCGGCCATTTCATACTAAACCCATCAACACATTCGGCATCATGATAATTTACATGCTTAAAATCATTTAACATATGCGTATAATATGAAATAAAATTTAATATAATCCAATTGCTTAAACTTACCTCGGAATTTGACGAATTAAGCTTCCCGGCTATTCGTTTAACTTTGCTTTTCCCTGATCCAATCTCGTTTCCTTTTGTTCTTGATCTAATTAATTTCAAATTAAACTCATTCAAATACATTTTCATTCAATTTAATCCAAAAATACATAATTGTGCAAATTATCATTTTATCCCTGACATTTACAATTTTTACAATTTAGTCCTTATAGCTCAAAACACCAAAAATATCAAAAATTTAACCACACCTATTGAGGGCCGAATACTTATTGTCCCTATATCAACTCACTCCTTCCATTTATCTTGCCATTTAGTCCTTTCAATAATTTTATTTTTATAAATTAATCCATATACTAAATTTCATCACTAATTCTAAAGAAAATCTTGTTAATCTAGCATGCTTATATCATATTCTATCATTAACTAACACAAACATCAAATTTCCATCCATGGCAATACACGAATTACACAACCAAATCAAGAATTCGGGTATGGGCTAGCTAAATGACATAGCAACAACCTCAAAAATGTTAAAATTATCAAAAACCAAGTTCAATCACTTACCTTATTTGAGCATGCAAAAGCCGAATGGTTGAGAGCTTAAACTCTTCTCTTTTTCTTTTATTTTCGGTGATGAAGGAAGAAGATGATGATGTTTCCCATGTTTTCTTATTTTAATATTATTAACATATATTATTATTACTTAACATTTTACTTATTTTTAATTATAATTAAAATACTCCCTAACATACATTCAAAGTCAATGCCGTCCACTAGCATTCTCAAAAGGTGAATTTGCAACTTCAATACTCATGCAAAAGAAGGCAATTCAATTTAGCCACTCAATTCAATAATTAGCTACTTTACTACTTATGCAATTTAGTCCTTTATCTAAAATTAAACATCCAAACAGACAAATTAGCCTACGATATTTTATCACATGCTCAAACACATAACATAGATATCAAATAAAATAAAAAAAATATTTTTTTAACTCGAATTCGTGGTCCCGAAACCACCGTTCCGATTAGGGTCATAATCGGGCTGTTACAACTCTCCCCCCTAAGGGATTTTTGCCCCCGAAAATCTTACCATTGAATAATTGTGGGTAGCGTTCTTTCATTGAATCTTCAAGTTCCCATGTGGCCTCCTCAACCCCATTGCTTATGCCACATGACTTTAACCAGCGAGATTTTCTTATTTCGCAACTCTTTCAATTCACGAGCTAAGATGCGAATTGGTTCTTCCTCATAAGTTAAGTCGGGTTGAATTTCAATCTCTGATGGGCAAATCACATGAGATGGATCGGATCTGTATCGTCGGAGCATCGATACATGGAAGACATTATGAATCTTGTCTAATTCAGATGGTAACATAAGTCTGTACGCAACCGGCCCAATACGCTCAATAACTTCATACGGCCCAATAAATCTCGGACTCAGCTTTCCTTTATGACCAAATCTAAGTATCTTTTTCCACGGTGAGACTTTCAAAAATACTCAGTCGCCCACTTGAAACTCTATATCTTTACGTTTCAAATCTGCATACGACTTCTGACGATCTGAGGCGGCTTTCAAACTTTCTCGAATTACTTTTAATTTCTGCTCAGTCTCTTTGATTAAATCAACCCTGTGTATCTTGCTTTCACTTAGCTCAGTCCAATATAGAGGTGTACGGTATTTACGACCGTACAAAACTTCATAGGGTGCCATTTTAATACTTGATTGAAAGCTGTTATTGTACACAAATTCAATCAAAGGCAGGTATCGTTCCCACGTACCCTCAAACTCAAGAACGCAACATCTCAACTTATCCTCGAGGATTTGAATAACACGTTCGAATTGACCATCCGACTGAGGGTGAAAAGTAGTGCTGAAATGCAATTTGGTACCTAAAGCATCTTGCAGTTTCTTCCAAAACCGCGACGTAAACCTCGGATCTCTATCCGAAACAATAGAAATAGGTACTCGGTGCAATTGTACGATCTGCGATATGTACAACTCAGCTAACTTATCAACTGAGAAATCCGTACGTACCGGAACAAAGTGGGCCGATTTTGTCAACCTATCAACAATAACCCAAATTGAATCTTTCTTACTTAGCGTCAATGGTAAACCAGCTACAAAATCCATAGTAACTCGATCCCACTTCCACTCAGGTATCATAATCGGTTGGAGTAGTCCCAAAGGCACCTGATGTTCAGCTTTCACTTGTTGACATATCAAACACTTCGATACATAGTCTAAAATATCTCGTTTCATACCACGCCACCAATAATGCTGTCTCAGGTCGTTATACATCTTTGTACTACCCGGGTGAATCGACATTCTACTATTATGAGCTTCATCACAAATCATTCGAATCAACTCAGGGTTCCTAGGCACACATATCCGATTCTTAAACCGTAGACATCCCTCAGCATCTAACTGAAAATTTGAATCAGCACTTGAGCCACATCGACTCCTTATTTCTATTAAGCCATTATCAATCTCTTGAGCTTCGTGAAATTGTTGTACGAACAATGGTCTTGCTTTCAATTCTGCAATAATCACACCATCATCAGTCATAGCTACATCTGCATTCATTGTACGTAGAGCAAATAGTGACTTTAAGCTAAGTGCATCAGCAACCACATTAGCCTTTCCCGGGTGATAATCAATCACAAGCTCGTAGTCTTTCAATAGTTCCAACCATCGTCGCTGTCTTAAATTCAGATCCTTCTGAGTTATTAAGTACTTTAGAATCTTTTGATCCGAATAGACGTGGCATTTTTCACAAAATAGCTAGTGACGCCAAATTTTCAAAGCAAAAACTATAGCGGCCAACTCAAGGTCGTGCGTCAGATAATTCCTCTCGTGCAGTTTCAACTGTCTCGAAGCGTAGGCTACAACTTTACCCTCCTGCATCAAAACACAACCCAGCCCATTTAAGGATGCATCGCTGAAAATAACGAACTCCTTACCCGACTCTCGCTGAACAAGCACTGGAGCTTCCATTAACAAGGTCTTCAGCTGATCAAAACTCTTCTGGCACCTTTCTGACCACTCTAATTTAATGTCTTTCTATAATAGCTTTGTCATTGGGCCTACTATCATAGAAAACCTTTTCACAAAGCGTCTATAATATCCGGCAAGTCCCAGAAAGCTACGTACCTCAGAAACATTCCGCGAAGGTTTCTAATCAAGTATAGCCGAAACTTTACTCGGGTCAACCCGAATGCCCGATGCTGAAACAACATGCCCCAGAAAGCTAACTTCATTCAACCAAAAACTCACATTTGCTAAATTTTGCGTACCAAAATGCTTAGCACAAAACCGTACATATCTAAGCATTATAATCAAGCTTGGGAACTTTAAACCAACCCAACACATAGTAATATGCCATTCAAAATTTTATGAAACATACCTACCCAAGTTAAGCTATACTAAAAAAAAACTAAATTTCACAAACATATATATATACCAACTCAAACATACTCATTCAACTCAAGGATAGAAGTGAAGCCATTTTTGCATGGCATTATATACATCAAATTCAAAATATAAGTTCAAAAGAGTAGTATAGCCCATACATGCCATTATTCCCATAAGTTTTACTAATAAAAAGATACCAAAGAGAGAGATGATAGTGTGATGAGCTTCCAAGATGATCCCCTAGTACGAGCCGAGCACCCAAAAGAAATCTACAAATTCGAAAACAACCAAGAACAAAGTAAGCTTCTATAGTTTAGTAAGATTTAAGCAATTTATACATATATAATCTTAATCGAGATTTCATAACTTAATTCATTTATAGCATCCATACCGAATAGCCAAACATTCAAAGGTTGAATTCATAACAACATTATATGCTTATTCCTATTTCCATATACCACCATCACATAATAATAATTAGCATACATATCTTATACTTACCGAATCTTCTACTTACCTTTTTTAAGCTATCATCAATCTCAAATTAATAGATATAATACATACCTCTAGTTCACTTACCTCTCCAAACTTAACCATTCATGCATAACATGTGATACTATACTCGATCATTTCCATATACTTAACAGCATTAGTAATAAAAGTCTTTTCATGAGCCTCATACCTGCACACTTGTTAATAAGATTTAGTAACGTATCGCACACTTAGTGCCATTACTCAACATTTCTCGCACACATAGTGCCATACTACCGATTTCGCACACACAGTGCTCGGTATAACAGCTCGCACACATAGTGCCTAGACAACCGATCTCGCACACACAGTGCTCGGTATATAACTCGCACACATAGTGCCCAGACAACCGATCTCGCACACACACGGTCATGTCAATCCAGTTTCTTTTCATTTCGAAATACACATATGTTCTAATATTTATTCACATATACACGTATAATTAATGGTTTACAAATAACTCATTTATTCTGATACATACTATAACATTCGGCACACTTAATATATATATATAACATATATATCCACCATCTATAAACAATCATCTCTCAAATCGTCCTTACATATAACCATCTTATATCGTATACATACATATTCAAACAACTCAAATAAATCAAGTTTACTTATACATTTATCAAGTCTTACATTCATAAATTTCATGCTAAACCCATCAACACATTCGGCATCATGATAATTCACATGCTTAAAATCATTTAACATATGCGTATAATATGAAATAAAATTCAATTTAATCCAATTCCTTAAACTTACCTTAGAACTTGACGAATTAAGCTTCCCGGCTATTCGTTTAACTTTGCTTTTCCCCGATCCAATCCCGTTTCCTTTTGTTCTTGATCTAATTAATTTCAAATTAAACTCATTCAAATACATTTTCATTCAATTTAATCCAAAAATACATAATTGTGCAAATTACCATTTTACCCCCGACATTTACAATTTTTAAAATTTAGTCCCTACAGCTCAAAACACCAAAAATATCAAAAATTTAACCACACCTATTGAGGGTCGAATACTTATAGTCCCTATATCAACTCACTCCTTCCATTTATCTTGCCATTTAGTCCTTTCAAGAATTTTATTTTTATAAATTAATCCATATACTAAATTTCATCCCTAATTCTAAAGAAAATCTTGTTAATCTAGCATGCTTATATCATATTCTATCATTAACTAATACAAACATCAAATTTCCATCCATGGCAATACACGAATTACACAACCAAATCAAGAAATCGGGTATGGGCTAGCTAAATGACATAGCAACAACCTCAAAATCATTCAAATACATTTTCATTCAATTTCAAATTAATGCTGTCTCAGGTCGTTATACATCTTTGTACTACCCGGGTGAATCGACATTCTACTATTATGAGCTTCATCACAAATCATTCGAATCAACTCAGGGTTCCTAGGCACACATATTCGATTCTTAAACCGTAGACATCCCTCAGCATCTAACTGAAAATTTGAATCAGCACTTGAGCCACATCGACTCCTTATTGCTATTAAGCCATTATTAATCTCTTGAGCTTCGTGAATTTGTTGTACGAACAATGGTCTTGCTTTCAATTCTGCAATAATCACACCATCGTCAGTCATAGCTACATCTGCATTCATTGCACGTAGAGCAAATAGTGACTTTCAGCTAAGTGCATCAGCAACCACATTAGCCTTTCCCGGGTGATAATCAATCACAAGCTCGTAGTCTTTCAATAGTTCCAACCATCGTCGCTGTCTTAAATTCAGATCCTTCTGAGTTATTAAGTACTTTAGAATCTTGTGATCTGAATAGACGTGGCATTTTTCACCAAATAGCTAGTGACGCCAAATTTTCAAAGCAAAAACTATAGCGGCCAACTCAAGGTCGTAAGCGTCGATAATTCCTCTCGTGCGGCTTTCAACTGTCTCGGCGTAGGCTACAACTTTACCCTCCTGCATCAAAACACAACCCAACCCATTTAAGGATGCATCGCTGAAAATAACGAACTCCTTACCCGACTCTCACTGAACAAGCACTGGAGCTTCCGTTAACAAGGTCTTCAGCTGATCAAAACTCTTCTGGCACCTTTCTGACCACTCTAATTTAATGTCTTTCTGAAATAGCTTTGTCATTGGGCCTACTATCATAGAAAACCCTTTCACGAAGCGTCTATAATATCCGGCAAGTCTCAGAAAGCTACGTACCTCAGCAACATTCCGCGAAGGTTTCCAATCAAGTATAGCCGAAACTTTACTCGGGTCAACCCGAATGCCTGATGCTGAAACAACATGCCCCAGAAAGCTAACTTCATTCAACCAAAAACTCACATTTGCTAAATTTTGCGTACAACTGCTTATCACGCAAAATCTGTAACACAAGTCGCAAATGCTCGGCATGCTCAGTTTCGTCGCGCGAATAGATCAGAATGTCATCTATAAATAAAACCACAAACCGATCTAGACACGGTCTGAAAACCCGATTCATCAGATCCATGAAAATAGCAGGGGCATTAGTGTGTCCGAATGGCATCACTAAAAACTCATAATGGCCGTATCTCGTCCGAAAAGCAGTCTTTGGTACATCCGAGTCTCTAACTCGCAGCTGATAGTAACCTGACCTTAGATCGATTTTTGAAAATACCGACGCTCCCTTAAGCTGATCAAATAAATCATCGATACGTGACAACAAATATTTATTCTTTACGGTCACTTTATTTAGTTGTCGATAATCGATGCACATTCTTAAAGTTCCGTCCTTCTTTTTCACAAATAGGACTGGCGCACCCAAGGGTGAGAAACTCGGTCGGGCAAAACCTCTATCTGTCAATTCTTGCAACTGAGCTTTCAACTCTTTTAATTCGGTCGGTGCCATTCTATACGGAGCTATCGAAATCGGAGTTGTCCCTGGCACTAGTTTAATACCAAACTCTATCTCCCGAACAGGTGTCAATCCCGGTAATTCCTCCAAAAACACATCCGGATACTCACAAACAACCGGTACAGGTTCAATCTTCTTTTTGGTTACCTTGCTGTCAATCACATATGCAAGATAAGCTTCACAACCCTTTCTTAGATACTGTCGTGCCAACATCGAAGATATCAGAGCTGGTAGTCCATTTAAATCCGCAGATTCAATTCGAATTATCTCGTTATTCTGGCACCTCAAACCAATAGTCTTTCGTCTGCAATTCACTACTGCGTCATGTACAATTAACCAATCCATACCGAGGATAATATCGAACTCGTCAAATGGTAGCAACATCAAATCGGCCGGAAAACATGAGTCTCGAATCATTAAAGGGCATTTCTTGCATACTCTATCAACTAGCACACACTGATCCAGGGGGTTCGAAACCCGAATCACAAACTCAGTAGACTCAACAGGTAGAGTCTTACTGGATACTAATGTTTCATACACATACGAATGAGTTGAACCGGGATCAATCAAGGCAATTACACTAGTATTAAAGAGAGTGAAAATACCGATGATGACATCCGGAGGTGAAGCCTCCTCTCTGGCACGGATAGCATAAGCTCTAGCCGGTGCACGAGCCTCTGATCGAATAGCCACATCTGATGTCCCCCTCTGAGCACCACTCCTACCTCCCATATTACGAGATGGTCTACCTCTACCTGTAGTGCTGCTCGGTCTCGCGCTCAGAACAATGCCCCTTTCAGCTGTCTTCAGGCAATCCCGAACGAAATGATCCTGCGAACTACACTTGTAACAAGTGCGATTATTAGATTTACACCAACACTCACCAAAATGTCGTCTACCGCACTGTTGACACTCTAGATTACTCGGCCGGGTAATGCCAACACTAGCAACTGATGTAGCCCGAGAACTCACTGGTGGTCGTTCTCGTATAGAGATTCCTGTGTTAGGTTTGGTCCGACTACCATCTTTCTTGAACTTCTTTGTTGACGCTTGAGGAAATTTACCTGCAAATCTCTTTCGGAAGTCTCTAGCTTCAAACTCGGCCTTTCGCTTTTCTTTCCCTAGCTCCTCGGCTTTACAAGCTCGCTAAACAAGTACTACGAACTCGTTTATTTTAAGTATGCCAACTAGTAGTTTTATGTCTTCATTTAGGCCTTCTTCAAATCTTCGGCACATAGCAGCCTCGGACGAAACACACTCGTGAGCATAGCGACTAAGTCTCACAAACTTGCGCTCGTATTCAGATACGGTCATAGGACCCTATTTTAGCTCGAGAAATTCTTTGCGTTTAGAGTCTATAAATCACTGACTGATGAATTTCTTACAGACTCGCGTAAAGAAGTCCTGTAACTCTCGTTCCTTTGGAACAACCGATACGAGAGTATTCCACCAATAGTAGGTAGAATCCTGTAATAATGATATGGCACACTTCAGACACTCATCAGGTGTGCAAGACAGCTCATCGAAAATACGAATAGTATTATCAAGCCAGAATTCAGCTCGCTCAGCATCATCATCATCTTCGGCTCTAAATTCTTGAGGCTCGTGTTTTCTTATTCAGTCAACCGGAGGCTTGCTGGCTTTCTCAGGATTTACAATCGGGGGTACACTGTACTACAGGGGGAGTGTTCGGATTCAGGGGTTGTTGAACAGCCGGATTTGCTCGAATATACTGACTTAACCAATCGTTCATCATGCTATAGAAGGCTTGTCTAGCCCCCTCATCGGAATTACTCGTAGCTAGTCGAGATTCTTCTGGCGCGGTACCTTGCGCGGGAGCAGGCGCCACACTCTCAACATCGTCAGCTATAGCTCGCTCGGGATCAGGACCCATTACAATATGAAAGAAATAAACACATTTCACTGTCAGAAGTCATCACACTATCACATTATAAAAATATGGCATGTATAGCTAGACTCACAAGCGCTACGTTAGTTCGAGAACCGACTAAGCCGTAGCTCTGATACCAATCAAATGTAACACCCCTAACCCATATCCGTCGCCGGACTAGGGTTATGTGGCATTACTCGACCGAACACAAATCAATGCACTTTTATTAAAGCTACTACTTCAATAATGTGTACCAATTCATACTATCAAAGATAAACATGTATATCTCATCTAATATCAAAAACATTTATTTCATTTCTATAATCAACTTTGCATTCAGTCAAATACCATTTTTCAACGCATGCATCACTTCCGCTTTTGTACATTTCTCATTTTCTTACCACATACAATTATACCATTGACCAATATATTTTGTACATTCGAGTATACCATAAATATAAATACCAACCAAATTCATTTATCACATAATTACTCATCACATTCGGCATTGAGCTTTACATCTATATATATAACATCATAAACACACCTTGGCACTCATTTCCCATAGCCGAATATACTATAGCACTCAATATAAAATTTAGACTCCAACTAGATCAAATCATGGCCAAATATTTCATTTTTATAACCTTGACATATGGTACGTGCATATAATTGTACATATATTCATCCAATTTCTTTAATATACTATATGCATTACTCAAAATCATATACATGCATTCGTACATGCCACATATATATATTTTATCAAGATATAAAATTACCAAAATGCTTACCACAAAACTGTACATATCTAAGCATTATAATCAAGCTTGGGAACTTTAAACCAACCCAACACATAGTAATATGCCATTCAAAATTTTATGAAACATACCTACCAAAGTTAAGCTATACTAAAAAAAAAAAACTAAATTTCACAAACATATATATATACCAACTCAAACATACTCATTCAACTCAAGGATAGAAGTGAAGCCATTTTCGCATGGCATTATAAACATCAAATTCAAAATATAAGTTCAAAAGAGTAGTATAGCCCATACATGCCATTATTCCCATAAGTTTTACTAATAGAAAGATACCAAAGAGAGAGATGATAGTGTGATGAGCTTCCAAGATGATCCCCTAGTACGAGCCGAGCACCCAAAAGAAATCTACAAATTCGAAAACAACCAAGAACAAAGTAAGCTTCCATAGTTTAGTAAGATTTAAGCAATTTATACATATATAATCTTAATCGAGATTTCATAACTTAATTCATTTATAGCATCCATACCGAATAGCCAAACATTCAAAGGTTGAATTCATAACAACATTATAAGCTTATTCCTATATCCATATACCACCATCACATAATAATAATTAGCATACATATCTTATACTTACCGAATCTTCTACTTACCTTTTTTAAGCTATCATCAATCTCAAATTAATAGATATAATGCATACCTCTAGTTCACTTACCTCTCCAAACTTAACCATTCATGCATAACATGTGATAGTATACTCGATCATTTCCATATACTTAACAACATTAGTAATAAAAGTCTTTTAACGAGCCTCATACCTGCTCACTTGTTAATAAGATTTAGTAACGTATTGCACACTTAGTGCCGTTACTCAACATTTCCCGCACACATAGTGCCATACTACCGATTTCGCACACACACAAATTACTCGAGATAACAAACTTCGCACACATAGTGCCTAGACAACCGATCTCAGACACACAAAGGTTTTCGGTATATAACTCGCACACATAGTACCCAGACAACCGATCTCGCACACACACTGCCGTCAATCCAGTTTCTTCTCATTTCGAAATACACATATGTTCTAATATTTATTCCTATATACACGTATAATTAATGGTTTACAAATAACTCATTTATTCTGATACATACTATCACATTCGGCACACTTAATATATATAACATATATATCCACCATCTTTAAACAATCATCTCTCAAATCGTCCTTACATATAACCATCTTATATCGTATACATACATATTCAAACAACTCAAATAAATCAAGTTTACTTATACATTTATCAAGTGTTACATTCGGCCATTTCATGCTAAACCCATCAACACATTCGGCATCATGATAATTCACATGCTTAAAATCATTTAACATATGCGTATAATATGAAATAAAATTCAATTTAATCCAATTGCTTAAACTTACCTCAGAATTTGACGAATTAAGCTTCTCGGCTATTCGTTTAACTTTGCTTTTCCCCGATCCAATCTCATTTCCTTTTGTTCTTGATCTAATTAATTTCAAATTAAACTCATTCAAATACATTTTCATTCAATTTAATCCAAAAATACATAATTGTGCAAATTACCATTTTACCCCCGACATTTTCATTTTTTTACAATTTAGTCCCTATAGCTCAAAACACCAAAAATATCAAAAATTTAACCACACCTATTGAGGGCCGAATACTTATAGTCCCTATATCAACTCACTCCTTCCATTTATCTTGCCATTTAGTCCTTTCAAGAATTTTATTTTTATAAATTAATCCATATACTAAATTTCATCACTAATTCTAAAGAAAATCTTGTTAATCTAGCATGCTTATATCATATTCTATCATTAACTAACACAAACATCAAATTTCCATCCATGGCAATACACGAATTACACAACCAAATCAAGAATTCGGGTATGGGCTAGCTAAATGACATAGCAACAACCTCAAAAATGTTAAAATTATCAAAAACCAAGTTCAATCACTTACCTTATTTGAGCATGCAAAAGCCGAATGGTTGAGAGCTTAAACTCTTCTCTTTTTCTTTTATTTTCGGTGATGAAGGAAGAAGATGATGATGTTTCCCATGTTTTCTTATAATATTATTAACATATATTATTATTACTTAACATTTTACTTATTTTTAATTATAATTAAAATACTCCCTAACATACATTCAAAGTCAATGCCGTCCACTAGCATTCTCAAAAGGTGAATTTGCAACTTCAATACTCATGCAAAAGAAGACAATTCAATTTAGCCACTCAATTCAATAATTGGCTACTTTACTACTTATGCAATTTAGTCCTTTATCTAAAATTAAACATCCAAACAGACAAATTAGGCTACGATATTTTATCACATGCTCAAACACATGACATAGATATCAAATAAAATAAAAAAAATATTTTTCTAACACGGATTCGTGGTCCCGAAATCACCGTTCTGATTAGGGTCATAATCGGGCTGTCACATTTCATACACTAATGGCAACCAAAACATACCAAATTGTACATCATTTCTACCCATACATAAACATCACAAACAAACCAACTTATATACAATTTAGCTCAATCTATTCACAAATATTTTTCAAGCATAACTCATTCACAAATTACCAATTCATCAGGATACTCTTTCACCAATATAATACTAGTTTTGGATCATAAATCTTACCATAAGTTGGACTATCTCATTAGCTCAAACATTGGCCAACAAACCATACCAAGCTATGCATCATTAGGCATGAAATACTCATTTATATCATATCCATTACCTATCCATATCACATGGCTATTTATACATCTCAGACATATTTTAAAACTCTTTAGACTATACATGCCATACTTTAGTATATACACTTTCAAAAGGTACCAAAATAGAGTTTGATAGTGTGGTGATGATCCTCGACGATCCCTGAGCCTTCCGTAGCTGTAACGATCTATAAGACAAAATAAACACACACACAGAGTAAGCTTTCCAAAAGATTAGGAAGCCATATACAAATAAACTTATCATAAAACATTCTTAACATATCAAATACATAGTCATTAGTATATCACATATGTAAATTCATAATTCTCCTTTGGCTCATTAGTTTAGCCATTGCATACCAACTAGTCATGTCTCCAAGTATCTCTTTTGTACATAATACATTCATACCTATATCACATTTTGTCTCATTGAATCTATGCACATATATCTCTTGCAAGTTCACAAAATACTTACCTTTCATACTCAATCATAGAGTACATCACAAACATACCTGAAACAATTACGCATTTCATATAGTATTTCATTTCTCAGAATTTTCCCTTTGAACCATTCGGAATCAAATAGGATACTCGGATCACTCAAAATACTCGTACAATGCCAACGTCCCAGATATGGTCTTACATGTAACCAAATATCGATGCCACTATCCCAGACAGGGTCTTACACGAATCAAATACGATGCCAATGTCCCAAACATGGTCTTACACGTAAATCTCAAATCGATGCCAACGTCCCAGACGTGGTCTTACACGATATCACATATCAGAAACCTATGTCATGACATATTAATCCTATCTATTCCTAAGGTTCGTACGGAACTTTTCGGATATTGATGCCTTGTCGATACTTACTCGGATTTCATGTATATATCATCTTGTACACAATCATCACAATAAAATTTCATAGGTAAATAATTAAACCAATTCAAATACATTTATTTGTATATAGACTTACCTCAGATTCGGGCAATCAGACGGATTCGACTATTCGATCACTTTCGACTTTCCGCGGTCTAAATCTGTTTTCTTCGGTTCTTGATCTATACATATTCAAATTTAACTCTTTTATTCACCGGTTTATTCAATTCAATCCAATAACACACATTTAAGGCATTTTATAATTTAGCCCTCACATTTTCACATTTTGACATTTTAGTCCCTATTTCATAAAATCACAAAATACACATAATTTCATGTTGCCCATGCCTAGCCGAATTTTCACAAGCTTCATACAATTCCATACATTTCATTTATTTCACATTTTAGTCCCTCAAAATATTATTTTCTCAATTTAATCCAATTTACTCAAATTCACCAAAAATTCAAAGACAATCTATGTAAATCTAACACACATATTTCAAATTTCATCCTCAAACATCATAAAACTCATGAATTCATCAATGGCATATTTCAAAATCATCATAAATTCACAAAATTAAGACATGGGTTTTCAAGTATTCGAAGCAACGATTACAAAAACATAGAAATTATCAAAAACTGAAGCAAAACATACCTTAATCTAGCCAAGATGTGTGCCGAATGCAAGAAGAACTTAAACCCTTCTTGTTTTTCTTATTTTCGGTGGTGGATGAACACAAATGATGATAAAAATGTTTTATTTTATGTTTTAATTAACTTATTATCACATTTACTAACTTACCCTTAATGAATTCATTATAAAATTATATAACCATAGTCCTTAACCGTCCACCCCTAAATATAATGGCCTAATTCTATTTTAAGGCCTTCATGTTAAAAGAACATATCATCAAATCACTTTAACAATTATCAAGGCACTTTTGCATTTTCTGCGTTTAAGCCCTTTTTTTTTAAATTAAGCACACAAACAGATAAATTATTTCACGAAGCTTTCACACATGCTTAATTACATACTGCAAACACAGAAAATAATGTTAAAATATTTTTCTAACTTGAATTTGTGGTCTCAAAACCACTATTTCGACTAGGGTCTAAACCGGACTGTTACAATTCTCCCCCTAGGGATTTTCGTCCCCAAAAATCTTACCGTTAAACAGATTCGAATATTGTTGTCTCATTGTATCTTCGGACTCCCACGTAGCCTCATCTACTCCGTGTCGATGCCACAATACTTTTATTAACGGAATTTTCTTATTTCGCAATTCTTTAACCTCGTGAGCTACGATACGAATCGGTTCTTCTTCGTAATTCATATCGGATCGGATCTCAATCTCAGACAGAGAAATCACATGCGAAGGATCGGATCTGTATCGTCGAAGCATTGACACGTGAAACACATTATGAATCTTTTCTAATTCCAACGGCAACAACAATCTGTATGCTACAGGTCCAATACGCTCGATAATTTCATACGGCCCGATAAATCTCGGACTCAATTTGCCTTTACATCCAAATTAGAGTATTTTCTTCCACGGAGACACTTTCAAAAACACTTTATCACTGATCTCAAACTCAATGTCTTTTCGTTTCAAATCTGCATAAGATTTCTGACGATCTGATGCGACTTTCAGACTATCACGAATCACTTTGACTTTCTGCTCTATTTCTTTGATCAAATTGATCTCGTGTATTTTATTTTCACTAAGATCGGTCCAATATAAAGGTGTTCGACATTTGCGTCCGTACAAAGCCTCGTAAGGTGTCATTTTGATGCTCGACTGAAAACTATTATTGTACCCAAACTCAATCAATGGCAAATATTGTTCCCACGTACTATTAAACTCAAGAATGCAACATCTCAACATATCCTCGAGAATCTGAATAATCCGCTTGGATTGACTATCCGTCTATGGATGAAAAGCTGTACTAAAATGTAATTTAGTACCTAAGGCCTCTTGCAGTTTCTTTCAGAATTGTGAAGTAAACCTCGAATCTCTGTCAGACACAATAGATTGTGGCACCCCGTGCAATCCCACAATATCATATATGTATAGCTCAATTAACTAGTAATCAGATCGTACCGGAATGAAATGGGCTGATTTCGTTAATCTGTCTACTACAACCCAAATTGTATCTTTCTTTCTCAGAGTCAAAGGCAACCCAGAAACAAAATCCATCGTCATTCTATCCCATTTCCACTCAGGAATCATTACCTGTTGTAACAAAACAGATGGCACTTGATGTTTAGCTTTAACTTGCTGACAGACTAAACATTTCGAAACAAAGTCAGAGATAGACCACCAATAGTGTTGCTTCAGATCATGGTACATCATTGTACTTCCCGGATGAACAGATAGGCGACTGTTATGTGCTTCATTCAAGATCAACTGAATCAACTCTGAATTCCTCAGAACAGAAATCTGATATCTGAATCTCAAACAATCATCACTATCCACTCGAAATTCTGAATCAGAATTCAAACCATACTGAGCTCGTTTCATTAACATTTCATTATCAACTTTCTGAGCATCATATATTTGCTGTAAAAACAACGGTTTCGCTTTCAATTCAGCTAAAATTGAACCATCATCAAACAAGTCTAAATGAGTATTCATCGCACTTAATGCAAACAATGATTTTCGACTCAATGCATCAGCAACAACATTTGCCTTACCCGGATGATAATCTATCACAAGCTCGTAGTCTTTCAATAGCTCTAACCATCGTCTTTGTCACAAATTCAGGTCTTTCTGAGTCATCAAATATTTCAGACTTTTATGATCCGAAAACACATGGCATTTTTCACCAAAAAGATAGTTATGCCAAATCTCTAAAGCAAACACAATCGCAGCTAGCTCTAAGTCGTGTGTCGAATAATTCTTTTCATGCGGTTTCAATTGTGTCGAGGCATAAGCTATGACTTTGCCTTCTTGCATCAGAACACATCCCAGACCATTCAACGAAGCATCGCTAAATATCACGAACTCTTTACCTGATTTTGGCTGTACCAAAACTGGAGCTTCAGTCAAAAGGGCTTTCAACTGATCAAAGCTTTTCTGACATTTATCAGACCATTCAAATCTCACATCTTTCTGAAGCAATCTAGTCAACGGAGTTGCAATCATCAAAAAGCCTTTTACGAATCGTCGATAATAACCAGCAAGTCCCAGAAAACTGCAAACTTTAGACACATTTCTCGGAGGCTTCCACTCTAAAATAGCTAAAATCTTGCTCGGATCAACTCGTATACCAGATGCTGACACAATATGCCCCAGAAAACTAACTTCTCACAACCAGAACTCACATTTACTGAACTCCACATACAATTGCTTATCTCGCAGAGTATGTAACACAATTCTTAGATGTTCAGCATGCTCAATTTCATCATGTGAATAAATCAAAATGTCATCAATGAATACAACAACAAATTGATCTAAATACGGTTTGAAAATTTTGTTCATCAAATCTATAAAGACAGCAGGAGCATTCGTTAGTCCGAAAGGCATAACTAAAAACTCATAATGCTCGTACCTCATTCTGAAAGCAGTTTTCGGAATGTCTGAATCTTTTACTCGCAACTGATAATACCCCGATCTCAGATCTATCTTTGAAAACACAAATGCTCCCTTCAACTGATCAAACAAATCATCTATTCTAGGCAGAGGATATTTGTTCTTTATAGTCATTTTGTTCAACTGACGGTAATCAATGCACATTCTCATTGTGCCATCTTTCTTTTTCACAAATAAAACAGGAGCACCCCAAGGTGAGAAACTCGGTCGTGCAAATCCTCTATCGGTCAACTCTTGCAACTGTGACTTCAGCTCTTTCAATTCTGTTGGTGCCATTCTGTACAGAGCTATCAAGATAGGAGTTGTCCCCGGTACTAAATCAATACCAAACTCAACTTCTCGTATCGGAGGCAATCTCGGTAATTCTTAAGGAAATACATCAGGGAACTCACAAACAACTGGCACAGATTCAACTTTCTTTTCACTCACTTTCGAATCAATCACATAGGAAAAATAGGCTTCGCAACCCTTTTTCATATAACTCTGAGCTTTCATCACTGATATCACAGCCGGTAACCAATTCAAATAATTAGATTAAATCTAAACTATTACATCTGTAACACCCCAAACCTGGCCTAAATGTTACGACCGAATCTAGCGTGCCACATCAGGTGACGTTTGAAAAACCTTATGGTTGTTGAAAAACTCATAGTCCAATTCCAACTTAACTGTTCAAAATCTCGTTTCTCGTTGCTTATTCACAAAAGAGGTTTACTCGAATTAATACCCTTTCAAAAATGCACGTATTGTCTTGTTTATTAAAAACCGATTCAATTACAGAAGTTTGGTCTTAACATTTACGTAAACGTGATATTTGAAAAATAGTTGTTTATTGTTTTGAAAACCTCGTGTTGATTAAATTAGCAGTGTTTAAAGAAAACCCAAATAATAGTTAAAACAGTTCCAAAAGGCCTTATTACAACAATTATGAAAACCCAATAATTAAAATAAAGTAATCCCGAATTGAAATACTAAGTTCACCCTTAAAACATACGGTACGTGTGGCCACCTCCGAGTCCCTCGCGGCTCCAAATCCTCTAAGGCTGGGGATTACCTACATAGTTAAAGGAAAAGGGTGAGTTACAAGAACTCAGTGTGTAATCCTAGTTACAGTCATAGTCTGGGCCCAAGCCCATGCAGTATCAGTTCGGCCTAAGCCTCAAAATCATGGTAATGCAAATAAAGAATGCAGCCCAACCCAATACAACAAGCACACCACCCATACCAACCCTACACACCTCTGGGGACCAAGTCAACCCTCCCAGCCCTACACACCAAGAACGCAATGAGTTTGCCAGATATCAACGCAAAGAAAGTCGCGAAAGCGATATCGTGGATGAGCCACTAAAATCAATATATCGTGGCAGAGCCACTGAATCAGTATAACGTGGCATAGCCACCAGTACAGTACTTCCTCCAAATATATATAACCCAACCGAATGCAACATGACGTGACATATTAACACAGTGTATGCAATAATTTAACATCAAGGCATTTAAACAGTTTACACACAAACACCCTAAATCTACCCCGAGGGGTATAATGGTAATTTGGTCGGTAGGGGTAAAACTGTAACTTACCCCTCAGGGTTATAATGGTAATTTCACTCAATGAGGGCATTTCAGTAATTTCCCCCTTTAAGGGTATTTCGGTAATTTCACCCTTAAAGGGTATCTCAGTAATTTTTTACCCGCTGAGGGTATTTCAGTAATTTAGCCATCTAACGGCTTTCCGTTGCCACGAATGACTCGGAACCCCTTTTTGGTCAAAACGGTGTAGTTGGGCCTAAAGCCCAATTTCAGCCCCAACGGGCCCACACGCTCGTGTGGCCCATTCTACTCGCTTTCAGTCTCAGTTTTGCAGACTTCACAGTCGCATCAGTCTTTCGACAATTTTCCATCGGTTATGCTCATGATGGCCCGTTAGCCCATGGGCCCACTTAGCCCGTTTTGGCTCGATAAGGCCCGTTACGGCCTCCATTTCACGAGAGTGCTCGTGACACACTCAACGATCTATCGCCATCATTACTGACTCGGTTTATCACTACGAGCGCTTGCACACTCGAGTGTCTCGATTGCCGATACTTTGGCTTTTTGGCATTTTGACTTATGCCCAAATCACATAACATCACATGGTCACAATCAATAGTGTGAGATTACACACCTATTTATGGGTTGTGACTTCCACTGCTTCCAAACACCTATGATAACGATGGCCATTGGTTAGACTTCTCCTTTGACAACCCAAAATATAGAAATAACCATTTATTGCCTTAACTTACCAGCAAACGGCAGATCTTTTTTTATGGAGGGTATTCGGTCTACCCCTCCTGGATAAAGAATCAAGTTCCTAGAAATTTTGATGCACAAAACAATGATGTTAGTAACATCCAACATTCGGCCTCCCCTAGAGAAAAGAGAGAAACCGAATCTCCTACCCATGCAGTCACAGAAATCTTCATCTTAACGAAATAAGAAAGCGTTCGAGTTACCTTACCCTTTCCAAATTACCACAAGATCGTAGTTGTCCAGTAAAGAGTTGATCGCTGTGAATCAGAGCTTTAAAATTTATAAAAAGAACGATCGAACCTGGAAACTAACTCTGACAACGATTAAAGGCAAGTGTACCTATCGAACAATAGTATAGCTTAGGCAAGACCAGATTATCGAACCCAAAGGAACTAAAAGTACTAATACTAACTTTCTTTTTATTATTTAACCTAAAATAAGTGAAGTTGCTTTTAATCTAAAATTAACGAACTACTAAGCTAAGGACACAAAGACGAAAAAAGACTAAAATTGGGGAGATAACTTTTAGAAAAACTCAGTTGATTTAGATGATACCCTGAGGAAGAATCCACCTAGACTTCACTTGTTATCTATCACTGAACCATATGATTTTATTTACTTAGTTTGATCCGTAAGACTCCCTAACGTATATTAAAAACTCTCTCGAGGTGAATAACGTCTAACCCTAGGTTAATTAGTGGAACTCTCGTTCTCTTATAATAACCCCCTAGAATAGTAATAAACCGATCTATGGACTCCCATATTAGGTTTCACCCTAATCTGGCAAAATCTCGTCACCCTATCTCTAGGCGTGCGATCAACTCCGCTTAATTATGCTAGATTTACTCTTAGGCAGGGTCTATTCCTCCTCCACCTAAGCACATTAAATTTGGATAAAGCTCACATAACTAAGAACAAACTAAGTATTTATCATATAATTTAGCAAATAATAACAAGATTCATCATAGGTTTCATCCCCTTCAGGTATCTGAAGGATTTAGTTCATAACTAAATAAGAAAACATCTCAAGAGAAAAGATGTAACAAAACATAAGAAATCCCTAAAACTCCCTGAAGGAATTGAAGGAGAGATCCGTCGTCTTGAGTAGAATCCCGGCTTCTTGAGATGGATCAACTGGCTACCTTGAGTGATTCCCACAACTCTGACCTTTTCGGCTTGGCTCCTTGGCCTAGCTCACCGCCCCTAACCGATGGCTTAGGGCCTCCGTTGACTCCCCCTTGACAGAGGGTTTCTGTCGAACCCCTTGATTAGGTTGCCCCCTAGGGCGTTTATATAGGCTTTGAGATGTGTTACTTGGCCTCCAAGCATCCTAATTTAAGTGCAATTCCTAATTGGGGGTTTAATTAGACTTTGGAGTGTGTTTCTTTGCCTCCAAGCATCCAAATCTGATTAAAACTCCTCTTGGCCGCGGCAGGGCACGGCCTTTGGCACACGCCTGTGTGAATCGTAGCCATGCCGTGTGGACTTCGTTGATGAGGCACGACCGTGTAAATTGTGGTCTAGGCCGTGTTCGAGATCTTTAAGGAGCCATGACCGTGTGGGCTTTAGTCCAGGCCGTGTCGATTTCATGCTTTGGCCCGTTTTGAGCTCGTTTCTCGTTCTTTTTTTTCTTGGGTGATTTCCTGAGTATAAGACATGAAAAGAAAGGATTAAGAGCACCAAATTACATAAATCAAGGGATAATTCATCCAAAAGCATACTAAATGTGTGCCTAAAATATGTTACTATTTCGGTTTATCAAATACCCCCACACTTAAGCTTTTGCTTGTCCTCAAGCAAAATTCTCAACTTACAATTAAAATGAAGTTTCTATAATTCATAATTCCTATCAACAATGTTTTATCATAATTCATAGATAATTTATACATGGATAATTCAACTTAAAGAGTTCTAAAAATTCAAACAATCTAAGTCATAGATTTTGCAGCTCAAAAATATAGGTGTCTCCCCTTATCTAAATAATTACCTTTAATTCGAAATAGACAATGATTGATATCCTCACAAAAGATCCACTCAAATCACTCAAAGTGTTTAAGGTTCAAAATTTAGGCACTCAAAATTCGAACATGAAAAGTTAATCCCATAGGCTTGCCTGAAAATCAAGTCTCCACCACTATAATATGAGATGATGCACAAATCAAAAGGTCTTTGACAGGGTTGTAACGGGGCTAGGGTTAAGGTGTGGATAAAGGCTGAATTAAAAGGTTAGAATCGAGATTGAATTGATAAATTACCTAACTAGAAATAGTAAACTGAATAATTACAAAATGGATTGAAATTTCTGAACTAATAATACGAGCTTCTTCTTCAATAAATAGACTTTAACTGTACAAGCTCGCCTTTCATCGTACTAATACTGAATATTCTTTGATTGATTTTTTTTTTGATTTTTTTTAAGAACAAACTAAATAATAATAGGAAATAACTTTTAACAACTGAAATATAGAACATAGTTAGGTAACTGCTCAAAATCAAGTCTAGACAAAAAGGTAGTCAAAAGGAATGGTGATAACAAATACAAAGGTTTTTGGGTTAATATTAGTGGTTATATCAATAAAAAGAGTTGTTAGGATTAAAAGGGGTTCACTAGGGGTTAATTGTGAAGGTAGGCTTTTTAATGGAGTTAGTGGGTTAAAACCTAAATGCCTTAATCATCTCTGTATATCAAATCATAGGTGTGGCCTCGATATGCATAAACGAGGCAAGTTCTAGAGTAACAAATCATTGTTGACATACTCATAATCAATAAAGTGAGCATGAAAAAGAATATATGCTCTATAAGGCTCAAAATCTCACAAAAAATATGGGTATTTTGATGTCAACCTTGTAAATTTCAAACTTCAAAGTAATATTTAAACTCAGGTAGACAACCTAGAAAAATTTTTGATTCTGAAAAATAGGCTTATCATGCTTGATTCTCTAGTAATCTTAGAATTTAATTATCAATGCACAATTATCAATGACTTAATCTAAAACATATCAATAAAAATCATAAATCATTAGAAATTTCATCCTAATTAGTAATATGAGGAATTTACTCAAAAACAAGACTAAATTCAGGAATTTGAGAACCATGCAAAAAGTTTGGCACTTAATTTCAGAAATTTGAGAATAATGAAAAAAATTAGGCACCTTTATAGGATGTTCACCCCCCACACTTAAGATGTACATTGCCCTCAATGTACAAAGATAGATAATAGCAAAATAAAATCATAAGATGTGGAGAGAAGTGAAACTTCCTGAATTTTGGATGAAGTTAATGAAAAGAAACCGGATAGGATTGGAGTTGAACGTGGGGAAGCGCCTCGAACTACTTGAACTTGAATCCTCAAGGTAGTCGGTCTGATTTTATTGTATCCTAAGCTAAATCTAAATGGTATGAAGAATAAGAAGAAAATAATAAAGAAAATAATAAAGAAAATAAAAATAAAAATAAAAATAGAAGTAAATAAAAATAAGAATAAAAGTAAATAATGGAAAATGAAAGAAGAAAGACAACTGAACAAGAAAAAGGAAGAAGGGGTCTAAATAGAGATTATGGATCCGGTGGTTGCCCCGCCTTGTATCTTCTCGTGATGGCCACACGGCCACGGCCACGGTCGTGTGCAAGGCCTTGTGGTATGGAAATCTGTACCTTGGTTAGTTTATGGTTAGGTGCTAAAAGGAAAAATAAAAGTAAAAATAAAAAATGTAAAAAATTAATGGGGTTAGTGCTCGGGTTGCCTCCCGAGAAGTGCTCGTTTATAGTCTTAAGCTAGACTTTACCTCTCATTCGTATGGTCAAGGTGGTTTGAGGAGGTGAAAATCCTTTCTCATGTGATCAATTCGGTTTTTGATAAATAGTTTAAGTCGAGTAATGTTTACCTCAAAAATGTTGAATTTAGGATTGCTTACCTCGACTGTGCCGTATAGGAAGACATTAAGTACCTCAAAAGTGATTTCTTCATTTGTCTTGAGGTCTGAATTGGTGATTCGAGGGTCTTCCGTTTTCAACAATACCTGATCCCCTATTTTGAAGTGATTTGTTGTTCCTATCAGCCGTCTGGGGTTTCCTTTGGTTTCACTTCGTGTATTCCTAGTTTCTCTTTGAAGTGTGTTTTCCACTTGTCTAATTCATCGACCTGAAGCCTTAGTTCTTCATGAATTATTTCTTTATGGGTACGAGGTCTAAGATCTAGCTCAGCTAGGTGATTTCGTGATGCTTCCTGTAAGGAAAGTTGAACCAAATGGTTATTAATAGAAATAATGTTCGTACCTTTATTACTCGATGTCCTAGCTGAGTCAAGAGCTTGAAGAGTGATTGTTTCGTCGTCTACACGAAGTGGGAATTCACCGAATTCTTCCTCTGTGTGGTCTTTCTTTATTGCATCGGGATATGGCACACGAGGCTGGTACTCTGTAATTGCCGG
The DNA here is from genome assembly GCA_025698515.1 of Gossypium sturtianum. Classification (NCBI taxonomy): domain Eukaryota; kingdom Viridiplantae; phylum Streptophyta; class Magnoliopsida; order Malvales; family Malvaceae; genus Gossypium; species Gossypium sturtianum. The sequence goes on from CM046950.1 coordinate 129,080,629, forward strand.
TTTTGGTATATCATGGCACACTTCAACCATACCTTTACTTACCACAGGTTCTTCCCTTGGGTTTGGTTCGTCTAACCCTTCACTATCGTAAATTGCTTGATTTTGCTCTCTCGGGTTAGTTTCAGTATTGCTTGGCAAGCTTTCTTGTGGTAGTTCTGAGATCAGTTTAGCGAGTTGTATAACTGACTTAGTAAGTTCCCCAACTGACTCAGTGACTTCCCTAACTTGGCTCTCAATCCCTTTGATCGATGCTTGTTGGGTCTTAAGGGTGGTTTCAGTGTCTTGGAGACGGTTATCTGTGGCTACCATGAATTATATCAGCATCTCCTCGAGGTTTGACTCCTCTTCCTGTTGGTAAGGTGGTTGTTGAAAATTTGGAGGAAGTTCCGGTCCTTGGCTACTTTGATCATCCCACGAGAAATTTGGATGGTACCTCCAACCTGCATTATAAGTGTTATTATAAAAATTATTTTGAGGTCTAGAATAGTTACCCGTATATTGAGCTTGTTCGTTTTCCATGCCATATCCGTAGAGTGGGTACTCAGGATTCGCCACGTCTCCTAAATTCGAATCATATTGTATTTCTGGGTGTACCTGCGAGAGGCTATTCAAACCATCAATTTTTTTAGTCATCATCTCTAACTGATTAGATAACCTAGTGACCACGTCGAGGTTGAAGACACTGGCTGCTTTAGTAGGAATTGTCCTCATCGCTTGCCACTGATAATTATTCAGTGCCATCTTCTCTAAAAACTAAAATTATCTGCCAAAAGCAAATGGAGGAAAAATTAGCAAAGTAAAATCAAAATCAAATAATAATAATAATAATGAAAATAAATTGCAATAAAAAATGGCTAAAGTAATAAAAATAGAGTTTTCTTAATATTTTAGTTCCCCGGCAACAGCGCCAAAAAACTTGATCGCTTTGAATCAGAGCTTTAAAATTTATAAAAAGAACGATCGAACCTGGAAACTAACCCTGACAACGATTAAAGGCAAGTGTACCTATCGAACAATAGTATAGCTTAGGCAAGACCAGATTATCGAACCCAAAGGAACTAAAAGTACTAATACTAACTTTCTTTTTATTATTTAACCTAAAATAAGTGAAGTTTCTTTTAATCTAAAATTAACGAACTACTAAGCTAAGGACACAAAGACCAAAAAAGACTAAAATTGGGGAGATAACTTTTAGAAAAACTCAGTTGATTTAGATGATACCCTCAAGAAGAATCCACCTAGACTTCACTTGTTATCTATCACTGAACCATAAGATTTTATTTACTTAGTTTGATCTGTAAGACTCCCTAACGTATATTAAACCCTCTCTCGAGGCGAATAACGTCTAACCCTAGGTTAATTAGTGGAACTCTCGTTCTCTTATAATAATCCCCTAGAATAGTAGTAAATCGATCTATGGACTCCCATATTAGGTTTCACCCTAATCCGGCAAAATCTCGTCACCCTATCTCTAGGCGTGCGATCAACTCCGCTTAATTATGCTAGATCTACTCTTAGGCAGGGTCTATTCCTCCTCCACCTAAGCACATTAAATTTGGATAAAGCTCACATAATTAAGAACAAACTAAGTATTTATCATATAATTTAGAAAATAATAACAAGATTCATCATAGGTTTCATCCCATTCAGGTATCTGAATGATTTAGTTCATAACTAATTAAGAAAACATCTCAAGAGAAAAGATAAAACAAAACATAAGAAATCCATAAAACTCCCTGAAGGAATTGAAGGAGAGATCCGCCGTCTTGAGTAGAATCCCGGCTTCTTGAGATGGATCAACTGGCTACCTTCGAGTGATTCCCACAACTCTGACCTTTCTGGCTTGGCTTTTGGCCTAGCTCATCGCCCCTAACCGATGGCTTAGGGCCTCAATCGACTCCCCCTTGACAGAGGGTTTCTGTCGAACCCCTTGATTAAGTTGCCCCCTAGGGCGTTTATATAGGCTTTGAGATGTGTTACTTGGCCTCCAAGTATCCTAATTTAAGTGAAATTCCTAATTGGGGGTTTAATTAGAATTTGGAGTGTGTTTCTTTGCCTCCAAGCATCCAAATCCGAGTAAAACTCCTCTTGGCCACGGCAGGGCACGGGCTTTGGCACACGCCCGTGTGAATCGTGGCCAGGCCGTGTGGACTTCGTTGATGAGGCACGGCCGTGTTAATTGTGGTCCAGGCTGTGTTTAAGATCTTTAAGGAGGCACGGCCGTGTGGGCTTTAGTCCAGGCCGTGTTGATTTCATGCTTTGGCCCATTTTGGCCCTTTTTGAGCCCATTTCTCGTTCTTTTTATTCTTGGGTGCTTTCCTTAGTATAAGACATGAAAAGAAAGGATTAAGAGCACCAAATTACATAAATCAAGGGATAATTCATCCAAAAGAATACTAAATGTGGGCCTAAAATATGTTACTATTTCAGTTTATCAAGAGTTTCAGCCCTCACCACAAGAGAACAAAAGGGATTCGGTTCGGAGAATGTAAGTAGATCAGCCTAGGCAATAAGAAGTTGAGTTAGAGGTTTCGGCTTTGACATAGCAAAGAGAGGGAAGAAGAAGATGAGAGAAAAGAAACAATTACCTTTGATCAGACAAGAGCCGAATGGGAAAAAGATTCGGCAACCAAGAGTAGCAACTATGAGTCAATAATGGAACAATTCGGTACTTAGCAACAACACAAAAGAACCAAATTCGGCTATGGAGAGAAAAGAGATGTCGACTACAGGAGAGAATCAAATGAAACTAAGATGAAGGAGGAGGGAACCGTATTTACCAAAATTAGAAGTGTAGAAGAGAAAGAGCCAAGAGGAGAAAATAGTTTGACAAAAGAAAAGGAAGAAAAGATGCACGAGTGGTCACTTCTAAAGTAAATTCGGCATTTTCAGAGGAAAAGAAAAAAAAAACAAGGATTCGGCACCTACACTCTTCACTAGCTAAAATGCCTAAAACAACTCCTTAGCCTAATTTCTCCTCCCCACAACACTTCCAAATTCGGCCACCACTACCACTCTCCCCTATCCCAGGATTTTCTCCCCTTTTTCCTCCCATAAAACCCTCTCCTTCATCCATTCAAATGATTTGACCCATTCTTCAACTCCCATAGCAGAGTTTGATCCCAACTCTGCTTCCTCCTCTCCCAAAGCACAAAATAAAAGCTACCAGTGCAGCTTGAGGGATTCGAACCCCATACCTCCTTGCATGCCCAACATGCCACTTGCCACCACAACACCAGCTCACTTGTGTTAGTAAAACACATACAAATTCCCTTAAGTCTTACTTCCAACAGCCCTCTCCACTAAAGGGGCAAAACCAAAATTTTCCATGGCTTGGACTCAAACCCAGTCCTCCCTAGCACCCCCAAACAACCTCAAATAACTAGCTAATCAAGCCCAACACATGCAATATGCAAAAAAAATCACAAACCCCTAATTTTTGAGATGTTACAATTTTACCCCCTTAAAGAAATTTTGGCCTCGAAATTTACCTGATCAAAAGAGTTGAGGGTATTGATGTCGCATTGCCTCCTCAGGCTCCCACGTGGCTTCCTATGAACCGTGATTACGCCACAACACTTTGACTAATGGAACGGATTTTCTCCTCAACACTTTAACATCACGATCCAAAATCTGTATCGGTTCCTCTTCAAATGTCAGATCAGGGTTTACCTCGATGTCCTCTACGGGCACTATGTGAGAAGGATCCGAACGGTAGCGTCTCAGCATAGAAACATGGAACACATTATGTATCCGGTTTAAATCATGGGGCAGCTCAAGCTGATAGGGGACCAGTCCAACACGTCTTAACACCCGGTAAGGTTCGATGAATCTGAGGCTTAACTTGCCCTTCCGTCCAAATCTCAAAATCTTTTTCCACGGTGAGACCTTCAAGAAGACATAATCCCCCACAGAGAACTCTATCTCTTTGCACTTTAAGTAAGCATACGACTTCTGTCTATCAGATGCTTCCTTTCACTTTCTCCTCAGTTTTCAAAATTAACTCTGGACCCAACAGTCGCCGCTCACCCAATTCTGTCCAACAAGTGGGGGTACAACACCTACGACCATATAACACCTCGTACGGTGCCATTTGAATGCTGGATTGGTAGCTGTTGTTGTAGGCAAATTCTGCCAACGGTAAATAGTCTTCCCAACTACCTTTGAAGCCAATCACACAGCTTCTTAACATGTCTTCCAAAATCTGGATTACCCTCTCGATCACCATCGATCATGGATGAAACGTTGTCTTTGAAATCTAACCTTGTACCTAGAGCTTCATGTAACACTCTCTATAACCGAGATGTGAATCTAGGGTCCCTGTCTGAGATGATAGACACTGGTACCCCATGTAGCCTCACAATTTCTGGCACGTACAACTTGGCCAACTTCTGCAACGAGTAATCAGTGTGAACTGGTATGAAACGAGCAGATTTAGTCAGCCGATCAACAATTACCCACACTGAATCTTTCTTAGTAGGTGTTAGGGGTAGCCCACTAACAAAATCCATAGTTACCCTCTCCCACTTCCAAAGTGGAATCTTAACAGTTGCGTGCCCCGAAAGCGCGCTGATGCTCAGCCTTCACTTGCTGGCATGTCAAATACTTACTTACGAAATCAGTCACCTCACGCTTAAGTCTTGGCCACCAATACAGTTCGCGTAGATCTCGTTATAATTTATTTTCACCAGGATGCATAGCGTATGGGCTACTATACGCCTCCCGCAGAATCAACTGTCTTAACTCAGAGTCCCTCGGTACACAAACTCTTCCATGGAAACATAACACCCCTTCATTATTCAGCTCAAAATCCTCAGTCTCTCATTTCTTCACCTGTTGGAAACGAGAAACCAACGACTCATCCAACATCTGCTTCTCTTTAATCTGACTAATCCATGTCAGTTTTACTTGTAATTCCACCAACAAACTACCATCCTCAAATAGACTGAGACGAGCAAACATTGCTCTCAGATCAGATACCACCTTGCGACTCAGTGCATCTGCCACCACGTTAGCTCTTCCCGGATGATACTCAATCGAGCAATCATAGTCCTTTAGCAACTCTATCCATCTTCGTTGCCAAAGATTCAACTCCTTTTGGGTAAGGAGATACTTAAGACTCTTATGGTCGGTGTAGATGGTCAACTTTTCCCCATACAAGTAATGCCTCTATATCTTTAGTGCGAACACCACCGCGGCTAATTCCAAGTCATGAGTAGGGTAGTTTACCTCGTGTGGCCTAAGCTGACGAGATGGATATGCCACCACATTCCCTTCTTGCATCAGCACACAACCCAAACCCGTGTGCGACGCATCACAATAGACAAAGAATTTTTTCCGACCTCTGGTCAGATATTATCTACAGGGCTTCATCGTAATCTTTTCAACTTCTCAAAACTCTCCTGCTGTATCTCCGTCCAAACAAACGGTACCCCCTTACGCAATAACTTAGTAAGGGGTGCAGCAATCAATGAAAAGCCTTCAACGAACCGTCTGTAGTACCCGGGCAGACCCAAAAAACTTCGAATCTCTGACACTGTCTTCGATGGCTTCCAATCCAATACGTCCTCAACTTTCTGAGGATCAACCCTAATCCCCTCGGTCGACACAACATGACCCAAAAATGTCACCTCTCGCAGCCAAAACTCGCAATTGTTGAATTTGGCATAAAGTTGCTTTTCTCTCAATATCTATAGAACAACTCGAAGATGTGAATCATGCCCCTCCTCAGTTCTTGAATACACCAAAATATCATTTATGAATACCACCACAAACCGGTCTAGCTAGGGTTGAAAGACCCGGTTCATCATATCTATGAAAGCAGCTGGTGTATTCGTTAATCCTAACGGCATAACCAGAAACTCGTAATGCCCATAACGAGTTTGGAATGCCGTCTTGTATATATCTGCCTCCTTGACCCTTAGCTGATGATACCCTGATCTTAGATCTATTTTAGAGAAAACCGAAGCTCCTCACAACTGATCAAACAGATCGTCTATCCTTGGTAGCGGGTATTTGTTCTTAATCGCTAACTTGTTTAGCTGACGGTAGTCAATACACTTGCGCATTGCCCCATCCTTCTTCTTTACGAACAATACCGGTGCTCCCCACGGTGACACACTCGGTCTGATAAAACCTCGATCCAAAAGTTCTTGGATCTGAGCCTTTAATTCTACCAGGTCCTTCGGTGCCATCCTATAAGGGGCGATGGACATCGGAGCCATTCCAGGTAAAAGCTCAATGCCAAATTTAACCTCACGGTTTGGTGGCAACCCCGGAAGCTCTTCAGGGAATACGTCTGGATACTCTTTTACTGTCCTGACATCCCCAACAGACAAATCCTTAGTATCAGATGTGCTAACATATGCTAGGAACGCTTCGCAACCTTTGCGAACCAGCTTCTCGGCCCTTAACGCTGATATTACGTTGGATAGATAATCCCTTTTCTCCCCTATCACAATCACTTCCTCACCCTCTGAAGACTTCAATACCATCCGCTTAGCCGCGCAATCCAAATTCACACGATGTTTCACTAACCAGTCCATGCCAAGAATGAGATCAAATTCGCCAAACGGTAATTCCATCAAGTCTGCCGGAAAGACTACCTCTTGAACCTTTAAAGGCACATCTCTAAACAGCTTATTCACTACGACAGACTGTCCTAAAGGACTAATCACCAACATTTCTCTATCAGTAAGTTCGAATTGTATACCCAAAGTTCTAGACACATTACATGCAACATACGAGTGCATCAACCCAATATCAATTAAAGCAAAACATGGTCCACCATGAATGAGGAACGTACCAGTTATGACGTCAGGTGCATCGCCATCCTCTCGACGCCGAGCAGTATAAACCAACCCTGGCTGTCTTGTATCTATATTACCAGCACCTCTACCTGGTGCTCCCCGACCCTGTCCAAACCCATTCCCCCCTCGGGCTGGACCACAACCTCTCGGTGGTTGTTAACCACCCCTCCCTGGTTGAACATACCCCTGACCCCCAACTAGCATCGAACCCAGCTTCTGCGTACAGTCTTTAACTCAGTGGTCTCTTGACCCACATCTAAAGCACGCCCTAGTTCTCTTCCAACATTCACCCTGATGAGATAACCCGCACACTGTGCAAAGCTGCGGTCTGCCAGTAACAAACGAACTCTAGTTCGGACCGGCCCATCAAATCTAGGCCTCTTATAAAATCTATCTGAAGAACTCGAAGTCCTAAAATCTCTCTTATTTCTGCCCCTTTCCTTCTCACGGTTTTGACACTCAGAGCATTTCACATCCTCCGCAATCTTGGCCTTCTCAACCAGGGCAACGAAGTCTCTTTCCTTCTGCGGGGCTATCAGTACCCGCAACTCATCCCTAAGACCATCCTCAAACCGCACGCAACGCTCATATTCTGTTGCAACTATACCCCGAGTGTACCGGCTCAAGCGCAGGAACTCTGCCTCATACTCCGCCACGGACCTACTCCCCTGAACCAGATTTAAGAATTCCTTTCTCTGGGTGTCCACATAACTAGCGCCAACATACTTCCCCTGGAAGGCCGTTTTAAAGAAATCCCATGTTAACCGGTCTGCCTGTGTGCCTTCCCTCACAGTGAGCCACCACTGGTATGCCTCATCTCGCAGTAGGGACACTGCCTCTTTCAGCTTTTGCTCCACTGTGTAGTCCAGGTCATCGATGATCCACTCGACCGCCTCCAACCAGTATTCTGCTACATTCGGGGCTACACCAGAGATGCCCCTGAAGATTTCAGCCCTATTTGACCGGAGTCGCTCAGAAATTGATCCTCGGGCTACTGACCCAGTACTCGCTCCAACAACCCGTTCTAGAACCCGTAGCATTGCTTGGGACAAAGAATCATCCCCTCCTAATCGATCCTGAGACCCCGTTTCAGTCACTGGTGATGCCGGTGCTTCCCTTTCAGGCATATGTCCCGATGTTGAAGACCTAGCCCTAGCACCCCAGCCTCTACCACGGCCACGTGTACCCCTTCCGTGACCCCTTGTACTCATCTCGATGTAACATATTAATTTGTTTAAGAGTTTTATGAATCAGCTTATAGCTCCCATGATTATTAACAAGTGTTTTATGAAAACAGTTATAAGAGTTGTTTTCGCAGATCGAGATTACTACCATTTCAGTCTCTATAGTCTTAGTTTCAGTGTACTACAACTATCTCTAGTAGTTTCTCACAACAGTCATTTCATCATATAATCAAGTATAGAGTAAAGAAACTTACGAATTTGAATACCGGAGACTCGGTGTGCCACAAGACTTTTAACTAATTTGAAACATTTTCAAAACCATTCCACAATCGAGTTTTAGCAAACCTGGCTCTGATACCACTAAATGTAACACCCCAAACCTGGCCTAAACATTACGACCGGATCTAGCGTGCCACATCAGGTGACATTTGAAAAACCTTATGGTTGTTGAAAAACTCATAGTTAAATTCCAACTTAAGCGTTCAAAATCTCATTTCTCGTTGCTTATTCACAAAAGAGGTTTACTCGAATTAATACCCTTTCAAAAATACACGTATTGTCTTGTTTATTAAAAACTGATTCAGTTACAGAAGTTTGGTCTTAACATTTGCAGAAACGTTATATTTGAAAAACAGTTGTTTATTATTTTGAAAACCTCGTGTTGATTAAATTTGTAGTGTTTAAAGAAAACCCAAATAAAATTTAAAACAGTTCTAAATGGCCTTATTACAACAATTATGAAAACCCGATAATTAAAATAAAGTAATCACGAATTGAAATACTAAGTTCACCCTTAAAACATGCGGTACGTGTGGCCACCTCCGAGTCCCTCGCGGCTCCAAATCCTCTAAGGCTGGGGATTACCTGCACAGTTAAAAGAAAAGGGTGAGTTACAAGAACTCGAGTGTAATCCCGATTCTGATCCACATGCAGGCCTGTGCCCATGCGATGATCGATTCGGCCTAAGCCTTAAAATCATGGTAATGCAAACAGAGAATGCAGCCCAACCCAATCCAACCAGCACACCACCCGTACCAACCCTACACACCTGTGGGGACCAAGTCAACCCACCCAGCCCTACACACCAAGAACGCAAATGAGCTACGGTAGATTAACGCAAAGAAAGTCGCGAAGAATAGTATACGTGGCTGAGCCACTAAAATCAGTTTATCATGGCAGAGCCACTGAATCAGTATAATGTGGCATAGCCACCAGTATAGTACTTTCTCCAAATATATATAACCCAACCCAATGCAACATGACGTGACATATTAACACAGTGTATGCAATAATTTAACATCAAGGCATTTAAACAGTTTACACACAAACACCCTAAATCTACCCCGAGGGGTATAATGGTAATTTGGTCGGTAAGGGTAAAACGATAACTTACCTCTCAGGGGTATAACAGTAATTTCACTCAACGAGGGCATTTTAGTAATTTCCCCTTTTAAGGGTATTTCTGTAATTTCACCCTTAAAGGGTATCTCAGTAATTTTTTACCCGCCGAGGGTATTTAAGTAATTTAGCCATCTAACAGCCTTTCCGTCACCACGAGCGACTCGAGACCCCTTTTTGGTCAAAACGGTGTAGTTGGGCCTAAAGCCCAATTTCTCGCTTCAACGGGCCACACGCCGGTGTGTGGCCCATTCCGCTCGCATTCGATCCTCGCTTTTTGCGGACTTAGCGATCGCGTCGGGCCTTTCGACAATTTTCCATCAGTTTTGCTCATGAGGGCCTATTAGCCCATGGGCCCACTTAGCCCATTCCAGCTCGATAAGGCCCGTTACGGCCTCCGTTTCACGAGAGTGCTCGTGACACTCTCAACGATCTACTGCCATCATTAGTGACCTGGTTTATCACTAAGAGTGCTCACACGCTCGAGTGTCTCAGTTGCCGATACTTTGGCTTTTTGACATTTCGGCTTATGCCCAAATCATAGAACATCACATAGTCACAATCAATAGTGTGAGATTACACACCTATTTACGGGTTGTGACTTCCACTGCTTCGAAACACCTATGATAACGATGGCCATTGGTTAGACTTCTCCTTTGACAACCAAAAATATAGAAATAACCATTTATTGCCTCAACTTACCAGCAAACGGCAGATCCCCTTTTATGGAGGGTATTCGGCCTACCCCTCCTAGATAAAGAATCAAGTTCCTAGAAATTTTGATGCACAAAACAATGATGTTAGTAACATCCAACATTCGGCCTCCCCTAGAGAAAAGAGAGAAACCGAATCTCCTACCCATGCAGTCACAAAAATCTTTACCTTAACGAAATAAGAAAGCGTTCGAGTTACCTTACCCTTTTCAAATTACCACAAGATCGTAGTTGTCAATAAAGAGTTTCGACCTTCACCACAAGAGAACAAAAGGGATTCAGTTCGGAGAAGGTAAGTAGATCGGCCTAGGCAATAAGAAGTTGAGTTAGAGGTTTCGGCTTTGACATAACAAAGATAGGGAAGAAGAAGATGAGAGAAAAGAAACTGTTACCTTTGATCAGATAAGAGCCGAATGGGAAAGAGATTCGGCAACCAAGAGTAGCAACTATGAGTCAATGATGGAACAATTCGACACTTAGCAACAAAACAAAAGAACCAAATTCGACTATGAAGAGAAAAGAGATGTCGACTATAAGAGAGAATCGAATGAAACCAAGATGAAGGACGAGGGAACCGTATTTACCAAAAATAGAAGTGTAGAAGAGAAAGAGCCAAGAGGAGAAAATAGTTTGACAAAAGAAAAGGAAGAAAAGATGCATGAGTGGTCACTTCTCAAGTAAATTCGGCACTTTCAGAGGAAAAAAATAAGGATTCGGCACCTACATTCTTCACTAGCCAAAATGCCTAACACAACTCCTTAGCCGAATTTCTCCTCCCCACAACACTCCCAAATTTGGCCACCACTACCACTCTCCCCTATCCCACGATTTTCTCCCCTTTTTCCTCCCACAAAGCCCTCTCCTTCATCCATTCAAATGATTTGACCCATTCTTCAACTCCCATAGCAGAGTTTGATCCCAACTCTACTTCCTCCTCTCCCAAAGCACAAAATAAAAGCTACAAGTGCAGCTTGAGGGATTCGAACCCCATACCTCCTTGCATGCCCAACACGCCACTTGCCACCACAACACCTGTAACATCTCGATTTAGGGCCTAGTCAGAACAGTGGTGCGAGACCACAAATCTGAAGTAGTAAAATGAGTTTTGAGGTTTAAGATATGTTTGCATGATAGTATGAAAGTTTCATGTAGAAATTTTATGAAATTGTCATTGAATGGTCCATTAGTACTGAACGGAAAAAGTTGCAAAATTTGATAATTTTTGGGCAAAAATGGACATGAGTTAGAAATTTTGAAAGTTTAGTGTGAAGGGCATTTCGGTCATTTATCAATTAAATGATTAAAAAGGGAAAAAGATGACAAAAATATTATTCATCTTCTTCCCCTTGTGTCGAAAATTTGAGAGACTCCATAGTTAGGGTTCTTCAATTTTTGAAGCTTGCTAGTAAGTGCATCCTAGCCCCGTTTTTAATATTCTTCGTATTTTTAGAGTCCTCGTATTATGAATTAGCTATTTATAGCTATAAGTTGAGCTAGAATTCATGTTCATAAATCTACCCATGTATGACTTGCTTGTAAAATGATGTTTTATGAAAGATTATGAGAGTTTGATGTTAGATAAACATCTTTTCCTAAATGAATTTCATGAAAAATGCTAGTAAGGACTAGTTTGTAAAAGTTGTGAAATTTGTCATACATGATAGAAATAGTGAGAATTGATTGTTGCTATAGCTAAGAGAATGAATCAGCTAAGCTTGAAGTTCACAAAAGTTGAATAAATATCACTTTACGAGTGTTGGGGCAAAAGTGTAATTATGAGGAAGTTTAGGGGCAAAATGGTAATTTTGCCAAAGTATGAGTTAAGAGTCAATTTAGTCAATGTGTGTATTAAATGAGCTAAATTATTATTATATATCAAGAAAAATAAAGCCCGGATTGAAACTGAGGCAAGAACAAAGTCGAAGACTAAATTTCATTTCTACATACATTTTGTACATTGAGGTAAGTTTTTATGATTTCTAAGCTTTATGATTAATATCATTGAATTACTTAGTATGATGTAGAATATATCTTAATTCCATGAGATTTTGATGCTATGCTAAATAAAGAAATCAATGAGATTAAGTATGAGAAAGTCCCGATTGAAGTTGAATTACTAAGGATACTCGATCTATCACATGAGACAAGAAAGTCCGTATAAGACCAAGCCAAGGCATGGAATTGTAAATCAAGCAAGTTATCATGTAATACCAAGACAAGTCTTGGCATTGAAGAGTTATTATGAGATGAAGACCCATATAAGCCCAAGCCAATGCATGGCATTGGTGAGTCTCTATGTAAATGTAACAGCCCGATTCAGGGCCTAGTCGGAATAGTGGTACGAGACCACAAAACTGAGTTAGTAAATTGAGTTCTTAAGGTTTATGACATGTTTGCATGATAGTATTAAAGTTCCATGTAGAAATTTTATGAAATTGACATGGAATGACCAAATAGGACTAAATTGCAAAAGTTGCAAAATATGATTTTCTAGAAGCTTTTTGTATGAAATAACTTTAGAATATTGTTTAGAAGTCCTTAAATAGCAATTTTCCCAAATTATAAGTTTTGGACAAAAATGGACATGAGTTAGTAAATTGTAAATTTTTAAAGAGAAGGGCATTTTGGTCATTTACCAATTAAATGATTAAAATGGGAAAAAGATGATAAAAATTTCATTCATCTTCTTCCTTGTGCCAAAAATTTGGGAGACTCCACAGCTTGGGTTCTTCAAATTTTTGAAGCTTGCAAATCAAGAAAAACGAAGCCCGGATTGAAACTTAGGCAAGAATAAAGTCGAGGACTAAATTGCATATCTACATACATTTTGTATATTGAGGTAAGTTTGTATGATTTCTAAGCTTTATGATTATTAGCATTGAATTGCTTAGCATAATGTACATTATTACCATAGAAATGCTTATTGCTAAGTTAAATAAAGAATTAATAAGATTAAGCATGAGAAAATCCTGATTGAAGTTGAATTACTTAGGATACTCGATCTAGCACACGAGATAAGAAAGTCCGTATAAGACCAAGCCAAGGCATGGCATCGGTAATCAAGCAAGTTACCATGTAAGTCCAAGACAAGTCTTGGCATTGAAGAGTTATTTTGAGATGAAGAACCATGTAAGCCCAAGCCAAGGCATGGCATTGGTGAGTCTCCAAGCAAAGATTTCATGTAAGTCCAAGACAAGTCTTGTCATTTAAAAGCTATCATGAGGAAGATATTCCATGTAAGTCCAAGCCAAGGCATGGCATTGGTGAGTAACAAGAAAGATTTCATGTAAGCGCAAGCCAAGGCTCGGCATTGACCAGTTCATGAGTAAAGATACCAAGTAAAACCATGTTAAGACATGGCAATGGTAAGTTCCCAAGGGAACACACAAGGAAGACTTTGAGTAAGTCCATGTCAAGACATGGCATCAATACCAAGATGAGAGATCCCATGTAAGACCATATCGAGGATATGGCTTTAGCATCGAGTTATGTGGGATGAGATTTAGTATCCTCAGACATTCATAGAAATTCATCGGGCAAGAGAGTAAAGCTCAAACGATTTAGTAAGAAAGTAAAGTTATTATCAAGCTATGCTAGTTAAGAGTATTATTTATGATATGAATGATGAAGTTGAGATTATACTTATCATAGTAAAGTATACTAATCTATGTGATCAAGTGATACAGGTATATTGTTTACCGTACGAGCATGAGAATAGTAAGTACCATGAGATATGTAAGAATCAATAAGAGTAAGTAAGTTTGAATACTTTAGATTCATAATGCCATTGTTTATGATGAATGGTTAATGTTAAGCAAATATATTGCTATGAGAATTACATGCAAACTTACTAAGCTTTTCGCTTACGTCCTTTATTCTGTCTTTCCATGTAGTCCCGCCTAGCTAATCTCGTGGGCATCTTCATCGGAGCTCGGAGCACACTATCAATCGCTATTTTGGTATAGCCAAGTTATTTATATTAAGTATGGCATGTATAGGAAACATTTCATTTTGAGTTATGTTTTAAAACTAGCCAAAGTGTTGGCTATCAAGCTTAGTATTCTTTTTGTATATGGCCAAAGAGATGAGTCATGAATGATTAAGTATGTATGTTTTAATCTATCAATGAAGTATGCATCGTTGTTCATGTTAGATGTAATACTTGAGTTGCTGAATTGAGCATGAGTTTGGTCTTGATTTCAGGGTGGCAATTGGCTTGGTAAATAACCTCTAAGTGCTCACACGGTTGGACACACGGGCGTGTGTCTAGGCCGTGTGTACCCTGCACCTTTGTATCTTAAGTCATAATAGACCACGAACTAGTCACACGGGCGTGTGTTTAGACTCTAGGCCGTGTTAAGGTAGTCAGTGTGCATCACGGATTGTAAGCACGGGTGTGTGCCTTGGCCGTGGGGCATTGGCAGAATGCTAGGGTTTTAGGCACGGTTTGGGGCCACGGGCGTGTCCAAACCGTGTGTAATTTGCCAGTATCCACCATAGGTGAAAGACACAGGCATGCTTTAGGGGTACACGGGCGTGTCCCAAGTCACACAGACATGTGACCCCTGTTTGGAGAGAAAGTTTCCAGATGAGTTCCAAAAGTTTCGGGACGTAAGTCTGATGCCTCGTAGGCCCATGAAATGTCTGATTTGACTAAGAAAGAGAAGTTTTAAATTTGGAACGAAATTTTATAGCCCGTAAGTACATGTTTAAGTGAGTTCAAGCATGGTAACGTCTCGTATCCAATCTTAGTCTCAGACTCGGGTATGTGGTGTTACATTTAGTGGTATCAGAGCTACAGTTTAGTCGGTTCTAGGACTAATGTAGCATGAGCACGAGTCTAGCTATACATGCCATACGTAAGAATGTTTTTATAATGATAGTGTGACGACTCCTGACGACTTAAATTATGTTTATACATTTAGTAAATGGATCCCGATAGAGCTGTAGTGGATGACGTAGAAAGTAATGCGCTGGCTCCCGCTGAAGGGACGGTTGCGAACAAGAATGAGAAAAGACCCTCTACGGTGAGTCAAGGAGGAGGAAAAGAGGCTAGAGAAGCCTTCCTCCATATGATGAATACCTGGTATATGGAGTTAGTTCGTACGAACCCGAATGCACAACCCCCTCCACCCCCACCTATTCCTCAACCTATCCCAGTAGCCCCTCAAGTAGTAGAGGTGGTAAGAGGATAAAAGCCTCCGGTTGATAGGATTAGGAAACATGGGGCAGAAGAATTCCGGGCTAGAAAAGATGATGATCCGAAAAAGGCTGAGTTTTGGATAGAAAATACTACCAGGGTATTTAATGAGTTGTCATGCACACCTAAGGAATGCATGAAGTGTGTAGTCTCTCTTTTAAGAGATTCTGCTTACCAATGGTGGAACACCCTTGTGTCGGTGGTACCGAGGGAAAAGATCACGTGGGAATTTTTCCAAGAAGAGTTCAAGAAAAAGTATATCAGTCAAAGGTTCGTGGACCAAAAAAGAAAGAAATTTCTAGAGTTAAAGCAAGGCAAGATGTCTGTGACTGATTATGAGAGTGAGTTTGTACGGCTCAGCAAATACACTCGAGAATGCGTGTCCACCGAGGCCATAATGAGTAAGAGATTTGAAGATAGGCTAAATGAGGACATCAAATTGTTTGTTGCTGTCCTAGAACTAAAGGAATTTGTTGTGCTAGTAGAGAGGGCTTGTAAAGCCGAAGAACTAGTAAAGAAGAAGAGAAAGTCTGAAATAGAGTCTCACGACTCTAAAAAGAGACAGTGGAATAAGTCATTCCAATCCTCATCAAAGAAGTCAAGAGATTTCTCCACCCGATCGGCTACTTCCATTGGGTTTTCAAGGAAGGACAAGAGTAAGCAGTATTCGGGAAGTAAGGCACAGACGACCTCAGTTGCTAGTGTGGGGAACATCGGATCGGATAGACCCGAATGCCCACAGTGTGGCAGACGTCATCTTGGAGAATGTCGAGCACATGAAAATGCAAGTTTCAGATGTGGTTCCTAGGACCACTACATAAAAGATTGTCTAGATACAATGAAAGAAGATAGAGCTCAGAACCTGAGATCCGAGAGTGTGGTTAGAGAAAGACCGCAGAGGAACCCAGTAAGTGGGGCAAGTGGAAGAGGTAACCCTAGAGAGTAGGCTACAAGACCCGAGGGTAGGGCACCTGCAAGGACTTATGCCATTCGCGCTAACGAAGAGGCATCTTCTCCGAATGTTATTAGGGGTACCTTTTCTCTTTATGATATCAAAGTTATTGCTTTAATAGATCCCGGATCCACACACTCTTACATTTGTATGAAACTAGTATCTAGTATGAATATGCCTATAGATTCTATAGAATTTACGATTAAGGTGTCTAATCCTTTAGGCAAGAGTGTGTTAGTTGATGAAGTATGTAAAGATTGTCCATTAATGATTAGAGGTCATTACTTTAAAGAAAATCTTACGTTGCTACCATTTGATGAGTTTGGCATCATTCTTGGTATGGACTGGTTGACCACTCATGATGCAATAGTTAATTGTGGGAAGAAATATATTGAGATGAGATGTGACAATAGGGATACTCTCTATATAGAATCAGATGAGCAAAGTAAATCACCGGCAATGATTTTTCATATGATGGCACAGAGATACATAAGAAAGGGGTACGAGGCATATTTGGCCTTTGTGATGAATGATAAAGAAACAGAGTTAAAGATTGAGTCAGTACCGATAGTATGTGAGTACGTGGATGTTTTTCCTGAAGAATTACCAGGACTACCCCCAATAAGAGAGATTGAGTTCAGCATTGAACTGGCTCCCGGTACTGTACCAATATCTATTACTCCTTACAAAATTGCTCCAACGGAGTTGAGAGAGTTGAAGTCACAGTTGCAAGAGTTGTCAGATAAAGGTTTTACAAGATCAAGTTGTCCTCCATGGGGTGCTCCGATTTTATTTGTGAAAAAGAAAGATGGCACCATGAGATTGTGCATAGATTACCGTCAACTTAATAAAGTGACAATAAAAAACAAGTACCCATTGCCAAGGATCGATGATTTATTCGATCAATTGAAGGGAGCTACTGTGTTCTCTAAGATAGACTTGAGATCGGGGTACTACCAGCTGAGAGTAAAGGAATCAGATGTGTCCAAGACAACTTTTAGAACAAGGTATGGGCATTATGAATTTTTAGTGATGCCTTTTGGTTCGACCAATGCTCCTGCGGTATTCATGGACTTAATGAACCGCATCTTCAGACCATACCTCGATAAGTTTGTAGTTGTTTTCATTGATGACATACTGATTTATTCCCAAGATTAGAATGAGCATGCTGAGCACCTACGGACAGCTTTACAGACTCTTCGAGAAAATCAATTATATGCCAAGTTCAGTAAAAGTGAATTTTGGCTCAAGGAAGTAGGATTTCTGGGACATATTGTCTCGAGAGATGGAGTCCGAGTAGATCCAAGTAAGATTTCAGCCATAATGGACTGGAATCCACCGAGAAATGTCTCTAAGGTTAGAAGTTTTCTAGGCCTAGCTGGCTATTATAGACGATTCGTCAAGGGGTTTTCTATGATTGCAACCCCGATGTCTAAATTGTTACAGAAAAATGTGAAGTTTGAGTGGATAGAAAGATGCCAACAAAGTTTCGGGAAACTGAAAGCGATGTTGATAGAAGCTCCAGTTTTAGTACAACCCGAGACAGAGAAAGAATTTGTGATTTACAGCGATGCATCCTTAAATGGATTAGGCTGTGTACTTATGCAAGAAGGCAAAGTGATTGCTTACGCCTCAATACAGTTGAAGCCACATGAGAAGAATTATCCGACCCACGATCTAGAGTTGGCTACCATAGTCTTCGCATTGAAGATATGGAGACACCACCTATATGGTGAGAGATGTCGGATTTTCACCGATCACAAAAGTTTGAAGTACTTGATGATGCAGAAAGAGTTGAACTTAAGTCAGCGGAGAGGGTTAGAGTTGATAAAAAACTATGAATTGGTCATTGACTACCATCCCGGGAAGGCGAATGTAGTCGCCAACGCTTTGAGTAGAAAGTCCCTATTTGCATTAAGGGCAATGAATTCATGGATGACTTTATCCGACGATGGTTCTATTCTAGCTGAGTTGAAATCTAGACCAGTATTCCTCCAAGAGATTTTTGAGGTTCAAAAAGAAGATAGTGAATTGCAAGTCAAGAGAGCTCAGTGTGAGACAGATGTTGAGTCTGATTTTTGGATTAGTCCCAATGGAAGTCTGATGTTCAAAGATAGAGTTTGTATACCAAGAAAGGATGAGCTTATTCAGAGAATTTTGCATGAAGCATATAACGGATGTTTATTTGTACATCCAGGTAGTACCAAAATATTTAATGACTTAAAGCAATAGTATTGGTGGCCGAGAATGAAGAAAGATATTTCAGAGTTTGTTTCCAAATGCTTGATTTGTCAGCAAGTAAAGGCTGAACACCAAGTACCTCCGGGTTTGCTTCAATCCATTTTGGTTCCGGAGTGGAAATGGGACCGTATTACTATGGATTTTGTAACGGGTCTACCATTATCTCCGAGCATGAAAGATGCTGTATGGGTTATAGTTGATAGACTCACGAAGTCAGCTCATTTTATACCTGTACGAGTTGATTACTCACTAGACAAGTTTGAAAACTTGTACGTTTCAGAAATAGTAAGGCTTCATGGTGTTCCGTTGTCAATCATCTCGGATAGAGATCTGAGGTTTACATCCAGATTTTGGAAGAAGTTACAAGAGACCTTGGGTACAAAGTTGAACTTTAGTACCGTTTTTCATCCTCAAACTGAGGGTCAGTCGGAGAGGTTAATTCAAGTACTCGAGGATATGCTCAGATGTTGTATTCTTGAATTCCGAGGCAGTTGGGAAAAGTTTCTCCCATTGGTAGAGTTTGCCTACAATAATAGTTTTCAGTCGAGTTTAAAGATGGCGCCTTATGAGGCTCTATATGGGCGTAAGTGTAGAACACCTTTATTTTGGACTGAACTCAAGGAAACCAAATTCATGGGGTTAATTTGGTTAGAGAGGCTGAAGAGAAAGTGAAAGTGAAACGAGAATGTTTAAAAGCTGCATCAGATAGAAAGAAGTCCTATTCGGACTTAAAGAGAAAAGAGTAAGAGTATCAAGTCGGAGATAAAGTTTTCTTGAAAGTGTCACCATGGAGAAAAGTTCTCAGATTTGGCCGGAAAGGCAAGTTGAGTCCATATTTTATTGGATCGTATGAGATTACAGAGAAAGGTAAGCCGGTAGCTTATTGATTGGCTTTGCCATCAGAGTTAGAAAAGATTCACGATGTGTTTCATGTGTCCATGTTGCGACGCTACCGATCAGATCCTTCACATGTAATTACCCCGTCAGAGATAGAGATTCATCCCGACATGACTTATGGTGAAGAACCAGTTAAGATTTTAGCTCGGGAAGTCAAGCAGCTAAGGAATAAAAGTATTGCCCTGGAAAAAGTATTGTGGCAAAGACATGGAATAGAAAAAGCTACGTGGGAACTAGAAGAGAGCATAAGAAACAAGTACCCAAACCTATTTGCTGGTAAGATTTTCGAGGACGAAAATTCCTAAGAGGGGGAGAATTGTAATATTCCAATTCAGAGCCTAGTTGAAATAGTGGTATGAGACCACAAATCTGAGTTAGTAAATGGAGTTCTTAAGGTTTATGACATGTTTGCATGATAGTATTAAAGTTCCATGTAGAAATTTTATGAAATTGACATGGAATGACCAAATAGGACTAAATTGCAAAAGTTACAAAATACGAGTTTCTAGAAGCTTTTTGTATGAAATAGCTTTAGAATATTAATTAGAAGTCCTTAAATAGAAATTTGCCCAAATTATAAGTTTTGGACAAAAATGGACATGAGTTAGTAAATTGTAAATTTTTAAAGAGAATGGCATTTTGGTCATTTACCAATTAAATGATTAAAATGGGAAAAATATGATAAAAATTTCATTCATCTTCTTCCTTGTGCTGAAAAATTGGGAGACTCCATAGCTAGGGTTCTTCAAATTTTTGAAGCTTGCAAATCAAGAAAAACGAAGCCCGGATCGAAATCGAGGCAAGAACAAAGTTGAGGACTAAATTGCATATCTACATACATTTTGTATATTGAGGTAAGTTTGTATGATTTCTAAGCTTTATGATTATTAACATTGAATTGCTTAGCATAATGTACATTATTACCATAGAAATGCTTATTGCTAAGTTAAATAAAGAAATTAATGAAATTAAGCATGAGAAAGTCCCGATTGAAGTTGAATTACTTAGGATACTTGATCTACCACACGAGATAAGAAAGTCCGTATAAGACCAAGCCAAGGCATGGCATCGGCAATCAAGCAAGTTATCATGTAAGTCCAAGACAAGTCTTGGCATTGAAGAGTTATTTTGAGATGAAGACCCATGTAAGGCCAGGCCAAGGCATGGCATTGGTGAGTCTCCAAGCAAAGATGTCATGTAAGTCCAAGACAAGTCTTGGCATTGAAAAGCTATCATGAGGAAGAGGTTCCATGTATGTCCAAGCCAAGGCGTGGCATTGGTGAGTAACAAGAAAGATTTCATGTAAGTCCAAGCCAAGGCTCGGCATTGACCAGTTCATGAGTAAAGATACCAAGTAAGACCATGTCAAGACATGGCAATGGTAAGTTCCCAAGGGAACACACAAGGAAGACTTTGAGTAAGTCCATGTCAAGACATGGCATCAATACCAAGATGAGAGATCCCATGTAAGACCATATCGAGGATATGGCTTTGGCATTGAGTTATGTGGGATGAGATTCAGTATCCTCGGACATTCATAGAAATTCATCGGGCAAGAGAGTAAAGCTCAAATGATATAGTAAGAAAGTAAAGTTATTAT
This sequence comes from Gossypium sturtianum, assembly GCA_025698515.1. Taxonomy (NCBI): domain Eukaryota; kingdom Viridiplantae; phylum Streptophyta; class Magnoliopsida; order Malvales; family Malvaceae; genus Gossypium; species Gossypium sturtianum. The sequence goes on from CM046950.1 coordinate 129,101,623, forward strand.
CAAGCTATGCTAGTTAAGAGTATTATTTATGATATGAATGATGAAGTTCGGATTATACTTATCATAGTAAAGTATACTGATCTATGTGATCAAGTGATACAGGTATATTGTTTACCGTACGAGCATGAGAATAGTAAGTACCATGAGATATGTAAGAATCAGTAAGAGTAAGTAAGTTTGAATACTTGAGATTCATAATGCCATTGTTTATGATGAATGGTTAAAGTTAAGCAAATATATTGCTATGAGAATTACATGCAAACTTACTAAGCTAAATGCTTACGTTCTTTATTCTTTCTTTCCATGTAGTCCCGCCTAGCTAATCTCGTGTATCATCGTCATTAGAGCTCGGAGCACACTATCAATCACTATTTTGGTATAGCCAAGTTGTTTATATTAAGTATGGCATGTATTGGAAACATTTCGTTTTGAGTTATGTTTTAAAACTAGCCAAAGTGTTGGCTATCAAGCTTAGTATTCTTTTTGTATATGCCCAAAGAGATGAGTCATGAATGATTAAGTATGTATGTTTTAATCTATCAATGAAGTATGCATCCTTGTTCATGTTAGATGTAATACTTGAGTTGCTGAATTGAGCATGAGTTTGGTCTTGATTTTAGGGTGGCAATTGGCTTGGTAAATAGCCTCTAAGTGCTCACACGTTTGGACACATGGGCATGTGTCTAGGCCGTGTGCACCCTGTACCTTTGTAACTTAAGTCAGAATAGACCACGGACTAGTCACACGGGCGTGTGTCTAGACTCTAGGCCATGTTAAGGTAGTTAGTGTGCACCACGGATGGTAAGAACGGGCGTGTGCCTCGGCCGTGGGGCATTGGCAGAATGCTGGGGTTTTAGGCATGGTTTAGGGCCACGGACGTGTCCAAACCATGTGTAATTTGCCAGTATCCACCACGGCTGAAAGACACGGGTATGCTTTAGGGGTGCACGGGCGTGTCCCAAGTCACACGGACGTGTGACCCCTGTTTGGAGAGAAAGTTTCCAGATGAGTTCCAAAAGTTTCGGGACGTAAGTCTGAGGCCTCGTAGGCCCATGAAATGTCTTATTTGACTAAGAAAGAGAAGTTTTAAATTTGGAACAAAATTTTATAGCCCGTAAGTACATGTTTAATTGAGTTCAAGCATGGTAATGTCTCGTATCCATTCTTAGTCTCAGACTCGAGTATGGGGTGTTACAGTAAAGATCTCATGTAAGTCCAAGACAAGGTATGGCATTGGTGAGTAACAAGGAAGATTTCATGTAAGTCCAAGCCAAGGCTCGACATTAACCCGTTCATGAGTAAAGATTCCAAGTAAGACCATGTCAAGACATGGCAATGGTAAGTTCCCAATGGAACACACAAGGAAGACTTCGTGTAAGTCCATGTCAAGACATGGCATCGATACCAAGTTGAGAGATCCCATGTAAGACCATATCTAGGGTATGGCTTCGGCATCGAGATATTTCTGAGATGAGATTCAGTATCCTCGGTTATTCATAGTAATTCATCGGGCAAAAGAGTAAACAATAAATAAGAAAGCAAGAAAGTTAAGCAGGTAAAGCTATCATCAAAGTATGCTAGTCATAGTGAACTAAGAGTATTATTCATGTTATGAATGATAAAGTTAAGATTATGCTTATCTTAACAAAGTATGCTAATCTATATGTAAGTGATACAAGTACCTTGTTTACCTTACAAGCACGAGACTAGTAAGTACCATGATAAGTGTAAGAATCATTAAGAGTAAGTAAGCTTAAGCATGTGAACTTAGCAATGCCTTTGCTTATGATGAATGAGTATGTTAAGTATATATATATACGTTGTTATATGCATTACATGCAAACTTACTGAGCGAAATGCTTACGTCTTTAATTCTTTCTTTCCATGTAGTCCCGCAAAGCTAATCTCGTGGATCATCGTCATCGGAGCTCGGAGCACACTATCAATCGCTATTTTGGTATAGCCAAGTTGTTTATATTAAGTATGGCATGTATAGGAAGCATTTCATTTTGAGTTATGTTTTAGAATTAGCCAAAGTGTTGGCTATCAAGCTTAGTATTCTTTTTGTATATGGCCAAAGAGATGGGTCATGAATGATTAAGTATGTATGTTTTTATCTATCAATTAAGTATGCATCGTTGTTCATGTTAGATGTAATACTTGAGTTATTGAATTGAGTATTGGATTGATCTTGATCTCAGGGAGGCAATTGGCTTGGAAAATAGCCTCTAGGTGCCCACACGGATAGACACACGGGCGTGTGTCTAGGTCGTGTGTCCCCTACACATTAGTGTTTTAAGTTAGAATAGACCACGGGCTAATCACACGGCCGTTTGTTTAGGCCGTGTGTGACACACGGTTAACACATGGGCGTGTGCCCTGGCCGTGTGAAGTCTGCACTTTGCACTTGTAATTTGAATTGCTACACGGCTGAAGTACATGGGCTTGTGTATAGACCGTATGGATAAGTCAGAATGCCAAAGTTTAACACACGGGCCAAAGCCCTGGGCGTGTCAAGGCCGTGTGAAATTAGTCAGTGTCGACCACGGGTGGAAGACATGGGCATGTCTTAGGGGTAAATAGGTATGTCCCAAGTCACATGGGCGTGTGACCCCTGTTTCGAGGAAAAGTTCCCGATTGAGTTTCGAAAGTTTCTGGATAGGTGTTTAAGGCCTCGTAGGGCCATGAAACGTATGTTTTGATTAAGAAAGAGAAGTTTCTGTTTCGAAACAAAATTTTACAGCCCGTAAGTATATGTTTACTTAAGTTCAAGTATGGTAACGTCTCGTATTCAGTCTTAGTCTAGGACTTGGGTATGGGGTGTTACATTTTGTGGTATCAGAGCTACGGTTTAGTCGGTTCTAGTACTAACGTAGCACGAGCACGAGTCTAGCTATACATGCCATACGTAAGAATGTTTTTATAATGATAGTGTGACGACTCCTGATGACTTAAATTATGTTTATACATATAGTAAATGGATCCCGAAAGAGTGTAGCGGATGACGTGAAAGTAACGCACGGCTCTGGCCAAGGGACAAGTGCCTAACGAGAATGAGAATAGACCCTACGGTGAGTCGAGAGAGGAGAAGAGGCTAGAGAAGCCTTCCTCCATATGATGAACACGTGGTATACTGAGTTCATTCGCACGAACCCGAATACTCAAACCCCTCACCCCGCCTATTCCTCAACCTATCCCAAGCCCCTCAAGTAGTAGAGGTGGTAAGAGGAGAGAAGCCTCCGGTTGATAAGATCAAGAAACATGGGGCAGAAGAATTTCGGGCTAAAAAGGACGATGATCTGAAAAAGGCCGAGTTCTGGTTAGAGAATACCATCAGGGTATTCAATGAATTGTCATGCACGTCTGAGGAATGCATGAAGTGTGTAGTCTCTCTTTTAAGAGATTCTGGTTACCAATGGTGGAACACCTTAGTGTCAGTGGTACCATGAGAAAAGATCACGTGGGAGTTCTTTCAAGAAGAGTTCAGAAAGAAGTATATCAGTCAAAGGTTTGTCGATCAGAAGAAAAAGGAATTTCTAGAACTGAAGCAAGGCATGATGTCCGTAACTGATTATGAGCGTGAGTTTGTACGACTCAGTAAATATGCTCAAGAGTGTGTATCCACCGAGGCCATCAAGAGAATGAGATTCGAAGATGGACTAAATGAGGACATTAAGTTGTTTGTTGCTGTCCTAGAATTAAAAGAATTTGTTGTGTTAGTGGAGCGGGCTTGAAAAGCCGAAGAGCTAGTAAAAGAGAAGAGAAAATCTGAAATGGAGTCTCGTGACTCGAGAAAGAGACAATGGAATAAGTCATTCCAACCCTCTTCCAAGAAGTCAAGAGATTTCTCCACCCGATTGGTTTCATCCACATGGTTTTCAAGTAGAAACAAAGGTAAACAGTATTCAGGAAATAAGGCACAGACTACTTCAGTCGCTAGTGTGGGGAACATTCGATCTGATAGACCGGAATACCCATAGTGCGGTAGATGTCATCTTGGTGCGTACCGAGCGCATGAAAATGCTTGTTTCAGATGTGGTTCTTAGGATCACTTCATAAAAGATTGTCCTGAGATGATGAAAGAAGACAGAAATCAGAACCCGGGATCTGGGAGTATGGTCAGAGGAAGACTGCAAAAGAACCCGGGTAGTGGAGCAAGTGGTATAGGTAACCCTAAAGAGCAGGTTGCGAGAGCCGAGGGTAGGGCACCTGCAAGGACGTATGCCATTCGTGCTCACGAAGAGGCATCTTCTCCTGATATTATTATGGGTACCTTTTCTCTTCATGATATTAAAGTTATTGCTTTAATAGATCCCGGATCCACACACTTTTACATTTGCATGAAACTAGTATCCAGTATGAGTATGCCTATATAGTCTACATAATTTGTGATTAAAGTGTCTAATCCATTAGGCCAAAGTGTGTTGGTCGATAAAGTATGTAATGATTGCCCATTGATGATTAGAGGTCATTATTTTAAAGCAAACCTTATGTTGTTACCATTTGATGAGATTGACATCATTCTTAGTATGGACTGGTTGACCACTCATGATGTAATAGTAAATTGTGGGAAGAAATATATTGAGATGAGATGTGAGAATGGGGACACTCTCCATGTAGAATCGCATTTAACAATGTAGATCGCGGTAATGATTTCTCATATGACAGCACAGAAATACATAAGAAAAGGGTATGAGGCATATTTGGCCTTTGTGATGAATGATAGAGAAACGGAGTTAAAGGTTGAGTCATTACCGATAGTATGTGAGTACTTGGATGTTTTTCCCGAGGAATTACCAGGATCACCACCAGTTAGAGAGGTTGAGTTCAGCATTGAGCTAGAACCTGGTACTGTACCAATATCTATTACTCCTTATAGAATGGCTCCAACGGAGTTGAGAGAGTTGAAGTCACAGTTGCAAGACTTGATAGATAAAGGTTTTGCAAGATCAAGTTGTTCTCCATGGGGTGCTCCAGTTTTATTTGTGAAAAAGAAAGATGGCACCATGAGATTGTGCATAGATTACCGTCAGCTTAATAAAGTGACAGTAAAGAATAAGTACCCATTACCAAGGATCGATGATTTGTTCGATCAATTGAAGGGGGCCACTGTGTTCTCTAAGATAGACTTGAGATCTGGGTACTACCAGTTGAGAGTAAAGGATTCAGATGTATCCAAGACCGCTTTTCGAACGAGGTATGGGCATTATGAATTTTTAGTCATACCCTTTGGTTTGACCAATGCTCCTGTGGTATTCATGGACTTAACGAACCGCATCTTTAGGCCATACCTCGACAAGTTTGTAGTCATTTTTATCGATGACTTATTGATTTATTCCCAAGATGAGAATGAGCATGCTGAGCATCTACAAATGGTCTTGCAGACTCTACGAGAAAATTAGCTTTATGCCAAGTTCAGTAAAAGTGAATTTTGGCTCAAGGAAGTAGGATTTCTGGGACATATTGTCTCGGGAGATGTAGCCCGATTAGATCCAAGTAAGATTTCGGCCATAATGGACTGGAATCCACCGAGGAATGTCTCTGAGATTAGAAGTTTTCTAGGCCTAGCTGGCTATTATAGACGATTCGTCAAGGGGTTTTCCATGATTGCAACTCTGGTGACGAAATTGTTACAAAAAAATGTGAAGTTTGAGTGGACAAAAAGATGCCAACAAAGTTTCGAGAAGCTAAAGGCATTATTGACAGAAGCTTTGATTTTAGTACAACCCGAAACAGGGAAAGAGTTCGTGATATACAGCGATGCATCCTTAAACGGATTAGGCTGTGTACTTATGCAAGAAGGAAAAGTGATTGCTTATGCCTCAAGACAGCTAAAGCCCCATGAGAAAAATTATCTGATGCACGATTTAGAGTTGGCTGCCATAGTCTTCGCATTGAAGATTTGGAGACACCATTTATATGGTGAAAGATGTCGGATTTTCACCGATCACAAAAGTTTGAATTACTTGCTGACATAGAAAGAGTTGAACTTAAGGCAACGGAGATGGTTATAGTTGATAAAAGACTATGAGTTGGTCATTGACTACCATCCTGGAAAGGTGACTGTGGTCGCTGATGCTTTGAGTAGAAAGTCCCTATTTGCATTAAGGGCAATGAATTCGTGGATGACCTTATCTGACGATGGTTCTATTCTAGCTGAGTTGAGATCTAGACCAATGTTCCTCCAAGAGATCTTTGAGGCTCAGAAAGAGGATAGTGAATTGCAAGCAAAGAGAGTTCAGTGCGAGTCAGATGTTGAGTCTGATTTCTGGATTAGTTCCAATGGAAGTTTGATGTTCAAAGATAGAGTTTGCGTACCGAGAAAAGAAGAGCTTATTCAAAAAATGTTGCATGAGGCACATAACGGATGTTTATCTGTACATCCGGGTAGTACCAAGATGTATAATGACTTGAAGCAACAGTATTGGTGGCCAAGAATGAAGAAATATATTTCAGAGTTTGTTTCCAAATGCAAGATTTGTCAGCAAGTAAAGGCTGAACACCAAGTACCTTCGGGTTTGCTTCAACCCATTTCGGTTCCTGAGTGGAAATGGGACCGTATCACCATGGATTTTGTAATAGGCTTACCGTTCTCACCAAGCAAGAAAGATGCTGTATGGGTTGTGGTTGACAGACTTACAAAATCAGCCCATTTCATACCTGTACGAGTGGATTACTCACTCGACAAGTTGGCAAACTTATATGTTTCAGAAATAGTAAGGCTACATGGAGTTCCTTTGTCAATCATATCGGATAGAGATTCGAGATTCACCTCCAGGTTTTGGAAGAAGTTACAAGAGGCCTTGGGTACAAAATTGAGTTTTAGTACAGCTTTTCATCATCAAACTGACGGTCAGTCAGAGAGGTTAATACAAGTACTCGAAGATATGCTCCGGTGTTGTATTCTTGAACTCCAAGGCAGTTGGGAAAAGTTTCTCCCATTAGTAGAATTTGCCTACAATAATAGCTTTAAGTCGAGCTTGAAGATTGCGCCTAATGAGGCTTTATATGGGCTTAAGTGTCGAACGCCTTTATATTGGACTGAACTCAAGGAGAACCAGATTCACGGGGTTGATTTGGTTAGAGAAACTGAACAGAAGGTGAAAGTAATTCGAGAAAGTTTAAAGGCTGCTTCTGACAGACAAAAATCCTACTCGGATTTAAAAAGAAAAGAGATAGAGTATTAGGTCGAGGATAAAGTTTTCTTGAAAGTGTCACCATGGAGAAAGGTTCTCAGATTTGGCTGTAAAGGCAAGTTGAGTCCACGTTTTATCGAACCATACGAGATTACTGAGAGAGTTGGGCCGGTAGCTTATCGATTTGCTTTGCCATCAGAGTTAGAAAAGATACATGATGTGTTTCACGTGTCCATGTTGCGACGCTACCGATCGGACCCTTCACATATAATTGCCCCGTCGAGAGATAGAGATTCATCCCGACATGACTTATGGTGAAGAACCAGTTAAGATTTTAGCTCGGGAAGTCAAGCAGCTAAGAAATAAAAGTATTACCCTAGTGAAAGTGTTGTGGAAAAGACATGGGATAGAGGAAGCTACGTGGGAACTAGAAGAGAGCATGAGAAACCAGTACCCAAACCTATTTGCTGGTAAGATTTTCAAGGACGAAAATCCCTAAGAGAGGGAGAATTGTAACATCCCGATTTAGGGCCTAGTCAGAACAGTGGTGCGAGAGCAAAAATCCGAAGTAGTAAAATGAGTTTTGAGGTTTAAGATATGTTTGCATGATAGTATGAAAGTTACATGTAGAAATTTTTTGAAATTGTCATTGAATGGCCCATTAGGAGTAAATTGCAAAAGTTGCAAAATTTGAGATTCTAGAAGCTTTTAGTATGAAATAGCTTTGGAATATTAATTAGAAGTCCTTAAATAGCAATTTGCCCAAATTATAATTTTTGGACAAAAATGGACATGAGTTAGAAATTTTGAAAGTTTAGTTAGAAGGGCATTTTGGTCATTTATCAATTAAATGATTAAAAAGGGAAAAAGATGACAAAAATCTTATTCATCTTCTTCCCCTTGTGCCGAAAATTTGAGAGACTCCATAGTTAGGGTTCTTCAATTTTTGAAGCTTGCTAGTAAGTGCATCGTAGCCCCGTTTTTAATATTTTTCGTATTTTTGGAGTCCTCGTATTATGAATTAGCTATTTATAGCTATAAGTTGAGCTAGAATTCATGTTCATAAATCTACCCATGTATGACATGCTTGTAAAATGATGTTTTATGAAAGATTATGAGAGTTTGATGTTAGATAAACATCTTTTCCTAAATGAATTTCATGAAAAATGCTAGTAAGGACTAGTTTGTAAAAGTTGTGAAATTTGTCATACATGATAGAAATAGTGAGAATTGATTGTTGCTATAGTTAAGAGAATGAATCAGCTAAGCATGAAGTTCACGAAAGTTGAATAAAAATCACCTTACGAGCCTTGGGGCAAAAGTGTAATTATGAGGAAGTTTAGGGGCAAAATGGTAATTTTGCCGAAGTATGAGTTAAGAGTCAATTTAGTCAATGTGTGTATTAAATGAGCTAAATTATTATTATAGATCAAGAAAAATGAAGCCTAGATCGATACCGAGGCAAGAACAAAGTCGAGGACTAAATTGCATTTCTACATACATTTTGTACATTGAGGTAAGTTTGTATGATTTCTAAGCTTTATGATTAATATCATTGAATTGCTTAGTATGATGTAGAATATATCTTAATTCCATGAGATTTTGATGCTATGCTAAACAAAGAAATCAATGAGATTAAGTATGAGAAAGTCCCGATTGAAGTTGAATTACTTAGGATACTCGATCTATCACATGAGACAAGGAAGTCCGTATAAGACCAAGCCAAGGAATGGCATCGGCAATCAAGCAAGTTATCATGTAAGACCAAGACAAGTCTTGGCATTGAAGAGTTATTATTAGATGAAGACCCATATAAGCCCAACCAAGGCATGGCATTGGTGAGTCTCCATGTAAAGATGTCATGTAAGTCCAAGACAAGTCTTGGCATTGAAAAACTATCATGAGATAGAGATCCCATGTAATCCAAGCCAAGGCATGGCATTGGTGAGTAACAAGGAAGATTTCATGTAAGTCCAAGCCAAGGCTTGACATTAACCTGTTCATGAGTAAAGATACCAAGTAAGACCATGTTAAGACATGGCAATGGTAAGTTCCCAATGGAACACACAAGGAAGACTTCGTGTAAGTCCATGTCAAGACATGGCATCGATACCAAGTTGAGAGATCCCATGTAGGACCATATCTACGGTATGGCTTCGGCATCGAGATTTTTGTGAGATGAGATTCAGTATCCTCTGTTATTCATAGTAATTCATCGGGCAAAAGAGTAAAGAATAAATGAGAAAGCAAGAAAGTCAAGCAAGTAAAGCTATCATCAAAGTATGCTACTCATAGTGAATTAAGAGTATTATTCATGTTATGAATGATGAAGTTAAGATTATGCTTACCTTAACAAAGTATGCTAATCTATATGATTAAGTGATACAGGTACCTTGTTTACCTTACAAGAACGAGACTAGTAAGTACCATGATAAGTGTAAGAATCATTAAGAGTAAGTAAGCTCAAGCATGTGAACTTAGCAATGCCTTTGCTTATGATGAATGAGTATGTTAAGTATATATATATACGTTGTTATATGCATTACATGCAAACTTACTAAGCAAAATGTTTACGTCTTTAATTCTTTCTTTCCATGTAGTCCCGCCAAGCTAATCTCGTGGATCATCGTCATCGGAGCTCGGAGCACACTATCAATCGCTATTTTGGTATAGCCAAGTTGTTTATATTAAATATGGCATGTATAGGAAGCATTTCATTTTGAGTTATGTTTTAGAATTAGCCAAAGTGTTGGCTATCAAGCTTAGTATTCTTGTTGTATATGGCCAAAGAGATGGGTCATGAATGATTAAGTATGTATGTTTTTATCTATCAATGAAGTATGCATCCTTGTTCATGTTAGATGCAATACTTGAGTTATTGAATTGAGTATTGGATTGATCTTGATCTCAGGGTGGCAATTGGCTTGGAAAATAGCCTCTAGGTGCCCACACGGATAGACACACGGGCATGTGTCTAGGTCGTGTGTCCCCTGCACATTAGTGTTTTAAGTCAGAATAGACCACGGGCTAATCACAAGGCCGTTTGTTTAGGCCGTGTGTGACAGACGGTTAACACATGGGCGTGTGCCCTGGCCGTGTGAAGTCTACACCTTGCACTTGTAATTTGATTTGCCACACGGCTGAAGTACACGGGCGTGTGTATGGACCGTGTGGATAAGTCAGAATGCCAAAGTTTAACACACGGGCCAAAGCCACGGGCGTGTCAAGGACGTGTGAAATTAGTCAGTGTCAACCATGGGTGGAAGACACGGGCATGTCTTAGGGGTACACTGGGGTGTCCCAAGTCACATGGGCTTGTGACCCCTATTTCGAGGAAAAGTTCCCGGTTGAGTTCCGAAAGTTTTCGGATAGGTGTTTAAGGCCTCATAGGCCCATGAAACGTATGTTTTGATTAAGAAAGAGAAGTTTTTGTTTCAAAACAAAATTTTACAGCTCGTAAGTATATGTTTACTTAAGTTCAAGTATGGTAACGTCTCGTATTCAGTCTCAGTCTAGGACTTGGGTATGGGGTGTTACAACACCAGCTCACTTGTGTTAGTAAAACACATGCAAATTCCCTTAAGTCTTGCTTCCAACAGCCCTCTCCACTAAAGGGCCAAAAACCAAAATTTTTCCAGGGCTTGGACTCAAACCCAGGCCTCCCTAGCACCCCTAAACAACCTCAAATAACTAGCTAATCAAGCCCAACACATGCAATATGCAAAAAAAAAATCACAAACCCCTAATTTTTGGGATGTTACATCATCATTCTGACATTTCAAATCAATAGTCTTCCATTTGTAGTTCACAACAGCATCATGCAATGTTAGCCAATCCATACCCAAAATTATATCAAACTCATCAAAAGGTATTAACATCAGATCAGCCAGAAAGCAAACATTTCGAAACATCAACGGACAGCTCTTGCATACTTTCTCAACCAGGGCACTTTTACCTAAGGGGTTAGATACTCTAATAACAAATTCAGTAGACTCCACAGGCAATGTCTTACTGGATACTAAGTTCATGCATACATACGAATGAGTAGATCCATGGTCTATTAATGCAATCACAGAAGTATCATAAAAAGTAAATGTACCCGTAATAACATCTGGAGATGAAACTTCCTCACGGGCTCGAATGGCGTATGCTCTAGCAGGTGCCCTAGCTTCAGATCTCGCAATTGTATCTTTCGTAGGTCTCTGACTACCACTGACATTCCTTGTATTTCTAGAAGGTCTACCTCTAGCTGAAACATTGTCTGACCTCGGATTCTGAACTATCTCTTGTTCAATAGACTCTGGGCAGTCTCGAATGAAATGGTCTAATGATCCGTATCTGAAACAGGCTCGATCATTTAATCTACAACTACTCAGATGTCTTTTACCACAATGTTTACATTTAGGCCGTTCGGATCGGACATTTCCCACACTAGCTACTGAAGTTGCTGGAGCTTTGAAGTTCAACTGCAATCTAGCACGATCTCTGCTCGAATGTCCCATATTAGCCTTTCAACGGCTATGCTCATCTCTGAATTTCTTTGAAGCAGACTGAAATGATTTGCTTGAAAATCTCTTTCTCACATCTCTCGCTTCAGACTCACCTTTTCTTTTATCTTTCCCAAGTGCTTCATCTTTACATGCTCGATCAACAAGCACAACAAACTCTTTTATTTCCAGAATCCCAACAAGCAAACAAATATCTTCATTCAAGACGTCTTCAAATCTTTTGCACATTATCGCTTCGGTTGAGACACATTCCCGAGCATATTGACTTAATCTCACGAATTCCCGTTCATATTCAGTGACAGACATACGACCCTATTTCAATTTTAGGAATTCTTTTCATTTCTGATCAATAAATCTCTGGCTGATATATTTCTTTCAAAATTCAGACTAAAAAAAATCCCAAGTAACACGTTCCTTTGTAACAACAAAAATCAAAGTCTTCCACCATTGATAAGCTGCGTCTCGTAGCAAAGAAACAACACATTTTATGCATTCTTCAGGAGTCAATGACATTTCTTCAAACACTCGAATTGTGTTATCTAGCCAAAACTTCGCTTTCTCAGCATCATCTTCATTGGTAGCCCTGAACTCTTTAGCCCTATATTTACGGATTTTATAGACCGGAGGCTTATTCAATAGATTCAGATTCACAGCCGGAGGTACAATAGAAGTCTGAGAGGGATTAGACGGGGGCGGAGGTTGTGAAATAGCCGAATTTGTTCTAACATATTGAGTGAACCACTCATTCATCATTTGGAAGAAGGCTTGTTTAGCCTCTCCTTCCTGACCGCTAGTAGACGCTCTCGAATTAGATACCGCTGTCCCTTGAGCGGGAGCAGGGGCATTACTTTCAACATTGTCAGCTACAGCTCTTTCAGGATTCATCACACTATCACAATTCGTATATGTGGCATGTATAGCTAGACTCTCACACGCTACGTTAGTCCTAGAATTAACTAAACCGTAGCTTTGATACCAATCACATGTAACACCCCTAACACATAACCATCGCCAGTTTAGGGTTAAGAGGCATTACCAGACTAATCGAAAACTTTTACAAACATTACACATCAATACGTATATCATCGTCATATCATAGTAGAATACAAGTATGTAGTCCCTTAATGAGGTCTAAGAAACCTTAAACATGCATTAGAAATGGGTCGGGACTAAACCAGAATCATACAAAAAATTTCTGAAAATAAAATAATTTTTCAAAGTTACAGAGGTCACACGCCTGTGTGGGCAGGCACACGGCCTCAGACACGCCCATGTGCCCAAATCGTGTCAAAACAGGACATACATACTGACTTGTCCACACGACCTGAGACACGCCCGTGTGCCTTACCCGTGGTCGACACTGACTTGCACCACACGGCCAGTCACACGCCCGTGTGTCCAGCCCGTGGTCAAGCCTGACTTGCTTTGAAATGCAACCACGAAGGACATGGTCGAGCCACACGCCTGTGTGCTCAATCGTGTGGGCAAATATAGGCCATTTGCAAGGCCAAAATGCCACCCACACTTTGGGCTAACCCTACTAGCACATACAAGCATCATTTCATACACTAATGGCAACCAAAACATACCAAATTGTACATCATTTCTACCCATACATAAACATCACAAAGAAACCAACTTATATACCATTTAGCTCAATCTAATCACAAATATTTTTCAAGCATAACTCATTTACAAATTACCAATTCGTCATGATACTCTTTCACCAATATAATACTAGTTTTACATCATAAATCTTACCATAAGTTGGACTATCTCATTAGCTCAAACATTGGCCAACAAACCATACCAAGCTATGCATCATTAGGACTGAAATACTCATTTATATCATATCCATTACCTAGCCATATCACATGGCTATTTATACATCTCAGACATATTTTAAAACTCTCTAGACTATACATGCCATACTTTAGTATATACACTTTCAAAAGGTACCAAAATAGAGTTTGATAGTGTGGTGATGATATCCTCGACGATCCCTGAGCCTTCTGTAGCTTTAACGATCTATAAGACAAAACAAACACACACAGTCCAAAAGCTTAGAAAGCCATATACAAATAAACTTATCATGAAACATTCTTAACATATCAAATACATAGTCATTAGTATATCACATATGTAAATTCATAATTCTCCTTTGGCTCATTAGTTTAGCCATTGCATACAAACTAGTCATGTCTCCAAGTATCTCTTTTGTACATAATACATTCCTACCTATATCACATTTTGTCTCATTGAATCTATGCACATATATCTCTTGCAAGTTCACAAAATACTTACCTTTCATACTCAATCATAGAGTACATCACAAACGTACCTAAAACAATTACGCATTTCATATAGTATTTCATTTCTCGAAATTTTCCCGTTGAACCATTCAAAATCAAATACGATACTTGGATAACTCAAAATACTCGTACAATGCCAACGTCCCAGACGTGGTCTTACATGTAACCAAATATCGATGCCACTGTCCCAGACAGAGTCTTACACGAATCAAATACGATGCCAATGTCCCAGACATGGTCTTACACGTAAATCTCAAATCGACGCCAACGTCCCAGACATGGTCTTACACGATATAACATATCAAAAACCTATGTCATGACATATTAATCCTATCTATTCCTAAGGTTTGTCCGGAACTTTTCGGATATTGATGCCTTGTCGAGACTTACTCGGATTTCATGTATATATCATCTTGTACACAATCATCACAATTAAAATTCATAGGTAAATAATTAAACCAATTCAAATACATTTATTTGTATATAGACTTACCTCAGATTCAGACAATCAGACGGATTCGACTATTCGATCACTTTCGGCTTTTCGCGGTCTAAATCTGTTTTCTTTGGTTCTTGATCTATACATAATAAAATTTAACTCTTTTATTCACTAATTTATTCAATTCAATCCAATAACACACATTTAGGGCATTTTACAAATTAGCCCTCACATTTTCACATTTTGACATTTTAGTCCCTATTTCATAAAATCACAAAATACACATAAATTCATGTTGCCTACGCCTAGCCGAATTTTCACAAGCTTCATACAAGTCTATATATTTCATTTATTTCATGTTTTAGTCCCTCAAAATATTATTTCTCAATTTAATCCAATTTACTCAAATTCACCAAAAATTCAAAGACAAACTATGTTAATCTAACACACATATTTCATATTTCATCCTCAAACATCATAAAACTCATGAGTTCATCATTGGCATATTTCAAAATCATCATCAATTCACAAAATTAAGACATGGGTTTTGAAGTATTCGAAGCAACGATTACAAAAACGTAGGAATTATAAAAAACTGAAGCAAAACATACCTTAATCTAGACAAGATGTGTGCCGAATGCAAGAAGAACTTGAACCTTTCTTCTTTTTCTTATTTTTGGTGGTGGATAAACACAAATGATGATAAAAATGTTTTATTTTATGTTTTAATTAACTTATTATCACAATTACTAACTTACCCTTAATGAATTCATTATAAAATCATATAACCATAGTCCTTAACCGTCCACCCCTAAATATAATGGCCTAATTCTATTTTAAGCCTTCATGTTAAAAGAACATATCATCAAAGCACTTTAACAATTATCAAGGCACTTTTGCATTTTCTGTGTTTAAGCCTTTTTTTCAAATTTAGCACAGAAATAGATAAATTATTTCACGAAACTTTCACACATGCTTAATCACATACTGCAAACACAGAAAATAATGTTAAAATATTTTTCTGACTCAGATTTGTGGTCTTGAAACCACTACTTCGACTAGGGTTTAAACCGTATTGTTACACTTCTTGTACCCGTTAAACCATTCGGAATAGAAATCAGATACTCAAGGTCTCACACGTTAAGTACCTGTACCATGGCTCAAAGCCAAAACAAGGTAACTTATCCGAAATTCTGATATCATGGCCGGAAGCCAAATCAGCCGATATGCATGGCATGAAGCCAAATCAGTGTATCTCATACCCAAAGTGCTAATAACATGGCCCGAAGCCAATTCAAAGTATACCTAATTACATGTCACTAGCATCCTAAACTATTCCTATGGTTCAACCGGGATTTCTAAATGTCGAATCTTCGTTAAATCATTTATGAACTCGTTCGTAATCACATAATCACAATTCATGCTATATCAAACCAGATAAAATACATTTGAAATGAAATTATAACATACGAACTTACCTCGGATGTTAAAACCGTGAATCGAGTTGATTAGTCGATAACTTTATATTTTCCCCGATCCAAGTCCGTATTTCACTTTTCTTGATATAAATAGATTCAAAATTAACTTATTTAATCATCTATTCATTCAATTTATTCCAAAACACTCATTAAGGCACATTTACACCTTTGCCCCTAAACTTTCACATTTTTACAATTTAGTCCTTATTTCATAAAATCACAAATTAATGAAATTTCAATTATACCCATGCTAGCCAAATTACTATAATACCCCTTGCAGCCCATATTTTTCATTTATTTCACATTTCAATCACAAAGTTTCAACATTTCTCAATTTAATCCCTATTTTACATTTTCACTAAAAATCACTTAACAAAACTTGTATAACTCACAACCAATATTCATAATCTATCATAAAACATCAAAATACTCATGTATTCATCAATGGCATCATTCAAAATCTTTAACAGTTTTGCAAAATAGTCCTTGGGCTAGCTAGTACTAGATGCAACGATCTCAAAAACATAGAAATCATTAAAATCAAGTCAAAATCACATACCAATTTAGCTTTGCAAGTGCCGAACCCTAAAACAACTTCTATGGTTTCTTATTCTTTGTATTTTCGGCTAATGAAGATGAATACATTGAATTTTATGCTTTTGTTTTATTTAATTATAAAATAATTATCTTTTACCAATTTAACCTTAACTATTATTCATTAAAAACCTATAATGCATGCCCATCTTTGTCCACTCACAATTAAAATGGTCTAAGTACAACATAAGAACCTCCTTTTTTAAGATCCACAGCTATTAGGCACCTTTAGCTAATAGAACATCACTTTTGCACTTTACGCGATTTAGTCCTTTTTATCAAATTAACCATTTAAACGATAAGATTACTGAACGAAACTTTCACACAATCATTCAATCATGTTTTAAACCTTTGAATATTAATAAAATAAATATTTTGACATTGTATTTCTGGTCCCAAAACCACTGTTCCAATTTGACCAAAAACGGGCTGTTACAACTCTCCCCCTTAGGGAATCTTACCAGTGAATAGGGTAGGGTACTATTTTGTCATAGCTTCCTCGGGCTCCCACGTAACGTCTTCAACACCATGTCATTTCCAAAGTACTTTTACGATAGCTATGCTTTTATTTCTCAACTGTTTCACCTCACATGCTAGAATTTTGATCGGTTCTTCGTTATACGTCATATCAAGTTGAATTTCAATCTCTGATGGAGAAATCACATGTGATGGATCAGATCTATATTGGCGTAACATCGACACATAAAATCTGTTATGAATCTTTTTTAACTCTGATGGTAGGGCTAAACAATATGCTACTGGCCCTATTCTTTCAATTATCTCATACGGCCCGATGAATCGCGGACTCAATTTGCCTTTTCAACCGAAACGAAGTATTTTCTTCCACGGAGATACTTTCAAGAACACTTTGTCACCGATCTGGAATTCAATGTCTTTTCGTTTCAAATATGCATATGATTTCTGACGATTTGAAACTGCTTTCAAACAGTCGCGGATTACTTTCACTTTCTCTTCGGTTTATCGAACCAAATCAACCCCGTGAATCTATTTCTCGCTAACTCAGTCCAGTACAATGGAGTTCAGCATTTACGTACATATAAAGCTTAGTACGGTGTCATCTTTATGCTCGATTGAAAGCTGTTATTATACGCAAATTCAACCAGCGGCAAATATTTCTCCCAATTGCCTTCGAATTACAAAACACAACATCGGAGTATGTCTTCGAGAATCTGAATTACTCGCTCAAATTGACCATCGATTTGCAGATGAAAAGCTGTACTAAAATTCAATTTCGTACCCAGAGCTTCTTACAATTTCTTCCAAAATCGCAATGTGAATCTCGAATCTTTATCTGAAATAATCGAAACTAGCACCCTGTGCAATCTAACGATCTCAGCAATATACAATTCAGCTAATCTATCGAGTGAATAGTCCATACGTACCAGAATAAAATGTGCTGATTTTGTCAGTAGATCAACGACAACCCAAATTGCATCTTTCTTTTTCGGAGACAGGGGTAATCCCGATATGAAATCCATAGTCACTCTATCCCATTTCCACTCTGGTATCATCACAGGCTAAAGCAAACCTGAAGGTACTTGATGCTTGGCTTTCACTTGCTGACAAATCAAACACTTCGATACAAACTTAGAAATGTCTCGTTTCATACCTGACCACCAATATAATTTCTTCAAATCATTGTACATTTTAGTACTCCTAGGATGAACAGATAAACAACCACTATGTGCCTCGTATAAAATTTTCTGAATCAACTTGATCGCTGTGAAGTCAGAGTTTTAAAATATATAAAGATAATGATCGAACCTGGAAACTAACTATGACAACGATTGAGGCAAGTGCACCTATCGAACAGTAGTATAGTTTAGGCAAGACTGGATTGTCGAACCCAAAGGAACTAAAAGTACTAATACTAACTTTCTTTTTATTATTTAGCCTAAGAATTAAGCGAATGTTTGTTTAATCTAAATTAATTAACTACTAAACTTAAAGACTCTAAGTCAAAGAAGAATGAATTTGGGAGAATACTTGAGGAAAAACCAATTAATTAAGATGGCACCCAAGGAAGAATCCACCTAGACTTCACTTGTTATCTAACTCAACTGAACATTTATTTATTCATTTGACTTGATCCGTAGGATTCCTAATTTATATTAAACCCTCTCTCGAGGCGAATAACGTCTAACCCTAGGTTGATTAATTGAATTCTCTTTCTAATTAAAACCCCTAGAATCGCATTAACTCGATCTATGGACTCCTATATTAGGTTTCACCCCTAATCCGTGCAACGCTCGTCACCCCCTATCTCTAGGCGCACGATCAACTCCGCTTAACTATGCTAGATCTACTCTTAGCGGGGACTTTTACTCCTCCACCTAAGCACATCAAACTTGAATTAATATCCGCGAAATATCAACACAAGAATTAAGAACACATAATTAAGAGCAAATCAAATATTTATCATATAGTTCAGTAAACGATAACAAGATTCATCTAAGTTTCATCCCCCTCAGGTATCTAAGGGTTTAGTTCATAACAATAAAAGAAAACATATCAGAAGAAAAGATAAAACAAAACATAAGAAATCCCTAAAACCCTCTGAAGGAATTGAAGAGGAGATCCTCCGTCTTGAGTAGAATTCCGGCTTGTTGAGATGGATCAACTGGCTATCCCCGAGCGAATCCCCACAAATCTGCCTTCTCTGGCCTAGCAAGATGCCCTTAAACAGTAGCTTTAGGCTCCCATCGACTCCCCCCTTTTAGGTCATACTTAGGGTGTATTTATAGGCTTTTGGAATGTGTTTCTTTGCCCCTAAGTATCCAAATCCGATTGAAATTGGTCTTTTCCGCGGCAGGGACACGGCCATGGCACACGCCCGTGTGAATCGTCTCTAGGCCGTGTTCGGACTTCATTAATGAGGCACGGCCGTGTATTTCATGGCTTAGACCGTGTTCGAGATTATTGAGGAAGCACGGCCGTGTGGTCTTGGGCCCAGGCCGTGTTGATTTTGTGCTTTGGCCCATTTGGCTCATTTTAAGCCTGTTTCTTGTTCTTTTCATCCTCCGGTGCTTCCCTGAGTATAAAACATGAAAAGAAAGGATAAGAGCACCTTTTTACATAAATCAAAGGATAAATCATCCAAAAGTATGCTAAATGTGGGATTAAAATATGTTACTTCTACGGTTTATCACATACCCCCACACTTAAGCTTTGGCTTGTCCTCAAGCAAAATTCTCAACTTACAATTAAAACAAACTTTCTATAATTCATAATTCCTATCAACAATGTTTCATCATAATTCATAGATAATTTATACATGGATAATTCAATTCAAAGAGTCCTAAGGATTCAAACAATCTAAGTCATAGATTTGTAGCTCGAAAATATAGGTGTCTCCCCTTATCTAAATAATTACCTTTAATTCAAAACCGACAAGGATTGACATCCTCACAAAAGATTCACTCAAATCACTCAAAGTGTTTAAGGTTCAAAATTTAGGCACTCAAAAATCGAACATGAAAAGTTAATCCCATAGGCTTGCCTGAAAATCAAGTCTCCACCACTGTAATATGAGATGATGCACAAATTAAAAGGTCTTTAATTAGGGTTGTAACGGGGCTAGGGTTAAGGTGTGGATAGAGGCTGAATTAGAAGGTTAGAATCGAGATTGAATTGACAAATTACCTAACTAGAAACAATAAACTAAATAATTACATAATGGATTGAAACTTTAAACTAAAAACACGAGCTTCTTCTTCAATAAATAGACTTTAACTGTACAAGCTCGCCTTTCATCGTACTAATACTGAATATACTTTGTTTTTTTTTATTTTTTATATATAATACATCTATTCATATACTAAGATGAAATAATTAGGTAGCTTAATCAAATCAAATCTTGATATAAGGGAAGTCGAAAAAGAATGGTGATAAGAAATACAAAGGGTTTTGGGTTAATATTAGTGGTTATGTCAATAAAAAGGGTTGTTAGGATTAAAAGGGGTTCACTAGGGGTTAATTGTTAAGGTAGGCTTTTAATGGAGTTAGTGGGTTAAAACCTAGGTGCCTTAATCATCTCTGTATATCAAATCATGGGTGTGGTCTCGATATGTATAAACGAGGCAAGTTTTAGAATAACAAATCAATGTTGACATACTCATAATCAATAAAGTGAGCATGAAAAAGAATATATGCTCTATAAGGCTCAAAAACTCACAAAAATTATGGGTATTTTTGACATCAACCTCGTAAATTTCAAACTTCAAAGTAATATTTAAATTCAGTTCAACAGCCTAGCAAATTTTAATTGAAACAAAAATGGACTTATCATGCTTGATTCTTTAGTATCTTAAAATTTAATTATCAATGCACAATTATCAATGACTTAATCTAAAACATATCAATAAAAATCATAAATTATTAGAAATTTCTTCTTAATTAGTAATATGAGGAAATTACTTAAAAACAAGACTAAATTCAGGGATTTTGAGAATAATGAGAAAATGTTTGGAATCCTTATGTTTTCATCCCCCCCACACTTAAGATGTACATTGCCCTCAATGTACAAAGATAGATAATATTCAGATCAGAAGATATGGGGATAAGTGAAACTCCCTGAATTATGGATGAATTCCTTGAGTTGGATGAATGATATGTTAGAGGGGTCGGTCTCGATGACGATCCTGCGCTAGATGAAGAAATTGGGTAGCTCATGCAGGATTAGCCAGGGATTATTAATAATAATTAAAACTATACTAATTAAATACTTAAAGAAAAGCAAGCTAAAGTGAAGAAAAATAAAAAAAAGAAAATAAAGTTAAAAGAAAAGATAAATGGACTGTAATGTCCTTATTGTTGGGTATGATTTCTAAGGCTGTGGATATGGTGGTGGTCGTGGTGTGATTCCTTAACAGCCTGAAGAACCTGACATTAAGAAACTAAATTAGAATAAACTAAATTAAGTATAAGATAGTCAAAGGGAAGGAAAATAAAGGAGAAGATAAAAATAAAAGAATAGATATTGGTCTCAAAGACCCTTGGCTTGGCGAGTGGTTGAAGCGGCCGGCATGAACTTATGTAGATCGGTCTTCCACGGGGAGGCTGTGCTTGGTTCCTTCCGCTTCTTCGACATTTGGATGGCGTGGCTCGATAGTTCGTGAAATATTAAAGCAGAAAAAATAGGGAGAGGGTTGAGAAAGAAAAGGGAAACTAATTGAGCTGAATGGGTGAGAAGAGGGAGGGGTGGGTGGTTTAAATAAAATTTCAAGTCTAGTACAGTCCCACACCCGTGTGCCCTAGACGTGTCGATTCACACGGCCGCCTCGCACGGCCGTGTGTCTAGGCGTGTTGGTTCACCCACGCCCGTTTTACAGATTGCCACGCCCGTTGGTGATAAGTCAGTGTCGTCCACGGCCGTGTCGCACGGCCGTGGCTTTCTGCCGGTGCCCGTGGGGCAGTGGTTGGAGTCCGTGACTTCGAAGATTTGATTCTCTCTGACTCGTACCACCTCTGCCATGTCAGTATGGTGATTTGGGGCATCCACACGGCCATGGCCACGGCCGTGTGTAAGGCCGTGTGGCCGAGAATTCTGTACTCTTGGTTAGTTTATTGTAACACCCCAAACCCGGTCAATACGTTACGACCAAATTTGGTATGTTACAGGAAAGGTAGTTTTGAAATTTTTAACAGAACATCGTATTTTAATAAAAGCTTTTCATTTAGTGATTCCATTTTAAAGATAATTTAGAATTTTGTTTGAGAATATCTCACCAACTTCGTATTACAATAACTAAGAGTTAAAAACGGGTTTATTTTGTAAAAGCCGTACTTAGGGAAATTTCAGAAAGGTGACAGTTGAAAACATTGTTGCGTTTTTAATAAAAACCTCCAAATGAATTAGTTAATCGCATGTCATCTTTTGTTATCACCTTTTTAGGAAAATAATGGTATTTGTTTTTATTTTAGGGAAAACCCCCTTTTTGACGGTTCAAAAAAAAATGTGATAACTGAATTAAAGCAGAAACCCAAATTAAAGTTAAAGTGGCCTCATTACATAACAAAATCCCAATAATCAATAAGTTTATAGAATAGAAACGAGTTTACGAAAAAGACATTTCATGGCCACCATGAGTCCGCCTCGGCTCCCAAATCCGCGATCTATTGATTACCTGCAAAATTAAGCAAAGGGGTGAGTCTCCAAGACTCAGTGTGCAATTCCCCTTATAACGCAATAACAACATGGCATATCATAATGTGTATGCAATGCAGCCCAGCCCAACCTAGTTTTCCATCCTCTACACACCTGAATCATCTAAACGCCTGTGGCACCAAGCCACTGTGGTACCAAACCACTAGTGGTTCCAAACCACTGGTGACAAAGTCACTAAATATAGTATGTGGGGCCAACCCATTTGTGGTACCAAACCACTAGTGACAATCTCTGATAAATATATGTGGGGCCAACCCACTGTGGTACCAAACCACTGAGACAAGTCACTGAAATAGTATATGTGGTGCCAAACCACTGGTGGTGCCAAACCATTGAGACATAGTCACTGGATAAAATATGTGGGGCCAACCCACTTGTAGTACCAAACCACTGGTGACAGTCTTAGAATCACACTTCCCCTTTTCACATATCCCAATCCCATGCACATATTAACATACTGTGATGGATGCAACATTTATGAATGTATAATCATATAGTCAACTCATACAAACATTAACCCGAAAGTATCGTTATAACAGAACTTACTTGGAGTCTCCAACTTTACCCACAAGGGTACCTCGACTATCGAGACAGTCGTTTCGGCTTTCAGCCAACACAGTTAATAACGTGATTTAATAACAAAGTGTGAACATTACACACATGATAACGCGTAACACTAGGCTTTCTATGTCAACGCTTTCACTAGCAGGGACAACGGCTATTTTCCTATCCCAGGCAGACGTCGGCTCTCTACCACAGCCCAGCGGAAAATCCCAAACCGCCGACACAGCATGCCTCTTAAACTTAGGTGTAGGGATTACGGATACACTCCCCTCCTTGGTTTGACTTACACTTGCATCCATGGAGTAACTTGATCAGGAGATTGGGTTAAGGCAATGAACAACGAAGAGAGAAAGTAGTCGTATAGGACTAGAGAGAAAGTTCTTACCTTGATCCACGAAATCCGAACACTAGAAGGCTTGGCCTATGGAACCGAATGAGTCCCTATATAGCATCAATGTTAGAATCCATTTCCCCAAAACCAAACAAAGGAAACGGCCTTTAGGCCAAACAAACGAGAAAAATCCCTTCCTACCCATTCAGCCAACATCCATACTTACCAGTTACTTCCCCAAACACAGGCTAAACGAAGAAGAGAAGATGAGAGTGAGTCTCTCTACATTCGGCCAAAGTCCCAAAAGTAACGAGTCCACACTTTCG
The DNA here is from genome assembly GCA_025698515.1 of Gossypium sturtianum. NCBI lineage: Eukaryota > Viridiplantae > Streptophyta > Magnoliopsida > Malvales > Malvaceae > Gossypium > Gossypium sturtianum. The sequence continues at coordinate 129,125,498 of CM046950.1, forward strand.
GTTAATGGCAACAATAAGAGAAAAAGGAAAAGAATGAAAGGAAATCGGAGAAGAAGAATCCTTACCGAAACAAGGAGATGCCAAATAGGAAAGGCTATATTCGGCTTCTGGCAAAACAATAGAAATAATGCCTTCAATAGACACAAGAAGAGGTTCAGCTTCCACCAAATATGAATAAAGAAGAGAAAAGAGAAAGTAGAGGTGAAGGATAAGATTCGGCTAAAGCACTTACAGGTTCGGCTATGAAGAAGAAGCAAATAACAAAATGTGGAAAAGAAAATGAAGGAACCAAGTTCGATTGAAGGGAAAAGATGAGAGGAGAAGGAAAGATCAAAATGGACTTGATCAGCTCAAAATGAAAATGATGCGAAAAAGAGAAGAACACTAAGAAATTCGGTAATGCTCACAAGTGAAAGAGAATGAAAATTGTAAGAAAAGAAAGAGAGCAACCACAAGCACCTATTTGGGAAAATTTCGGCACGTCACTCTAGTTGACCGAAAATGAAAAAAAAAACAAGAATGATTTGCCTCCACATCCAAAGAAAAATTCAGCCCTTACTACCCAAGCTAAACCGTCCGTACACCTCACACACCTTCCCACATTCGGCGACAACTCTCCCTCTCTCCACATCCCACAATTTTCTCCCCCAAGTACTCTCCACTCCTCATTTGAAATCTTCCAACAACCTTGACTCATTCAAACCTCCCACAACCCCTCTTGTCCATCCATCAAAAAATTTTGACTCATTCAACTCCCACCTACCAGAGTCCAAGCCGAAAGCTACCACCTCTACATGCTAGCGCCAAAAATAAAGCCCCTTTGTGTGGCATCCAGGATTCGAATCTTTACCCTCTCTGCTTCCCTTGAGGCGTTATCCCCCCTTGCTCCCTAGGCGTCACTTACCACTTTTCCACACCCCTTTTGTGCCATCAACTACAAACAAATATACATAAGACCTACTTCTACATGCTCTCCCCCCTAAAGTGCCCTAAAAACAAAATTTTCACCAAGGCTCAAGCTTAACCCCGAGCCTTTCCAGAACCCCCAAACACACCAATTTAACACACAAAGCAAGCCAAACAGACAAAACATAAAAATGCAAAAACCCCTAATTTCCAGGATGTTACAGTTCTATCCCCCTTAAAGAAATTTCAGCCTCGAAATTTACCTGGTCAAAAGAGGTGAGGGTATTGCTATTGCATCACATCCTCTAGCTCCCACGTGGCTTCCTCTGAATAGTGATTTTGCCACAACACTTTACCCAATTGAACCATTTTCCTCTGCAATACCTTAACATCTCGGTCTAAGATCTGCACTGGTTCCTCTTCAAAAGATAAATTAGGTCTCACCTCAATTTCCTCCACAGGCACTATGTGATATGGATCCGAACGGTAGCGCCTTAACATTGAGACGTGGAATACATCATGTATCAGCCCTAATTCCGAGGGTAACTTGAGCTGATAAGCTACTGGTCCCACACGCTTCAACACACGATAAGGCCCGATGAACCTGGGGCTCAACTTGCCCTTTCGTCCAAACCTTAAAACTTTCTTCCATGGTGAAACTTTCAGAAAAACCCGATCACCCACTACAAATTCTATATCCTTATGCTTCAGATCTGCATAAGATTTCTGCCTATTGGAAGCTTCCTTCAATCGAGTCCAAATTAACTTATCCTTTTCCTCTATTTCTGAAACCAGTTTCGGACCCAACAACTGTCGCTCACCCAACTCTGTCCAGCAAGTTGGAGTGCGACACTTCCGACCGTACAACGCTTCATAGGGTGCCATCTGAATGCTGGATTGGTAGCTGTTGTTATATGCAAATTTCGACTGCCCTCTCGGTGATCGACTCATCACCTATGGTTGAAACGCTGTTCTAAAATCCAGTCTTGTACTCAACGCTTGATGCAACGCCTTCCAGAACCGCGATGTAAACCTAGGGTCTCTATCTGATATGATAGCCACCTGTACTCCATGTAATCTCATAATTTCTGCTACATACAGCTTAGCTAACCTCTGTAACGAGTAGTCAACACGAACCTGTATGAAGTGAGCAGACTTTGTCAACCAATCGGCAATCACCCACACTGAATCTTTCTTAGTAGGCGTAAGAGGTAGCCCACTAACAAAGTCCATCGTTATCCTCGCCCACTTCCAAAGTGGAATCTTCACTGGCTGAAGCAACCCCGATGGCAACTGGTGTTCCGCCTTCACCTGCTGACACGTCAAGCACTTACTCACAAACTCAGTCACTTCTTGCTTCAGGCCCGGCCACTAAAACTGTTCGCGTAGATCCTGATACATTTTACTTCCGCCAGGATGCATAGCGTATGGGCTATCATGCGCTTCCTGCAGAATCTTCTGCCTTAACTCAGAATCCTTGGGCATACAAGCCTTTCCACGAAAGGACAATACTCCATCACCTTTCACCATAAAATCTTCTGTCTCACCATCTGCCACTAGCTGAAATCTAAAACTTAGCGATTCATCTGATAATTGCTTCTCTTTTATCTGATTGACCCAAGAAGGCTTCACTTGCAGTTCAGCTAGCACACTTCCATCATCATACAAACTGAGATGGGGGAACATTGCCCTTAAGTTCGATATCACCCTACGACTCAACGCGTCTGCTACTACGTTAGCTTTACCCGGGTGGTACTCGATCGAACAGTCATAGTCCTTCAGCAATTCAATCCACCTCCGCTACCTTAAATTCAACTCCTTCTGGGTAAGGAGATATTTCAGGCTTTTGTGGTCTGTGTAGATAATGGACTTCTCCCCATACAGGTAGTGTATCCAGATCTTCAGAACGAACACCACCGTAGCTAACTCCAGATCATGCGTGGGATAATTCACTTCATGCGATCTCAACTACCGAGACGCATATGCTACCACCTTCCCCTCTCGCATCAGTACACATCCCAACCCTGTGTGCGACGCATCACAGTAAACGAAAAACTCCTCCCCAGCCTCAGGCTGAATTAACACTGTAGCCTCAGTCAAGATCCTCTTCAACTTCTCAAAACTTTCATGTTGCTTATCTGACCAAAAAAACGGTACCCCTTTCCGTAGCAACTTGGTTAACGGTGCAGCTATTAACGAGAACCCCTCAAGAAACCTTCTGTAGTACCCAGCTAACCCAAGAAAACTCTAAATTTCTGCCAAAGACTTGGGCGGTTTCCAATCCAAAACGGCTTCAATTTTCCGGGGATCAACCCTTATTCTCTCAGCAGACACTACATGCCCCAGAAAGGTAACTTCTCTCAACCAGAATTCACACTTACTGAATTTGGTGTACATATGTTTTTCTCTCAGAATCTGCAGAACCACCCGAAGATACGAATCATGCTCCTCTTTCGTCCTTGAATAAACCAAAATATCATCTATGAACACCACGACAAACCGGTCCAAATAGGGTTGGAATACTCGGTTCATCATGTCCATAAATGCAGCTGGTGCATTCGTCAACCCAAACGACATCACTAGGAACTCGTAGTGACCATAACGAGTTCGAAAAGCTATTTTATGAATATCTGCCTCCTTGACCTTAAGCTGGTGATACCTGACCTCAAATCTATCTTTGAGAAGACCGAAGCGCCTCGCAGTTGATCGAACAAGTCATCAATCCTTGGCAACGGGTACTTGTTCTTAATCGTTAGCTTGTTCAACTGCCTGTAGTCAATGCACATCCGCATCGACCCGTCCTTCTTCTTAACAAATAACACTGGCGCTCCCCAAGGTGACACACTTGGTCGGATAAAACCCCAGCTCCTTCGGCGCCATTCTATACGGAGCAATAGACACTGGAGCTTGTCCCGAAAGAAGATCAATACCGAACTCCACTTCGCGATTCGGAGGTAACCCTGGAAGCTCTTTCGAAAAGACGTCTATAAACTCCTTCACTATTCTAACATCCTTTACAGTCAACTCCTTAGCCTCCAAAGCACTGATGAAAGCTAGGAAAGCCTCACATCTTTTTCTCACCACCTTTTTAGCCTTGAGAGAAGACACCACATTAGCCAAATAATTCCTTCTTCCGCCTATTACTAGCACCTCATTATCCTCGGTAGTCTTCAACACCATACGCTTAGCGGCACAATCCAAATTTGCTCGATACCTCACTAGCTAGTCCATGCCTAAAATCAAGTCAAACTCGCCGAACGGCAGTTCCATCAAATTAGCCAGAAAAATTATCCCTTATACTTCTAAAGGCACATTCCTAAAGAGTTTGTTCACCACTACGGATTGTCCTAAAGGGCTAAGCACAGTCATCTCTCTAGAAGCAGTCTCAGATTCTATGTTCAAAGTTCCAGACACAGTACTAGCGACATAGGAATACATAGACCCAATATCAATCAATACAGAAAAAGGAAAACCAAAAATAAGGAACGTACCGGTTATGACGTCCGGTGCATCACCCTCCTCTTGACGTCTGGCTGCATAAACCAATCCAGGCTGTCTTGCATCTATATTCCCAGCACCTCTACCCAGTGCTCCTCGCCCTTGACCAAAGCCATTTCTTCCTCTAGTCGGACAACGACCTCTCGGTGGTTGCTGCCCACCTCTTCTGAATTGTGCATATCCCTTACCTTCTGACTGTGCCTTGACTGGCTCTCGTGGACAATCCCTTATCCGATGATCCATAGATCCACACCTGAAACATCCTCTATTACCTGCCCAACACTCCCCTGAATAAGATTTTCCACATCGAGCACATCGAGGAGGCCAACTATCAGCAACAGGCTTCGCAACATGACTCGGCCCATCTAACCTAGGCCTTTTCTGGAAACTCCCAGCAGATCCTGACACCCCAAAATTCCTTTTATTCCTACTTCTGTCCCTGTCCTGATTCTGCTTTTCAGACTGCTTCACCTCCTCGGCTATCTTAGCCTTCTCAACTAAAACAACAAATTCTCTTTCCCGTTGTGGAGCTATCAGTACTCGCAACTCATCTTTTAGACCATCCTCAAATTGGACACAACACTCGTGATCTATTGCAACAATACCCCGGGCATAACAGCTTAGACGTAAGAATTTCGCCTCATACTCGACCACTGACTTATTCCCCTGAACTATGTTTAGAAATGCCTTTCTCTGAGCGTCCACATAGCTCGACCCAATATACTTTCCTTGGAATGCTGACTTAAAGAAGCCCCAGGTAATTCGGTCCACCGCTGTACCATCCCTTACCGTAAGCCACCACTAGTATGCCTCATCTCGGAGAAGAGACACCACCCCTTTCAAGTTTTCCTCTGCAGTACAATCCAGATCGTCCATGATCCGTTCAACTGCTTCTAACCGATTGCTTTCACTACGTTAGGAGCCACCCGAAACGCCCTAAACATTTCAAATTTCATTAGCTCGAAGTCACTCCGACACAGATTTTTGAGCTACTGATCCCGAGCTCGCTCCAGCAACTCACTCCAAAACACGTAACATAGCTTGAAACACAGCATCGTCTCCACCAGTTTGATCTTGAAATTCTGCCTCCACAACTGGTGATGCTGGTACTTCACCCTCCGGCCCATGTCTTGATTCTGAAGGTTCAAACCTAACACCCCGGCCTCTACCACGGCCGCGCATACCCCGTCCACGTCCTCTAGCGCTCATGACTACCGATTCGGCTTAATCTGATTACAAGTTTTATGAATTAGCAATTTATTCCACTTGTTTTGTTAATAGATATTTTATGAGTTCAGATCTAAGAGTGGTTCTCGCAATCATATGTCTAAGGGTCTCAGTCTGTAAGATTTGATCTCTTAATACTAACAGTCACAGCATAATCTTTTTCATACAAATTAACCAATAGTCAGAAGAGTTACCGTGCGGATTTGAGGACGGTAGACTCGGGTGCCAGACTTCTAGAAAACATGTACTTTTCTAAACCATATTCCAAACCAACTTTTGAAAACATTTTCGAACCCCAAACCCACAGCCGAGTTTTGCAACTTGGCTCTGATACCATAATTGTAACCCCCCAAACCCGGTCAATACATTACGACCAAATCTGGTATGTTACAGGAAAGGTAGTTTTGAAATTTTCAACAGAACATCATATTTTAATAAAAGCTTTTCGTTTAGTGATTCCATTTTAAAGATAATTTAGAATTTTATTTGAGAATATCTCACCAACTTTGTATTACAATAACTAAGAGTTGAAAATGGGTTTATTTTGTAAAAGCCGTACTTAGGGAAATTTCAGATAGGTGATAGTTAAAAACATTGTTGCGGTTTTAATAAAAACCTCCAAATTAATTAGTTAATCGCATGTCATCTTTTGTTATCACCTTTTTAGGAAAATGATGGTATTTGTTTTTATTTTAGGAAAAACCCCCTTTTTGACGGTTCAAAAAAAAATGTGATAACTGAATTAAAGTAGAAACCCAAATTAAAGTTAAAGTGGCCTTATTACATAACAAAATCCCAATAATCAATAAGTTTATAGAAGCGAAACGAGTTTACGAAAAAGACATTTCATGGCCACCACGAGTTCGCCTCGGCTCCCAAATCCGCGATCTATTGATTACCTGCAAAATTAAGCAGAGGGGTGAGTCCCCAAGACTTAGTGTGCAATTTCTCTTATAACGCAATCACAACATGGCATATCATAATGTGTATGCAATGTAGCCTAGCCCAACCTAGTTTTCCATCCTCTACACACCTGAATCATCCAAACGCCTATGGAACCAAGCCACTGTGGTACCAAACCACTGGTGGTTCCAAACCACTGGTGACAAAGTCACTAAATATAATATGTGGGGCCAACCCACTTGTGGTACCAAACCACTGGTGACAATCTCTGATAAATATATGTGGGGCCAACCCACTGTGGTACCAAACCACTGAGACATAGTCATTGGATAAAATATGTGGGGCCAACCCACTTGTGGTACCAAACCACTGGTGACAGTCTTAATGCCACTGTAGTGTCTTAATTTATGTGCTTTGAATAGAGTGGGCCAAAAAAAACCTTATTCGAGTAATTTATGTGCTGTCTTAATGCCACTGTAGTGTCCTCTTGAAGGTCCTAAATGGTAATGTTTTAGGATTTTGCTTGCTTCTGTCTTTGTAACGCATCTTCGAATTACGTGATCTGTACAAATGCGGAAAAGAAAGGGGTCCTCCCAGAAATAGTTCTTCACATCAGAAAAGAATCGCCTTTTTTGATGATGTGTTAGCTTTTTCGGTAGGACGTTAGCGGCTAAATAATTTGCAATATCTGCAAACCATGGTACCCCGGAGCAGGTTATAGAAAAGAGTTGTTCCTCAGGGAATGAGTCGTTTATCTCACTTTCGTCGAGCTCTTTGATATGTGGGTTCTCAAGCCTGGAGAGGTGATCTGCTGCAAGGTTTTCAGCTCCTTTCTTATCTTGTATTTCTAGGTCAAATTCTTGTAAAAGTAAAATCCATCTTATGAGTCGTGGTTTTGCATCAGGTTTAGTTAAAAGATAACGAAGAGCAGAGTGGTCAGTGAAAACGACAACTTTAGATAATACTAAATATTGTCTGAATTTATCAAACGCAAAGACCACAACTAGTAATTCTTTTTCAGTGGTAGTATAATTTTCTTGTGCGGCTCTTAATGTCTTGCTGGCGTAATAAATCGGCTGGAAGTGCTTGTCTTTTCGCTGTCCTAAAACTGCACCTACTACAAAATCACTTCCATCACACATTAGTTCAAAAGAGAGATTCCAATCAGGGGCAATTATAATTAGGGCGTTTATTAATTTCTCTTTAAGAATATTAAATGCATCTAAACATTCCTGATTAAAATTAAAAGGTACATCTTTTTCTAGCAATTTCGTTAGAGGCTTAGCTATTTTAGAAAAATCTTTAATAAATCTTCTATAAAATCCTGTATGTCCTAAAAAGCTTCTAATAGCCTTAACTGAACTAGGAGGAGGTAATTTTTCTATGGTTTCGACCTTTGCTTTATCTACCTCGATTCCTTTACTAGAAATTTTATGTCCTAATACAATGCCCTTTTGTACCATAAAGTGGCATTTTTCCCAATTTAAGACAAGATTTGTCTCCTCACATCTCATTAGAACTCGTTTTAATTTTTTAAGGCAAATATGGAAAGAATTACCGAATACCGAGAAATCGTCCATAAATACCTCCATAATGTCTTCCACAAGTTCGTCAAAGATTGCCAACATGTAACGCTGAAAAGTAACAGGAGCATTACATAATCCAAAAGGCATTCTACGATAAGAAAACGTACCATATGGACATGTGAATGTTGTCTTCTCTTGATCTTCAGGTGCTATTGGGATTTGGAAATAGCCGGAGAGTCCATCTAGGAAGCAATAGTACATATGCCCAGATAACCTTTCTAACATTTGATCAATGAAGGGCAAAGGAAAGTGATCTTTTCTAGTGGCATCGTTCAACTTCCTGTAATCAATGCAGACTCTCCAACCTGTAACTATTCTACTGGGAATTTGTTCATTCTTCTCGTTGGCTACCACCGTCGTGCCTCTTTTCTTTGGAACAACCTGCACAGGACTTACCCAATTCTTTATCGAAATAGGATAAATTATTCCAAAGATCTAGAAGTTTAATTACCTCAGCTTTTACAACTTCTTTTACGTTGGGATTTAATCGTCTTTGAGGTTGCACACATGGCTTGTATTCATCTTCCATTAAAATTTTGTGGGTGCAAAATGATGGGCTTATTCCCTTAATGTCAGAGATTTTCCAAGCTATGGCTCTTTTATGTTCTCTCAGTACCTGTATCAACTCTTCTTTTTCCTTGGGTTCCAATTACAAGAGATAATTCTCGGTAGCGTAGAATTATCCCCGAGGAATGCATATTCTAAATGATTCGGCAACTGTTTTAATTCTAATTTGGGCGGCTCATCAATAGAGGGTTTTTGTTTTAGTTCGTCATTGACTTCAACGCTCTCTTTTTCCGTTTGTCTAGATGAAGATGTCTTCAGATTCAGCTTGTCAACTTCATCTTCTTCCCCCTCTTCTTGAGTCAGGCACAGTTCCATCGTGTCATCATGTATAATTTCCTGTAATGAGTTTTGAATGATATGATCAGTAGTATCAACAAAATAACATGAATCATCTTGTTCTTTAGAATATCGTATGGCATCATAAATTTGAAAAATAATTTCCTCATCGCCTATTCTTAATGCAAGTTTACCGTCACCTACATCGATAACAGCCATAGCAGTAGCTAAAAAAAGGGCGCCCTAAAATTAAGGGAACCTCAATATCCTCATCCATGTCAAGCACAACAAAATCAACAGGGAAAATAAATTTATCAATTTCTACCAAAACATCCTCGATAACTCCTCTAGGATATTTAATTGATCTATCAACTAATTGAATACTCATCCTAGTGGGTTTTGGTTCCCCTAGATCTAGTTGTTTAAACATTTTATAAGGCATTAAATTAATACTGGCACCTAGATCAGCTAATGCTTTCTTTATATTTAAACTACCAATTAAACAAGGAATAGTAAAACCTCCTGGGTCTTTTAATTTGCTTGGTAACTTGTTTTGGAGGATGGCTGAACATTCTTCATTAAGCTCCACAGTTGATACTTCTTCAAGCTTCCTTTTATTCATCAGGAGTTCTTTTAAGAATTTTACATATGTCGGCATCTATGAAATGGCTTCAACAAAGGTAAGTTAATATGTATTTGTTTAAAAAGTTCAAGAAAATTACCGTATTGGGCATCTAATCGGTCTTTCTTCAACTTTGCTGGGTATGGGATTGATGGTTTACTTTCTTTGCGCACTAGAGTTACATCCTCAACTCCCTCATCCTTTGCTTTGTCATCTTCATGTGGTATTTTTTTCTTCGGTTTGACTAACTCCTTTTCACTTCTCAGTGTAACCGTCTTTACCTGTTCTGTTTCTTTAGAAAAAATCTCTGATTGAATTTCAGAAATTATCTTAGTAAGTTGCCCAACTAACTTAGTAATTTCCCCAACTGACTTAGTGACTTCCCTAACTTGGCTCTCGATCCCTTTGATCGATGCTTGTTGGGTCTTAAGGGTGGTTTCAGTGTCTTGGAGACGGTTTTCAGTGGATGTCATGAATCTTGTCAGCATCTCTTCAAGGTTCGGCTTCTTCTCCTGTGGATAGGGCTGATTTTGGAAATTTTTAAGAGGTTGTTGTCTTTGATTTCCTTGACCTCCCTACAAAAAATTTGGGTGGTTCCTCCAACCTGGGTTATAATTATTACTATAAGGATAATTAGATCTGAAATTTTTACCTATATAGTTCATCTGTTTGCTCTCTGTGCCCGGTTGGTAGTGTGGGTACTCAGGATTCGCCATGGTTCCACTTACGTTGCACTGCATTACTGGATGTACCTGCGAAGAACACAAACTATCAAGCTTTTTATTCATCATCTCTACCTGTGTTGATAGCATGGTTACTGCATCTATGTTGAAAACTCCGGCTGATTTTGTTGGTTTGGTCCTTGTAACCTGCCATTTATAGTTATTCAGTAACATCTCTTCAATAAACTCGTAGGCTGCTTCAGGAGTTTTATTGTTCAGAGTTCCACCGGCGGCTTAATCAATTAGTTGCCTCATCGAGGGGTTTACTCCATTATAGAAAGTTTGGACTTGGAGCCACAAGGGTAAACCATGGTGCAGACACCTTCTCAAGAGATCCTTATATCTCTCCCATGCATCATATAATGTCTCTAAATCCATCTGCACAAAAGAAGAGATATCATTCTGTAATTTGGCGGTGGGAAATATTTTAATAAAAAATTTCATTCATTTGATCCCATGTAGTGATTGACCCTCGTGGTAACGAAGTTTAACCAACGCTTTGGCTTTATTTCTTAATGAAAAGGGAAATAATCAAGTCGTATGACATCATCGTAAATGCCATTTATTTTGAAGGTATCACGAACTCTAAAAATTAGCTATATGAGTATTTGGGTCTTAAATCCCAAAACCATCAAATTGAACAAATTGTTGAATCATTTGTATAGTGTTAGGCTTTAATTCAAAATTATTAGCGGCTATGGAAGGCCTAACAATACTTGATTCTACTCCTGTTAAATGAGGTTTAGCATAATCATACATAGTACGCAGAGCATTATTCTCTCCTACATCTTATGGTTGAGGATTATTTTCGTCCATCCCTTTAGTAGGATTGGATCTGTCTTCTCACTCTTCTTCTGTGAAATTTAGGGCTCGCCTAATTTCTCTGTGATTCCTGCGAACGGTAGTGTCAATATCACCGTCGTATACTAGTGGTCCTCTCGGGTTCCTTCTAGTCATAAACTAGAGGTACCTGATAGGAAAAGAAAGAAAGAAAATTTAGCAAAGTTTCATCCCCCTCAGGTATCTGAGGGTTTAGTTCATAACAATAAAATAAAAAATCTCAGAAGAAAAGATAAAACAAAACATAAGAAATCCCTAAAACCCCCTGATGGAATTGAAGAGGAGATCCTCCGTCTTGAGTAGAATTCTGGCTTCTTGAGATGGATCAACTGGCTATCCCCGAGTGAATCCCCACAAATCTGCCGTCTCTAGCCTAGCAAGACGCCCCTAAACGGTAGCTTTAGGCTCCTGTCGACTCCCCCCTTTTAGGTCATACTTAGGGTGTATTTATAGGCTTTTGGAATGTGTTTCTTTTCCCCTAAATATCCAAATCTGATTAAAATTGCTCTTTTCCGCGGCAGGGACACGGCCATGGCACACGCCCGTGTGAATCGTCTCTAGGCCATGTTCAGACTTCATTAATGAGGCACGGACGTGTATTCCATGGCTTAGACCGTGTTTGAGATTATTGAGGAAGCACGGCCGTGTGGTCTTGGGCCCAGGCCCTGTTGATTTCGTGCTTTGGCCCATTTGGCTCGTTTTAAGCCCGTTTCTTGTTCTTTTCATCCTCCGGTGCTTCCCTGAGTATAAAACATGAAAAGAAAGGATTAAGAGCACCTTTTTACATAAATCAAAGGATAAATCATCCAAAAGTATGCTAAATGTGGGATTAAAATATGTTACTTCTACGGTTTATCACAAATCTGTATTTTTCGGTATACAGATTCCATCTCGGAACATTAAACAATCATCGGATCCAATTTGGTACTCTGAATCACTAGTCGACTCGCATTGCACTCTTTTAGCTTGCAGTTCACTATCATATTTCTGAGCTTCGCATATTTGCTGAAGAAATACTGGTTTAGCTTTTAACTCAACTAAAATCGAACCATCATCAGACAATGTCAATTGTGTTTTCATTACTATTAGGATAAACAACAACTTTCTACTCAAAGCATCCGCGACCACATTTACTTTCCTCGGGTAATAATCAATTACAAACTCATAGTCTTTTAGCAACTCAAGCCATCTCTGTTGTCGCAAATTCAAATCTTTCTGAGTCATAATATACTTTAAGCTTTTATAATCAGTAAAGATATGACATTTTCCATCGTACAAATGATGACGCCAAATTTTCAATGCAAAAACTATAGCGGCCAACTCCAAATCGTGCATCGGATAGTTTTTTTCATGCCCTTCAACTTTCCAGAAGCATAAGCTATCACTTTTCCTTGTTGCATCAATACGCAACCCAAACCATTCAATGACGCGTCACTGTAAATCACAAATTCTTTACCCGATTCAGGTTGAACCAACACTAGTGCCTCAGTTAATAAAACTTTCAATTGATCAAAACTCTATTGACATTTCTCTGACCACTCAAACTTCACATCTTTCTGTAGCAATCTGGTCAACGGTGTAGCAATCATCAAGAACCCTTTAACAAAACGTCGATAGTAGCCCGCTAATCCAAAAAAACTTCTGACCTCAAATACATTTCTAGGTGGTTTCCAGTCAATCACTGCAGAAATCTTGCTCGGATCAACTCGAATGCCATTCGCCAAGACTATATGTCCCAAAAATCAAACTTCCCGGAGCCAGAACTCACATTTTCTGAATTTAGCACAAAGTTTCTTATCTCTCAAGGTTTGCAACATAATCCTCAAATGCTCGGCATGCTCAGACTTATCTCGTGAATAGATCAGAATATCATCAATAAAAACAACAACAAATCTATCTAAATACGGTCTAAAGATCCAATTCATTTAATCCATAAAAATGGCAGGAGCATTAGTCAATCCAAAAGGCATAACAAGGAATTCATAATGTCCATACCTCGTTTTGAACGAAGTTTTCGGCACATCTGAGTCTTTAACTCACAACTGATAATAACCAGATCTCAAATCAATCTTTGAAAACACTGTTGCACCTTTCAACTGATCAAATAAATCGTCAATTCTCGGTAGAGGATATTTATTCTTGATTGTCACTTTGTTGAGCTGACAATAGTCAATACACATTCTCATTGATCCATCTTTCTTCTTTACGAACAATACAGGCGCACCTCAAGGCGAAAAACTTGGTCGTGCAAAACCTCTATCTGTTAACTCTTACAATTGAGCTTTCAACTCTTTCAACTCAGTCGGAGCCATTCTATACGGAGCTATAGATATCGGTGAAGTTCCCGGTACTAATTCAATAATAAACTCAACCTCTCTAACTAGTGGCAACCCAGGCAATTCTTCTGGAAATATATCCGGATATTCACAAACTACAGGTATTGATTCAATCTTTTTTTCAGACACCTTGGTATCTAAAACATATGCTAAGTACGCGTCACAACCTTTTCTCACATATCTCTGAGCCGACATCGATGAAATCACTATTGGCAATCCATTCGACTCATCAGATTCAATCCAAAGAATTTCATTATTCTGACACTTCAATTCTATAATCTTTCATCTACAGTTCACAACAGCATCATGTAGAATTAACCAATCCATTCCCAGAATCACATCGAACTCATCAAATGGTAAAAGAATCAAGTCAATCAAAAAATAGTAACCCCGAGCCATTAAAGGACAATTCTTGCAAGCTTTATCAACTAAAACGTACTTGCCTAAGGGGTTCGATACCTTAATCACAAACTCAGTGAACTTGATAGGCAAACTCTTATTAAACACCAAACTTATACATATATACGAGTGTGTCGATCCAGGGTCAATTAAAGAAATCACATTAGTATCATAAAGAGAGAATGTACCCGTAATAACATCTGGGGACGACGCTTCTTCGTGAGCGCAAATAGCGTAGGCTCTAACAGGTGCTCTAGCCTCGGATCTCACAGCTAAGACCCTAGTTATACCTCTGCCACTGGATACATTTCCCTATTTCTCGATGGTCTACCTCTCGCAGTCGTGTTGCTCGATCTTGTATTTTTAACTTTTTCTTTCTCGGATAACTCTGTGCAATCTCAAATAAAGTGATCTGGCAAACCAAATTTGAAGCAAGCTTTACTACTCTTATTCCAGCATTCGCCAAAATGTCGTCTCCCACACTGTTGACACTTAGGTTTTTTATTTCTCACGCTACCAATACTCGATATAGAAGTAGCTTGAGCTTTAGAATTTACATGTTGATTTCCACGATCTTTGTTTTGATATCCCACTGATGTATTTGATAGACTAAATGAATCTCGAGATTTCTTTGATGGAGAATGATAAGATTTATTCATTGGTCTTAATCTTGAATCTCTAGCTTCAGAATCAGCTTTCTTCTTTTCTTGGCTGAAATCATCGGCTTTGCAAGCCTGATGAACTAATACAATAAATTCTTTCAAATCTAAAATTCTGACCATAAGTTTAATATCCTCGTTCAACCCGTCAACAAACTACTTGCGCATAATCTCTTCAGTAGAAACATACTCCTGAGCATACTTGGTCAACCGTATAAATTCTCTCTTGTACTCGGTTACGGTCATACGGCCTTGTTTCAATTCGAGAAACTCTTTATGCTTTTGTTCAAGGAACCATTGGCTTATATATTTCTTACGAAACTTGGTCTAAAAGAACTCCTAGGTGACTCTTTCTCTCGGCACCACTGATACTAACGTATTCCACCACTGATATGCACTAACCATCAAAAGTGATATGGCACATTTTAAATATTCAACTGGTGTGCAAGACAGCTCATCAAACACTCGAATCGTATTTTCCAGCCAAAACTCAGCACTCTCAGGATCATCATCAACATTAGCTCTGAACTCTTCAGCCTTGTGTTTACAAATCTTATTAACGAGAGGCTTGTTCAATCTTAAAAGCTTGACTCATTGAGTAGATACGGGTATAGGTTGGGGAATAGGAGGAGGTGGAGGTTGTTGAGCAGCTCGGTTCGTTTAAATATATTGAGTGAACCATTCATTCATCATTTGGAAGAAGGCTTCTTTAGCCTCTCCTCCCTGGATACCCGTCACAGTCTAGAATCAGAAGGCCCTATCCCTTGCGCAGGATCGGGCGCATTACTTCAACCTCATCAGCTATAGCTCGATTAGGGTCCATTACTATATGAAAACACATTTTAAAATGTCAGGAGTCATCATACTATCACAGTTTATATATGGCATGTATAGCTAGAATCTCACACATGCTACGTTAGTCCTAGAATCGACTAAATCGTAGCCCTAATACAAATAAATGTAACACTCCTCACCTGTATTCACCGTCAAAATAGGATTGCGGAGCATTACCGGACTTACATCACTTTTAAACATTCATTTCATATACAATTTATCATTTCAAATACAATTCAATCACAACCAATCATAGTGTCCCTTAAACGAGCCTACGAGGCCTTAAACATGCATTGAGAGTGGTTCTGGACTAAACTGATAACTCGGGACACATGCCCATGTGACCAGTCCGTGTATCTCACACGGCCACCAGACACGCTCGTGTCACTGGCCGTGTGAACATTCAAAATGGGAGCACATGGCCGTGTCCTGGCCCGTGTCCAAACAAGTGAGGTTACTGACTTGGGTCACACGGCCAACCACACGCCTGTGTGTCTAGCTCATTTTCCCTTCGAAGTGGCCACACACGCCCGTGTGCCAAGCCGTGTGATAGGTCGTGCCAAACCTGTAGGGTATACTGACTTATGCAACACGGCCAAGTCACACGCCCGTGTGCTAGGCCGTGTGCAAATTAGGGGGTATACTGACTTGTGGCACAAGGCCGAGCACATGCCCGTGTGTGAGACGGTGTGGAGCATACTGACTTCATTTCAATTTCAACACCAGGGGACACACGACCGTGTAACATGACAGTATGTCACGTACAGCTGAGACACATGCCCGTGTCTCTGCCTGTGTGGACAAAAATAGGCTATTTACCAAGCCAATTTTCCACCCACATTTATGCTCGCCTAAACAACCAACATGGCACCAATCCATAGTATAAATAAACATTCAATTTAGCCACAAATAATGCTAATTCATACAATTTCCAATACTAGCAACCAACATGTTTTTATCTCAAGTTTTACTCAACCAAAACCTACTAAAATACATATACTAGTCATCTAGTAAAACCATTACCTAACATACCTCATTTTGTACTAATTCACAAGCAAGGTGTAACAGCCAGATTTTGGGTCTAGTCGGAACAGTGGTTTCGAGACCACAAATTTGACGAAGAAAATTTTATTTTATTATATTTTTATGGTCGACAATTTTATGGAATGATTCCTTGAAAATTTCGTTCGAAAATTTTGATGTTTGGGTACTCAATATAATCAAAAGGACTAAATTGCAAAAAGTACAAAACTTGAATTCTATATGTTAAAGGTGTCCA
This sequence comes from Gossypium sturtianum, assembly GCA_025698515.1. Classification (NCBI taxonomy): domain Eukaryota; kingdom Viridiplantae; phylum Streptophyta; class Magnoliopsida; order Malvales; family Malvaceae; genus Gossypium; species Gossypium sturtianum. The sequence continues at coordinate 129,142,152 of CM046950.1, forward strand.
ATTTCTATGAGATTTTAAATTAGAGGTCCTTAAATGATAATTAGACCATTGGTTAAGTTGGTGGGAAAAAGTGGACATGGTTTGGTATGTTTCTAAAGTTTTTCATTAAGGACATTTTAGTAATTTGGTAATTAAAATGAATTAAAAAGCCAAATTAAAAGCCAATTTTTGTCCATCTTCCTCTCATGGCTAAATTTTACAAGGGGAAACCATGGCTATGGTTTTTCAAGCTTCCAAGCTCAATTGTAAGTTCGTTCTAGCCCCGTTTTTAATAATTTTTATGTTTTTGAAATCCTTGTAACATGATCTATCTATTTCTACCACCAATATGAAGAGATGTCAAAGTCTAAACTTTTACCCATATTGTACAAGTACATATTTTGATGTTTGATGGTAGAAAATGCATGTTTATTGTTTGTTAAATGACTTTTGCTAAGTGATTTTCGGTAAAAATGCCTAAAAGGACTTGTTTGTAAAAGTTATAAAATGAGTAGAAAAGTGTGATTAAATGAGAAATGTCGGCTGTTACAAGCAAAGGGACTAAATTTTAAAAATGTCAAACTTTAGGGGCAAAAATGTATTTTTTTCCATAATATGATTTTGGGTTGATTTGAATAGTATAATGATTAAATAAGTTAAATGTGATATTATAGATCGAGAAAAAAATGAGGTTAGGAGTTAGAACGGGGAAAAATGAGTATTTGACGATTTAGTCCTTTTTGTCGTTTTTATGCCGAGGTAAGTTCGTATGTAAATAAGGCAATGTTATATTTGTATTTTAATGTTTTGATATTGCATGAAATGTATGATTGATTCTATAAGCATATTTGACAAAGTTTCGGCAAGAGAGAAAGCCTGGTTGAACCTTAGGAATAGATTAGGATACAAGTGACATGTCACTAGGAACCCATGTAATTATGTGATTTATGTGTCCCGGGTGCTGGTCTAGTACGTCCTACAGGTGGCTGGGTATACCGGCATATGTTGCGGATACCTGATAGCTTATGTGAGCAGCACCGCGTAGCTACATCTCGACTGACAGCTTCTGTGAGCAAGCCCGAGGATAGCTCGAGGGTGAGCCTATATGTGTTATGAGATTTGTGGTAGCATTGGCTACATATGTGGCACTTATGTGCAAAGTTTTTCGTGTATCCGATAGTATTCTAAGTGGTTCAACGGGTATGTCAAGGATGAGAAAGTACGTGATTATGTTACGAGTTGGTACAGGTATGTACGAAAAACTCAAAGGAAATAGATTCGGTATATGATGATCTACTGGTAAGAATATGATTGAGTAAGTTATGCTCATGAATTTTAATGACATTTATGTTGATATATATTATGTTATTCATATGATGAGTTGTTGGTAAGAATGTGATTGAGTAAGTTGTGTTTATGAAGTTATAATGACATTTATGTTAATATATGTTAAGTTACTTATATGCCAGATGTATGAATAATGTTTTGTATTATTTGCATATGAACATACTAAGCTATATAGCTTACCCCCCTTCCTTTCCCATGTCTTATAGTGTCATTGAGCTAGCTCGGATTGGAGTTCGCCAAAGATCCTATTACACTATCAACCTATCACTTTGGGTATTGATGAGTTCAAGTATTTTAAGTCTATGGCATGTATAGGGACTTAGTCATTTTGTTAAATGTGTCATTGTGATCGTAGCCAATGTGTTGGCTTGTGATTGTCAAAGGCTTGTTTTAATAATTGGCCATGTAGATTGGTTTATTTGGGCTATCATGGTTGTAAGCCTATGTGTATATATATGTGTGTGTTAATGTCTTTGGTGATATGGTCATGGTATACTTGGTGAATGATAGAAATATGGTTTATGACATGAATGTGAAATGTTTGGCAATGTGGTTTATTGATGAGATGATAAATTGGTGTACAATTAGGTACCTTGAAAGTAGTCAATTGTGGTTTAATAGTTGTTGTGAGTATGATAGATGTTGTTATTGTGTTGGCCATAATTGTGGATGTTTTGGTTTCCTAAGTATGTTATGTTTGTGCCTTGAATTGGTGTAAGTGTATGTGTGAATAAGGGTGGCAAATGGCTTGGTAAATAGCCTTTATTTTGTCCATATTGGTAGACACACGGGTGTGTGTCTAGGCCATGTGTGACACACGGTCTGCCCCACGAGCATGTGTTCCGGCCGTGTGTCCCCTTCACCTTAACTTTTGCAAAACAGAATGTCCAGAATTGAGCACACGGGCGTGTGGCACGGCCGTGTGGTACAAGTCAGAGAGCACCTTAATTTGAACACGGTCTGAAGCACGGGCGTGTCCCTTGGACCACATGGGCGTGTGAACCCTGCATCTAGCAAAAATTTTCTAAGTGTTGTAAAATTTTCTAAAGTTCTCAGTTTAGTCCCGAACCACTTCCAATACATGTTTTGGGCCTCGTAGGCTCGTAATAGGTACTTCATGATTGAATATGAATGGTTTTAATTTGTACACAAATTTTATGACTTAAAATCGTGTGATTGCTTGTGATGTGAGTCCGGTAATGCCTTATACACTGTTTCGGCGTCGAATACGGGTAAGGGGTGTTACATTTAGTGGTATCAGAGTTACGATTTAGTCGATTCTCGGACTAACGTAGCTTATGTGAGTCTAGCTATACATGCCATATTACTACCTGTGATAGTGTGATATCTCCCAACTCTAATGAAATTGTTTAGTTGAGGCAGAGATGCTTTCCAACCGAGCTAGTTTCAAAAACGCTGAAAGTGATACTAAGATATTTGAAAATGTGTTTGTGATGAGTCGAAACTTGGAAATGTATGAATAAGAGTTCATGATATGTATGTGATGATGTACAATATGAAATGACCATAAGTTGAGAAATATGGATAAAATGTCATTGTTCCGGTTGAACGTTGTATTTCGATGGATTATGGTGATTTTATGAAACGGATAAAATGCTTTAAATGCTATGAAAAGGATTTAGCCCAGAAGGGTAATCCTAAATTAAGCCTCTCGAGCATATGTTATGAAATGGATTTAGCCTGGACGGGTAACCCAAAGTAAGCCCTTTAGAGTATATGTTACTGAAAGGATTTAGCCTGGACTGGTAATCCTATTATATCATATGTGGCTCGAAAGTGTGCTCTATGAACATGTGCCAAAAGGGAAATTTTGAATATGAATTGATGGATTGTTGACATGCATATCTTGAGTATACTACTCGAGTATCTATCGAAATTACAATAGTTCAATGGGAATTATTCTTGAAATATGGAAAGGTGAAATGAAATGAAAGTTTATATTGTGATAAGCTCATCCATGTTTGTTTGCATTCATATGATGTTATGTGCCTAACTTGTTTGATTAAGTGAATGTGATAAGTAAACTTACTCAAAGTTTATGGAATGTATGTTTAAGTACACTTGTTTGAATAAAGGTAATCGGAAAGTTCGTGTGACATAAATATGTATGTTAATTAGCTTGAAGTGAATTATATGATTGTGAAGATATTATGTGGATGATGAATGCTAAGCTATATGTGTGTATTTATGAGAGTCGAGTTAGAGGCTTTACGACCTCACCCCTTACCAATATGGTATTTTATAACAAAATTCACAAGATTTAAGTTGAATCTGATCACAAGTAAGAGACTAAAGAGTTTAATAGCGGAATAACTAATAATGTGGTCAGAGTTAAGAATAGTTTGGCAAGTGAATACAGTTCTGGAAAATATGCCAGGTTATTCTAAAGATCATTCAGATTTCGCGATATGACGAGTAAAGAAAAAGTTAATCTCGGCTAATCGACTCATTCAAGTATGATGTCTAAAGTATGTATTAGCTGGAATTTCTTCCGGATTGATTTCTGTTAGTGAATTGAATAATACGGGATTAGAGATGACAAAATTAGTTAGAGAAATGATATTTGAATCGTAAATATGTCTGAGTGTAACAATTGTAATTGAATAGATTATGATGTTCTCTCCTGGGTATTTTATATATTCATTTATCCTCAGAGATATATGTGATTGTTCTTTACTGATGGAATTCTTATCGTGTGAGAATGCTAGCTGATTATAATGATAGATGAAAGCGTTGTTAGTCTGGTTGGTTGGTGAGCAACATTTCTTATATCTCTCTTTGGGATTCTATTCTATTACGTTTGAAATAAAAATTGTTGGTGAAAATTTATGTGAGCTTATTCTTCTGTTTCTACTGGATGTTGTTTTGTTTTGTATATATATTTGGAAAATATATTATCTCTATTACAATTGATTCCAGAACGTATAAGCACTATTTTTCTTCTAGTTTTCTCTGAGGTATTATCAAGATCTTTATTATTTTCTTATGAGTTATGTTCTTAGACTTCAAGTATGATATCGCATCTTGGATTTCTTTATCTCGATTTTCTTATCATCCTTATTCCGTAAATTATCAATCATGGCTCATCTTTAAAGTGTGTTCTTTGGCTTGTGATAACTATGTCTATTATGGTTGTATTTCTGGTTCGATCATAGGAACATGGTGATTCTGGTATCAGGATTTCTCTAATTTTTGTGAAAGGAATTGACATCGTCAAAGGTATAGATAGTAGAAGTTCAAGCTCAAATTGTAAGACGGTTTTCTTTTCTCAGGTAAGTTTGATTAAGGTCAAAGAGTTCAATTAGGATATTTTGTTTCCTTGAGCTAATGCAGTTGTAAAGATATTTAACTAGCATGTGATGAAATTTTGAAAATTTGTATGTTTGAGTTGTTTTAACAGCATGAAGAAGGGAGTATTTTGATATGATATTATTTGATAGTTGAAATCGACTCAGTTGTTTTTATCTGAGTGAGCTGGTTAGTTGAAAGGTAATTTGAGTTATATGCATTTAAGTTTATCCTCAGGTAAGAAGATAAAATCTTGTACATTAATGGGTAAATTGACGAATAGTCTGAATGAAGAATTTGTATTCAAAAAGGGTTTGGATACAAGGACGTACCTATTAGATCAGTTATAATTGGATGATATTATTATGAGTTAAAGCTGTTTTGATTGATAAAGTTATCACATTTGTGAAAGTTTGAATGGTCTGTTGAGTGTTAGAAAGTTGAAAATAGTTGAAGGTATTGTTAACCGAAGCACTATTCTGGGTCCAGTTTAAATTGAGTAAAGAATTTGTGATTTTTCAACGATGCACTATCGAACGGATTGGAATGTGTTTTAATACAAGAATGTAAAGTGATAGTTTATGCTTTCAGACAGGTAAAGTCACATGAAAGGAACTTTACGACGGATTATTTAGAGTCGACCACTTTTTATGTCTTTGTTGAGAATTTGATGACATCGGTTGTCCGAAGAAAAATGTAATATGTTTCCTGATCCCAAGAGTTTAAAGTATCTAATGTCACAGAAGGATCTGGAATTAAAACAACATAGATGGCTTGAATTAATGAAAGATTGTGAGCAGTTTTCGATTAACCTTCGGGAAGGCAGATATAGTTTCAAATGCTTAAATGGGAAACCTTTGATTATTTTGTGAGTATTTGGTACATGATTAATCTTATTTGATGACGGTTTGAATCTAGCTAAATTAGAAGCTAAGGCGATGTTTTCTTTGCAAGATTGAGAACCTCAGGAATGTGATAGTGAGTGGTAAATTAAATGAGTACAGTGTGAGACGACTTTTGATTCTGGATTTTTGTAACACCCTTTACCCATATTCGATGCCGGAACAGGGTACGAGGCATTACCAGACTCACATCACAAGCAATCACACAATTTGGAGTCATAAAATTTGCGTCCAAATTAAAACCATCCATATTCAATAACAAAGTCCCTTATACGAGCCTACGAGGACCAAAACTTGTATTGGAAGCGGTACGGGACTGAACCGAGAACTTTAGAAATTTTTACAAAACTTAGAAAATTTTTGCTAGAAGCAGGGCTCACACGCCTGTGTGGTCCAAGGGACACGCCCGTGTGACCCTGGGACAAGCTCGTGCTTTAGACCGTGTCCAAATTAGGGTGCTCTCTAACTTGTGTGTAACACCCCTATCCCTTATCCGTCGCCGGATTAGGGTTATAGGTATTACCGGACAGATCGAAAACTTTAACAGACAATTCGTAAAATAAATCATCAATCACACTCATCAAGTCCCATCTATAGGTCAATGAGACCTTAGTCATGCTTTAAACAGAGTCGGGACTAAACGGAAACACATACGAAAATTCTCGAAAATTTAAAACTTTTCTAAGTTTCAGGGGTTACACGCCCGTGTGGGCAAGCCGTGTGCCTCCCACGGCTGCTAGACACGCCCATGTGTCTCCCCTGTTGTCGAACCTGACATAACTCCACGGCCACCAAGCACGCCCGTGTACCTTGGCCGTGGTCGATCCTAACTAAACCACACGGCTATTAGGCACGCCTGTGTGCCATGGCCGTGCACTCTTAGCTAAATACTAACTTACACCCACGGTCATCAGGCACACCCATGTGCCACAACCGTGTGGCAAAACAGGCCATTTGCAAGGCCAAAATGCCACCCACATTAGGGTCATACCTACAAGCAATTTACCAATACATCTCATGCATATTTGACAACCAAGAACATATCAAAATAATCATCCAATCTCTACATTCCAATCCAATTCCATTCATGCCAATTTACAAGACTAAAACTCATGTATACACAAGCATAATTCATCCATACACTTACCATAAACTTAACCATTTCATATGCTATCAAACCATACCAAATCATGCACCATTTATCATATTCATTAACGCATATTACTAACACTTAACTAGCCAAATCACATGGCTAAGTTCACATCTCATTCTTAACCAAATATCTAGCCTATACATGCCATATCTAGCTATATACATTTCCAGAAGATACCAAAATGAATTTGCGAAGTGTGATGACGATCCTCGACGGTCCCCGAGCCTTCAGTAGCTTTGACGATCTATAAAATAGAGAAAACACGCACAGAGTAAGCTTTCAAAACTTAGTAAGCCATATACAAATAAACTTAGCATATAAGCATTCAAAACATATAATCAATCTAAGTTCTCTAATGGCTCAGTTGCACAATCATAATTCTTCTTAGTACATACACTTAGGCCATACATCTTTCAATCTTGCATATCACTATATACTTTATTAGCTCATAGATTTTCTATTTATATAACACACTTACATTCTCATATTCAAATGCATAATTCATCTAGGTAAGTTTAAGAAAATACTTACCTTCTTATACACACAAAGTGTACTTATCAAACATACCTGAAACATATGTACAATTCACATAATCATTCATTTCTTGAACTTGACCATTGAACCGTTCGAAATCTAATAGAATACGCAGAGTGCCCGGAATAGTTATATAATGCCAACGTCCAAGACGTGGTCTTCAATGTAATTGGATATCAATGCCACTGTCCCAAACAGGGTCTTACACGAATTAATACGATGCCAATGTCCCGGACATGGTCTTACACGTAAACAGATATCGATGCCACTGTCCCAGACAGGGTCTTACTCAGATTAATACGATGCCAATGTCCCAGACATGGTCTTACACGTAAATAGATATCGATGCCACTGTCCCAGATAGGGTCTTACTCGGATTAATACGATGCCAATGTCCCGGACATGGTCTTACACGTAAACAGATATCGATGCCACTGTCCCAGACAGGGTCTTACTCAGATTAATACGATGCCAATGTCCCGGACATGGTCTTACACGTAAATAGATATCGATGCCACTTTGTCCCGCATGTGGTCTTACTCAGACACACAACGCACACCTATGCCATGATATAGTTAATCCTATCTATTCCTAGGTTCAAACTAACTTATCTGGATATTGACACCATACCGATCCTATCTCTAATTCATGTGTATATCATCTCATGTGCATTCATCATTATCAATAGTCATATGAACATATATAATTCAATTCAAACTCATTTATTTGTATAATGACTTACCTCGGATTCGATTTTCATCAAACGGATACGGCTACTCTTACTACTTTCGCTTTCCCGATCTAAGTTCGATTTCTTCTGGTTCTTGATCTATACATATTCAAATTTAACCCTTTTATTTATCAACTTATTCAATTCAATCAAAATACACATATTTAGGGTAATTTGCAAATTAGCCCTTACATTTTCACATTTGGACAATTTAGTCCCTAATTTACAAAATCACAAAATACATCAAATTAACTTGTACCCATGTTTGGCCGAATATTCACTATGGTCATATTAATCCATAGATTTCATTTATTTCACAATTTAGTCCCTCAAATAGTCATTTTCTTAATTTAATCCAAAATACTCAAATTCAACAAAACTTCAAATACAAACTATGATAATCAAACACATATCTTTCATTTTTTCACTATTAAACATCACAAATCACATGGGTTCATTAAAGCCTCATTTCAAAAACATCATTAATTCTCAAAATTAAGACATGGGTTTTGAAGTATACTGGCTAAACGATTACAAAAACGTAAAATTATCAAAACCAAGTCAAAACTCACCTTAATTTAAGCTTGCAAGTGCCGAATAAAACAAAGCTTAAGCTCTTTCTTTTCTTTCAATATTCGATGGAAGAACATGTAAAATGAGCATTATTTCCAAGCTTTGTTTTTATTATTATTATAACATATAATATGTTATTTTCTTTAACTAAACTTTTATATAATATATTTAAGACAACATATTTTTCATTATGCCGTCCACTACTCTTACTTTTGGCAAATTTGCAACATAAATCCTCATATTTAAGGAGACATAACAATTAGGCTACTCAATCAATTAAAAGGCTACTTTTACCTTTTACACGATTTAGTCCTTTTATCAAACTAAACACACAGACAGACAAATTAACTTACGGAATATTACCACATGCTTAATCACATATCTAAAGCATAGAAAATAATATGAAAATATTTTACTGACTCGAATTTGTGGTCCCGAAACCACTGTTCCGACTAGGGTATAAACCAGTATCAAGCACAATTCTCCTCTTAGGATTTTCGTCCCCGAAAATCTTACAAGTTAAATGTATTCGGATATTATCAGATCAAAAATATTCAGGCTCCCACGTAGCCTCTTCTACTCTATGTCGATGCCATAACACTTTAACTAACGAAATTCTTTTATTTCGCAATTCTTTCACTTCACGAGCTAAGATACGGATCGGTTCTTCCTTATATGACATATCAGATCGGATTTCAATTTCAGACGGAACAATCACATGTGACGGATCGGATCGGTATCTACAGAGCATCAATACATGAAATACATTGTGTATCTTTTCTAGTTCGGAAGGTAACAATAATTTGTATGCAACTGGCCCAACTCGCTCGATAATCTCATACGGTCCGATGAATCTCGGGATCAACTTGCCTTTACGTTCGAATCGGAACACTTTCTTCCACGGATATACTTTCAAAACACTTTGTCACTGATCTCAAATTCTATATCTTTTCTTTCCAAGTCTGTGTAAGACTTCTGACGATCAGATGCTGATTTCGGATTATCACAGATTACTTTTACTTTCTGTTTAGTATCTTTTATCAAATCAACCCCGTGTAGCTTATTTTCATTGAGTTCAATCCAATACAGAGGTGTATGACATTTACGTCTGTAAAAAGCTTCATAAGGTGCCATTTTGATGCTTGACTGAAAACAATTATTATAAACAAATTCAATTAGTTGTAAGTACTGTTCCCACGTATCGTTAAACTCAAGAATGCAGCTAGCTCAAGATCATGTGTCGGATAATTCTTTTCATGCGGCTTCAATTATTTTGAGGTATAAGCTATTACTTTGCCTTCTTGTAGCAATACACATCCCCGGCCATTCAACGAAGTATCACTGTATATTATAAATTCTTTGCCCGTTTCTGGCTGTATCAAAATCGAAGCTTCAGTCAAAAGAGTTTTCAACTGATCAAAACTTTTCTGACGTTTATCAGACCATTCAAATCTCACATCTTTCTGAAGTAATCTGGTCAACGGCGTTGCTCTCACTGAAAATACTTTTACAACCCTGCGATAATAACCAGCTAGTCCCAAAAAGCTACGGACTTCAGACACATTCTTCAGAGGTTTCCAATCCAGAATAGCAGAAATCTTGTCCAGATCAACTCGTATTCCAGAGGCTGATACTATATGTCCCAGAAAACTAACTTCACGCAACCAGAATTCACATTTGTTGATTTTTGCATACAATTGCTTTTCTCTCAGAGTTTGCAACAAAATTTTCAGATGTTCAGCATGTTCAGTTTCATTTCGTGAATAAATCAAAATGTCGTCAATGAATACAACAACAAATCGATCTAGGTACGATCTAAAAATTCTGTTCATCGGATCCATAAAAATAGCAGGAGCATTTGTTAGTCCGAAAGGCATAACTAAAAACTCATAATGCCCGTACCTTGTTCTGAAAACAGTTTTCAGAATGTCTGAATCTTTTACTTGCAACTGGTAGTAACCCGATCTAAGATCTATCTTCGAAAACATAGTAGCTCCTTTTAATTGATCAAATAAATCGTCAATCCTGGGCAACGGGTATTTGTTCTTTATGGTAACTTTGTTCAACTGATGATAGTCAATGCACATTCTCATCGTGCCATCTTTCTTTTTCATAAACAGAATGGGAGCACCCCAAGGTGAGAAACTCGGTCTAGCGAACCCTCTGTCAGTCAATTCTTGTGGCTGTGACTTCAATTCTTTCAACTCTATTGGTGCCATTCTATACGGAGCTATCGAAATAGGTGTCGTGCCAGGCAACAGATCAATACCAAATTCAACTTCACATATCGGAGGCAGTCCCGATAATTCTTTCGAAAATACATCAGAAAACTCATAAACAACGGGCACTGATTCAACTTTCTTTTCAGACACTTTCGAATCAATCACATAAGCAAAATAAGCTTCGTAACCCTTTTTTATATAACTCGAAGTTTTCAACACGTATATCACAAAGAGCAATCCATTTAAATCATTTGACTCAATACGAACTATTTTACCATTACGACAACTCAAATTAATGATCTTTCTTTTACAATTCACAACAAAGATCATGCAACGTCAACCACCCATACCTGAAATTATATCAAACTCATCAAACGGTAATAGCATCGATCGGACGCGAAACAGATATCTCAAAACATTAACGGATAGTTCTTGCATATTTTGTCAACCAGGACACTTTTACCTAAGGGGTTCAATACTTATATATCAAATTCAGTAGACTCTACAGGCAAAGTCTTACTGGATACTAAATTTATGCATATATACGAATGAATAGAACCAGGGTCTATCAATGAAATCAAAGAAATATCATAAAGTATAACAGTACCAGTTATAACATCAGGAGATGAAGCTTCCTTATGAGCTCGGATGGCATACGCTCTGGCAGGCGCTCTAGCTTTAGATCTCGCAACAGTATCTCTCGTAGTTCTCTAGCTACCACTGACATTTCTTGTATTTCGCGAAGGTCTACCCCTCACTGGAGCATTATCTGATCTCAGATTCTGAATAGTCTCTGGCTCAACAGACTCTAGGCAATCACGAATGAAATGATCTAATGATCCACATCTGAAACAAGCTCGATCATTCAATCTACAACTTCCCGAATGTCGTTTACCACAATGCTTGCACTCAGGTCGTTCGGATCGAACATTCCCAACACTTGCTACTGAAGTTGCCGGAGCATTGGAGCTCAAATGTGATCTAGCTCAATCTCTACTCGAATGCCTCACTTTAGCCTTTGAATGGCTATGTTCATCTTGGAATTTCTTCGAGGCAGACTAAAATGGTTTGCTCAAAAATATCTTTTTCATATCTCTGGCTTCAAACTCAACTTTGCATGCTCGGTCAACTAGCACTACGAACTCTTGTATCTCCAGCGTACCAACTAGCAATTGGATATCTTCATTTAGGCCATTTTCGAATCTTTTACACATTATCGCTTCAGTCGAAACGCATTCCCGAGCATACTGACCTAATCTCACAAACTCTCGTTTGTATTCAGTGACAGACATGTGACCTTGTTTCAATTCCAAAAATTCTTTTCATTTGTAATCAATGAATCTCTGAATAATGTATTTCTTTCTGAACTCAGACTGAAAGAAATCCCATGTGATCCGTTCTTTAGGAACAACCGAAATCAAAATTTTCCACCACTGATAGGCCGCGTCTCGTAACAAAGATACAACACATTTAATATGTTCTTCAGGACTCAACGACATTTCATCGAATACCCAGTTTGTGTTTTCTAACCAGAGCTCGACCTTTTCGGCATCACCATCACTAGTAGCCCTAAACTCTTCAGCCCCATATTTACGGATCTTGTCAACCAGAGGCTTATTCAACAGATTCAGATACATAACCGGTGGCACAACTGTAGTCTGAGGGGGATTAACCAGGGGCGGAGGTTGCAAAATAGTCGGGTTATTTCTTACGAATTGAGTGAACCATTCACTCATCTTCTAGAAGTAAGCTTGTTTAGCTTCTCCCTCTTGACTGCTCGTAATCGGTCTCGGATCAGAGGGTGCTGTCCCTTCAGCGGGAACAGGCGCATTACTTTCTACGTCGTTAGCTACGACTCTTTCGGGATCCATTACTATACGAAAGTAAAATTATATACGTCAGGATTCATCACACTAGCACAGTTCAGAAATATGGCATGTATAGCTAGACTCTGACACGCTACGTTATTCTGAGAATCGACTAAATCGTATCTCTGATACAAACCAAGTGTAACACCCCTATCCCGTATCCATCGTTGGATTAGGGTTATAGGTGTTACCGAACAGATCGAAAACTTTAACAGACAATTCATAAAATAAATCATCAATCACACTCATCAAGTCCCATCTATAGGTCAATGAGACCTTAGCCATGCTTTAAATAGAGTCGAGACTAAACCGAAACACATACGGAAATTCTCAGAAATTTAAAACTTTTCTAAGTTTTAGGGGTTACACGCCCATGTGGGCAAGCCATGTGCCTCCCACGGCTTCTAGACACGCCCATGTGTCTCCCCCGTGGTCGAACCTGACTTAACTCCACGGCCACCAAGCACGCCCGTGTACCTTGGCCATGGTCGATCCTGACTAAACCACACAGCTATTAGGCACGCCTGTGTGCCATGGCCATGCACTCTTAGCTAAATACTGACTTACACCCACGGTCATCAGGCACGCCCGTGTACCACAACCGTGTGGCAAAACAGGCCATTTGCAAGGCCAAAATGCCACCCACATTAGGGTCATACCTACAAGCAAATTACCAATACATCTCATGCACATTTGACAACCAAGAACATATCAAAATAATCATCCAATCTCTACATTCCAATCCAATTCCATTCATGCCAATTTATAAGACTAAAACTCATGTATACACAAGCATAATTCATCCATACACTTACCATAAACTTAACCATTTCATATGCTATCAAACCATACCAAATCATGCACCATTTATCATATTCATTAATGCACATTACTAACACTTAACTAGCCAAATCAGATGGCTAAGTTCACATCTCATTCTTAACAAAATATCTAGCCTATACGTGCCATATCTAGGTATATACATTTCCAAAAGATACCAAAATGAATTTGGGAAGTGTGATGACGATCCTCGACGGTCCCCGAGCCTTCAGTAGCTTTGACGATCTATAAAACAGAGAAAACACGCACAGAGTAAGCTTTAAAAACTTAGTAAGCCATATACAAATAAACTTAGCATATAAGCATTCAAAACATATAATCAATCTAAGTTATCTAATGGCTCAGTTGCACAATCATAATTCTTCTTAGTACATACACTTAGGCCATACATCTTTCAATCTTGCATATCACTATATACTTTATTAGCTCATAGATTTTCTATTCATATAACACACTTACATTCTCATATTCAAATGCATAATTCATCTAGGTAAGTTCAAGAAAATACTTACCTTCTTATACACACAAAGTGTATTTATCAAACATACCTAAAACATATGTACAATTCATATAATCATTCATTTCTTGAACTTGACCATTGAACCGTTCGGAATCTAATAGAATACGCAGAGTGCCCAGAATAGTTATACAATGCCAACGTCCAAGACGTGGTCTTCAATGTAATTGGATATCAATGCCACTGTCCCAAATAGGGTCTTACACGAATTAATACGATGCCAATGTCCCGGACATGGTCTTACACGTGCGAATATCGATGCCACCGTCCCGCATGTGGTCTTACTCAGATTAATACGATGCCAATGTCCCAGACATGGTCTTACACGTAAATAGATATCGATGCCACTGTCCTAGACAGGGTCTTACTCGGATTAATACAATGCCAATGTCCCAGACATGGTCTTACACGTAAATAGATATCGATGCAACTGTCCCAGACAGGGTCTTACTCAGATTAATACGATGCCAATGTCCCGGACATGGTCTTACACATAAACATATATTGATGCCACTGTCCCAGACAGGGTCTTACTCAGATTACACAACAAACACCTATGCCATGATATAGTTAATCCTATCTATTTCTATGCTCAAATAGAACTTATCAGATATTGACACCATACCGATCATATCTCGGAATTCATGTGTATATCATCTCATGTGCATTCATCATTATCAATAGTCTTATGAACATATATAATTCAATTCAAACTCATTTATTTGTATAATAACATACCTCATATTCGATTTTACTGAAACGGATACGGCTACTAGGTTACTTTCGCTTTCCCGCGATCTAAGTCTGATTTCTTCGGTTCTTGATCTATACATATTCAAATTTAACCCTTTTATTTATCAACTTATTCAATTCAATCAAAATACACATATTTAGGGCAATTTGCAAATTAGCCCTTACATTTTCACATTTAGACAATTTAGTTCCTAATTTACAAAATCACAAAATACATCAAATTAACTTGTACCCATGTTTTGCCGAATATTCACTATGGTCATATTAATCCATAAATTTCATTTATTTCTCAATTTAGTACCTCAAGTAATCATTTTCTCAATTTAATCCAAAATACTCAAATTCAACAAAACTTCAAATACAAACTATGATAATCAAACACATATCTTTCATTTTTTTTTCACTATTAAACATCACAAATCACATGAGTTCATCGAAGTCTCATTTCAAAAACATCCTTAATTCTCAAAATTAAGACATGGGTTTTGTGGTATACGAAGCAACGATTACAAAAACGTAAAAATTATCAAAAACCGAAGTCAAAACTCACATTAATTTAAGCATGCAAGTGCCGAATAAAACAAAGCTTAAGCTCTTTCTTTTCTTTCAATATTCGGTGGAAGAACATGTAAAATGAGCACTATTTCCTAGCTTTGTTTTTTTATTATTATAACTTATAATATCTTATTTTCTTTAACTAAACTTTTATATAATATATATAAGACAACATATTTTTCATTATGCCGTCCACTACTCTTACTTTTGGCAAATTCGCAACATAAATCCTCCTATTTAAGGAGACACAACAATTAGGCTAAGGCTACTTTTACCTTTTACACAATTTAGTCCTTTTATCAAATTAAACACACAGACAGACAAATTAACTTACGGAATGTTACCACATGCTTAATCACATATCAAAAGCATAAAAAATAATATTAAAATATTTTACTGACTCGGATTTGTGGTCCCGAAACCACTATTCTGACTAGGGTATAAATCAGACTATTACATTGTGCCACACGGCTGTGCTACACGCTCGTGTGCTAGGCCGTGTAGCACACACGGCTGAGACACACACCCGTGTCTCTGCCCGTGTGCTCAATTTCGGACATTCTGTTTGGCAGCAATTATGGTGCAAGGGACACACGGCCGGAACACATGCCCGTGGGCCGGACTGTGTGTCACACACGGCCTAGACACACGCCCGTGTGTCTACTCGTGTGGAAAAAAATAAGGCTATTTACCAAACCATTTGCCTTCTTTCTTCACACATACACTCACATCCATTCAAAGGCACATAACATTACATACTTAGGCAACCAAAGCATCCACATTCATGGTTAAAACATATCAACTTTATATGTTTATCCAACATATTCACTACATTTATTAAGCCCTAAATCAAACATACAAATCCCACATTCATTAGGCTTCATTCAATTATTGTCTAGTTACCAAATTATACTCAAATTCATCATCTCATCTATAGGTCACAATTCCAACATTACACAATCATGCCATAAATCACATTTCCAAATATTTCACATTCACCAAGCATACCATGATCATATCACCATAGACATTGACACATATATGAATATACTTAGGCTTACAACCATGTTGCCAACATAAGCCAACTTACATGGCCAAATAGAAAACAAGCCTTTGACGATTACAAGCCAACGTATTGGCTACAATCATAAAGACACATATAACCAATTGGCTTAGTCCCTATACATGCCATAACTCAAAATACTTGAATTTATATATACCCAAAATGGTAGCTTGATAGTGCAATAGGATCTCCGGCGATCTCCAACTCGAGCTAGCTTATTAACCCTATAAGACAGGGGAAAGGAAGGGGGTAAGCTATATAGCTTAGTAAGTTCATATGCAAATAATAAGCAACATTAATTATACATTGTCATATGAATAACATGACATATATTAACATAAATGTCATTAAACTTCATGAGTATAACTTACTCAATCATACTAATAACATAACTTATACTAATATAAATGACATTAAGCTTAATGAGCACATCTTGCTCAGTCATAAGAATAACATATCATTTACCACAATCAACAAACCATTTCAAACCTCACATAAAACATACAAATTAATTATGAGCATTTACATTTCAA
Organism: Gossypium sturtianum; assembly: GCA_025698515.1. Taxonomy (NCBI): domain Eukaryota; kingdom Viridiplantae; phylum Streptophyta; class Magnoliopsida; order Malvales; family Malvaceae; genus Gossypium; species Gossypium sturtianum. Next base: position 129,159,030 of record CM046950.1, read on the forward strand.
GCATATACTCTTTCATCTTTCAATTACCTAAACTCTTATCTTTCCATGCTTCCGTATTTATTTTAATAGGCAATTTTGCCAATCTTTCCTTTATCTCATACCCGATAAATCACAATTTGCATGAATACAACATGGTATATCATAACTCAATCTAGCCCAAAAGCCAATCACAAAATCGTCAATCAAATTTACTATGTATTTTATACATCACAAGTATAGACCCATAATCACAAGGTTTTCACAAAATCATTCTCGTGGAAATCATGAACTCACAATTTCATGAAGTCAATGCTTATAAAATTTACGTACATACCAGTACCAATTCGTAATACTCACAAACTTTTTCTCTTCTTTGACATACCCGTTGAATTTCCCATTGAACCATTTAGAATACTAAAGGGTACTCGTGAATCTAGTACATACAGTACCGTACCAATGTCATATCCCAGATATGGTCTTATATGTAATCCCATATTGATGCTAATAGCCCGACTATGGTCTTACATGAAATCTCATATCGATGCCATACCCCAAATATGGTCTTACACGAAATCTCAATAACCCTAATGTCATGACATTTGTATCCTAACTATTCCTAAGGTTTAACTGGAATTTTCTCGCTTGTCGAACTTTGTCAATTACGTTCAAGGATTCAGTCATAATTCATACAATATTAAAGAAATTAAAACATAAATAAAATAAAACATTATTTACATACGAACTTACATCGGCATCAAACAGGCAAAAAGGGACTTAATCGTCAAATACTTATTTTTCCCCTGTTCTAATTCCGAACCTCATTTTTTCTTGATCTATAACATCACATTTAACTTATTTAATCATTATACTATTCAAATCAGCCCAAAATCACATTATGGAAAAAGTTACATTTTTGCCCCTAAGGTTTCACATTTTTTCAATTTAGTCCCTAGGCTCGTAAAATGAAATCTATTCAATTTCTTTAATATACAAGCCTAGTCGAACAATTTTCATAACTATAAAGCCCACAATTTCCATTAAAACACACTTTTACTACATATTTCACAACTTTTAAAAATAAGTCCTTTTAGGCATTTTCACCGAAAATCACTTAACAAAAGTCATTTAACAAGCCATAAACATACATTTTCTACCATCAAACATCAAAATACACAAATATCCATCATGGGTAAAATTTTAGACTTTGATTATGCCTTAAATCAGTGGTAGAAATAGATAGATCATGTTACGAGGATTTCAAAAACGTAAAAATCATTAAAAACGAGGCTAGAACGAACTTACAGTCGAGCTTGGAAGCTTGAAAAAGCCTAGTTATGTCTTCTCCACGCATGTTTCGGCCATGTAGAAGAACATGGACAAATATTGGCTTTTAATTTGGCTTTTTAATTCATTTAATTACCAAATTACTAAAATGCCCTTAATGAAAAACTTTGAAAACATTCCTAACCATGTCCATATTTGTCCACCAACTTAAAAAATGGTCTAATTACCATTTAAGGACCTCCAATTTAAAATCTCATAGCAATTGGACACCTCTAACATATAGAATTCAAGTTTTGCACTTTTTGCAATTTAGTCCTTTTGACTAAATTGAGTGCCCAAACGTCAAAATTTTCGAACGAAATTTTCACAAATCAATTCCATCAAATCATAGACCATAAAAATATAATAAAAAATGAATTTTATTGTGTCAGATTTGTTGTCCCGAAACCACTGTTCCGACTAGACCCAAAATCGGGCTGTTACAACTCTCCCCCCTTTAGGGATTTTCGTCCCCAAAAATCTTACCAAAAAATAAGTCTGATTTCCACGTATACTCATCTGTCTCGTGATACTACCAAAGAACCCTCACTAAGGTTATTCTTTTATTTCTCGACTTTTAATCTCTTGTGTCAAAATTTCGATCGATTCTTCGTTATACAACACATTGATTGAATCTTAATCTCTATTGTAGAATTCATATCCAAAGAGTCCAATCGATACCATCTCAACATAGATACACAAAACACATTTTGAATCCTTTTCCAAGGCAATACTTTTGGAAATATGTTATCACTGAACGGGAATTTCATATCCTCATGTTTCAAATTCACATACGTTTTCTGACAATATGAAGTGGATTCCAAACTACCACAAATCACTTTTACTTTTTGTATGATTTCTGATCGGATAGTCTCTGAAACATATAACTCAACCAATCTATCATGTTACATACCCGATCACTAGAACATCTATTTCAGATTACTGTACATTTTATTACTCCCTTAATAAACAAACGAGCTACTACTAAGCTTCGTACAAAATCTTCTGCTTAAGCTCTGAATTACTCAGTGCGTAAATTCTAACTTAGAATAATGATAACAGTCATCAAGTTCGACCTGAAATTCAGAATCAAAAGTCATCTCACACTGTACTCGTTTAGTTTACCACTCACTATCACATTCCTAAGGTTTTCAATCTTGCAAAGAAAACATCGCTTTAGCTTCTAATTTAACTAGATACAGACCGTCATCAATTAAGATTAATCATGTATCTAATACTCACAAAATATTCAAAGGCTTTCCATTCAAGCATTTGCAACTATATCTGCTTTCCCAAAGGTTAATCGATAACCGCTCACAATCTTTCAATAGTTCAAGCCATCTATGATGTTTTAAATTCAAATCTTTCTGTGAAATTAGATACTTTAAACTCTTGGGATCAAGAAACATATGAAATTTTTTGTCGGTCAACCGACGCCATCAAATTCTCAACACAGACATAAAACGTGATCGACTCTAAATCACCCGTCGGACAATTCCTTTCATGTGACTTTATCCATCTGAAAGCATAAACTATCACTTTACATTCTTGTATTAAACACATTCCAATCCGTTCGATAGTGCATCACTAAAACTTACGAATTCTTCATTCAATTCAAACAGAACCCAGAACCAGTGTTTCAGTTAATAACACCTTCATTAGTTTTCAACTTTGCTAACATACAACAGACCATTCAAACTTTCACAAATGTGATAACTCCGGATCATACTTTCTAGAATATGAATTCTTCCTTCAAACTGTCCGTCTATTCACCCATGAATGTACAAGATTTAATCCTCTTACCTGAGGAGAAACTTAAGTGTATATAACTCAAATTACTTTTCAACTAACCAGCTCGTTTAGATAAAAAAAACCAACTGAGTCGATCTCAACTATCAAATAATATCATACCAAATACTTCCTTCTTCATGCTGTTAAAATAGCTCAAACATACAATCTTTCAAAATTTCCTCACATGCAAGTCAAAAGATCTTTACAATCGTATTAGCTCAAGGAAATGAAATATCTTGGTTGAACTCATTCATCTTAATCAAACTTACCTGAGAAAAGAAAACCATCATACAATTTGAACTTGAGCTTCCATTATCTATACCTTTGCCGATGTCAATTCCTTTCAACAAAATTAGAGAAATCCTGATACCAGAATCACCACGTTCCCATAATTGAACCAGAAATACGCCCATAATAGACATAGTTATCACAAGCCGTAGAACATACTTTAAGGATAAGCCATGATTGATAATTTATGAAAGAAAGATGATAATAAAACTGAGATAAAGAAATCCAACATGCGACACCATACTAAAAGTCTGAGAACATAACTCATATGAAAATAATAAAGATCTTGACGATTCCTTAGAGAAAATCAGAAGAAAAACAATGCTTATACGCTCTGGAATCAATTGTGACAGAGATAATATATTTTCCAAATATGTATATAAAACAATATAAAACAAAGCAATATCCAGTAGAAATAGAAGAATAGCCTCACATAAATTTTCATCATCAACTTTTATTCTCAACATAATAGAATAGAACCCCAAAGGGAGATAAGATATACTGATCATAAACCAACCATACCAACAGTGCTTTCGCCTAACATTAGAGTTAGGTAGCATTCTCACACGATAAAAAATTCATCAGAGAATGAACAATTACATAAACCCCAAAGGACAAACGAATATATAAAATGCTCAACAGAGTTCATCATAATCTATTCAACCATAATTGTAACATCCTAGAATTAGGGGTTATGCATTTTGCACTATTGCTTGTGTTTGGCTCGTTAAGCATGCTATCTTGGTATGTTTGAGGGTCTTGGGGAGGCCCGGGGTCAAGCCAGAGCTTTAGAAAAATTTTACTTTTGGGCACTTTAGGGGGGAGGCTTGTAGGAGCAGGCCTTATGTGTAATTACTGGTAATTTTTGACACAAAAGGAATTATGGTGTGATGGCAAGGAGACGCCACTTAAGGAGCAATGGAGTGGCGTCACAAGGGAGCATGAAGGGGAAGGAGTTCGAGTCTCGTCAGCAGCAAGTGGGAACTTAATTTTTTTTTATGATCAGGGTAGTGAAGTGTTGGCATTCGGCTTGGACTCTTCAAAGGGGGTTGTTGTTTGGTCAAAGCATTTGAATGGAAGGTTTGGAGAAGTTTGTGGAGGAAGACTTGGTCTACAAATTCAAAATAAGTGATGGGGAGTGAAACAAGGAGAGGATCATGGGATCCAAGTTGGTGCAGGTGATGGCCGAATGTAGGGGTCTTTGAAGGGAGAAATTCGGTCAAGGAAGGGGTCTTTAGAGGGAGCATTTTCGGTTGGTGAGTGTGTGTGGGTGTGCCAAAAGTTTCTTTTATGTCTTAGGCAATTTGGGTAACATATTCGGTCATAGGGGGTGTAGTGCGGCGCCGTTTTTGCAAGTGTTACTTGAAAAAAGAGTAAAGCTGAAACCATCAAAAGAGTCTTCCCTTTTCTTTTCGGTCATTTTGTTTTATTTCATTTGTTACCAAAAACCGTAGCACTCTTTTCCTACTCTTATTTCTTTCATCTCTTCTTCCCTACATATTTTTCCCTATAACTGAAACCTCTTATAACCTTTCTTTTATTGTAGCCGAACCTACTCAACCTTTTGATATCCTCTATTTCTTACTTCTTGCTGGTGCCGAAACTCTTATCTCATTTTTACTTCATCTTTCTCCTTGTCTTTTGGTGTTAGCCGAAACCTTGCTGCTTTACCTTTGGCATCCGTCTACTTCTTCTCTTGAGCCGAGTAGTTCTTTGGGTCCCAAGTCGATTGGAATACCTTGGTTACTCAGTTGTTGAAGGTAATGGATTCTTCTTTTAATCGCATGCCATTCCCTTTTTTTTTCTTCCCGTTCTTCTTCTTTCTCTTATGGCCGAATGGGTGATGTGTTTCCTTACTATTGTTTTCTTTCTATAGTGGTAGTATAAACCGAACACTCCTTACCTCCTCTTGGTGTGGTGTTGGTTATCGTTCCTGAAGGGTGCAGAAGGGTTTGATTCTCGTTTGATCAAGAACTTATCTTTGCCAAATCTAGGGGTAAGTGGTGCTATTGGTTATTTAAGTGTGCTCTTTTTAGTCGGGTTACTCAGAGGTAACTTTTGACTGTTAGGCCGAATCTTTGTTTCTCTCGTGACTCATCTTTGATTCGAGGACGAATCAGTTGTTGTGCGGTTCATCATTTACCAAGGTAAGGGATCATCTTTTTGGATTCCTCGGCTATTATTTTCCATGCGTTGTTGGTTACCTTAATCAAAATTCCCTTTTTAGTCAATCAGCGTTTCTCTGACCTCTGATCAAGTCTATTCATGGATGCAAGTGCCTGTCAAACTAAGGAGGGGAGTGACCTTGTAGTCTCCAATCTGTCATTCAAACGGCGTGCTGTGTCGGCGGTTCAAGACTTCCCGCCGAGTTGTGGTAGAGAGCCGACGTCTGCTTGGGATAGGCAAATCGCTGTTATCCCTGCTAGCGAGAGTGTCGATGTAGAGAGTCTAGTGTTATGCGTAATCAGGTGTGTAATGACCACACTTTACTTTTTAAATTACATTAATAACTGTGTTGCCTGAAAGCCGAAACGACTGTATAGATAGTCGAGATACCCTCGTTGGTAAGGTTGGAGACACCGGGTAAGTTCCGCTATGATGTTACTTTCGAATATATGCATGTATGAGTTAATTACCCGTTGTTCATTGAAAGTATGTTGCATTCATCTCAGTATGATATTATGTTGCGTGGGTTTTGGGAAAAGATTGAAAGGGGAAGTGTGATTCAGTGACTGTCACAATGGTCTGGGACCACGGTGGGTTTGCCCCACATATTTTATTCAGTGACCATGTCACAGTGGTCTGGGACCACGGTGGTTTGGAACCACGTACATATAAATATTCAGTGACTTGTCTCAGTGGTCTGGGACCACAGTGGGTTGGCCCCACGTATACTTATCAAAGATCGTCACAGTGGTTTGGGACCAAAGTGGGTTGGCCCCACGTTTATATATTCTTTGACTCTGTCACAAGTGGTCTGGGACCACGGTGCCATAATGCCACGGGTGTTTGGCTGATTCAGGAGACTTAGAGGATGGAAAACTAGGTTGGGTTTGAAATTTGGATTGCATACATTCTTATTATTCCATATTGTGTGGGCTAAGGCCCAATGTGCCTTTAGTGGGCTTAAAGCCCAATTACGTTATAAGGTGGAATTACACACTGAGTCTCGGTGACTCACCCCTCTGCTTATTTTTGCAGGTAATCCCTAGACTGCGGATTTGGAGCCGAGGCAGACTTGAGGTGGCCATGCGATATTATTTTCTCGTAAATTCATTTTCTTTATTTTAAACTCATTTTAAATTGGGATTCTGTTATGTAATAAGGCCTCCTAATCTTTAATTTGGGTTTTGGATTTTATGCGGTTATAACTTATCTTATGAGATGCCGAATAAGGGGTTTTCTAAAATTAAAATACAAACAATCGGGAAGTGTTAACAAAAGATGACAAGTGAAGGACCAAATAAATCGAAATTTTTCTTAAAAACCTCAACAGTGTTTTCAAATGACGCGATTTCGAAATTTGCTGATTTCGGCTTTAGTAAAACTAAAATTGTTTACGACTTCTTAGATCGTTTTTAATTAGAAGTTGATAAGAAAATCATCAACCAAAATTTTCTTTAAGATTGACTCACTAAACGAAGCGTTTTTCCCAAAATTACTATGTTCTGTCAAAAATTTTCAAAACTTCCTTTCCTGTAACATACCAGATTCAGTTCTAACGTATTGACCGGGTTTGGGGTGTTACAATTATGGTATCAGAGCCTAGGTTGCAAAACTCGGCTGTGGGTTTGGGGTTCAAAAAAAATGTTTTCAAAAGTTGGTTTGGAATATGGTTTAGGAAAATATATGTTTTCAAAAAGCGTGGCACCCAAGTCTCCAGCACCAATTCGCACTGTAAGTTTTCTAATTGTTGCTTGAATTCTTATGAAATGTTGTGATAGATAGTTTTTAGAAATACAACTATAGGAATGGAGACCTTTAGAATTATTTCTTGAGAAAAAACTACTTCTAATACTATTTTCATAAGACTGTCTTGTAATAAACAATGGAAGAAGTACTAACTCATAAAATTTTAATTAGATTAAGTCGAATTTGTAATATGAGTGCTAGGGGACGTGGTCATGGTATGCACAGTCGTGGTAGAGGCTGAGATGTTGAGGCTGAACCCTCGGAATCATGGCATGGGCCGGAGGGTGAAGTGCCGGCATCACCAACTACGGAAGTGGGATTTTAGGACCAAACTGGTGGAGACGATGCTGTGTCTCAAGCGATGTTGCGTGTTTTAGAGTGGGTTGCTAGAGCTAGCACGGGGTCTGTAGCCTAAAAATTTGTTTCTGAGAGACTCCGAGCTAATGGGGTTGAGATGTTTAGGGGTATTTCTGGTGTGGCTCCTAACGTAGCTGAGTACTGGCTAGAAGCAGTTGCATGAATCATGGACGATCTTGATTGTACCGCGAAAGAAAAGTTGAAGGGAGTAGTGTCTCTTCTTCGAGATGAGGCATACCAGTGGTGGCTCACGGTAAGGGATGGTGCAGCAGCTGACCGCATTACCTGGGACTTCTTTAAGGCAGTGTTCCAGGGAAAGTATATTGGGGCAAGCTATGTAGACGCTCAGAGGAAGGCATTTTTGAACTTGGTTCAGGGGAATAAGTCAGTGGCTGAGTATGAGGCAGAATTCCTGTGTTTAAGCCGTTATGCCCGAGGTATCGTTGCAATAGATCACGAGCGCTGTGTCTGATTTGAGGATGGTCTGAGGGACGAGTTGCGAGTACTGATAGCTCTGCAACGAGAAAGGGAGTTTGCTGTTCTAGTGGACAAGGCTAAGATAGCCGAAGAGGTGAAGTAATCTGAAAGACAGAATCAGGATAAGGACAGAGGTAGGAATAAAAGAAATTTTGGGTTGTCAAGGTCTACTAGGAGCTTCCAAAAGAGGCCTAGAGTTGATGGGCTGAGTCGAGTTGCGAAGCCCGTTACTGTTGGTTGGTCTCAATCTTGTGCTAGATGTGGGAAGTATCATGCGGGGGAGTGTTGGGCAAGAAATAAAGGATGTTATAGGTATGGATCTGTAGGTCATTTGGTAAGGGACTGTCCACAGGAGCCAAACAGGGCACGGCCAGTTGGGCGGGGTTATGTGAAGTCTGGAAGAGGTGGTCAGCAACCACCGAGAGGTCGTGGTCCGGCCAGGGGAGGTAATGGTTTTGGTCGAGGGCGTGGAGCACCGGCGGAGGTCTTTGGGAATACTGATCACGAGACGACTGGGTTGGTCTATGCAGCTAGACGCCGAGAGGATGGCGATGCACCGGATGTTATAACCGGTACGTTCCTTATTTTTGGTTTGCCCTTTACAACACTGATAGATATTGGGTCTACACATTCATTTGTTGCTAGTACTGTGTCTGGAACTTTGAACATAGAATCTGAGGTTGCTTCTAGAGAGATGATTGTGATTAGCCCTTTAGGATAATCGGTAGTGGTAAATAAACTATTTAGGAGTGTGCCTTTGGAAGTACAAGGGGTAGTCTTCCCAGCTGACTTGATGGAATTGTCGTTCGGCGAGTTCGATTTGATTTTAGGCATGGACTGGTTAGTTAAGTATCGACCAAACTTGGATTGTGCTGCTAAGCGCATGATGTTGAAGACTTTTGAGGATAAGGAGGTGCTGGTGATAGGTGAGAGAAGGGATTACCTGTCCAATGTGGTGTCTGCTCTAAAGGCTGAAAGGATGGTGAGAAAAGGGTGTGAGGCCTTCTTAGCTTTTGTTAGTGCTTTGGAAGCCAAGGAGTTGTCTGTAGGAGATGTTAGAACGATGAAAGAATTCTCTGATGTTTTTCCAGAAGAGCTTCCAGGGTTACCTCCGGATCGCGAGGTGGATTTCGGTATTGATCTTCTTCCAGGAACAGCTCCAGTGTCCATCGCCCCATATAGGATGGCGCCGAAGGAGCTGGTGGAACTTAATGCTCAGATTCAAGAAATGTTGGACCGTGGTTTTATCTGAACAAGTGTATCTCCGTGGGGAGCACCAGTGTTATTTGTTACGAAGAAGGACGGGTCGATGCGGATGTGCATTGGCTACAGACAATTGAACAAGCTGACGATTAAGAACAAGTACCCGTTGCCAAGGATTAACGATTTGTTCGATCAGCTGCGAGGCGCTACGGTCTTCTCAAAGATAGACTTGAGGTCAGGTTATCATCAGCTTAAGGTCAAGGAGGCGGATATTCATAAGACTACTTTCTGAACTCGTTATGGTCACTACGAATTCTTAGTGATGTTGTTTGGGTTGACGAATGCACCAGCTGCATTTATGGATATGATAAACTGGGTATTCCAACCCTATCTGGATCGATTTGTCATAGTGTTCATAGACGATATTCTGGTATATTCAAGGACGGAAGAGGAGCATGATTCGCATCTTCGCATTGTTTTACAGATTTTGAGAGAAAAGCAACTATACGCCAAATTCAACAAGTGTGAATTTTGGTTGAGGAAAGTTACTTTTCTGGGGTATGTTGTGTCTGCCGAGGGGATTAGGGTCGATCCCCAAAAGATTGAAGCTGTATTAGATTGGAAACGGCCAAAGTCTTTAGCAGAGATTCGAAGTTTCCTTGGGTTAGCTGGGTACTACAGAAGGTTTTTTGAGGGATTCTCGTTAATCGCTGCACCTTTAACCAAGTTGTTACGGAAAGGGGTACCGTTTGTGTGGTCAGATAAGCAACAAGAAAGCTTTGAGGAGTTGAAGAGGATTTTGACTGAGGCACCAGTGTTTATTCTGCCTGAGGCTGGGAAGGAGTTTGTCGTCTATTGTGATGCGTCGCACACAGGGTTAGGATGTGTGTTGATGCAAGAGGGTAAAGTGGTAGCATATGCGTCTCGGCAATTGAGACCACATGAAGTGAACTATCCCACTCATGATTTAAAATTAGCTGCGGTAGTTTTTGCTCTGAAGATTTAGAGACATTTCCTGTATGGGGAGAAGTCTATTATCTACACAGACCATAAGAGCCTGAAATATCTCCTTACCCAAAAGGAGTTAAACTTAAGGCAGCGGAGGTGGATTGAATTGTTGAAAGACTACGATTGCTCGATTGAATATCACCCAGGTAAAGCTAACATAGTGGCGGATGCGTTGAGCCGTAAGGTGATATCTAATTTGAGGGCAATGTTTGCCCATCTCAGTTTATTTGATGATGGAAACTTGTTAGCTGAACTTCAAGTGAGGCCTTCATGGGTATGTCAGATTAAGGAGAAGCAGTTGTCAGATGAATCATTGAGTTCCAGATTTCAGCAAGTGGAAGGTGGTGAGACAGAAGATTTTGGGTTGAACGGTGATGGAGTATTGTGCTTTCATGGAAAGGCTTGTATGCCGAAAGATTTCGAGTTGAGACAGAGGATTCTGCAGGAAGCGCATAGTAGTCCATACGCTATGCATCCCGGTGGGAGTAAGATGTATCGAGATTTGCGGGAACAGTTTTGGTGGCCGGGTCTGAAGTAAGAAGTTACCGAGTTTGTGGGTAAGTGCTTAACGTGTCAGCAGGTGAAGGCGGAACATCAGTTGCCTTCGGGATTGCTACAACCAGTGAAGATTCCACTTTGGAAGTGGGAGAGGATAACTATGGACTTTGTTAGTGGGTTACCTCTTACGCCTACTAAGAAAGATTCAGTGTGGGTAATTGTCGATCGGTTGACGAAGTCTGCTCACTTCATACCGGTTCGTGTTGATTGCTCACTATAGAAGTTAGCCAAGCTGTATGTAGCAGAGATTGTGAGGTTACATGGGGTACCAGTGTCTATTATATCAGATAGAGACCCTAGGTTTACGTCACGATTCGGAAGGCAATACATCGGCGTTAGATGCGAGTTGGATTTCAAAGACGACGACGTTTCATCCATAGACTGATGGTCAGTCAGAGAGGGTGATTCAGATTCTGGAAGATATGTTGAGGGGATGTGTTATTGACTTCAGGGGTAGTTGGGAAGATTTTCTACCATTGGCAGAGTTTGCATACAACAATTGCTATCAATCCAGCATTAAAATGGCACCCTACGAAGCGTTGTATGGTCGTAAGTGTCGTACTCCTACCTGCTGGACAGAGTTGGGTGAGCGACAGTTGTTGGGTCCGGAATCGATTTCGGAAACAGAGGAAAAGGTTAAGTTAATTCAGACTCGGTTGAAAGAAGCTTCCGACAGGTAGAAATCGTATGCGGATCTGAAGCGTAAGGAGATAGAATTCGCAGAGGGTGATCGGGTTTTTCTGAAAGTTTCACTTTGGAAGAAGGTTCTAAGATTTGGACGAAAGGGCAAGTTGAGCCCCAGGTTCATCGGGCATTATCAGGTATTGAAACGTGTGGGGCCGGTAGCTTATCAGCTAGAGTTACCTCTGAAATTGAGGCAGATACATGATGTATTCCATGTCTCAATGTTAAGGCGTTACCGTTCAGATCCATCTCACATAGTACCGATGGAAGAGATTGAAATAAGACCTAATTTATCTTTTGAAGAAGAACCAGTGCAGATCTTGGATCAAGATGTCAAGGTGTTGAGAAGGAAGTCGGTTCCTCTAGTCAAGGTGTTATGGCGTAATCACGGTTCAGAGGAAGCCACGTGGGAGCCTGAGGATGTCATTCAAAAGTAATACCCTCCCCTCTTTTGATCAGGTAAATTTCGAGGCTGAAATTTCGTTAAGGGGGTAGAACTGTAACATCCTAGAATTAGGGGTTATGCATTTTACACTATTGCTTGTGTTTGTCTCGTTAAGCATGCTATTTTGGTATGTTTGTGGGTCCTGGGGAGGCCTGGGGTCAAGCCAGAGCTTTAGAAAAGTTTTGCTTTTGGACACTTTAGGGGGGGGATTGTAGGAGCAGGCCTTATGTGTAATTACTGGTAATTGTTGGCACAAAAGGAATTGTGGTGTGATGGCAAGGAGACGCCACTTAAGGAGCAAAGGAGTGGCGTCACAAGGGAGCATGAAGGGGAAGGAGTTCGAGTCTCGTCAGCAGCAAGTGGGAACTTTGTTTTTTTTATGATCAGGGTAGTGAAGTGTTGGCATTCGGCTTGGACTCTTCAAAGGGGGTTGTTGTTTGGTCAAAGCATTTGAATGGAAGGTGAGGAGGAGTTTGTGGAGGAAGACTTGGTCTACAAATTCAAAATAAGTGATGGGGAGTGAAACAAGGAGAGGATCATGGGATCCAAGTTGGTGGAGGTGATGGCCGAATGTAGGGGTCTTTGAAGGGAGAAATTCGGTCAAGGAAGGGGTCTTTGGAGGGAGCATTTTCGGCTGGTGAGTGTGTGTGGGTGTGCCAAAAGTTTCTTTTGTGTCTTAGGCAATTTGGGTAACATATTCAGTCATAGGGGGTGTAGTGTGGTGCCATTTTTGCAAGTGTTACTTGAGAAAAGAGTAAAGCCGAAACCATCAAAAGAGTCTTCCCTTTTCTTTTCGGTCATTTTGTTTTATTTCATTTGTTACCAAAAACCGTAGCACTCTTTTCCTACTCTTATTTCTTTCATCTCTTCTTCCCTACATCTTTTTCCCTATAACCGAAACCTCTTATAACCTTTCTTTTCTTGTAGCCGAACCTACTCAACCTTTTGATATCCTCTATTTCTTACTTCTTGCTAGTGCCGAAACTCTTATCTCATTTTTGCTTCATCTTTCTCCTTGTCTTTTGGTGTTAGCCGAAACCTTGCTGCTTTACCTTTGGCATCCGTCTGCTTCTTCTCTTGAGCTGAGTAGTTCTTTGGGTCCCAAGTCGATCGGATTACCTTGGTTACTCGGTTTTTGAAGGTAATGGATTCTTCTTTTAATCGCATGCCATTCCCTTTCTTTTTCTTCCCTTTCTTCTTCTTTCTCTTATGGCCGAATGGGTGATGTGTTTCCTTACTATTATTTTCTTTCTATAGTTGTAGTATAAACCGAACACTCCTTACCTCGTCCTGGTGTGGTGTTGGTTATCGTTCCTGAAGGGTGCAGAAGGGTTTGATTCTCATTTGATCAAGAACTTGTCTTTGCCGAATCTAGGGGTAAGTAGTGCTATTCGTTATTTGAGTGTGCTCTTTTAAGTCGGGTTACTCAGAGGTAACTTTTGACTGTTAGGCCAAATCTCTGTTTCTCTCGTGACTCATCTCTGATTCAAGGACGAATCAGTTGTTGTGCGGTTCATCATTTACCAAGGTAAGGGATCATCTTTTCGGATTCCTCGGCTATTATTTTCCTTGCGTTGTTGGTTGCCTTAATCGAAATTCCCTTTTTAGCCAATCAGTGTTTCTCTGACCTCTGATCAAGTCTATTCATGGATGCAAGTGCCGGTCAAACTAAGGAGGGGAGTGACCTTGTAGTCTCAAATCCATCATTCAAATGGCGTGCTGTATTGGCGATTCGAGATTTCCCGTCGGGTTGTGGTAGAGAGCCGACGTCTGCTTGGGATAGGCAAATCGTTGTTATCCTGCTAGCGAGAGTGTCGACATAGAGAGTCTAGTGTTACGCATAATCAAGTGTGTAATGACCACACTTTACTTTATTAAATTACATTAATAACTGTGTTGGCTGAAAACCGAAATGACTGTATAGATAGTCGAGATACCCTCGTGGGTAAGGTTGGAGACACCGGGTAAGTTCGGCTATGATGTTACTTTCGAATATATGCATGTATGAATTAATTACTCGTTGTTCATTGAAAGTATGTTGCATTCATCTCAGTATGATAGTATGTTGCATGAGTTTTGGGAAAAGATTGAAAGGGGAAGTGTGATTCAGTGACTGTCACAGTGGTCTAGGACCACGGTGGGTTGGCCCCACAAATTTTATTCAGTGACCATGTCACAGTGGTCTGGGACCATGGTGGTTTGAAACCACGTACATATAAATATTCATTGACTTGTCTCAGTGGTCTGGGACCACCGTGGGTTGGCCCCACGTATACTTATCAGAGATCGTCATAGTGGTCTAGGACCACAGTGGGTTGACCCCACGTTTATATATTCTGTGACTCTGTCACAAGTGGTCTAGGACCACGGTGGCATAATGCCACGGGTGTTTGGCTGATTCAGGAGACTTAGAGGATGGAAAACTAGGTTGGGTGAAATTTGCATTGCATACATTCTTATTATGCCATATTGTGTGGGCTAAGGTCCAATGTGCACTGGTGGGCTTAAAGCCCAATTGCGTTATAAGGGGGAATTACACACTGAGTCTCGGTGACTCACCCCTCTGCTTATTTTTGTAGGTAATCCCTGGACTGCAGATTTGGAGCCGAGGCAGACTTGAGGTGGCCATGCGATATTATTTTCTCGTAAATTCGTTTTCTTTATTTTAAACTCATTTTAAATTGGGATTCTGTTATGTAATAAAGCCTCCTAATCTTTTACTTGGGTTTTGGATTTTATGCGGTTATAACTTATCTTATGAGATGTCGAATATGGGGTTTTCTAAAATTAAAATACTAACAATCGTTTTCTTCCAAAGTGTTAACAAAAGATGACAAGTGAAGGACTAAATAAATCGGAAGTTTTCTTAAAAACCTCAATAGTGTTTTCAAATGACGCGATTTCGAAATTTGCTGATTTCGGCTTTAGTAAAACTAAATTTGTTTACGACTTCTTAGATCGTTTTTAATTAGAAGTTGATAAGAAAATCATCAACCAAAATTTTCTTTAAGATTGGCTAACTAAACGAAACGTTTTTCCCAAAATTACGATGTTCTGTCGAAAAGTTTCAAAACTTCTTTTCCTGTAACATACCAGATTCGGTCGTAACTTATTGACCGGGTTTGGGGTGTTACAATAATTGTTACCCACTGACATCTTTACAACTCACGTATCATTTCTCAGACTAATTATGTCCTCATTAATCCCATATTATTCCATTCACTAACGAAAATCAATCCTGAAGAAATTCCAACAAATACATACTTTAGACACCATACCTAAATGAGTCGATTAGCTGAGACTAACTTTTTCTTTAACCGTGACATTTTGAAATCTGGATGATCTTTAGAATAACCGGGC
Source organism: Gossypium sturtianum (assembly GCA_025698515.1). Lineage (NCBI taxonomy): Eukaryota > Viridiplantae > Streptophyta > Magnoliopsida > Malvales > Malvaceae > Gossypium > Gossypium sturtianum. The sequence goes on from CM046950.1 coordinate 129,174,415, forward strand.
ATCTTTTCCAAAACTGTATTCAACTTGCCAAACTATTTTCAACTCTAACCACATTATTAGTTATTCCGCTACTGAACTCTTTAATCTCTCACTTGTGAGCTCATTCAACTTAAATCTCGTGAAATTTCTTTATAAAATACCACATTGGTAAGGGGGTGAGGTCGTAGAGCCTCTAACTAGACTCTTATATATACACACATGTGACTCAACATTCATCATTAACATCACATCTTCACAATTATATAGTTCACTTTAATCTAATCAGCATACATATTTATGTCACACGAGCCTTTCGATTATCTTTATTCAAACAAGTGTACTTAAACATACATTCCATAGATTTTGAGTAAGTTTACTTATCGCATTCACTTAATCAAACAAGTTAGGCACATAACATCATATGAATGCCAAACAAACATGGATGAGCTTATCACAATATAAACTTCCATTTCATTTCACCTTTCCATATTTCAAGAATAATTCCCATTGAACTATTGTAATTTCAATGGATACTCGAGTAGTATACTCAAGGTATACTTGTCAACAGTCCATCAATTCATATTCAAAAGTGCTCTTTTGGCACATATTCATAGAGCACACTCTCGAGCCTCATATTACATAACAGGATTGCCAGTCCGGCTAAATCCATTTCATAACATATGCTCGAGAGGGCTTAATTCAGGATTACCCTTCCGGGCTAAATCCTATTTGTAACATTTCAAACATTTCTTTCGTTTCATAAAATCACCATAATCCATCGAAAAACGACGTTCATCCGGGGCATTAACATTTTATCCATATTTCTCAACTTATGGTTATTTCATTTTGTACATCATCACATACATATCATGAGCTCTTATTCATACCTTTCCAAGTTGCTACTAATCACAAACACATTTTCAAATATTTTAGTATCGCTTTCAGCGTTTTCGAAAATAGCTTGGTTGGAAAGCATATCTGCCTCAACAAAACAATTTCGTTAGAGTCGGGAGATATCACACTATCATATGTAGTAATATGGCATGTATAGCTAGACTCTCACACATGCTATATTAGTCTGAGAATCGACTAAACCATAGCTCTGATAACACTAAATGTAACACCCCTTACCCGTATTCGACGTTGAAACAGGGTACGAGGCATTACCGGACTTACATCACAAGCAATCACACAATTTGGAGTCGTAAAATTTGCGTCCAAATTAAAACCATCCATATTCAATCACAAAGTTCCTTGTACGAGCCTACGAGGCCCAAAACATGTATTGAAAGTTTGAATGGTGTGTTGAGTTGATGTGTCTCTAACTAACTAAGATCACAATAAAGGCAAGCACACCTATCGTTTGACAGTATAGCTATGGTGAGACCAGAAATATCGTATCCACAAGGACCAAGAGTACTAGTAATTACTATCTTCCTATTATTTAGCATAAGAACTGGAGTGATTTCTTTTAAACTAAAATTAATTAAAAGCACGACAGGGAATGAATTGGGAAAATACTTTTAGACAACTTTATGAAAGAGGCAATACCCAAGGAAGAATCCACCTAGACTTCACTTATTACTTCTGATTCATATGATTTATTCACTTGACTTAATCCGTATAAATCCCTGATTTATGTTAATATCTCTTTCAAGACTAAAAACAACTGAATCTAGGTTGATTAATTGAAATCTCTTTCTAATTAAAACCCCTATTATCGCATTAACTCGATCTATGGATTCCCTTATTAGATTTGACTCTAATCCGGCAGATTTATGTTGCCCTATTTCTAGGGTTGTAATCAACTCCGCTTAATTGTGTTGATCTACTCTTAAACAAGGACTTTTGCTCCTCTGAATAAGCACATTCGACTTGAATCAATAACCTAAATTATTAAAACAAGAATAAGAACTCACAATTAAGAATAAGAACAAGTATTTATCTTATAAATTAAATAGTAATAAGATCCATCTTAGGTTTCATCCCCTCATGTATTTAAGGGATTTAGTTCATACTGATAGAGGGAAACAACTTAAAATAAGGAAAACTACAAAACATAAGAAAACCCAAAAACTTCAAGAGAAATTGATAGGAGATCTTCAGTCTTGATGGAGATCCTTCTTCCAAGCTGCTCCCAATGGCTGTCTTCGAGTATTTTATGCATTCTACTCTGTGTGTCTCCTTAGGTCATCCCCTAGGGTGTTTATATAGGCTTTGGAGCACTTTTTTTGGCCCACAAGCGGTCTTTTCCGAATAGAATTAGACTTGGGTTCAGCAAGGACACGCCCGTGTACGATAGCTTAGGCTGTGTTCGATTCTGCTCGTCACACACGGCCATGTGGTTTGCCCGTGTGTGATAGTCCAAGCCGTGTTGATTTCTGAGGTAGGCTCATTTTTTCCCTTTTTGGCCCGTTTCTCGTTCTTTTCGACTCCCTAAGCTCTCGTGAGTGTAAAATATGAAATTAAAGGATTAGGAGCATCGAATTCATCAAATCTAATGAAAATTCATCCAAAAAATAAGCCAAGCATGGGGTCAAAATATTTATTAATTATGGTTTATCAAATATCCCCACACTTAAGCCTTTGCTTGTCCTCAAGCAAAATCCTCAACTCACAATTAAAATTAAACCTCCTTAATTCATAATTCTCATCAATAATGTCTCATCATAATTCACAGATAATTCATACATTGATAATTTAACTCAAAGAGTGCTAAAGATTCAAAAAATCCAAGTCACAAATTTTTACAGCACAAAAACATAGGTTTTTCCCCTTACCTAAATAATCACCTTTAATTCAAAACCGACAAGAATTGACATCCTCACTAAAGATTCGCTCAAATCACTCAACGTGTTTAAGGTTCATATTAATCACTCAAAAGTCAAACATGAAAAGTTAATCCCATAGGCTTGCATGAAAATCAAATCTCCACCACTATAAAATGAGATGATACATAAATCAAAAAGGTCTTAAAAAGGGTTGTAACGGGGCATGGGTTAAAGGTGTGGATAAAGGCTGAATTAGAGGGTTAAAATCAAGATCGAATTGACAATTTACCTAACTAGAAAAATGGACTAATACTGAATAATTACATCAATTAAAAACTTATCACTAATAATCCGAGCTTCTTATCAATGTGAAATTAACCGTTTAAGCTCAACTACTATAAAACTAATAATGAAAATATTTCCAAATTTGTTTTTTTTTTTAAGAATAAGAACAAGTAAGAGTTTAACAACTTAAATAAAGAACATAGTTAGGCAACTGCTCAAATCAGATCTCGACAAAAAGGAGTTAATACAATAGGGAAAATTCTTAATGAATAAAAAAGAATGAGTTTTGGGTTAATATTAAGGAACGGTTTATTAGGATCAAAGGGGTTCACTAGGGGTTAATTATGAAGGTAGGTTTTTTTGGGGTAAGTGGGTTAAAACCTAGGTGCCTTTATCATCTCAGTATATCAAATCAAAGGTGTGGTCTCGACCTGCATAATTGAAGCAAGTTCTAGAATAACAAATCAATATTGACACACTCATAATCAATAAAGTGAGCAAGAAAGGAATATGCTTTAAAAGGCTCAAAATCTCACAAAAATTATGGTTTTTGATGTCAACTTTGCAAATTTCAAACTTTAAAGTAATATTTAAAATTAGGGAAACAACCTAACAAATTTTTAATTCTGAAAATAGACTTATCATGCTTGATTCTCTAATGTCTTAAAGTTTAAACCACCACTGCACAATTACCTATGACTTAATCCAAAACATATCAATAAAAATCATAAGTCAATAGATGTTTTATTCTAATAGTAATATGAGAACATTACTTAAGAACAAGGCATAATTCAGGGATTTTCTGATAATGATATAATAAACCTCCCCACACTTAAGACGTACATTGTCCTCAATGTACAAAGATAGATAATGACAAGATAATAAGAAAATCATAAGAGAGGAAGAGAAGTGAAACTTCCTGAATTTTGGATGGAGTTTGTGAAAAGAAGCCTGATGAACGAGGCAGAGGTGAAGGTGGGGGAGAATACTCCGGTAGCACCTTGAACCTTTTGACACTGCGGAGTCATGAGTAAAGTTTTAGGGAGTTTTAGTAATGGACTTCGTTATAGGTACTCGATAATAAACAGCTAGAGATATAAAGAAATCAAAATATTCTAATTTAAATCAAAGGCAAGAAAGATAAATAGAAAGAGTTTAAAAATTAAAATAAGAGAAAAAGAAAAAATAAATGGACTCAAAGGTCCTCATCAATAGATGGTTCGCGAGGTGGGGGTGGTGGTGATATGTGGAAGTGCTGACAAATCTGTTGTAGAGTTGCCTCGAGGCCGTCGAATTATCGAGTCAATGAAGTAGCCTGCATGAACTGGTCTATGAGAAAGTGGTGGTCTATCAGCTGTAAAGTGGTCACGCACGGAGATCATACGGACCTTTCATCCGCTTTTTTGAGCGGGACGGTGAACCAAAAGGGAGAAGGGGGATCAAGGTGGCCAGAGGTGGGAAGGGAGGGAAAGGAAGAATTGAGGAAAAAGAAGGGGGTCGTCGGTGTGGTGGCCGGAGTAGGGGAGAAGGATGTAGAGAGGGTGTTTGGGGAGAAAGCGGCTAGGGTTTTGGGGGGAAATTTGGGGAAGAAAGTGAACAGGACAAGGGGGTTTAAATAGGGACTGGGGCAAACGGTCAGGGGCCACGCCCGTGTGCCCTATTTTTAGCACGTGTGTTTCGAAAATTTTGGTTTAGGGCGTGTCTGAGTCTTGACCCACGCCTGTGTTCCCTGGGCGTGTTGGGTCACATGGCCGAATCGCAAGGCCGTGTGCTACTTCGTTCGTTTCTCCCACGCCCGTGTAGCAGTTCATGCGTCCGTGTTAATTAGTCAGTATTAACCACGGCCTATAGGCACGAGAGTGTCGTACGCCCTCAGTTTCAACCACGGTTTCTAGGCACGGGCGTGTCGCACGCCCGTGTCATTTACTCAGTATTATCCATGGTTTTAAGGCACGCCCGTGTGGGTTTCTCAGCGTCCCGTGTTCTTTAGTCAGTGTTGACCACGGCCGCATCGCACGGCCATGGCATTTTATCGCAGCCCATGTTTTGGGGAAAATTTCGTTCCGTGTCCGTATGGTCTCCGCCATACCGATGTACTTACCCGTGGTTTCCACACGGCCACGGCCACGCCCGTGTGCAAGGCCGTGTGGGTAGGAAAACCTGCGCCTATTAATTTGGTTAGTTTTTAATTAGGTGCTAAAAATCGAAAAGATGGACATTAATGAGGTTAATGCTCGGGTTGCCTCCCGAGAAGCGCTTATTCAGAGTCTAAGCTTGACTCACCTTTCATTCACATAATCATGGTGGTTTTAGGAGTTGAAACTCCTCATTCCTGCTATCAATTTTGGTAAAATAAGGTTTTAGACGAGTACTATTTACCTTGAAGGTGCCAAATTTTGAATGAGTTACCTCGACTGTACCGTATGGGAAAATATTAAGTACCGTGAAAGGGGTTGTTCCATTAGGTTCAGAAGAGGCAACACGAGGATCTATTTTATCCATTAGAACTCGGTCTCCAACCTTAATTTGACTCGTCTTATTTTTAGGCTCGTTATGGCTCTGCTTTAGTTCATCGTGTACTTTCAATTTCTCCTTAAACTGTGTTTGCCATTCATCTAGGTCCTCGATCTGGAGCCTTCATTCCTCATGAATAGTCCTATTCTCAATATGAGAGCTAGACCATGGCTCTGTTAACTTTTTCTGAGGGATTTCCTGCACAGAAGATTGAACATTAAGTTCACTTACATTAACAGGACTTGTATCATCTTGATCACTAGATAATTTGACAGAATCTCGTGCTTGGATTTTAATCATGTCATCACCTACACGAAGTATTAATTCCCCTGTACCAACATCAATAACAGTCCTAGCAGTTGCTAAAAAGGGTCGTCCTAAAATTAAAGGAACGTCACTATCCTCATCCATATCTAAAACAACAAAGTCTACTGGGAATATGAATTTATCAGTTTTGACTAGCACATCTTCAATTATACCCCTAGGAAATCTAATGGTTTTATCAGCCAATTGAATGCTCATCCTAGTCTATTTGGGTTTTCCAGGACCTAGCTGTTTAAACATTTTATAAGGTATGACATTGATACTTGCCCCTAAATCAGCTAAAGCGTTATTAACAGATAAACCACTAATTAAGTAAGGAATCGTAAAACTCCCCGGATCTTTTAATTTGCGGGGTAGTTTATTCTCAGTAAAATTGCCGAGCAAACGCATTTAGCTCCACATGCGACGCATCGCCTAGCTTTCGCTTTTTGCCAAAAGCTCTTTTAAAAATTTTCTCAATTGGGCATCTGCGAAAGAGCTTCAATAAACGGTAAGTTAATATGTAATTTTTTAAAAGTTTAAGAAATTTATTGAATTGTTCATCTGTGCGGTCTTTCTTCGTCACATTGGGATATGGCACACGAGGTTTGTACTCTGTACTTACCAGTTTTTGTTTATTATGGCTTACCTCAACCTTACCTTTATCTACCATGTAACACCCCAAACCCGGTCAACACACCACGACCGAACCTGGCATCTTACGGAGTAAAAACGTTTTGAGTAAAACAAGTTTGCCGATTTATTTCTATTGAAAACTCATTTACCGTTTAAAAGATTAGAAAACCCCGTGTAGAGTATAGTTGAAATCGTTTTTGGTTGCTTTAAAACCCGAAAAAACCCTCTTTTGTTGGAAATCCATTTGTTGTTTACAGTTTTGGAAAACCTTTCGATACTTATTAAAAACCAAGTGAGTTAAGCATAGTCGAGTTAAGAACCATTTGTGTTTGGAGTTGTTTAAGAAATTAAATTTGAAAACGTTGCTTTTTACCGGTTATTTAAGCAAATCAAATTATTAAGCAGATGCATAATATAAATCAAATAAAAGCAAGTAATTAAAAAAAACCCAAAATAATACTTAGCGGCCTTATTACAAAACCAAAACCAAATTTAAAGTAAATAAATAAAAACCGAAATTTTAATTTAAAGTCAAAAACTAAAAATAAGTAGCATGGCCACCTCGAGTCCTCCCCAGCTCCAAATCCGCAATCTAAGCCTCATCTGCAAAATATAGGGGAAGGGGTGAGTCACCGAGACTCAGTGTATAAATCCCCAACCCGATAGAATAGCAATCACACAAGTCATTAATAAAACATGCAAATCATGCAACCCCATAACCTAACCATCCGATCTCCTCTATCTACCCCGTGTGGTCAAAACCACTGGTGTTCAAAACCACTGGTGACCGAAGTCACAAATATATAAGTGTGGTCAAAACCACTGGTGACCGTAGTCACAAATCAAGTGATGGGGCCAACCCATCGTGTGGTCAAAACCACTGATGACAATCCTGTAATCAACATGTGGGGCCAACCCATCGCGGGTACCAAACCACTGGGACAAGTCACAATATCCATATGTGGTCAAAACCACTGGTGGTCAAAACCACTGGGACTTAGTCACAAATAATAGTATCAAGACGGGGCCAACCCGTCGTGTGGTCAAAACCACTGGTGACAGTCCAAATATTTCTTCCCCCTCCTCTCAACAATCCCACCATCATGTCCATATCAATCGTAGCATAATAACGTATGATGATGCAAATAACGCATCGCATAGCAGTAAACAATGACATGATAGCATATATCGAGATCCATAATCAGGGGACTTACCCGGAGTCCACGCTCATGCCACAAAGCATAACTACCGATTTCAATGTCTATTAACAGTAACATAATAAACATATCATACTAACGAAGTGTGTAAGCGTTACACACCTGACTATTCGTAGATCTAAGCAAAATCCCGAAACTACACGAAACTAACGAGATCCAGAAACGTTTACCTCCCCCCTTTCCTACAATCGGTCCACACTACACTTTTAGAAATATAGCCATTCGGCTTTTGAACGAATAAGAAACAGATCCAAACGCTAGAACCCTTACCTAGATCAGCAACAAAATCCCGAAGACCCACTGTATTCGGCTACCAAGCACCAACGTTCGGCACCCCTAAGTGATGTTAGGGATTTCGGCTACCAATAAAGAACAAGAATAGAGTTTAATATATGTGAATCTATAATAAAAGGGAAGATAGAAGTGAAGTGGGGCTTCGGCATTACCCAAATCGATCAAGAAGAGAAGAAGAAGTCACCTACCAGGAGATTCGGCTATGACTCAAAAAGAAAGAGATAGATTCGGCACTTCAATGGAGACTAGATCACGTGAAAAGAGAAGAAAATAAGGCCAAGGGTATTCGGCCAAATACTTGAAAGAAGAGAGGAGAGAACTCAACAAGATTCTGGCTTTTGAAGGTGGTAGAGATGAAGAAGAAAAGGGAATGGGAATGAAGGGATTCGGTAAAGGAGAAAGCAAGAGATTTCCGCACAGGGAGATTTGAAAGAAAGAAAAGATAGAGTTGCTTTTGGCTTTGAGCAAAATAGGAAGAAAAGAAGGGAACTAAGATGGATTCGGCTAGGTAGGCTAACAATGAGTGAACCAAAAAGAAAAGAAAGGAAGAGAATTGAGTTTCGGCTCTTTAAAAGGAGTTGCAAAATTGATTCGGCCAAATGCCCAAGTTGCCGAAAGAAAAAACCAAAATGAGGAGAAAAGCAAGAGGGGTTTTGATTTTGACACCAAAAAAAAAAATAAAGAAGCCTTCTAAGCTAGCCGACTCTAGCTAGCTCCCATAGCACATTCGGCCACCCTCCAAAGAACCCAAAACCGATTTCACCTCCTTCCCCAAAGTCTATAATTTGGCCAACTCCTTCAAATGAGTTTGAAAAGATTCAAACTCCTAAAATTCCTCCCCTACATCGGTTCAAATCCGTTTGACCCCTTCCATCCTTATCTTCCAGAGTCCATCCTGAGCACTCCTCTTTCCTGCTTCTGGCGTGACAAAAAAAATAATAAGCAGAAAGTGCAATTCCTGCTGCTCGAAAGCAAGCACTCCTTCCCTGCATGTGGCGTCACCCACCTGGCACCTTAGTGGCGCCTCCTTTGCCACTTTGCCACTAGGTTGTTTGTGTCCCAACCCTTTAATAAATTCTTTTAACCCCCTAACTCTCCTAGCTCCCTCTTCCTAAGCACTAAAACAATTTTTTTGGCCATGACCCAGGCCTAACCCGAGGTCATGCCTAGACCCCAAAACATGCTACACTAGCATAGTAGGCATATCATCACATGCAAACACATACAAAATGCAGAGACCCCGATTTAAGGATGTTACATACCACGTTTTCTTGCCTCAGTTTTGGTTCGTCTAACCCTTCACTATCGTTAGCAGTAATGGCATGAAGTTGCTCCTTTGGGTTAATTTCAGTGTTGCTTGGCAGGCTGCCTTGTGGTCGTTTAGAGATCAGCTTAGCAAGCTGACCTAATTGGTTTTTGAGCCTTTGAATTGATGCCTGTTGGTTTTTAAGTGCGGTTTCGGTGTTCTGGAAGCACGTTTCTGACACCGAGATGAATTTAGTAAGCATCTCCTCAAGGTTCGACTTCTTCTCCTATGGGTAGGGTTGTTGTTGAAAGCCTGGAGGGGGTTGTTGTCTCTGATTTCCTTGACCACCCCATGAGAAGTTTGGGTGGTTCCTCCAACCTGGATTGTAATGGTTACTATAAGGGTTATTCTGAGGTCTAGAATTATTACCCATATAGTTCATCTGTTCGCTTTCTATGCCATGGTTGTGGGATGGATATTCTATATTGCTAATTCCTCCTCCATTTGTATCGCACTGCATTACTGGATGTACCTACGAAGAACCACACAAACCATGAATCTTTTTATTTAAAATCTCTACCTGGTTTAATAGCATGGTGACTGCGTCAAGGTTGAAAACACTGGCTGCCTTTGTTGGCTTCATCCTCAAAACTTGCCACTGATAGTTATTCAGTGACATCTCTTCAATGAATTCGTAGGTAGCCTCAGGTGTTTTGTTGTTTAGTGTACCGCTGGCGGCTGCATCTATCAATTGCCTCGTTGAGGGGTTCACACCATTGTAAAAGGTTTGAACCTGTAGCGATAATGGTAACCCATGGTGAGGGCATCTTCTCAGTAGATCCTTGTATTTCTTCCATGCATCATAAAGTTTTTCTAAATCCATCTGCACAAAAGAAGAGATATCATTCCTCAACTTAGCCGTTTTAGCCGGCGGAAAATATTTAAGTAAAAATTTCTCACTCATTTGTTCCCATGTAGTGATTGATCCTCGTGGTAACGAGTTCAACCACTGTTTAGCTTTGTTCCTCAACGAGAAGGGAAACAACTGAACCCAAATGGCATCGTCAGAAATGCCATTTATTTTGAAAGTATCACATAATTCTAGAAAATTTGCTAAATGAGTATTTGGGTCTTCGTCTTGCAAACCATCAAACTGAACAAATTGTTGAATCATTTGAATAGTTTTAGGTTTCAGTTCAAAATTATTTGCAGCAATAGCAGGTATAACAATACTCGATTCAGCCCCAGTTAAATCAGGCTTAGCATAGTCGTACATAGTACGAGGGGTAGGATTTTCAGCAACCACTAGAGGAAGCAGATTATTATCAGCCATCTCCTCGGTAGTATTAGTATTGTCCTCTTGCTCTTCCTCTATGTATTGTAGACTTCACCTTATCTCCCTACGACTTCTGTGAGCGGTACTTTCTATCTCACTATCAAAAACCAAGGGTCTTGACGGGTTTCTTCTAGTCATAAACTAGAATTACCTGCCAGAAGCAAATAAAAGAAAAGTTAGCGAATTAAAATAAAATAAATTGTAATAAAAAAATAATAATGGATAAAGTAATAAAAATTTAGTGTTCCTAATACCTCAGTCCCCGGCAACGGCGCCAAAAACTTGATGGGCTCGAAACTAACCAATAATTCAACAAAGGCAAGCGCACCTATTGAACAGTAGTATAGATATGGTGAGTCCAAAATATCGTATCCACAAGGACTAAAATTACTAGTAATAACTATCTTTCTATTATTTAGCCTAATAATTAAAGGGATTTGTTTTTAATTTAAAACTAACTAATTAACTATGATCGCGACAGAGAGTGAAGGAAATAATCGAATAAACCAATGATAAAGACAATACCCAATGAAGAATCCACCTAGACTTCACTTATTATTCTAACTCTGAATTAAACGATTTATTCACTTGTCTTGATCCGTAGAAATCCCTAAATTATGTTAATCTCTCTTTCGAGACTACGAACAACTGACTTTAAGTTGATTAATTGAAATCTCTTTATAATTAAAACCCCTATCATCGCATTAACTCGATTTATGGATTCCCTTATTATATTTGACTCTAATCCAGCAGATTTATGTCATCCTATTTCTAGGGTTGCAATCAACTCTGCTTAATTATGCTAGATCTTCTCTCAAACAGGGACTTTTGCTCCACTGAATAAGCACATCAAACTTGAATTAATATCCTGAAAATATTAAAGCAAGGGTTAAGAACACATAATTAAGAACAAGAACAAGTATTTATCATGTAATTCAGATAATTAAATAATAAGATTCATCATAGGTTTCATCCTCCCTACGTATATAGGGAGTTTAGTTCATAACGTAAAAGGAAAACATATTAGAATCAAGAAAATAACAAGACATAAAGAACCCAAAAACTTCTAAAGAACTTGATCGAGATCTTCAATCTTGGAGTGGATCTCCTTCCAAGATGAATCCGACGGCTTCCTTCGAGTAATTTCTTCGTTCTCCTCTGTGTGTCTCCTTAGGTCATCCCCTAGGGTGTTTATATAGGCTTTGGAGCACTTTTCTTGGCCCACAAGTGGTCTTTTCCGAATAGAATTAGACTTGGGTTCGGCAAGGACGCGCCCGTGTGACACGCCCGTGTACGATAGCTTAGGCCGTGTTCGATTCTGCTCGTCACACACGGCCGTGTGGTCTGCCCGTGTGTGATAGTCCAGGCCGTGTTAATTTCTGAGGTAGGCCCATTTTGTCCCTTTTGGCCTGTTTCTCGTTCTTTTCGACTCCCTAAGCTCTCCTGAGTGTAAAATATGAAATTAAAGGATTAGGAGCATCGAATTCATCAAATCTAATGAAAATTCATCCAAAAAATAAGCCAAGCATGCGGTCAAAATATGTATTAATTATGGTTTATTATGAGTGTTAGCAAAGTTAAAAATAGTTGAAGGTATTGTTAACCGAAGCACTGATTCTGGGTCCAGTTTAAATTCAGAAAAGAATTTGTGAATTTTCAACGATGCATTATCGAACGGATTGGAATGTGTTTTAATATAAGAATGTAAAGTGATAGTTTATGCTTTCTGACGGGTAAAGTCACATGAAAGGAACTGTCTGATGGGTGATTTAGAGTCGGCCACTTTTTATGTGTGTGTTGAGAATTTGATGACATCGATTGTCCAACAAAAAATGTCATATGTTTCCTGATCCCAAGAGTTTAAAGTATCTAATGTCACAGAAGGATCTGAAATTAAAACAGCATAGATGGCTTGAACTATTGAAAGATTGTGACCAATTTTTGATTAACCTTCGGGAAAGCAGATATAGTTGCAAAGGCTTGAATGGAAAACCTTTGATTATTTTGTGAGTATTTTGTAACACCCCAAACCCGGTCAACACACCACGACCGAATCTGGCGTGCTACGGAGTGAAAACATTTTTGGAAACACAAGTTACCGATTAGATTTTATAAAACCCTTTTATCGTATACAGGAAAAAAACTTAGTAATAGGTGATGTTTAAGATTGTCTTATAGGTGTTAAGAAATTTGGGAAAACTCATGTTTTGGAAACCCATTTGTTAATACCAAATTTAGGAAAAAAACGTTTGATTTTGACTAAAAACGGTTGAGTGGAGAGTTTATCCATATGCCTTTGAAGTTGAGAGAAAGATTTAGAGTTTGTAAAATCGTCCAGGTTACCTCTAATTATGTTATGATCGTCGTTACCCGATGGTAACGTTTGAAAACCCGAAGAGATATAGTTTAGAAAACCTTGCATTTTACCGGTTAATTTTATCATATCCATAAATCCAACATGTAATTTATAAGCAGAATAAAATCAAGTGAAAATAAAACCAAAATAAACTTAGCGGCCTTATTACAAAACAAAAACCAAATTTAGGGAAAAATCAAATAAACTGAAATAATAAGTTAAAGTCGAAAACCCGAAAACAAATCTGCATGGCCACCCCGAGTCCTCCCCGGCTTCATATCCGCGATCTATGCCTCATCTGCAAAATGTAAGGGAAGGGGTGAGTCACCAAGACTCAGTGTATAAATCCCCAACCCGATAATTCAACCACTTACACAGATCATTAGCAAAACATGCAAATCATGCAACCCATAACCTAACCATCCAATCTCCTTTAACTACCCCGTGTGGTCAAAACCACTGGTGACCGAAGTCACAAATACATATGTATCAATGATGGGGCCAACCCATCGTGTGGTCAAAACCACTGATGACAATCCCGTAATATCATGTGGGGCTAACCCACTGTGGTACTAAACCACTGGGACGAGTCACAATAATCCATGTGTGGTCAAAACCACTGGTGACCGTAGTCACAAATATCAATCGTGTGGTCAAAACCACTGGTGGTCAAAACCACTGAGACTTAGTCACAAATCATATCAATAGTGTGGTCAAAACCACTGGTGACCGTAGTCACAAATCAACCGATGGGGCCAACCCATCTTGTGGTCAAAACCATCGGTGACAGTCCCGGATAAATCATCCCCCTCCTCTCATCAATCCCATCATCATCATGCTCATATCATACGTGTAATATCATGTATCATGCAATTAAGGCATAGCATAGCATTTAACAAGCCATGATGATGTATATCAAAAATCACATAGCAGAGGACTTACCTGGAATCCAAGCTCATGCCCATAGGGCAAAGTCACTAATATCAAAGGTTACACAGTAACATAATAAGCATCATATTTTTAGATCTAAATTCTTTCGGCTTAACCAGAAAATCCTGAAGGATATGTTGCCCAAATGTAACATTCACCTTAAACCGATTTGGTTACCAACCAAATCCCGAACCACGTGTTGATCTCTCTTGTAATTGGCTAAACCTTAATACACACAGATGGTTAGACTTCGGCTTTTGAATGATTAAGATACGGGTATTGAGATGTTAAACCGCTTACGTAGATCGACCACCAAAACCCGAAGGCTCACTTGTATTCGGCTAACCTCCTCCCTACAATCGGTTTCAACATACCATTAAGCATCCAAAGGCCATTCGGCCATAACATGAATCCCAAACCAAATTAGTTTGTCGCCCCTTACCTTGATGACTGCTTTGGCCTTTAAACACCACAGATCGGCACCCCCTATTGGTATTTATAGGTTTCGGCAAGAGATTCGGCTATGACTCACCAAGAGAGCTAATTCGGCACTTCAATGGAGACTAGATTACGTGAGTAAAGAAGAGAATGAGACTAAGGGGTATTCGGCCAAGGTTCTTGATGAAACCGAAAGAGAAACAACAAGCTTTCGGCTTTTGAAATAAAATAGAAAAGATGGAAGAAGGTGGAGTAGTATTGATTTCGGCAAAGAAAGATAAATGAACTTTCGGCACAAGGGGATTTAAAAGAAGAAAGTTGTCGACAGAAGAAAGGGGTGTTGGTTTCGGCTTTGAACAAAATAGAGGAAAAAGAAGTGAACAAGGTGATTTCGGCAAGGAGCAACAAAGGGTGAACCGAAAAGAGAAGAGAAGGTAGCTATGAGAGTTTCGGATTTGAGCAACAAGAAGGAGAAGAAGTGAACAATCGGCCAAGTGCCCAAAATTGCCAAAAGAGGAAAAGAAAGAAAAGCACTTAAGGCTCGGGTTTTAGCACAAAACGCAAGAAGAAAAGAAAACCATCTCAGCTAGCCGAAACACCCCCCTTAAACACCTATTGACATTCGGCTACACCAAAAGCTCCCCAAAATCGATAGCCTCCTTGCCCACAGTCCACCATTCGGCCAACTCTTCCCAAGTGAGTTTGAAATAATTCAAACTCCTAAATTTCCTCCCTGCCACCAGTTCAAATTAATTTGAACGAGTCAAATTCCACAAATTTCTCCTCTCCATCCATTCAAGAAAGTCCCACCTGAGCACTCCTCCTCTAGCTTGTGGGGTCAAAAAGAAATAGCAGGGAGTGAAATTCCTGCTGCTCGAACACAGGCACTCCCACCCTGCTTGTGGCGTCATTCCTTAGACACCTTAGTGGCGCCTCCTTGCCACTTTTCCACTGGTATTCTTGTGTTTAAAACTCCCAATAACTTCTTTTAACCCCTAACTCTCTTAGCTCCTTCTTCTTAAATACCCAAAACAGAATTTAAAGCCCTAACCTGTGCCTAACCCAGATTATAACTAGACCCCAGAACATGATAAATGAACATTGAAGACAATTCATCACATGAAACACCAAAAAATGCAAAACCCGATTTAAGGATGTTACAGCTTCTACCCCTTAAAAAATAATTTCGACCTCGAAATTACAGTCGAGAAGAGTTGAGGGTATTGCTTCCGCATCACATCCTCCTGCTCCCACGTAGCCTCCTCCGTGCCATGGTTCCGCCATAATACCTTCACCAGGAGTCTCCGACTTCCCTCGCAGAACTTTGACATCCCGATCTAAGATCTGCATGCAGTTCTTCCTCGAAAGACAAATGAGGACTCACCTCTATCTCCTCAATGGTACAACATGCGACGGATCTCGAGCGATAGCGCCTAAGCATGGAAACATGAAAGACGCGTCATGAATCTAACTCAATTCTCACGGGCAACTCAAGGCGATAAGCTACCGGTCCCACTCGCTTCAACATCAGATATGGCCCCATGAACCTAGGGCTTAGCTTGCCCTTCCGACCAAATCTCAATACTTTCTTCCAAGGCGATACCTTCAAAAGACCTTATCACCCACTACATACTCAATATCTCTGCGCTTAAGATCGGCGCGTAAGACTTACACTGTCTGACGCTTTCCTTAAGACGAGCCCGTATCGCCCTAACCTTATCCTCTGTTTTGTCACCAACTCTGACCCAACATCCGCGTTCACCCAATTCTGTCCAACACGTAGGAGTAGTGCGACATTTCCGTCCATATAGTGCCTCATACGAGTGCCATCTGAATACTCTCTTGATAACTATTGTTATAAGCGAACTCTGCCAATGGTAGATACTCCTCCCAACTACCGCTGAAATCCAGAACACAGCCCCTTAACATATCTTCCAAAATCTGAATTACCCTTTCGCATCGTCCCATCAATTCGCGGATGAAAAGCGTGCTAAAATCCAATCTGTACCCAAAGCTTGATGCAAAGCTTTCCAAAACCTCGACGTGAACCTGGGATCCCTTTCCGAGATAATGGACACTGGCACCCCATGCAACCGCACTATCTCTGCCACATATAACTTGGCTAATTTATGAAGCGAATAATCAACCCTCACCGGTATGAAATGAGCCGACTTAGTCAAACGATCCACTATAACCTGCATCGAGTCCTTCTTGCTAGGCATAAGGGAAGCCCACCGACAAAATCCATCGTAATCCTTTCCCACTTCCACTGTGGAATCTCTCTGCGCAACACTGATGGCAATGATGCTCGGCCTTAACTTTCTTTGGCATGTCAAACACTTGCTTACAAACTCGCCACTTCCCGCTTAAGACACAGCCACGGTGTTGTTCCCTCAAATCATGATACATCTTACTGCCTCCAGGATGCATAGCGTATGGGCTGCTATGAGCTTCCTGAAGAATCCGTTGTCTCAATTCAATATCCTTAGGCATACATACCTTCCCCTGAAATTGCAGTACTCCATCACTATCCAAGTTGTACCCCTCAGATTCACCATCCTGCACTTGTAACCTCCGAGCACTCAAAACCTCATCTGTCAGTTGTTTATCCTTAACCTGATCAATCCAAGACGGCTTTACTTGCAATTCTGCCAAAAGACTTCCATCATCATAAAGACTGAGGTGAGCAAACACCGCTCGCAAGTCAGCTATCACCTTACGGCTCAACGCATCCGCTACTACATTAGCCTTACCCGGATGGTACTCAATCGAGCAATCGTAGTCCTTCAACAACTCTATCCACCTTCACTGCCTCAAGTTTAAATCCTTCTGAGTCAAGAGGTACTTCAGACTCTTATGATCCGTATGCACTATCGACTTCTCCCCATACAAATAATGCCTCCAAATCTTCAAGGCGAAAACCACTGCAGCTAATTCTAAGTCATGCGTCGGATAGTTACCTTCATGAGGCCTCAACTGCCTAGATGCATATGCTACCACTTTTCCACTTTGCATCAGCACACACCCTAAGCCAGTATGTGATGCATCACAATAAACAGTGAATTCCTTTCCTGCCTCAGGCTGAATTAGAACCGGAGCTTCAGTCAGAATCTTCTCCAACTTGTCAAAACTCTCTTGTTGTTTCTCTATCCACACAAACGGAACCCCTTTCCTCAACAACTGAGTCAACGGTGCTGCGATCAAAGAGAAACCTTCCACGAACCTCCTGTAATATCCTGCTAAACCCAGAAAACTCTGAATCTCTGCAACCTACTTGGGTGGTTTCCAATCCAATACCGCCTCAATCTTACGAGGATCCACCCTAATTCCCTCAGCTGATACCACATGACCCAAGAAAGTTACCTCCTTATGCCAAAACTCGCACTTACTAAACTTGGCGTATGACTGCTTTTCCCTCAGAACTTGCAGAACTACTCGAAGATGCGCGTCATGATCCTCTTCAGATTTTGAGTACACCAAAATGTCATCTATAAACACTACGACGAACCGATCCAAATACGGCTGAAACACCCGATTCATCATGTCCATGAATGCTGCCGGTGCATTGGTCAAACCGAAAGGCATTACCAAAAACTCGTAGTGCCCATACCGAGTACGAAATGCCGTCTTATGAATATCAGCCTCCGTCACCTTGAGCTGATGATACCCCGACCTAAGGTCGATCTTAGAGAAAACCGATGCACCCTTGAGTTGATCAAACAAGTCGTCAATCCGGGGCAACGGATACTTGTTCTTGATTGTCAACTTGTTCAGCTGGCGGTAGTCTATACACATCCGCATCGTACCATCCTTCTTTTTAACAAAAAGCACTGGAGCTCCCCAAGGTGATACACTCGGTCGGATGAAACCTCTGTCCAACAACTCCTGAATCTGAGCCTTTAACTCCACTAATTCTTTCGGCGCCATCCTATATGGAGCAATAGATACTGGCGCAGTTTTGGGTAACAAGTCTATACCGAACTCAACCTCGCGGTCAGGAGGTATACCCGGGAGTTCCTCTGGAAAAACATCAGCAAATTCCCCTACAGTTCGGGCATTCTTCACAGCTGCATCTTTAACTTCCAAAGCACAAACATGCACCAAAAATGATTCACAACCCTTTCTAACCATTTTCTCAGCCTTCAGTGCAGAGATAACATTAGATAACTAATCTCTCCTATTACCTATCATCACCACCTCAACACCTTCCATGGTCTTCAACACCATGCGCTTAGTCATGGAATCCAAACTAGCTTGATACTTAACAAGCCAATCCATCCCGAGAATCGATCGAACTCCCCAAACGCATAGTTCCATCAAGTCACCGAAGCCACGACCCTTGAAGTTCTAGGGTACATCCCTATATAGTTTACTTACTTCTATAGAGTGACCTAGAGGGCTTATCACAGCCATCCTCCTAGAAGTAATCTCAGAGTCTAAGTTCATGGTTTCCACTATGCTACTAGCAACATACGAGTCGTCAAACCAACATCAATTAAAGCATTATAAGGTACTCCAAAATTAAGAACGTGTCGGCTTATGACGTCCGGTGTGTCGCCTCCTCTCGACGCCTCATTGCATAAACCAACCCAGCCGCTGTCTCGCCTCTGTACTCACCCGCACTCTCTACCCGATGCTCCACGACCCTACTACCGAGCCATTACCTCCCCTAATCCGAACCACGGCCTCTCTGTGGGCTGCTGATTATCCCTCCTAAACTGCATACGATTACGATCCTCGATCTCTCGATCTGCACCTAGCCGATCTCGTGGATAATCCCTAACTCGATGCCCCATCGATCCATACTCAAAGCATCCCCTGCTACCAGTCCAACATTCTCCCGCGTGAGACTTCCCGCATCGAGCACACTGCGGCGGCCATTGAGTATTAGCAGTAGCAGGCCTAGCAGCTTGATTTGGCCCACTATATCTAACCCTTTTCTGCTGGTTCCCAGAAAACCCAGATGATCCAGAACTCCTCTTATTCCAACCCCTATCCTGATTCCGCCTTACAGACTATTTTACCCCTTCAGCAACCTTAGCTTTCTCCACTAGAAAGGTAAATTCTCGTTCCTGCTGTGGGGCAATTATCATCCGCAACACGTCTCTCAGACCATCCTCAAATCTGACACAGCGCTCATGCTCGGTACCCACAATACCCCGAGCATACCGACTCAACCGAAAGAATTTTGCCTCATATTCTGCTACAGTCTTATTACCCTAGACTAAGTTCAAGAAAGCTCTGCGCTGCGCATCAACATAACTAGCCCCTATGTACTTCCTCTGATAGGTCGCCTAAAGAACTCCCAAGTGAGGTCATCTGCTATCGCTCCATCCCTAAACTGTGAGCCACCACTGATCGACTCATCTCGCAGCGAGAGATACTATGCCCTTGACTTTTCCTCACCGAAAAATCCGAGATAATCCATGATGCGTTACGTAGCCTCCAACCAATATTCCGTTGTACTAGGTGCCACACGGATACACCTCTAAATACCTCTCGCACCATTAGCCTTGAGTCACTTTCGGTCACGCATTTTTGAGCTCCGCCTCCTACTCCCGCACTCGCAACCCTCTCGAAGACTTCGCGGCCACGACCTATGACAACTGCGTCATTACCACCCGTCCGATCCTCGATATTTCGCGCGCTTCACACCGGTGACGGTGGTACCTCATTTTCGACCCATGTCCGAACCCTACCGGTTCCGGAGATCATCATCCTACCCCTACCTCGTCCCACGAGTGTTACGCCCACGCCCACGTGCACTCATATCTACCGATATATTCAAGCTGATTAAAAGTTTTGTGCGTTAGACTTTTGTTCCACTGTCTTTTAGAGCACAGTTTTTTTCTGAGAAGTTTTAATAAGGGGTTGTTTCGGGAGTACACATCATCCTATAGTTTATGTCTCTAAAGTAGTTCCTATTACTACTCAATCATGTCATCATCATAACCATACAATCATATCATCACAAGCAATAGTTCGGTAGTACTTACAGCGAATTGATGCTGCCGGAGACTCGGTGCCATGCTTTCACCACTGTACTTTTCTATAAAAGCCTTCCATAATCCTTTTTAAAACATTTTTGGGTTTCGGGCCCACAGCCGAGCTGTTGGACCTGGCTCTGATACCAAAATTGTAACACCCCAAACCCGATCAACACACCACGACCGAATCTGGCGTGCTACGGAGTGAAAACATTTTTGGAAACACAAGTTACCGGTTAGATTTTATAAAACCCTTTTATCGTATACAGGAAAAAAACTTAGTAATAGGTGATGTTTAAGATTGTCTTATAGGTGTTAAGAAATTTGGGAAAACTCATGTTTTGGAAACCCATTTGTTAATACCAAATTTAGGAAAAAAACGTTTGATTTTGACTAAAAACGGTTGAGTGGAGAGTTTATCCATATGCCTTTGAAGTTGAGAGAAAGATTTAGAGTTTGTAAAATCGTCCAGGTTACCTCTGATTATGTTATGATCATCGTTACCCGATGGTAACGTTTGAAAACCTGAAGAGATATAGTTTAGAAAATCTTGCTTTTTACCGGTTAATTTTATCATATCCATAAATCCAACATGTAATTTATAAGTAGAATAAAATCAAGTGAAAATAAAACCAAAATAAACTTAGCGGCCTTATTACAAAACCAAAACCAAATTTAGGGAAAAATCAAATAAACCGAAATAATAAGTTAAAGTCGAAAACCCGAAAACAAATCTGCATGGCCACCCCGAGTCCTCCCGGCTTCATATCCGCGATCTATGCCTCATCCGCAAAATGTAAGGGAAGGGTGAGTCACCAAGACTCGATGTATAAATCCCCAACCCGATAATTCAACCACTTACACGGATCATTAGCAAAACATGCAAATCATGCAACCCATAACCTAACCATCCAATCTCCTTTAACTACGCCTTGTGGTCAAAACCACTGGTGGTCAAAACCACTGGTGACCGAAGTCACAAATACATATGTATCAATGATGGGGCCAACCCATCGTGTTGTCAAAACCACTGATGATAATCCCGTAATATCATGTGGGGCCAACCCAACGTGGTACTAAACCACCGGACGAGTCACAATAATCCATGTGTGGTCGAAACCACCGGTGATCGTAGTCACAAATATCAATCGTGTGGTCAAAACCACCGTGGTCAAAACCACCGGGACTTAGTCACAAATCATATCAATAGTGTGGTCAAAACCATCGTGACCGTAGTCACAAATCAACCGATGGGGCCAACCCATCTTGTGGTCAAAACCATCGTGACATCCGGATAAATCATCCCCCTCCTCTCATCAATCCCATCATCATCATGCTCATATCATACATGTCATAATATCATGTATCATACAATTAAGGCATAGCATAGCATTTAAGAAGCCATGATGATGTATATCAAAAATCACATAGTAGGGGACTTACCTGGAATCCAAGCTCATACCCACAGGGCAAAGTCACAAATATCAAAGGTTACACAGTAACATAATAAGCATCATAATACTAATAAAGTGTGTAAGCTTTTACACACCTGACTATACGTAGATCTAGTAAAATCCCGAAACTACTCGACTCTAGCAAAATCCCGAAGCGTTGTTCCTCTTTCCTACAATCGACCAACATCATATTTTTAGATCTAAAGTCTTTCGGCTTAACCACAAAATCCCGAAGGATATGTCGCCCAAATGTAACACTCACCTTAAACTGATTTGGTTACCAACCAAATCTCGAACCACGTGTTGATCTCCCTTGTAATCGGCTAAACCTTAATACACACAGATGGTTAGCCTTCGGCTTTTGAATGATTAAGATACGGGTATTGAGATGTTAAACCTCTTACCTAGATCGACCACCAAATCCCGAAGGCTCACTTGTCTTCGGCTAACCTCCTCCCTACAATCGGTTTCAACATACCATTAAGCATCCAAAGGCCATTCAGCCATAACATGAATCCCAAACCAAATGAGTTTGTCTCCCCCTACCTTGATGACTGCTTTGGCCTTTAAACACCATAGATCGGCAGCCCCTATTGGTATTTACAGGTTTCGGCAAGAGATTCGGCTATGACTCACCAAGAGAGCTAATTCGGCACTTCAATGGAGACTAGATTATGTGATTAAAGAAGAGAATGAGACTAAGGGGTATTCGGCCAAGGTTCTTGATGAAACTGAAAGAGAAACAACAAGCTTTCGGCTTTTGAAATAAAATAAAAAAGATGGAAGAAGGTGGAGTAGTATTGATTTCGGTAAAGAAGGATAAATGAACTTTCGGCACAAGGGGATTTAAAAGAAGAAAGCTGTCGACAGAAGAAAGGGGTGTTGGTTTCGGCTTTGAACAAAATAGAGGAAAAAGAAGTGAACAAGGTGATTTCGGCAAGGAGCAACAAAGGGTGAACCGAAAAGAGAAGAGAAGGTAGCAATGAGAGTTTCGGCTTTGAGCAACAAGAAGGAAAAAAAGGGAACAATCGGCCAAGTGCCCAAAATTGCCAAAAGAGGAAAAGAAAGAAAAGCACTTAAGGTTCGGGTTTTAGCACAAAACGCAAGAAGAAAAGAAAACCATCTCAGCTAGCCGAAACACCCCCCTTAAACCCCTATTGACATTCGGCCACACCAAAAACTCCCCAAAACTGATAGCCTCCTTGCCCACAGTCCACCATTCGACCAACTCTTCCCAAGTGAGTTTCAAATAATTCAAACTCCTAAATTTCCTCCCTGCCACCAGTTCAAATTTGTCTGAACGAGTCAAATTCCACAAATTTCTCCTCTCCATCCATTCAAGAGAGTCCCACCTGAGCACTCCTCCTCTAGCTTGTGGCGTCAAAAAGAAATAGCGGAGTGAAATTCTGTTTGCTCGAACACTGAGCACTCCCACCCCGCTTGTGGCGTCATTCCTTAGACACCTTAGTGGCGCCTCCTTGCCACTTTTCCACTTGGTATTCTTGTGTCTAAAACTCCCAATAACTTCTTTTAACCCCTAACTCTCTTAGCTCCTTCTTCTTAAATACCCAAAATGTAATTTTAAGCCCTAACCTGTGCCTAACCAGAGATTATAACTAGACCCCACATGATAAATGAACATTGAAGATAATTCATCACATACAACACCAGTAAAATGCAGAACCCCGATTTAAGGATGTTACATATTTGGTACATGATTAATCTTATTTGATGACGGTTTGAATCTAGCTAAATTAGAAGCTAAGGCGATGTTTTCTTTACAAGATTGAGAACCTCAGGAATGTGATAGTGAATGGTAAACTAAACGAGTACAGTGTGAGACGACTTTTTATTCTGGATTTTTGTATCACCCCTTACCCATATTTGATGCTGGAACAAGGTACGAGTTTTACCAGACTCACATCACAAGCAATCACACAATTTGGAGTCGTAAAATTTGTGTCCAAATTAAAACCATCCAAAATAAATCACAAAGTCCCTTATACAAGCCTACGAGGCCCAAAACATGTATTGGAAGCTGTTCGGGACTGAATCGAGAACTTTAGAAATTTTTACAAAATTTGGAAAATTTTTGCTAGAAGCAGGGCTTACACGCCCGTGTGGTCCAAGGGACATGCCCTTGTGACCCTGAGACACGCCCGTTGTAACACCCCAATCCCGGCCTAGACGTTACGGCCGAATCTAGCGTGTCACATCAAAGTGCTTTTCAAAATCAAGGTTTGTTGGGAGATATCGTTTGAGTTAAAATCTATTTAGTTTTTATTTTTTTGGGGAAACAGTTGGTAAGTTATAAAAACAAACACTTAGTAAAACGATTACCATGTTTGCTACTGTTGGTTTAAAATCGCGGAAGCTACTCTATTTGCTATTATCTTGAAGTTGAAAATATGTATTTGCCTCGTAAAACAGTTATTAGTTATGAAAACTTGTTTGTATCCGTTTGGCAGTTTCAAAATAAGAAATTAAATGCCCTAATTAAAAGAAATTAAAAATCACCAGAGGCCTTATTACAAAAATATCGACCCAATATAAAATATTTAAATAACTACGTTTAAACAGACATCCTTGATCGTGTGGCCCCCTCCGAGTCCCTCGCAGCTCCAAATCGCCTAAGTTTGGGGCTTACCTGTACAGTTAAAAGAAAAGGGTGAGTTATGAGAACTCAGTGTGTAATCCCCCTATCACTCAATCAGTAATACATGCAGTAATAGTCTGGCCTGAGCCCTATTGAGCAACGGTGCAGTGTGGGCGTTAGCCCATTCTGATGTCGAATCGAAAGCAGAATACACGTTGGCCTAAGCCCAACACGATGGCGATGCTCGGTAACAAAAATGCAACAATGCAATCATGTAACCCATCCCAATCCAGCCAACACACCACCCGTACCAACCAACACACCATGTAGGGATAAAACCGACCCACCCAGCCAACAAACCAATATCGCACTCTGCATTCTGACACTAATCGGTGTTGCGGCAAAGAAGTCGCGAAGTAATCAAAATGGCTAAGAGCCGTAAACAGGATAGCTATAACGCCATGAGTACAGTAATATGATTACCACAAAGCCATAGGTAGTAGTAATATGATCGGCAAACAGCCATCAGTAACGGTAATATGACCGGCACAAAGCCATCAGTAGTAGTAATATGATTGGCACACAGCCATTAGTAACGGTAATATGATCGGTACAAAGCCATCAGTAGCATCGCGACAAAGTTTTGCCAAAGAATAGCGATATCGCGGCAAAGCTACCGATATGATGATCGCGGCAAAGGCGCCAAGTAATAGTATATGTGGCAAAGCCACTAGTAACAGTGATTGTGGCAGAGCCACCAATACAGTACTTCCTCCATACCGGTATCCCAACCCCATGCAGTATGTCGTGTATAAAAAATGCCATGCTCAGAATCAGTCATACAAATCACAGACAAATCAGTCATTTAAATCACAGACAGATCAGCCATTTACGTCACAGACAAATCCATCATTTACATCGCAGCCAAATCAATCATTTACCCTCGAGGGGCAAAATAGTCATTTTACCCTTTTGGGGGTATACCGGTCAATTCCTATAACAGAGGTATTACAATCATTTTACTTACAGGGGCATCACGGTCATTTTACACTACAGGGCATTATGGTCATTTTACCCTGCAGGGGCATTATGGTCATTTTACCCACCAGGGGCATTACGGTCATTTTACCCTATAGGGGCATTACGGTCATTTTACCCTACAGGGGCATTACGGTCATTTTACCATATAGGGGTCTTACGTTCATTTTACCCTACAGGGGTATTACGTCATTTTACCCTACAAGGGTATTACGGTCATTTTACCATACAGGGGTATTACGGTCATTTTACCCTACAGGGGTATTACGGTCATTTTACCCTAAAAGGGTATTACGATCATTTTACCCTACAGGGGTATTACGATCATTTTACCCTACAGGGGTATTACGGTCATTTTACCCTACGAGGGTATTACGGTCATTTTACCTACGAGGTATTACGATCATTTTACCTACGCGGGGTTTTATGATCATTTTACCTACTGAGGGTATTACGGTCATTTTACCTTACGGGGTATTACGGTCATTTTACCTACGGGGTACTACGGTCATTTTACCTACGACAGGGTATTACGGTCATTTTACCTACATGGGTATTACGTCATTTTACCCCTACGGGGTATTACGCTTATTTTACCCTACGAGGGTATTACGGTCATTTTACCCTACGAAATTATTACGGTCATTTTACCTGCGCAAGGTATTACGGTCATTTTACCTGCGAGGGTACTACGGTCATTTTACCCTATAGGGGTATTACGGTTATTTTACAACCTTCCCAAAGGTCTACGATCGCCTCGGCGTCTGCACAATCCATCCGGTCAAAATAAAGTAAATGGGCTCAAAGCCCAATACTCGGCCCAAATGGGCCCACACGCTCGTGTGGCCCATTTGGCCCAAATTCAATCTCGGCTATGCGAACTTCATAGCCCAATCCAGTTTTTGTTAATTTTCAAAAATTTTATCCGTGTGGGGCCTACGAGCCCTTTAGAACCATACGGCCTATTTCGGCCCAACGAGGCCCATAACGGTCCAAGTGCATGAGAACCCTCGTAGTGGCCTCTTCAGTCTACCGCCCACGGTTGTGGGCTCGATTTTACCACCCAAGCGATCGCACGCTCGCGAGGCCTCAAATGCCGAAGTTTCGGCTTTTCGGCTTTTGCCTATTCACTGCAGAGATAGTGTGATTACACACCTTTTTGCGAACACTTGATCAAACTCTTGAGCACCAACCTACATTCATCACATTTCTCCATCAGTCCCTTTTGAACAAGACCAATACTTAATAAATCTTTTCACTATTATACTAATCAAAGAGACTCTAAACCCCTACCTTGATCAATCAACAAAAGGCCACACTCCTAATCTGTTGCCAGAGATCATCCACTAGGCCTTAGGGAAACCCTGCATAAGAATCGAATCTTGTCAAACACCCATTCAAACAAATAGTTTAAGCTAAACGAGTCCTCACTTACCGACAGCGCAAAGTCAATAATTGAAGAGAAAAAAAATAATCGGCCTACACCCCCTTTAAGGGCCGAAATTGAAAGTACTAAGAATGATGGAGATAAAATGGGGCAACGGTACTCCTATTTGAAAATGGCAGAAAACATATGATGTTAGAAGAAGGAAGGGCCCTTAACGTTAAGGAGAAACCAGAAGAAAAACCAAGAGCACTTACCCTTTTTGTCAGAAGACTTTTGTAAGCCGATACGATAATACCACTAAGAGAACAAGAGAATATTCGGCCAAGTATCCCAAGAGAGAAGGACGAAGAACAGGGTTCAGTATTCGACAAGCGTTAGAAAAAGAATGTAAGAAACTATTGAAAGGGAAGGAGAATGAGAATGGAAGAGAGGAGAAGAGAAAAGTAAAGATTCGGCCAGAGAATGTGGAGAGATTAAGAGCACTCAGAGAGTATACGGTTAAGAACAAAAAGAGAAGGAGCAAAGTTCAGCTTTTGGCACATAATGGGATTGAAACAAGGTAAGGCCAACAATAAAAATGCCTATTCGGCCAAAAAGAAAAATGACAACAAAATCGACTAGAAGAGAAAAGAAGAGGCAAGAGACCATAATCCCCAAAAACCAACAGAATACCGAAAATGCTCCCTCTTTTCCCCCATTAGTCGTATTTTTCTCAGGCCTTAGAGTCCCATTCGGCCACAACTCCCCTTACATTCAAATTCCTTGAAAATCTCCACAAATCACTCCCCTTATCCCTCCTTGATATCATCCATAACAACTCCAAGACAAATTCAAACTTCACCTGGCAGAGTTCCAGTCCAAATCCACTTCTCCTGCTGCAAGGAAATAAAATAAATATTCTTTACATGCCAAAGGATTCGAACACAAGCTCTCACATCAGCCATTTCACGCCACTTGCCACTAAGCCACAATCTCCTATTGTGTCATAATTTAACCGCAACAATTTAAAAGCCCTCTATCTAGGTCCCAAGGATTTTATACTCTAAAATAAAATTTTTGCCAAAGCCCAGGTTTGAACCAAGGACTTCTCAGACACTCCCAAACACTGCTAAATCACTCAACCACTGAAGCAGACAGTCAATTGTGTTATTTCCTTGCACACATAAACTTTTATGTGTTCCCACGCTTAAGACCTATTTCCTTCTAGGCCTAAATTCGAGGTGTTACAATTCACCCCTCCTTAAAGAAATTTCGTCCCCGAAATTTCCAACTGTCAGAATAGTCGCACCATACAGACTTCACCATGACGCTTTCGCTGCGTACTCTGATGTCAAAACATTATTACAACCTCTTGAACCACGTTCACGTGTGTCTCTTGTGCCCATTGTCTATTCGTGTTTTATCAGAACTAACAATTTTATGCAGATCGAAGTTTCACTACAGTTTTCAGTTTCCTATAGTTCCAGTTTGCTCTAGCTAGAGTGGTATGGTCTAATTTCTAAAGTAGTCACAGTATTTCCTAACTTACCGTATTTCAATTTCTAAACAGACAAAAGTATTCAGAAAACTTACGGATTCAGCGCTGGAGACTCGGTGTGCCACACTTTTTAGAAGAAGTATCTCAAAACACTTCACATATTCGAAAACAACCTTTTGAAATCCAAAAATTTGAAATCCATTCCACAGCCGAGTTTTGCAACCTGTCTCTGATACCACTAAATGTAACACCCCAAACCCGGCCTAGACACTACGGCCGAATCTGGCGTGTCACATCGAAGTGCTTTTTGAAATCAAGGTTTGTTAGGAGAAATTGTTCGAGTTAAAATCCATTTAGTTTTTATTTTTTGGGGAAACAGTTGGTAAGTTATAAAAACCAACACTTAGTAAAACGATTACCATGTTTGCTACTGTTGGTTTAAAATCGCGGAAGCTACTCTATTTGCGGTTATCTTGAAGTTGAAAATATGTATTTGCCTCATAAAATAGTTATTAGTTGTGAAAACTTGTTTGTATTCGTTTGGCAGTTCCAAAATAAGAAATTAAACGCCCTACTTAAAAGAAATTAAAAATCACCAATTGCCTTATAACAAAAATATCGACCCAATATAAAATATTTAAATAACTACGTTTAAACAGACATCCTTGATCGTGTGGCCCCCTCTGAGTCCCTCGTAGCTCCAAATCGCCTAAGTCTGGGGATTACATGTACAGTTAAAAGAAAAGGGTGAGTTACGAGAACTCAGTGTGTAGTCCCCCTATCACTCAATCAGTAATACATGCATGCGATAATACCGGCTCGAGCCATGTTCGATAACGATGCGATGTGGGCCTTAGCCCATTACAGTATCAGAATCAGAAATAGAATACACGTAGGCCTAAGCCTAATACAGTGATAGTATTAGTAACATAAATGCAACAATGCAATCATGCAACCCATCATAATCCAGCCAACACACCAATCGTACCAACCAACACACCATGTAGGGATAAAATCGACCCACCCAGCCAACACACCAATCGTACCAACCAACACACCATGTAGGGATAAAATCGACCCACCCAGCCAACACACCAATATCAGCACCGGTTGCGGCACTAATCAGTATTGTAGCAAAGCTGCCAGTAATCAGAATGGCTAAGAGCCATAAACAGGATAGCTATAATGCCATGAGTACAGTAATATGATTGGCACAAAGCCATCGGTAGTAGTAATATGATCGGCACGCGGCCATCAATAACGGTAATATGTTTGGCACAAAGCCATCAGTAGTAGTAATATGATCGACACACAACCATTAGTAACGATAATATGATCGACACAAAGCCATCAGTAGCATCGTAGCAAAGCCGCCAAAGAATGGTATCACAAAGAAAGTCGCCAAGAACAATATCGCGACAAAGTCGCGGTAACAATATATGTGGTAAAGCCACGATGCTGATGATTGTGGGCGGTGCCACCAAGATCGATTTCCTCCATAACGGTATCCCAACCCCATGCAGTACGTCGTGTATGCAAAATGCCATGCTCAGAATCAGTCATAAAAATCACAGACAAATCAGTCATTTAAATCACAGACAGATCAGTCATTTACGTCACAGACAAATCGATGATTTACATCGCAGCCAAATCAATCATTTACCCTCGAGGGGAAAAATAGTCATTTTACCCTTTTGGGGGTATACCGGTCAATTCCTCTAACAGAGGTATTACAGTCAGTTTACTTACAGGCGCATCACGGTCATTTTACCCTACAGGGGCATTACGGTCATTTTACCCTACAGGGGTATTACGGTCATTTTACCCTACAGGGGCATTACGGTCATTTTACCCTACAGGGGTATTACGATCATTTTACCCTACAAGGGTATTACGGTCATTTTAATCTACAGGGGTATTACGTCATTTTACCCTACAGGGGTATTAAGGTCATTTTACCCTACAGGGGTATTACGGTCATTTTACACTACAGGGGTACTACGGTCATTTTACCCTACAGGGGTATTACGACCATTTTACCCTACAGGGGTATTACGGTTATTTTACCTATAGCAGTACTACGGTCATTTTACCCTACAGGGGTATTACGGTCATTTTACCCTGCAGGGGTATTACGGTCATTTTGCCCTATAGGGGTATTACGGTCATTTTACCCTACAGGGGTATTACGGTCATTTTACAAGCTTCCCAAAAGGTCTACAGTCGCATCGAGCGACAAAGACAATCCATTTGGTCAAAACAGTTTAAATGGGCTCAAAGCCCAATACTCGGCCCAAATGGGCCCACACATTTGTGTGGCCTATTTGGCCGAAATTCAATCACGGCTATGCGAACTTCATAGCCCAATCTAGTTTCTGCTACTTTTCGTAAATTTTATCCGTGTAGGGCCCAGGAGCCCATTGTGCCCACACGGCCCATTTTGGCCCAACGAGGCCCATAACGGCCCAAGTGCACGAGAACCCTCGTGGTGGCCTCTTCAGTCTGTCGCCCATGGTAGTGGGCTCAATTTTACCACCCGAGCGATCGCACACTTGTGAGGCCTTAAATGCCGACGTTTCGGCTTTTCGGCTTTTGCCGATTCACTGCGGAGATAGTGTGATTACACACCTTTTTGCGAACACTTGCACAAACTCTTGAGCACCAACCTATTATACTAATACTTAATAAATCTTTTCACTATTATACTAATCAAAGAGACTCTAAACCCCTACCTTGATCAATCAACAAAAGGCCACACTCCTAATCCGTTGCCAGAGATCATCCACTAGGCCTTAGGGAACCCTGCATAAGAATCGGATCTTATCAAACACCCATTCAAATGAATAGTTTAAGCTAAACGAGTTCTCACTTACCGATAGCGTAAAGTCAATAGTTGAAGAGAAAAAAAAATAATCGGCCTACACCCCCTTTAAGGGCCGAAACCGAAAGTACTAAGAATGATGGATATAAAATGGGGCAATGATACTCCTATTTGAAAATGGCAGAAAACATATGATGTTAGAAGAACGAAGAGCTCTTAACGTTAAGGAGAAACCATAATAAAAACCACGAGCACTTATCATTTTTGTCAGAAGACTTTTGTAAGCCGATACGATAATACCACTAAGAGAACAAGATAATATTCAGCCAAGTATCCCAAGAGAGAAGGACGAAGAACAGGGTTCAGTATTCGACAAGGGTTAAAAAAAGAATTTAAGAAACTATTGAAAGGGAAGGAGAATGAGAGTGGAGGAGAGGAGAAGAGAAGAGTAAAGATTCGGCCAGAGAATGTGGAGAGATTAAGAGCACTCAGAGGGTATACGGTTAAGGACAGAAAGAGGAGGAGCAAAGTTCGGCTTTTGGCACATAATGGGATTGGAACAAGGTAAGGCCAACAATAAAAATGCCTATTCGGCCAAAGAAAAAAAAATAACAACAAAATCAACTAGAAGAGAAAAGAAGAGGCGAGAGACCACAATCCCCAAAAACCAACAGAATGCCGAAAATGCACCCTCTTTTCCCCCTAGTCGAATTTCACTCAGGCCTTAGAGTCGCATTCGGCCACAACTCCCCTCACATTCAAATTCCTTGAAAATCTCTATAAATCACTCCCCTTATCCCTCATTGATATCCTCCATAACAACTCCAAGACCAATTCAAACTTCACCTAGAAGAGTTCGAGTCCAACTTCACTTCTCCTGCCGCAAGGAAATAAAATAAATATTCTTTGCATGCCAAGGGATTCAAACCCAAGCTCTCACATCAGCCATTTCACGCCACTTGCCACAAAGCCACAAGCTCCTCTTGTGTCATAATTTAACCGCAACAATTTAAAAGCCCTCTATCTAGATCCCAAGGATTTTATACTCTAAAATAAAAATTTAGCCAAAGCCTAGGTTTGAACCCAGGACTTCTAAGACACTCCCAAACACTTCTAAATCAGTCAACCACTGAAGTAGACAGTCAATTGCGTTATTTCCTTGCACACATAAACTTTTATGTGTTCCCACACTTAAGACCTATTTCCTTCTAGGCCTAAATTCGGGGCGTTACACCCGTGCTTTAGACCGTGTCCAAATTACGGTGATCTCTGTCTTGTGCCACATGGTTGTGCCACACGCCCATGTGCTAGGTCGTGTAGCACACATGGCTGAGACACACGCCCGTGTCTCTGCCCGTGTGCTCAATTCTGGACATTCTATTTTGCAACAATTATGATGCAGGGGACACACGGCCAGAACACATGCCCGTGGGGCAGACCGTGTGTCACACACGACCTAGACACACGCCCGTATGTCTACCCGTGTGGAAAAAAATAAGGCTATTTACCAATCCATTTGCCACCTTTATTCACGCATACACTCACGTCCATTCAAAGGCACATAACATTACATACTTAGGAGACCAAAGCATCCACATTCATGGTTAAAATATATCAAATTTATATGTTTATCCAACATATTCACTACATTTATTAAACCCTAAATCAAACATACAAATCCCACATTCATTAGGCTTCATTCAATTACTATCTAGTTACCAAATTATACTGAAATTCCTCATCTCATCAATAGGTCAAAATTCCAACATTACACAATCATGCCATAAATCACATTTCCAAATATTTCACATTCACCAAGCATACCACGATCATATCACCATAGACATTGACACATATACGAATATACTTAGGCTTACAACCATGTTGCCAACATAAGCCAACTTACATGGCCAAATAGCAAACAAGCCTTTGACGATTACAAGCCACCATATTGACTACAATCGTAAAGACACATATAACCAATTGACTTAGTCCCAATACATGCCATAACTCAAAATACTTGAATTTATATATACCCAAAATGGTAGCTTGATAGTGTGATAGGATCTCCGGCGATCTCCAACTCGAGCTAGCTTATTAGCCCTATAAGACATGGAAAAGGAAGGGGGGTAAGCTATATAGCTTAGTAAGTTCATATGCAAATAATAAACAACATTAATTATACATTGTCATATGAATAACATGACATATATTAACATAAATGTCATTAAACTTCATGAGCATAACTTACTCAATCATACTAATAACATAACTTATACTAACATAAATGACATTAAGCTTAATGAGCACATCTTGCTCAGTCATAAGAATAACATATCATTTACCACAATCAACAAACCGTTTCAAGCCTCACCTAAAACATACACATTAATTATGAGCATTTACATTTCAAGCATATACTCTTTCATCTTTCAATTGCCTAAACTCTTATCTTTCCATGCTTCCATAATTATTTTAATAGGCATTTTTTCCAATCTTTCCTTTATCTCATACCCGATAAATCACAATTTGCATGAATACAACATGCTATATCATAACTCAATCTAGCCTGAAAGCCAATCACAAAATCGTCAATCAAATTTACTATGTATTTCATACATCACAAGTATAGACCCATAATCACAAGGTTTTCACAAAATTATTCTCGTGGAAATCATGAACTCACAATTTCATGAAGTCAATGCTTATAAACTTTACGTACATACCAGTACCAATTCGTAATACTCACAAACTTTTTCTCTTCTTTGACATACTCGTTGAATTTCTCGTTGAACCGTTTAGAATACTAAAGGATACTCGTGAATCTAGTACATACAGTACCGTACCAATGATTTCAAAAACGTAAAAGTCATTAAAAATGAGGCTAGAACGGACTTACAATCGTACTTGGAAACTTGAAAAAGCCTAGCTATGTCTTCTCCATGCAAGTTTCGGCCATGAGGAAGAAGATGGACAAAAATTGGCTTTTTAATTCATTTAAATACCAAATTACTAAAATGCCCTTAATGAAAAACTTTGTAAACATACCTAACCATGTCCATTTTTGTCCACCAAATTAACCTATGGTCTAATTACCATTTAAGGACCGCCGATTTAAAATCTCATAGCAATTAGACACCTCTAACATATAGAATTCAAGTTTTGCCCTTTTTGCAATTTAGTCCTTTTGACTAAATTGAGTGCCCAAACGTCAAAATTTTCGAACGAAACTTTCACAAAACAATTCCATAAAATTTTAGACCATAAAAATATAATAAAAAATGAATTTTACTATGTCAAATTTGTGGTCCCAAAACCACTGTTCCGACTAGACTCAAAATCGGGCTGTTACAATTTCAGGTCAGACTTGATGACTGTTATTATTATTCTGAGATAAAAATTGTGCACTGAGTAATTCAGAGCTTATGCAGAAAATTTTGTACGAAGCTCATTAGTAGCTCGTTTGTTCATTCAGGGAGTAATGAAATGTACAATTATTTAAAATAGATGTTCTAGTGATCGAGTATGTAACACGATAGATTAGTTGAGTTATATCTTTCAGAGACTATCCGATCTAAAATCGTACAAGGAGTAAAAGTGATTCATGGCAGTTTAGAATCCACTTCAGATTGTCAGGAAACATATGTGAATTTGAAACATGAGGATATGAAATTCCCGTTTGACGATAGCATGCTTCCGAAAGTATTGCCTTGGAAAAAGAATCAAAATGTGTTTTGTGTATCTATGTTGCGATGGTATCGATTGGACTCTCTAAGTATGAATTCTCCGATAGGGATTATGATTCTGCCGATGTGTTGTATAACAGAGAATCGATCAAAATTTTGACACGAAAGATTAAAAAGTAAGGAAATAAAAGCATAACCTTAGTGAGAGTTCTTTGGTAGTGCCAGAAGATAGAAGAGTCTACGTGGGGATCGAATTTAGATTCTGATAAGATTTTCGGGGACGAAAATCCCCAAAGGGGGAGAGTTGTAACAGCTCGATTTTGGGTCTAGTCGGAACAGTGGTTTCGGGAACACAAATCTAACGAAGAAAATTTTATTTTTATTATATTTTTATGGTCTACAGTTTTATGGAACGATTTTGTGAAAATTTCATTCGAAAATTTTGACGTTTGGGCACTCAATTTAGTCAAAAGGACTAAATTGCAAAAAGTGCAAAACTTGAATTCTATATGTTAAAGGTGTCCAATTGCTATGAGATTTTAAATTAGAGGTCCTTAAATGGTAATTAGACCATTTGTTAAGTTGGTGGACAAAAATGGATATGGTTTGGTATGTTTCTAAAGTTTTTCATTAAGGGCATTTTAGTAATTTGGTAATTAAAATGAATTAAAAAGCCAAATTAAAAGCCAATTTTTGTCCATCTTCCTCCCATGGCCGAATTTTACAAGGGGAAACCATGGCTAGGGTTTTTAAAGCTTCCAAGCTCGATTGTAAGTCCGTTGTAGCCCCGTTTTTAATGATTTTTATGTTTTTGAAATCCTTGTTACATGATCTATCTATTTCGACGACCAATTTGAAGAGATGTCAAAGTCTAAAATTTTACCCATGTTGAACAAATATGTATTTTGATGTTTGATGGTAGAAAATGCATGTTTGTTGTTTGTTAAACGACTTTTGCTAAGTGATTTTCGGTAAAAATGCCTAAAAGCACCTGTTTGTAAAAGTTGTAAAATGAGTAGAAAAGTGTGATCAAATGAGAAATGTGGGCTGTTATGAGCATGATATAGGTTCGGCTAGGCTTGGGATTTGAAGAAATTCAATGAAAATCATTTTACAAGCCTAGGGACTAAATTGTAAAAATGAAAAACTTTAGGGGCAAAAATATAATTTTTTCAATAATGTGATTTTGGGCTGATTTGAATAGTATAATGATTAAATAAGTTAAATTTGATATTATAGATCGAGAAAAAATGATGTTCGGAGTTAGAACGAGGGAAAAACGAGTATTTAACGATTAAGTCCTTTTTGCAGTTTTTATGTCGAGGTAAGTTCGTATGTAAATAATACAATGTTATATTTTTATTTTAATGTTTTGATATTGCATGAAATGTATGATTGATTCTATGAGCATATTCGCCAAAGTTCCGGCAAGAGAGAAATCTCGATTGAACCTTAGGAATATATTAGGATACAAGTGACATGTCACTAGGAACCCATATAATTATGTGATTTATGTGTCCCGGGTGCTGGTCTAGTATGTCCTACCGATGGCTGGGTATACCAGCATATGTTGCGGATACCTTACAGCTTGTGTGAGCAGCACTGCGTAGCTACATCTCGACTGACAGCTTGTGTGAGCAGGCCCGAAGATAGCTCTAGAGCTAGCCTATATGTGTTATGAGATTTTCGGTAGCACTGGCTACATATGTGGCACTTATGTGAAAAGTTTTCTATGTATCCGATAGCATTCCAAGTGGTTCAATGGGTATGTCAAGTATGAGAAAGTACGTGATTATGTTACGAGTTGGTACAAGTATGTACAAAAAACTCAAAGGAAATAGATTCAGTATATGATGATCTACTAGTAAGAATATGATTGAGTAAGTTATGCTCATTAAGTTTAATGACATTTATGTTGATATATGTTATGTTATTCATATGATGAGTTGTTGGTAAGAATGTGATTGAGTAAGTTGTGTTTATGAAGTTACAATGACATTTATGTTAATATATGTTAAGTTACTTATATGCCAGATGTATGAATAATGTTTTGCATTATTTGCATATGAACTTACTAAGCTATATAGCTTACCCCCTTCCTTTCCCATGTTTTATAGTGTCATTGAGCTAGCTCGGATTGGAGCTCGCCGGAGATCCTATCACACTATCAAGCTATCACTTTGGGTATTGATGAATTCAAGTATTTTAAGTCTATGTCACGTATAGGGACTTAGTCATTTTGTTAAATGTTTCATTGTGATCGTAGCCATTGTGTTGGCTTGTGATTGTCAAAGGCTTATTTTGATTATTGGCCATGTAGATTTGTTTATTTGGGCTATCATGGTTCTAAGCCTATGTATATATATATGTGTGTGTTAATGTCTTTGGTGATATGGTCATGGTATACTTGGTGAATGATAGAAATGTGGTTTATGACATGAATGTGAAATGTTTGGCAATGTGGTTTATTGATGAGATGATAAATTGGTGTACAATTAGGTACCTTGAAAGTAGTCAATTGTGGCATAATAGTTGTTGTGAGTATGATAGATGTTGTTATTCTGTTGGCCATAATTGTGGATGTTTTGGTTGCCTAAGTATGTTATGTTTGTGCCTTGAATTGGTGTAAGTGTATGTGTGAATAAGGGTCGCAAATGGATTGGTAAATAGCCTTTATTTTGTCCACACGGGTAGACACATAAGCGTGTGTCTAGGTCATGTGTGACACACGGTCTGCCCCACGAGCATGTGTTTTGGCCGTGTGTTCCATGCACCTTAATTGTTGCAAAACAGAATATCTAGAATTGAGCACATGGGCAGAGACACGGGCGTGTAGCACGGTCGTGCGATACAAGTCAGAGAGCACCTTAATTTGAACACGGTCTGTAGCACAGGCATGTCCGAGGGTCACACAGGCACGTCCTTGGACTACACGGGCGTGTGAGCCCTGCATCTAGCAAAAATTTTCTAAGTGTTGTAAAATTTTCTAAAGTTCTCGGTTTAGTCCCAAACCACTTCCAATACATGTTTTGGGCCTCGTAGGCTCGTAATAGGGACTTCATCATCGAATATGAATGGTTTTAATTTGTACGCAAATTTTATGACTCAAAATCGTGTGATTGCTTGTGATGTGAGTCTGGTAATGCCTCGTACCCTGTTCTGGCATCGAATACAGGTAAAGGGTGTTACACAAGGTACCAATTCCACAAACTTCATAATATGGTCATTCACATATCCATCCAAGAACTCGATATCAACCATATATTCACACATAAACACATAACCAAATCCACCAAATTAAACCAAATCTCATGGCTATATTTACAAACCAACACATATACATTTACAAGCTATTATAAATGACAAAAATCTTTATCAATCCATAATCAAAATGACTCAAAATACCTATACATGCCATATACTCAAAACATAGTTTCAAAAGTACCAAACAGTCAGTGGATAGTGTGGCGAAGTCTCCGACGATCCCCGAATCCGAGATAGCTTTGAAATCACTATAAAACATGGAAAAGCAACAAAGTAAGCTATATAGCTTAGTAAGCTCGTATGTTAACAATGAGCAACTATCATCATTTATTAATCATTCA
Organism: Gossypium sturtianum; assembly: GCA_025698515.1. Taxonomy (NCBI): domain Eukaryota; kingdom Viridiplantae; phylum Streptophyta; class Magnoliopsida; order Malvales; family Malvaceae; genus Gossypium; species Gossypium sturtianum. The sequence goes on from CM046950.1 coordinate 129,212,771, forward strand.
TATAATAGAAAACAATGTGAAACAATTCTCTTAAATCTAAAGCTATCAAATGATCATTCATATAACTTACCAAGGAACTCATCAATTTCATAGTTTTCAATACTCAAATCATTTCCTTACGTACATGTACCATCTCGTATCAATCTCATAATCAACCATATTCTTCTTTTACCCGTTGAACCATTCGGAATAGAAATTGGATACTCAAGGTCTCACACGATAAGTACCTATACCATGGCCCAAAGCCAAATCAAGGTAACTTATCTGAAATTTTGATATCATGGCCCGAAGCCAAATCAGCCGATATGCATGGCCCGGAGCCAAATCGGTGTATCTCGCACCCAAAGTGCTAATAACATGGCCCGAAGCCAATTCAAAGTATACCTAATGACATGTCACTAGCATCCTAAACTATTCCTATGGTTTAACCCAGATTTCCAACTGTCGAATCTTCGTTAAATCATTTACAAACTCGTTTGTAATCACATAATCACAATTCATGCTATATCGAAGCATATAAAATACATTTGAAACGAAATTATAACATACGAACTTACCTCGAATGTTAAAACGGCGAATCAAGTCGATTAGTCGATAACTTTATTTTTTCCCCGATCCAAGTCTGTATTTCACTTTTCTTGATCTAAATATATTCAAAATTAACTTATTTAATCATCTATTCATTCCATTTAGTCCAAAACACTCTTTAAGGCACATTTACACTTTTGCCCCTAAACTTTCACATTTTCACAATTTAGTCATTATTTCATAAAATCGCAAATTAATGAAATTCCAATTATCATGCTAGCCAAATTACTATAATACCCCTAGCAGCCCATATTTTTCATTTATTTCACATTTCAATCACAAAGTTTCAACATTTCTCAATTTAATCCATATTTTACATTTTCACTAAAAATCACTTAACAAAACTTGTATAACTCACAACCAATATTCATAATCTATCATCAAACATCGAAATACTCATGTATTCATCAATGGCATCATTTAAAATCTTTAATAGTTTTGCAAAATAGCCCCTAGGCTAGCTAGTTCTAGATGCAACGATCTCAAAAACATAGAAATCATTAAAAACTGAGTCAAAATCACTTACCAATTTAGCTTTGCAAGTGTCGAACCCTAAAAAAACTTCTATGGTTTCTTCTTCTTTGTATTTTCAACTAATGAAGATGAATACATGAAATTTTATGCTTTTGTTTTATTTAATTATAACTTAATTATCTTTTACCAATTTAACCTTAACTGTTATTCATTAAAAACCTATAATGCATGCCCATCTTTGTCCAATCACAATTAAAATGGTCTAATTACAACATAAGGACCTCCTCTTTTAAGATCCATAGCTATTAGGCACCTTTAGCTAATAGAACATCACTTTTGCACTTTACGCGATTTAGTTTTTTTTCTCAAATTGGCATTTTAAACGATAAAATTACTGAACGAAACTTTCACACAATCATTCAATCATGTTGTAAACCTTAGAATAATAATAAAATAAATATTTTGACATCGGATTTCTGGTCTCGAAACCACTGTTCCGATTTGACCAAAAACGGGCTGTTACAGAAACATTCAATTAGCGAAGGGTGATCTAAGGGAGTGGAAGAGGACTCACCTCTAGCGCGTTTAGGTATGGGACGCTTACGGGATGTACAGAGAGGCATGTTATCAAAGGATTGGTAGAATAAGGTTTAAAGGGTCGGTTTAAAAAAGTGTACCTGCAGAAGAAAATAGTAATATGAATAGATGATATCCCCAATAGCAGCAAATGCAAAATTAAAAAAAAAATTGGTGGATGTAATGAGTTTTTTTTAGTTATTTTTTTTATAAAAACCTAAAAAAATAGCATACAATATCTATAAAAATATACCTAAAAGGACTAACCCCCAACTATGTTCTTTTAAAACTAATATATATAAAAAATAAAAAATTTAAGAAGTTTAGGGTTTACCTTAAAAATGTTAGAAATGAGGAAAATATGGGGACTTTTGGTAGCAAACTTGTTGAAAATGAAGTGGGAGGCATGTGGAAGACAAGATTAAGTAAAAAAAATGAAGAAAAATGGTGGAAAGTGGGATTAGAGAAGTAGGGACCGAAAATGGGGGAGGGTGGGGTTGAGGAAGAAGATGAGACTTTTAAAGCAATAGGGTTATCTGTTTTTTTTAAAAACGCTGTTGGGATATATATATGCCTGCATCTACCAATACTTGTCCTCTTCTACCAGTAAAAGTCTACAAGTTTTGATAGATGTTTACTTCTATTGATATCTCATGAACACAAACCCAGAAATACCATTTTGGCACAATTCTACCGATACATCCTATGTACTACCGAAACAACTAATCAAAAAATGAAAAATTACAGGGAAAAATGTACAAAAAAACAAATAGATAACATAGGTAAAATTAAATAATACCATGTTTAAACAAATTTCTACAGAAAAATCATGTAAAAATATGCTTGAGTGCAATCAAAAGGTGAAAAATACATTTACTAATGTATTCAAATTTTGATCTAGGATTAAAATATGTCTAACTTAATTATATCACCTATTAACAATATTTCAAACAAGGAATTTACAAGTTTACAAGTATAAGAAAGTAATGTACACAAAGCATGCATAAAAAAAAACAAGTGTCCAAGAATGTCAAAAAGATTATACAAGAAGCTTATGAAGACATGTTCATTAGTCCTAACTCTCCCCTAATTATCCAAAATCTCTCATTATCTAAAGGCTTTGTAAAAATATCGGCTATTTAATGTAAAGTATCTACAAACTCTAGTACTATGTCACCTCTTTGCATATGATCTCTAATGAAATGGTGTCTTATTTCTATGTGCTTTTTTCTAGAGTATTGGATGAGATTTTTGGTTAAGAAAATAGCACTAGTGTTATCACACCTTATAAGAATGTGGTCCATATCAATTCCATAGTAAACTAATTGTTGCTTTATCCAAAGAATTTGAGAACAACAACGACCTACGGCAACATATTCTGCTTCGGTTGTGGACAAAGCTACACTATTTTGTTTTTTAGAGAACCAAGAAACAAGCATGTTTCCTAAGAATTGACATGTTTCGAAGTGCTTTTTCTATCCAACTTGCATCCTCCAAAATCCGCATTGGAGAAAGCATGCAAACTAAATGATGAATCTTTGGGATACCAAAGTCCTAGGTTTGGAGTGTCCTTAAGGTACCTAAAGATTCTCTTAATGGCATGTAAATGTGACTCCTTAGGCAATGATTGAAATCTAGAGCATAAACAAACACTAAACATTATATCTGGTCTACTTGTGGTAAGATAAAGCAATGAGCATATCATAGACCTATAAAATTTAGTGTCAACACATTTACCTCCATCTTTATCAACCTTTGTTGATGTGCTCATTGGTGTTGATTAGGGCTTCAAGTCCTCTATTTTAAACTTCTTGAGCATTTCCTTAATGTATTTGGCTTGATGATGAAGATGCCATTTTGAGTTTGCTTGATTTTAAGCCCCAAAAAGAATTTGAGCTCACACATCATGCTTATCTCAAATTCACCTTGCATAATCTTAGAAAATTCTTGACAAAGAAGTTCATTAGTAGCACCAAATATAATAACATCAACATAAATTGTACTACTAAACTATTTTTTTCTTTAGTTTTTAAGAACAATGTGGTGTCTACTTTGCCTCTTATAAATCCATTTTTAATTAAAAACTTTGAAAGCCTTTCATACCAAGCTCTAAGAGCTTGCTTCAAACCATATAGAGCTTTGGACAATTTGAAAACATGATTTGGGAAAATTGGATTTTCAAAATCGGGAGGTTGTTCAACATAAACTTCTTCATTTATGAAACCATTTAAAAATGCACTTTTGACATCCATTTGAAAAAGTTTGAACATGCAAAAGCTAATAACATCCTAATGGCTCTTAATCTAGCTACCGGTGCATAAGTTTCATCATAGTCTATACTTTCCTCTTGGCTATATCCTTTGGCAACTAATCTAGCCTTGTTTCTAAAAATGTTACCATTTTCATCATGTTTATTTCTAAAGACCCATTTAGTTCCTATAGTTGGATGTGTAACATCCCGATTTAGGGCCTAGTCAGAATAGTGGTGCAAGACCACAAGTATGAGGTTTATGAATGAGTTTTTGAGGTTTATGCTATGTATGCATGCTAGTGTGAAAGTTTCATGAAGCAATTTTGTGAAATTGTGGTTGAATTGTCCAAAAGGACTAAATTGTAAAACTTGCGAAATGTGAGATTGTAGAAGCTAATTATGTGAAATAGCTTTAGATTATTAATCATAGGTCCTTAAATAGCAATTTTTCCAATTTCTAATATTTGGATAAAATTGGGCATGGATGAGTTAAAATAGAAAGTTTATCAAAAAGGGCATTTTGGTCATTTAACATATAAGTGATTAAAATAGGAGAAAAGATGACAAAATTCATTCATCTTCTTCCCCAAGGCTGCCGAAAATTCCAAGAACCATTGTTAGGGTTCTTCAAATTTTTCAAGCTTGCTAGTAAGTGCATCTAGCCTCGTTTTTGATATTCTTTGTATTTTTGAAGTCCTAGTAGCATGAGTAAGCTATTTTTAGCTATTTGATGAGCTAAAATGGATGTTCAAAAATGTGGTCATGTATGACATGCATGTATGTTGATATTTTATGGAAGATTATGAAAGCTTGATGTAGTAGAAACATCTTTTGTTAAGTGATTTTCCATGAAAATGCATGTAGGGACTTGATTGTGAAAATCTTAAGTTTGGTCATACATGTGTGTTTTAGTGAGAATTGATGATAGCTTTAGTTGAATAAGTGGTTCGACTAAGCATGAAAGACTAGAAAGTTGAATAAAAATCACTTTACGAGCCTTTGGGGCTAAAGTGTAAATATGAGAAAGTTTAGGGAAAAATAGTAATTTTGCTAAAGTATGAGATAAGGGTCAATCTAGTCAATGTGTGTATTGAATAAGCTAATTTATTCATTATAGATCAAGAAAGGCAAAGCCCTGGATCGAAACGAGGCAAAAGCAAGGTGGTGGACTAAATTGCAAGTCTCAATACTTTTGAGTACCGAGGTAAGTCTATGCATAAACAATGCATTCATACTTACAATTTGTTGATGATAGCTAGTGTGTAGCTTGTTCGAGATTGATTGAGAACCTATGTGGTTCAAGTAGAAAGAATGTAGTAGAATTGTGAATGGATGCTTAATTGAGTAAGTAGACATGTGAATGTGTAGTGATAATGCTAGATGGCAGGCTATATGCGATACCATCCTAATGCATATTGACGATGAGTCAAGCATGTACGATGCTATCGTTAGGTATATCGTTTAGTGGGCTAAGTGAGAATCCCCTATGATTACCTTTGTGGTAGGCTAAGTGCGATACCACCTTATTAATCGACTGTGGTGTGCTAAGTGCGAAACCACCGAGACATTTCTGTGTGGGTTAACTGTGTGGATTAGCCATGTGATTGCATTATTGAGTAAAGAAGCTGTGTGGATGCATTATTAAGTTAATTAGCTGTGTGGATAAATTATTTAGAAATAATGATGTGTTGTATATTGTGTAAATGTGACATTGAATATAGGGGTGCATTTCGATGGTTATGAGTATGTGACTCATGATGTGTTGGAAATGTGGTAAGGGTTAGAAAGAGTAAGCATAGTTGTTCATTACTTTTGGTAGTATAATGCTAATTGTTGTTTAGCTTATACTATGATGCTTAATTATTTATGTGTAAACTTACTAAGCTCAAAGCTTACTCCTTTTCTTTTCCCTTGTCTTATAGAGTAAAAGTGTTGAACCGAGATCGAGGATCAATTGGAAGATCGCCCACACTATCAAAGACACTCTGGTACATGAGACTCAATGTTTTGTATATGGCATGTATAGGGGCTAGACAAGTTAGTGGATTTTGTTGTAAATGGCTAAGATGTGTTGGCCTTTAGATGGATAGCTTATTTTGTATAATGCCATAGTTGTTGGCTATTTTATGTTATATGAAAAGTTATAGTTGTCTATGTGAGATTGCAATTCAATTTGAGTTGATTATGATTGTGTTAGATGAGTATATGTTGTGTATGCTAGAGGGGTGAAAAGAACTTGGCACATAGCTTTGTTCTTGTCCATGTGGATAGACACACGGGCGTGTGTCTAGACCTTGTGAGACACACGGTCAGTCCACGAGCGTGTAACTTGGCCGTGCGTCCCCTGCATGTTAGTTTTGTAAATCAGAATAGACCACGAACTAGTCACACGGGCGTGTGCCTAGAACGTGTGTGTTAATCAGTGTTGGCCACGGGCTAGCTACACGGGCGTGTGTCTAGACTCTAGGTCGTGTTAAGGTAGTAAGTGTGCACTACGGGTGGTAAGCATGGGCATGTGCCTTGGCCGTGGGGCATTGTCAGAATGCTGGGGTTTTAAGGTATGGTTTGGGGACATGGGCGTGTGTGTCCATGCACGGGCGTGTCTAATCTTGCACGGGCGTGCGAGACCTGTATAAAAGAGAAAAATTTTAAGATTGGAAAAAGTTTCGGTTTAGTCTCGAGAGCCCTCGTGTGTATGAGTGAGGCCTCGTAAGTCGAGAATGAGGTTGTTGAGATGACTTCAGAGAGTAGTTATGACGAGCCTAAGCGGCGATCAAGTGGTTTGAGTTCGGTAACACCTCGGGCCCGGTTCCGGCGTAGAACCCAGGTAAGGGGTGTTATATTTAGTGGTATCATAGCTATAGTTTAGCCGGTTCTAGGACTACCATAGCGGGTGTAAGAGTCTAGCTATACATGCCATAAGTGTACAATGATAGTGTGGTGGTTTCTGATGATTTTGAATCTTGTTTTATATAGTATATGGATTCTGATCCATTGACTGCTGATGAAGCAGCTAGTAATGTGTCAGCTCCTGCACAAGGAACTGTGCTTGTTCAAAGTGGACCCGAGGCTAGGGGTCAAGGGGAAGGGGCTCGGGAAGCCTTTCTCCAGATGATGAGCAATTGGTACTCGGATTATGTTTGAGTGAACCCTAATGCTCAACCTCCTCCACCTCCTCCTCTTATACCTCAGCCAAATCCAGTGGCTCCTCAAGGTATGGATGTAGTGAGGATATCGAAACCCCCGGTGGATAAGATTAGGAAGCATGGGGCTGAGGAGTTTAGAGCTAAGGTAGATGATGACCCAGAGAGGGCGAAGTTCTGGTTGGAGAACTCGATGAGAGTATTCGATGAACTCTCTTGTACGCCTGAAGAGAGCTTGAAGTGTGTCGTATCCTTGTTGAGAGATTCGACATACCATTTGTGGAAAACACTAACGTTAGTAGTCCCGAGAGAGCGGGTGACGTGGGACTTCTTTCTGGAAGAATTCTGAAAGAAGTATATAAGCCAGAGGTTTACTGATCGAAAAAGGAAGGAATTTCTTGAGTTCAAGCAATGAAGAATGTCAGTAGCAGAGTATGAGCGTGAGTTTGTTAGGCTTAGCAAATACTCTCAAGAATGTGTGTCGACAGAGACCATCTTGTGTAAGAGGTTCGAAGACGGACTGAATGAGGACATCAAACTCCTAGTTGGTATTTTGGAGTTGAAAGAGTTTGTGGTGTTAGTTGAAAGGGCAAGCAAGGCCGAAGAGCTGAGTTCCGAAAAGAGGTGGGCTGTGAGTGAAGCCCGAGATGCTAGAAAGAGGCCGATGGGCAAGTCATACCAAGCCCAGTCGAAAAGATCCAAGGAAGTGAATCCTAGGACGACGGCACCAGTGGGTTATTCGCATCAAGACTTGGGCAATACTCGCTCGAGTTCGAGAGTCCAAGCCCCCTCGATGGAAAGTGTGGGCAATACGAAGAGCAAACGAGAGTGTCCAAGTTGTGGTAGATATCACACCGGAGAGTGTTGGGGAAATAGTCGGAAATGTTATAAGTGTGGTTCCCCTGACCACTTTATTTGGAACTACCCCGAGAGGGATGATAAGGAAGAGAAGCAAGAGATGAGACCTAGTGATGTGTCTGCAAGGGGTAGACCACCAAGAAACCCTAGGGGTGGGAATAGTGGTAGGGGTGCGTCCAGAGACTCTGCTATGAGACTGGAGGGTCGGGCACCTGCAAGGACGTATGCTATTCGCGCTCGCGAAGAAGCATCCTCCCCTGATGTGATAACGGGTACTTTTTCTCTCTTTCACACCTTTTTTATTACTTTAATAGATCCAGGGTCTACTCATTCTTATATTTGCATGAGATTAGAATCTAGTTTGAGTATGACCGTTGAGTCTACGGACATAGTGGTTAAGGTGTCAAACCCGTTAGGAAAGCATGTGTTAGTGGACAGAGTGTGTAAGAATTGTCCTTTATTGATTGAGAATCATTGTTTTCTGGCAAACCTTATGTTGTTGTTGTTTGATGAGTTTGATTTAATCCTAGGCATGGATTGGTTGACTACCCATAGTGTCTTAGTGAACTGTGGTAGTAAGTTTATTGAATTGAAATGTGAGAGTGGAGATGTGGTTCGGGTTGAATCAGGTGGACCGGATAGTCTACCAGTGATGATCTCTTCCCTAGTGGCTGAGAAATGTTTGAGAAAAGGATGTGAGTCCTATCTTGTTTTTTTGTTGAATACTCGAGAGGTTGGAGTAGAGTTTGAAACAGTGCCGGTGGTATGTGAGTATCCAGACGTATTTCCGGAAGAGTTACCCGGATTACCTCCAGTGAGAGAGGTCGAGTTTGGAATTGAGTTAGTTCTAGGAACGGCACCTATTTCGATTGCTCCGTATAGAATGGCACCTGTAAAGTTGAAAGAACTGAATGTCCAGTTGCAAGAGTTGACAGATAAAGGTTTTGCAAGACCGACCTACTCACCGTGGGGTGCTCCGGTATTGTTTGTGAAGAAGAAAGATGGGTCTATGAGATTGTGTATAGACTATAGACAGCTTAACAAAGTGACGGTTAAGAATAAGTATCCTTTACCAAGGATTGATGATCTTTTTGATCAACTGAAGGGAGCTACAGTGTTCTCCAAGGTAGACTTGAGGTCTGGTTATTATCAGCTCAGAGTGAAAGAGCAAGATGTGTTGAAAACTACATTTCAGACAAGGTATGGCCATTATGAGTTTTTCGTTATGTCGTTTGGTTTGACGAATGCACCTGCGATTTTTATGGATCTGATGAACCGTGTTTTCAGACCGTAAATGGACAAGTTTGTAGTTGTCTTCATTGGCGACATATTGATCTATTCTCGGGATGAGAACGATCATGAAGAGCATTTGAGAATTGTCTTGCAAACTTTGAGAGTTAAACAGTTGTACGCTAAGTTTAGCAAGAGTGAGTTTTGGCTCCGAGAAGTCAGATTCCTAGGACACATTGTGTCAGGTGATAGTGTTAGAGTTGACTCGAGTAAGATATCGACTGTTGTGGATTGGAAACTGCCGAGGAACGTATCGAAAGTTAGAAGCTTCTTGGGATTAGCAGGATATTACAGACGTTTCGTAAAAGGGTTCTCTATGATTGCTACTCTGATGACGAAACTATTGCACAAAGATTTCAAGTTTGAATGGACTGAGACATGTCAACTGAGTTTCGAGAGACTGAAGACATTATTGACTGAGGTACCGGTTTTGGTTCAACCAGAATTGGGAAAAGAATTTGTGGTTTACACTGACGCGTCGTTTAATGGTCTCGATTGCATGTTGATGCAAGAGGGTAAAGTAGTCGCTTACGCCTCGAGACAGTTGAAATCGCACGAGAAGAATTATCTAACTCATGATTTAGAGTTGGTTGCGATTGTTTTCGCGTTAAAGATTTGGCGACATTACTTATATGGTGAGAAGTGCCGAATCTTTACAGATCACAAGAGTTTGAGATATTTGATGGATCAGAAGGATCTAAATTTGCGATAGGGATGGTGGCTTGAGTTGTTGAAAGACTATGAGTTAGTCATTGACTACCACCCGGGAAAAGTGAATGTAATTGCGGATGCCCTGAGCAGGAAATCCTTGTATGCTCTAAGAGTTATGAGGACGAGTTTAGCATTGTCTGATGATGGTGCTATTTTCGCAGAGTTGAGAGCTAAGCCACTATTTTTTCAACAGATATATGAGGCTCAGAAGTATGACAGTGAGATGCAAGCTAAGAGAGCTAGGTGTGGATCAGAATGTTGTTCTGATTTTCGAGTGGACTCAAATGGTTGTTTGTTGTACCGTGACAGAATTTGTGTACCTAGAGATGAGGAGTTAATCCAAAAGGTTTTGCATGAGGCCCACAGTGGATGTTTGTCAGTACATCCGGGCAGTACGAAAATTTATAATGACTTGAAAGAGTCTTATTGGTGGCCGGGTATGAAAAGAGATATTTCAGAGTTCGTGACAAAGTGTCTAATTTGTCAACAAGTGAAAGCTGAGCATTAAGTGCCTTCAGGATTGCTTCAGCCAGTAATGGTACCCGAATGGAAGTGGGATCGAATTACCATGGATTTTATGACGGGGTTGCCGATGACTACGAGAAAGAAAGATGCTGTGTGGGTTAGTGTGGATAGATTGACAAAGTCAGCTCACTTTATTCTAGTACGTGTTGATTATTCACTGGATAAGTTAGCTGAGTTGTACGTGGAAGAGATAGTGAGATTGCATGGTGTACCTGTGTCTATTATATCGGATAGAGATCCGAGGTTTACTTCCAGATTTTGGAAGAAGTTGCAGGAGGCCATGGGTACGATATTGAATTTCAGCATCGCGTTCCATCCACAAACCAATGGTCAGTCTGAAAGAGTTATTCAAGTTCTGGAAGATATGCTTCGATGTTGTGTGTTAGAATTCGAAGGTAGCTGGGAGAGATATCTACCTTTGGTCGAATTCGCCTATAACAACGATTATCGATCGAGTATCTGGATGGCACCATATGAGGCTTTGTATGGTCGTAAGTGTCAGATTCCTTTGTATTGGACCGAGCTTAGTGAGAAGCGGATCCATGGGGTCGATCTAGTGAAAGAAACCGAAGAGAAGGTGAAAGTAATCCGTAATAGTCTGAGAGCTGCTTCGAACCGACATAAGTCGTACGCGGATTTGAAAAGAAAAGAAATTGAGTTTAAAGTGGGCGACAAAGTGTTTTTGAAAGTGTCCCCGTGGAAGAAGATTATGAGATTTGGACGAAAAGGGAAATTGAGTCCAAGATTCATAGGGCCGTATGAGATTATAGACAGAATTGGGCCTGTAGCGTACCGGTTGGCTTTACCGGTACAGTTGGAAAAGATTCATAATGTGTTCCATGTGTCGATGTTGCGATGGTATCGCTCCGATCCTTCACATGTAATTCCTTCGACGAAAATTGAGATAAGACCGGATATGTGTTATGAAGAAAAGCCGAATAAGATCTTGGCTCGAGAAGTGAAGTAGTTGAGGAATAAGAGCATAGCACTAGTGAAAGTGTTATGGAAGAAACATGGTGTGGAAGAAGCTACGTGGGAAACGGAAGAAACTATGAGAGAGCAACATCCAAACCTCTTTACTGGTAAGATTTTCGGGGGCAAAAATCTCTAAAGGGGTGAGAGTTGTAACATCCTGGTTTAGGGCCTAGACAGAATAGTGGTGCGAGACCACAAATCCGAGGTTTATGAATGAGTTTTTGAGGTTTATGCTATGTATGCATGCTAGTGTGAAAGTTTCATGAAGCAATTTTGTGAAATTGTGGTTGAATTGTCCAAAAGGACTAAATTGCAAAAGTTGGGAAATGTGAGATTCTAGAAGCTAATTGTGTGAAATAGCTTTAGATTATTAATTAGAGGTCCTTAAAGAGCAATTTTTCCAATTTCTAATATTTGGATAAAATTGGGAATGGATGAGTTAAAATAGAAAGTTTATCAAAAAGGGCATTTTGGTCATTTAACATATAAGTGATTAAAATAGGAGAAAAGATGACAAAATTCATTCATCTTCTTCCCCAAGGCTGCCGAAAATTCCAAGAACCATTGTTAGGGTTCTTCAAATTTTTCAAGCTTGCTAGTAAGTGCATCTAGCCTCGTTTTTGATATTCTTTGTATTTTTGAAGTCCTAGTAGCATGAGTAAGCTATTTTTAGCTATTTGATGAGCTAAAATGGATGTTCAAAAATGTGGTCATGTATGACATGCATGTATGTTGATATTTTATGGAAGATTATGAAAGCTTGATGTAGTAGAAACATCTTTTGTTAAGTGATTTTCCATGAAAATGCATGTAGGGACTTGATTGTGAAAATCTTAAGTTTGGTCATACATGTGTGTTTTAGTGAGAATTGATGATAGCTTTAGTTGAATAAGTGGTTCGACTAAGCATGAAAGACTAGAAAGTTGAATAAAAATCACTTTACGAGCCTTTGGGGCTAAAGTGTAAATATGAGAAAGTTTAGGGGAAAAATAGTAATTTTGCTAAAGTATGAGATAAGGGTCAATCTAGTCAATGTGTGTATTGAATAAGCTGATTTATTCATTATAGATCAAGAAAGGCAAAGCCCGGATCGAAACTGAGGCAAAAGCAAGGTGGTGGACTAAATTGCAAGTCTCAATACTTTTGAGTACCGAGGTAAGTCTATGCATAAACAATGCATTCATACTTATAATTTGTTGATGATAGCTAGTGTGTAGCTTGTTCGAGATTGATTGAGAACCTATGTGGTTCAAGTAGAATGAATGTAGTAGAATTGTGAATGGATGCTTAATTGAGTAAGTAGACATGTGAATGTGTAGTGATAATGCTAGATGGCAGGCTATGTGCGATACCATCCTAATGCATATTGATGATGAGCTGGCTATGTACGATGCTATCGTTAGGTATATCGTTTAGTGGGCTAAGTGAGAAACCCCTATGATTACCTTTGTGGTAGGCTAAGTGCGATACCACCTTATTAATCGATCGGTGTGCTAAGTGCGAAACCACCGAGACATTTGGTTGTGTGGGTTAACTGTGTGGATTAGCCATGTGATTGCATTATTGAGTAAAGAAGCTGCGTGGATGCATTATTAAGTTAATTATCTTTGTGGATAAATTATTCAGAAATAATGCTGTGTTGTATATTGTGTAAATGTGACATTGAATGCAGGGGTGCATTTCGATGGTTATGAGTATGTGACTCATGATGTGTTGGAAATGTGGTAAGGGTTAGAAAGAGTAAGCATAGTTGTTCATTACTTTTGGTAGTATAATGCTAATTTTTGTTTAGCTTATACTATGATGCTTAATTGTTTATGTGTAAACTTACTAAGCTCAAAGCTTACTCCTTTTCTTTTCCCTTGTCTTATAGAGTAAAAGTGTTGAACCGAGATAGGAGGATCAATTAGAAGATCGCCCACACTATCAAAGACACTCACGGTACATGAGACTCAATGTTTTGTATATGGCATGTATAGGGGCTAGACAAGTTAGTGAATTTTGTTGTAAATGGCTAAGATGTGTTGGCCTTTAGATGGATAGCTTATTTTGTATAATGCCATAGTTGTTGGCTCTTTTATGTTATATGAAAAGTTATAGTTGTCTATGTGAGATTGCAATTCAATTTGAGTTGATTATGATTGTGTTAGATGAGTATATGTTGTGTATGCTAGAGGGCTGAAAAGAACTTGGCACATAGCTTTGTTCTTGTCCATGTGGATAGACACACGGGAGTGTGTCTAGACCATGTGAGACACACGGTCAGTCCACGGGCGTGTAACTTGGCCGTGCGTCCCTTGCATGTTAGTTTTGTAAATCAGAATAGACCACGGACTAGTCACACGGGCGTGTGCCTAGAACGTGTGTGTTAGTCAATGTTGGCCACGGGCTAGCTACACGGGCGTGTGTCTAGACTCTAGGCCGTGTTAAGGTAGTCAGTGTGCACCACGGGTGGTAAGCACAGGCGTGTGCCTTCGCCGTGGGGCATTGGCAGAATGCTGGGGTTTTTAGGCTTCGACACTTTTGTCCTTAATTCTCAAAATCACAATATACACATAATTTGCTTGTACCCATGCCTAGCCGAATTTTCACTCTACTCATACAAACCCAAATATTTCATTTATTTCACATTTTAATCCTTCAATTTACACTTTTCTCAATTTAGCCCAAAATACACAAATTCCTCAAAACTTCAAAAACAAACTATATTAATCAAACACTTATCTTTCATTTTCCACCATTAAACATTCAAGAACTCACATGTTCATCAAAGGCACATTTCAAAAACATCATCAATTCACAAAATTTAAGCATGGGTTAGCTAGAGCACGAAGCAACGATTACAAAAACGTAGAAATTAACAAAAATCGAGCTCAAACATACCTGAAATCAAGATGAACAATAGCCGAAATTTTCAATGCTTAAAAACCTTCTTTCACTCTCAATTTTCGGTTAAGCAAAGATGATAACAATGACCATTTTTCATGTTTTATTATTATTACCTTATTAAACATTTTACCATTTTATCCTTTCATTAAACATATAAGACAAATTATCATCATGGTTATCTTGTCATTTAACACCCCATTATCTTAAAAATGGACTAATAACAACATAAGGCCTTCACTTTAAAAAGCCAACAACAAATAGACACTTAAAAAAATCAGCACATAGCTTTTACACCTCATGCAATTTAATCCTTTTTCATAATTTGACACACAGTCGATAAAATTATCACACAGACTATATCACATATAATCAACACCAAAAATAATATTAAAATATTTTTATGACCCCATATTTGTGGTCCCGAAACCACTTTTTTGACTAGGGTCTAAACCGGGTTGTTACATGATTCACCCGTGGTCGACACTGACTTATTTCACACGGCCAATCACACGCCCGTGTGTCTAGCCCGTGTGCGAGTCTGACTTGTTTCAATTTTCAAACTTGAGAGACACGGTCGAGCCACACGCCCGTGTGCTTAACCGTGTTGGCAAATATAGGCCATTTGCAAGGCCAATTTACCACCCACACTTTGGGTCACACCTACAAGCATCAAACCATTCCAATTTCATACTCCATACACACCCAAAACATACCAAAACATGCACAATTTATCCTCTTAACATCATCAACCATTTCATATTCAAATCTAATTCAAATATACCAATCCAAAGTATCAATTTCACATCCAAATAATATAACCCATTCATCATTCAATCCTTACCAAATCTAAAAATGAAACATATCATTTCCATTATACTAACTTATGCCAAAATGATCATACACATAGAACATATATACACATAATATCCAACCTTTACACATACCCAAAGCACATACCAAAATCATTCATCTATCAAGCCATATCACATGGCAAGATATATCCATCTCAAAACATACCATGATTCACTAGCCTATTCATGCCATATACCAAATATATACAACTTCCAAAAGTACCAAGATAGATAGCCGATAGTGTGGTTGAGTCGCTGACGATCCCAAAATCTGAGCTAGCTTTAATTACACTGTAAAACAGAGAAAACTTCACACAATAAGCTTTAAAGCTTAGTAAGTTCGTCATATAACATTTAACTTAACAAATCAATTTCAATATACAAAATAAACTATCTCATGGTTCAATTCACCATAATACACAATCTCATCCATTTATTCAATCACGATATCATCAACCACATAGGTTCTGAACATACCTGTACCATCACGTATTTAACTACCACATTTGCCATTCAATGCTCCAAACCTTTGTTCATTTGATTCTCTTTAAACATTCGATTTACTCGCACACTTAGTGCCAATTATTTAGTCGAAGCTTTAATATCATCGCACACTTAGTGCCTTTACATTAAACCAAATTTAACTCGGTATCGCACACACAGTGCCAAACAATGTAGTCGATGCTTTCATTATTTCGCACACACAGTGCCATTCTCCACTGTATCAATTCTATTTCGCACACTTAGTGCCACATTTCTCAAAATCACATTTAACATTACTAATTCATCAACCACAAAATCTTTCATTACAAACGAACTTACCTCGAAAATAGATATACCGAAACTAGTCGACCAATCGAGCACTTTGTCTTTGCCTCGATCTCGATCCGAATCTCTCTTTTCTTGATCTATATGATATTAAACTCAACTCATTCAATCACATTTTCACCCAAACCAATTTACAACACATAGTTAAGGCATTTTACATTTTAGCCCTTAAATTTGCACATTTTGACATTTTAGTCCCTATTTCATAAAATCACAAAATACACATAATTTCGCTATGCTCATGATTAGCCAAATTTTTCTCATATTCATACAAGTCCACATATTTCATTTATTTCACATTTTAGTCTTTCAATTTTACACTTTTCTCAATTTAGCCCAAAATAATCAAATTCATCAAAAATTCAAAGACAAAATATGTTAATCTATCACCTATCTTTCATATTTCATCATCAACTATCACAAAGCACAAACATTCATCAATGGCACATCTCAAAATCTTCACCAAATTCTAAAATTAAAGCTTGGGCTTGATAATACACTAAGCAACGATCACAAAAATGTAGAAATCATAAAAAACCGAAGTAAAAACATACATTAGTTAAGCTATGAATGTGTCGAAATTATAAAAGCTTCAAACCCTTATTTTCTTTCTCAATTTCGGTGGATGAAGGATGATGATAATGGCTTTCAAATTCTTTTATTTTAGTTATAATAACTTTAATAATTAAATACCAATTTTAACCCTAACGTATAACATTTAAATTCCACTAATATAAGCCCATTTTTGTCCAGCTCCACTATCAAAGGTCAAATTACAACATAAGGACCTTTCATTTAGAAAGCCATACCAAATAAACACTTTAACAATTAGCACACAACTTTTGCATTTTATACGATTAAGTCATTTTTCACAATTCGGCACACAAACGATCAAACTTTCACACAATATTTTCACACATACTCAATCACATACTGTAAACACAGAAATTAATATTAAAATATTTTTTTGACCTCAAATTTGTGGTCCCAAAATCACTATTCTGACTAGGGTTTAAATCGGGCTGTTACATAAAAGAAATGGTCAATTTTGGTAAGTTTTATGGTTGATTTGGGAAATTGATATGATGAAAAAAATGCTATGAATTGAAATGGATTAATATGATGTATGAATCACGTGTTTATGATGTGAAGTTAGTACTTTGAATTGGTATGTTTGAGTTGGATTTGTAATTAGAAATGAATGATGTTGTCACGGGTCAAATTGTGTATGATTTTGTATGTTTTTTGCTGCCTTTGAGACATGAATTAATGCTTGTTTGATGCCTGTAGATATGACCCAGCTTTGGGTCGCAAATTGGCCTTGCAAATAGCCTATATTTGTCCACATGGTTGAGTAAACGGGGTGTGTCTCGACCGTGTCTCTCAAGGTTGAAATTTGAAGTAAGTCAGGTTGCCACATGGGCAAGAAGCACGGGCATGTGCCAGACCATGTGACCCAAGTCAATGTTGCACACGGGCTGAGACATGGTCCAAGGCACAGCCGTGTGAGGCACACGGCTTAGCCACATGGGCGTGTGCCCTGTTTTGAAAGAAAATTTTTTCTGAGTTCCGCAAAGTTTCCATATGTGATCGGTTTAGTCCCGACCCCTTTTCAATGTATGTTTAAGGTCTTGTAGACCTCCTAAAGGGACTATATGAGTATGAATTATTATGAAATGATGTTGTATGATTGATTTTGAAAAATAAGCGTAAAATATTCTGATATGTCCAGTAATGCGTCTTAACCCTAGTCCGGCGACGGATACGGGTTTGGGGTGTTACAATTTATTGGTATCAGAGCTATGGTTTAGTCGATTCTAGAACTATCATAGCGTATGTGAGTCTAGCTATACATGGCATATTTAACCTGCGATAGTGTGATATCTCCCGACTCTGACGAAAATTATTTTGATGAGACAGATAAGTTTTCCAACTGAGCTAATTCTGATAGTACAGAAGTAATCACTCAAATATTTGAGTGAAAATGTGTTGATGATGAGTTGAGACTCATAAAGGTATGAATAAGAATACAAGATATTCTGTTGTTGATAAATGTTGTAATGATTTGAGTATATGAGTTGTGATATGTGGCCTATGACTACTATACGAAATGCTTTGATTATGATTTAGTGATTTGAGTTGGCATATGAACTATGTGTTAAGTAAAAAAGTGATTATAAGCAAATGATTATTAAATGTTTTGAGAATGTGAAATTAGTAATAAACTGGCTATTCGTAATAGCATGTGTTATGTGCATTCATGTGTGAGTTAAATCTGAGGCGTTACTATCCTCACCCCTTATCAGTGAAATGTTAAAATGAAATCCGTAAGATTTTGGGATAAATAAGCTCACGAGTGTGGAGTTACAGAGATCAGTGTTTGAAAGATTATTAATATGGTCAGAAAAGTGAATGAATCAACAAATGAAGATATAATTACAGGAGATATTGAAAAGTTCTGAAGATTATTCAGATTATGCAATGTCACTGTTAAAGAAGAAGATAACTCCGATCAAATGACCTATTCAGGTATGTTATTTAAAGAAAGTATTAACTGAAAGCTTTTCTGAATTGATTTCTGTTAGTGATGAGATAATGTGAACATTTCTGATGACAGAATTAGACAGTGGATTAATGTTTGAATTGTATTGATGGTTGAGTATAGTGGTTGTGGCTGAGTTAATTATGACGAACACTTCTGAGTATGCAATGTGTTCATTTACTTTCAGAGCTATATGTAGCTGATTATGTTAAGATGAAATTCTTATCGTATGAGAACGTTAGCCAAACGTACTGATAGACGAAAGCATGGTTGATCTGTTTGGGTTATGTTCGACATTTTTATGTCTTTCTCTTATAATTTATTCCATTGTATGGACATGAAAGTCGACGGTAAAATCTGTATGAGGCTAATATTCTATTTTTACTGGTTATTGTTCTGCTGAATATACGTGAAGATTATATTGCTTCTGTTGTAACAGTCCGGATTAGACCCTAGTCGAAACAGTGGTTTTGGGACCACAAATCTGAGTCAGTAAAATATATTAATATTATTTTCTGTGCCTTTGATATGTGATTAAGCATGTGTTAAGTTTCGTAAGTTAATTTGTCTGCCCGTGTGCTTAATTTGTTAAAAGGATTAAATTACATTAAATGCATAATTTGCATGCTTTATGAAAAGACACCTATTTAAGATGGCTTTTAAATGGGGAGGCCTTATGTGGCAATTAAACCATTTTTAAGATAGTGGTTGATTAATAGTTAATAATCGCCTTGAATTATATGTTATAATATGTTTATTAAAAGGGCTAAATTAGTAAATTGATAAATAAAAGATTATTAAACAAAACCAAGGATAAAATGCTATCATATTTTATGTTTCACCACTGAAAATCAAAAAGAAAAGAAAGGGTTTTAATTCTTCAAATATTCGGCTAGCTTGTGGTCAAATTAAAGTATGTTTTGACTTTGGTTTTTGATGATTTTTATGTTTTTGAGATTATTGCTTAGTTTACTATCAAACCCATGTTATAATTTGAAGAATTGATGATGTTTATGAGATGTGCCATTGATGAAATGGTGAGCTTTGTGATGAGTATTGGTGTTAAATGAAAGATATGTGTTTAATGAACATGTTTTGTTCTTGAATTTTTGGTGAATTTAGCTAATTAGGGCTAAATTGTGGAAATAATATATTGGGGGACTAAATTGTAAATTGGATGAAAAATATGGACTTGTATGGTCCCTAAGGAATTTTGGCTATGCATGTGTGTGAATAAATTTTGTATATTTGATGTTTTGTGAAATAGGGACTAAAATGTCCAAAGATGAAAATGTGAGGGTTAAATTGTAAATTATCCTAAATATGTATTTTTGGATTGAATTGAATGATTTGATGAATGAATCGGTTAAATTTGTATATGTATAGATCAAGAACCGAAGAAAACGGATTTAGATCGGGGAAAGTTGAAAATCATTGAATAGTCGTACGTTTTCGTTAAACCAAATTCGAGGTAAGTCGATATACAAATAAATGTATTTGAATTGATTTATTTGTGAATATATGAGATTTGTATTGCTATGAATAATACTCGAAATAAATAATAAATGGATTTCGAGAAAGTATCGAGAGATGGTTAATGTCCGAGAAGTCCCGTCTGAACCTAGGAATAAATAGGACAGTATATGTCATGACATAGTTGTCCCTTATGTGATATCATGTAAGACCACCTCTAGGACGATGGCATTGATTCGAGATCTCATGTAAGACCACGTCTGGGACGTTGGCATCGATATGAGATTTACGTGTAAGACCATGTCTGGGACATTGGCATCGTATTAATTCGTGTAAGACCCTGTCTGGGACAGTGGCACCAACATCTAACTACATGTAAGACCACGTCTGGGACGTTGGCATTGTACAAATATTCCAAGCACTTTGAGTATCCTATTTAGTTCTGAACGGTTCAATAGGCAAGTCCGAGATATGAACGATTATGTGAGTTGTATATCCGTTTCAGGTATGTTTGAAAAGCACACTATGTGTGTATGAAAGGTAAGTGTCTATATGAACTTACCAAGGTTAATATATGTATAGAAATGATGAGATAATCTGTGAATATATGCTTGAATGAGCTATGTGTATATGTGATAGTTAAGTTGATGAATGTGGCAAGCTATGGTTAAATGTATGAGCCAAAGAATATGTGATGAATATGCATTGAGAAACATTAATGTCAATGTATCAATATGGTTATGTGCATTTTATGCTAAGTTTATTTGTATATGGCTTACTAAGCTTTTGAAAGCTTACTTTGTGTGTGTTTGCTCTGTTTTATAGATCGTCAAAGCTACTGAAGGCTCGAGAATCGTCGAGGATCATCATCACACTACTCAAACTTGTTTTGGTACTTTGAAAATACGTATATAGCTAAATATGGCATGTATAGACTAGTCATTTTGGATTATGTTTGAAATGTGTATAAATAGCTATGTGATGTGGCTAGTTATATGTTGGTATTATGCATTTGTGAATATGGTATGTGATATTGGTTTTGGGTATGATCCCATGAATATGAAATGGTAAGCATCTGGATGAAATTTGAGTATGTGTGTTTGATTAAAGAAATGGTTATATGAAAGGTAAATGTGGATAAATCATTCTTGAATAAATATATATGTTTTAGTTTTGCAAATTGGCATGAATGGAAATGAGATTGAATGTGGAGATTTGTTGATTATTTGACATGTCTTTGGTTGTCAATTGTACATGAAATAAATTGGTATATTGCTTTTAGGGTAGACCCAAGTGTGAGTGGTAATTTGGCCTCGCAAATGGCCTCTTTTGCATACACGGCTGTGGCGCGAGGCGTGCGTGTGTGGCGTGTGAACAAGTCAGTAGCTAGCTTAATTTTACACGGTCGTGGCACACGGGCGTGTCTGGTGGCCGTGTGGGATAAGTCGAGATACATGCTCTGCTTTGCACGGCTAGGACACATGGGTGTGTCTGTAGCCGTGGGAGGCACACGGCCGCTTCACACAAAGGTGTGACCTCTGTAACAGAAAAGTTTTAAAATTTTTGAGAAATTCCATATGTGTTCGGTTTAGTCCCGACCCTATTCTAAAGCATGATTATGGTCTCGTTGACCTATAAAAGGGATACTTTGATTGCGATTGATGAATTGTATTATGAAATGTAATATCCCGGGTTAGGGGCTGTTTTGTTGTTGCATGATATTGCATGAGTTTAGTGTGCTGTGTTGCTATTTCGGTGTTTTAGGGGTTTGATTGAAGTCTAGGAGTATGCACGAGTGAATGGGAAAATTTTGGTTTTTGGGTGTTAAGTCGTGAGCCGTTGGAGCTGGGTATAAGAGTTTCTTTGGTGTTTTATTGCACAAATGAAGAGTGGCGAGTGGCAAGGGAGGAGCTTGGTGTGGCGTCATCTACAGGTGAGGGAGGTCCAGAGTTCAAGTCGTAGAGCTCCCATTTTGGTTCTCATTTTGGACGGCATGGAGGAAGAGGTTGAGAGCAACTTGAATTCTACCATGGACTTGGTCAAGGGGTAACTTGGATGGTGGAGAGAAATTGGTGGAGGATGACTTGTTCAAACTTATTTGAAATTGTGGTTGGGAGTGAATAGGGGGATTTGGCCGAATGTTGGGGAGTTGTGGAGTGGGTGGACGGCTTGGTGGTGTGTTGTAGTGGGTAATGCCGAAATTCATTTGGAGTTTTGAGGCATTTTCACTCAAGTTGGAAGGCTATTCTTTCTTTCTTTTGTCATTGAATTTTCAAGAGAATTTCTCTCATTCTTTTACTCTTGGAACCGTAAGACCAAAACTCAAAATGGATTGCCGAAAGTTTCATTTTATTTCTTGTCTCCTAAAGTGTTTGTAGCCGAAAGTTCTTGAGCCTCAAGCTTGTACTTCTTTTTGTCTCTTTTGGCCGAATGCTCATTCCATTTCTCCTTCTTATCTTCTTTTGGAGCTAAGCCGAAACTAGCCTTCTCATATCTCATTTTTGTTTCATTTTCTCCCCTTTTTGAAACACTAAAGCCGAAATTTACCTTGCCTAAACCGAAAATTCCTATTCATTCCTTCCATTTCTTGTCATCTCAAAAACCGAAAAGCACCTACCACTTTTCCATTTTTTCTTTCCTTTCTTCTCAAACTTTGGCCGATTCTTTCTTCTTGATCACATATTTCCCTTGCTTTATTTTAATTCTAGACCGAATTCTCTTTGGTTCAAAGTATTGACCGGATCCATCCCTTCTCCTAGTGGTTGTTGTGGCCGAACATCAATAGAGTGTTGGGGGGTTTCTTGCTTCAACCGTTTGGAGGTTGGTAAGTCCATGGCCGAATGGTCATTTATTTTCTTTCTTTTCTCAATCGATTTTGGTTTAATTAAGGGCCGAATATGGTCATTTTGGAAGGATTCTAATCTCTTCGTTATAGGATCATTGGATTGTGGAAGCAAGCAAGAGGAGCCGTTTTCTTCTGTCAATTGATTAGTAAGGGGTAAGTGATTGGTTGTTGTTAGTTTAATCGTCTGGTTTCGATTAAGTCGTGAATGATAAAGGATTAACTGTTATTCTTTTCAAGGTGGTGGCCGATCGTCTTAGAAGGAGAACCACTGCTTGGTTCAGGTTTGGTAGGAAACCAGATCATCTTCAAGGTAAGGGTTCGGTATTAACCCTTTTGGTTAATTGTTGTTGGCCGAATGTTATAGATGCCTAACCCCTATGTTTGGCCGATTTTAGGAGCAAGTCACTCGAGGGATTTAGATCGTTTCGTTGGGATTTTAGACTCGTATTACCAGGTGTGTAAACCAACACACTGATACCTAGTAATGTTATTAATAAACTGCTTGCTGTTAAAAACTATACCAGTATGACGGATAATTGGATACCCAAACGGGGTATGTGTACGTATCCGGGTAAGTCTAATTTATTACAAGTTCTATTATGGATACCTTGGGTATTATGATCTATGTTATGTATGCTATGAGATGTAATGCTAGACATGTTGGCATGATATGCATGACTTGTATGATATGCATGATCACATGAGTTGGTATGATGATGGGTGATATGAGTGGAGGGGGCAGTGATATTTTGTCTTTGTGAGCACCGTTGTTTTGGTAACACACTTTGTGACTTTGGGTCACGGAGGTTTGGCACCTCCAGAGGTTTGGCACCTCATTGCGACTCGTCCCTGTGGTTAACACCACCGTGGGTTGGCCCCACATGAGATATGGGATCGTCTGCTAGTGATTTGGTATCACACGATGGGTTGGCCCCATCATCCGATTATTGTGACTACGGTCACCAGTGGTTTGGTACCACATTTGTGTCTTTGGGACACCGGAGGTTGGGCACCTCATTGCGACTCGTCCCCGTGGTTTAACACCACCGTGGGTTGGCCCCACTTGAGATACGGATCGCCGCTAGTGATTGGGTATCACACGATGGGTTGGCCCCATCATTGGATTTGTGACTTGGTCACCAAAGGCTTTGGTAGCACAAACGTGTCTTTGGGACACCAAAGGGTTTGGCACCACATTGATGGATATTGTGTCTTTGGGACACCAGTGTTTTGGTAACACATTGTGACTATATGTCACCGGTGGTTTGGCACCACCAAAGTGGTTTGGTACCACACGGGGGTAGAAAAGCGTACGGATGGTTAGGATCGGGTTGCATTAATTATGTTACTATGTATGATGTGTGTTAGCATGTTGTGTTATCGGGGCGGGATTTATACACTGAGTCATTCGACTCACCCTCTCCTTTGACATTTCAGGTGACCCGTAGACGCGGACATGGAGCCGGGGTGGACTCGGGGTGCACATGCCATGCTTTAATAAAAGTTTTGCTCAGACTATTCACTTTGGGTACTTTAGCTTATTTACTTCCATTTGAGATTTAATTTGGATTTGTAAAAGGCCTTTAAATTATGTTTTATGATGGTTATGTTTTAATTAGATTCTCAACCTGCTTAACAAATAACTTGGTATGAAATTTTACTAAAAATCTGGTAAGATAATGTTTTCAAAACTATAACGCAAAGTGTTTTAAACTATACCATCGGGTATCTCACTATGTTTTGCTATAAAGTAAACTCAAATGATTTTCAAACCAAACTCGATATTCTGCTAAGTCAAAAATGTTTCAAAATAGCCCTAAGAAACTATTGGAAATGCTAAATGAAATCAACTCGTTTTTTTAACTATATACTTTGGATAAGCTTTCAAAATCTAATCAAACAGGCCTACTCCAATTTTCTTCAAGTTCACTATGTTTTCACCCCGCTTTTGAACGAAAAATCTTATCTCTCAAAAACGTTTTTCCCCGTAACATACCAGATTTGGACGTGGTGTCTTGTCCGGGTTTGGGGTGTTACATGAAATGTCTGTAAAAGTTTTTGATATGTCCGGTAACACCTTTAACCCTAGTCCGGCGACGGATACGGGTTAGGGGTGTTACATATGATTGGTATCAGAGCTACGGTTTAGCCGATTCTCAGACTAACATAGCGTGTGAGAGTCTAGCTATACATGCCATATATCTAAACTGTGATAGTGTGATGAATCCTGACGTGTAAAATGTGATTTACATATAGCAATGGATCTCGAAAGAGCCGTAGCTGATGATGTTAAAAGCAATGCGCCTACTCCCGCGCAAGGGACAGCGCCATCTGATTCGAGACTTACTATGAGCGGTCAGGAGGGAGAAGCTAAACAAGCTTTCTTCCAAATGATGAGTGAGTGGTTCACTCAATTTGTAAGAAATATTCTGGCTGTTTCACAAGCTCTGCCCCCAGTTAATCCCCCTCAGACTTCAGTTGTACCACCGGTTATGAATCTGAATCTGTTAAATAAGTCTCCAGTTGATAAAATCTGCAAGTATAGGGCTGAAGAGTTCAGGGTTACTGGTGATGATAATGCCGAAAGAGCTGAGTTTTTGTTAGAAAACACTATTCGAGTATTTGATGAGATGTCTTTGACACCGGAAGAAAGTATTAAATGTGTTGTATGTTTTTTACGAGATGCAGCCTATCAGTGGTGGAAAACTTTGATTTTTGTTGTTCCGAAAGAGCGGGTCACATGGGATTTCTTTCGGAATGAGTTCTAAAAGAAATACATTAGTCAGAGATTCATAGATCAGAAACGGAAGGAATTCCTAGACTTGAAACAGGGCCGTATGTTTATCACTGAATACGAACGAGAGTTCGTAAGACTAAGTCAATATGCTCAGGAATGTGTACCATCCGAAGCAATAATGTGCAAAAGATTTGAAGACGGCTTTAATGAAGATATCCGTTTGATAGTTGGGATTCTAGAGATAAAGGAGTTTGTGGTACTTGTTGATCGAGCGTGCAAAGCTGAAGCACTCAAGAAAGATAAAAGAAAAGCTGAGTCTGAAGCTAGAGATGTGAGAAAGAGATTTCTGGGTAAATCATTTCAGTCTGCTTCAAAGAAATTCAGAGATGAACAAAGTCGTTTGAGAGTTAATGTGTGACATTCTAGTAGAGATCGAGCTAGATCACAGTTGAGCTCTAAAGCTCCAGCAACTTCAATAGCAAGTGTTGGAAATGTTCGATCTGAGAAACCTGAATGTAGGCATTATGGAAAAAGGCATCCGAAAAGTTGTAGATTAAATGATCGAGCTTGCTTCTGATGTGGATCATTAGATCATTTCATTTGTGATTGCCCAGAGTCTGTTGAGCAAGAGACTGCCCAGAATCCGAGATCCGATAATGCTCTAGTGAGAGGTAGGCCTTCCCAAAATGTAAGAAATGTAAGTGGTAGTCAGAGAACTACGAGAGATACAGTTGCAAGATCTGAAGCTAGAGCACCTGCCAGAGCGTATGCCATTCGAGCCCATGAGGAAGCTTTGTCTCCAGTTGTTATAACGGGTACATTTACACTTTATGATACTTCTGTGATTGCATTGATAGACCTTGGTTCTACTCATTCGTACATATGCATCAACTTAGTATCCAGTAAGACTTTGCCTGTAGAGTCCACCGAATTTGTTATAAAAGTATCGAACCCCTTAGATAAAAGTGTCCTGGTTGAAAAAGTATGTAAGAACTGTCTGTTAATGTTTTGAGATAGCTGTTTTCCTGCTGATTTGATGCTATTACATTTTGATGAATTTGATATAATTTTTGGTATGGACTGGTTGACATTGCATGATGCGGTTGTGAATTGCAAAAGAAAGATCATTGATTTGAAAGGTCAGAATGATGAAATAGTTTGGGTTGAGTCTAATGATTTGAATGGGTTGCCTACTGTGATATCTGTGTTGAAAGCTTAAAGATATGTGAAAAAGGGATATGAGGTATATTTTTCTTATGTGATTGATTCAAAAGTGTCTGAAAAAGGAAGTTGAATCAGTGCCAGTTGTTTGTGAGTTTTCTAATGTATTTCCTGAAGAATTGCCGGGATTACCTCCGATACATGAAGTTTAATTTGGTATTGATCTGTTGCCTGGTACGACACCTATTTTGATAGCTCCGTATAGAATGGCACCAACAGAGTTGAAAGAGTTAAAGTCATAGCTGCAAGAGTTAACTGACAGAGGGTTCGCCAGACCGAGTTTCTCATCGTGGGGTGCTCCCGTTCTGTTTGTGAAAAAGAAAGATGGCACGATGAGAATGTGCATAGATTATCATCAGTTGAATAAAGTGACAATAAAGAACAAATATCCTCTGCCCAGAATCGATGATTTGTTCGACCAGCTTAAAGGAGCCACTGTGTTTTGAAAGATAGATCTGAGATCGGGATACTATCAGTTATGAGTAAAAGATTCAGACATTCCGAAAACTGCTTTCAGAACAAGGTATGGGCATTGCGAGTTTTTAGTTATGCCATTTGGACTAACGAATGCTCCTGCTATTTTTATGGATCTGATGAACAGAATTTTCAGACCATACCTAGATCGATTTGTTGTCGTATTCATTGATGACATCTTGATTTATTCACGTGATGAGATTGAGCATGCTGAACATCTGAGAATCGTGTTGCAGACTTTGCGAGAAAAGCAATTAAATGCAAAGTTCAGTAAATGTAAATTTTGGTTAAAAGAAGTCAGTTTTCTGGGGCATATTTTGTCAGCATCAGGAATACGAGTTGATTCGAGCAAGATTTCTGCTATTCTAGAATTGAAACCTCCGAAAAACGTGTCTGAAGTTTGTAGTTTTCTGGGACTTGCTGGTTATTATCGAAGGTTCGTAAAAGGCTTTTCGATGATAGCTACTCCATTGACTAGATTACTTCATAATGATGTGGGGTATGAATGGTCCTATAAATGTCAAAAAAGTTTTGATCAGTTGAAACCCCTTTTGACCGAAGCTCCAGTGTTAGTACAGCCAGAATCGGGCAAAGAGTTTTTAATTTATAGTGATGCTTCGTTGAATGGTCTGGGATGTGTACTGATGGAAGAAGACAAAGTATAGCTTATGCCTCAAGACAACTAAAGCCGCATGAAAAGAATTATCCAACACACGACCTTGAGCTAGCTGCGATTTTTTTGCATTAAAGATTTGGTGACATTATGTGTTCGGTGAGAAATGTCACGTGTTTTCAGATTATAAAAGTCTGAAATATCTGATGACTCAGAAAGATTTGAATCTATGACAGAGAAGATGGTTAGAGCTATTGAAAGATTATGAACTTGTAATTGATTATCATCCGGGAAAGCAAATGTCGTTGCCGATGCACTGAGTAGGAAATCACTGTTTGCATTACGTGTAATGAATTCTTAATTAAATTTGTCTGATGATAGATCAGTGATAGCTGAACTGAAAGCGAAACCATTGTTTTTGCAACAGATATGTGATGCTTAGAAAGTTGATAATGAAATGTTAGTAAAACGAGCTCAGTGTGATTCAAACCCTGATACTAAATTTCGAGTTGATGTTGAAGATTGCTTGAGGTTCTGAGATCGAATTTGTGTTCCTAGAAACCCTGAGTTAATTCAGTTGATTTTGAATGAAGCACATAATAGTCATCTATCTGTTCATCCGGGAAGTACAAAGATGTACCATGATCTAAAGTAACACTATTGGTGGTCTGGTATGAAACGAGACATTTCTGACTTTGTTTCAAAATGTTTAGTTTGTCAGCAAGTTAAAGCTGAACATCAGGTTCCGTGTGGTTTGTTACAACCGATTCTGATTCCCAAGTGGAAATGGGATAGAGTGACGATGGACTTTGTTTCTGGATTAACTATGACTCCGAGAAAGAAAGATGCGATCTGGGTTGTAGTTGATCGATTGACAAAATCTGCCCATTTTATTCCGGTACGATCTGATTACTCACTTGAAAAGGTAGCTGAGCTTTACATTTCTGATTTTGTGAGATTGCACGGAGTGCCACTGTCTATTGTGTTTGATAGAGATTCAAGATTTACGTCACGATTTTAGAAGAAACTGTAAGAAGCTTTAGGTACAAAATTGCATTTCAGTACAGCTTTTCACCTGCAAACGAATGGTCAAACCGAGCGAATCATTCAGATACTCGAAGATATGTTGAGATGTTGCATCCTTGAGTTTAATGGTTCGTGGGAACAATTCTTGCCATTGATTGAATTTACATACAATAACAGTTTTCAGTCAAGCATTAAAATGGCACCTTATGAAGCCTTGTACGGACGCAAATGTCGAACACCTCTGTATTGGATTGAGCTCAGTGAAAATAAGATACACGGGGTTGATTTGATAAAAGACACTGAACAGAAAGTAAAAGTGATCCGTGACAGTCTAAAAGCAGCATCTGATCGTCATAAATCCTCTGCAGACTTGAAAATAAAAGATATAAAATTTGAGATCGGTGACAAAGATTTCTTAAAAGTATCTCTGTGGAAGAAAGTACTCCGATTTGGACGTAAAGGCAAGTTAAGTCCGAGGTTCATCGGACCGTATGAAATTATCGAGCGAGTTGGGCCAGTTGCGTACAAATTGTTATTGCCCTCCGAGTTAGAAAAGATACATAATGTATTTCACGTATCGACGCTTAGACGTTATCGATCTGATCCGTCACATGTGATCTCTCCATCTGAAATTGAAATCTAATCTGATACGACTTAAGAGGAAGAACCAATCCGTATCCTAGCTCGTGAAGTGAAAGAGTTGAGAAACAAGAAAATTTCGTTAGTGAAATTGTTGTGGTATCGATATGGAATAGAAGAGTCTACGTGGGAGCCTGAAGATTCAATGAGATAGTAATATCCGAATCTGTTTAACGGTAATATTTTCGGGGACAAAAATTCCTAAGGGGGAGAATTATAACAGTCCGGATTAGGCCTTAGTCGGAACAGTGGTTTCGGGACCACAAATCCGAGTCTGTAAAATATATTAATATTATTTTCTGTGCCTTTGATATGTGATTAAGCATGTGTTAAAGTTTCGTAAGTTAATTTGTCTGTCTGTGTGCTTAATTTGTTAAAAGAATTAAATTGCATTAAATGCAGAATTTGCATGCTTTATGAAAAGACACCTATTTGAGATGGCTTTTAAATGGGGAGGCCTTATGTGGCAATTAAACCATTTTTAAGATAGTGGTTGATTAATAGTCAATAATCGCCTTGAATTATATGTTATAATATGTTTATTAAAAGGGCTAAATTAGTAAATTGATAAATAAAATATTATTAAACAAAACCAAGGCTAAAATGCTATCATCTTTTATGTTTCACCATCGAAAATCAAAAAGAAAAGAAAGGGTTTGAATTCTTCAAATATTAGGCTAGCTTGTGGTCAAATTAAGGTATGTTTTGACTTTGGTTTTTGATGATTTTTATGTTTTTGAGATTGTTGCTTAGTTTACTATCAAACCCATGTTATAATTTGAAGAATTGATGATGTTTATAAGATGTGCCATTGATGAAATGGTGAGCTTTGTGATGAGTATTGGTGTTAAATGAAAGATATGTGTTTAATGAACATGTTTTGTTCTTGAATTTTTGGTGAATTTAGCTAATTAGGGCAAAATTGTGAAAATAATATATTGGGGGACTAAATTGTGAAGTTGATGAAAAATATGGACTTGTATGGTCCCTAGGGAATTTTGGCTATGCATGTGTGTGAATAAATTTTTTATATTTGATGTTTTGTGAAATAGGGACTAAAATGTCCAAATATGAAAATGTGAGGGTTAAATTGTAAATTACCCTAAATATGTATTTTTGGATTAAATTGAATGATTTGATGAATGAATCGGTTAAATCTGTATATGTATAGATCAAGAACCGAAGAAAATGGATTTAGATCGAGAAAAGTCGAAAATCATTGAATAGCCGTACGTTTTCGTTAAACCGAATTCGAGGTATGTCGATATACAAATAAATGTAATTGAATTGATTTATTTGTGAATATATGAAATTTGTATTGCTATGAATAATACTCGAAATGATGAAAAAATGGATTCCGAGAAAGTATCGAGAGATGGTTAATGTCTGAGAAGTCCCGTCTGAACCTAGGAATAGAGAGGATAGTATATGTCATGACATAGGTGTCCCTTATGTGATATCATGCAAGACCACCTCTGGGACGAGGGCATTGATTCGAGATCTGATGTAAGACCACGTCTAGGACGTTGGCATCGATATGAGATTTACGTGTGAGACCATGTCTGGGACATTGGCATCGTATTGATTCGTGTAAGACCCTGTCTGGGACAGTGGCATCGACATCTAACTACATGTAAGACCACGTCTGGGACGTTGGCATTGTACAACTATTCCGAGCACTTTGAGTATCCTATTTAGTTCCAAACGATTCAACAGGCAAGTCCGAGAAATGAATGACTATGTGAGTTGTATA
Organism: Gossypium sturtianum; assembly: GCA_025698515.1. Taxonomy (NCBI): domain Eukaryota; kingdom Viridiplantae; phylum Streptophyta; class Magnoliopsida; order Malvales; family Malvaceae; genus Gossypium; species Gossypium sturtianum. The sequence continues at coordinate 129,244,053 of CM046950.1, forward strand.
TCCGTTTCAGGTACGTTAGAAAAGCACACTATGTGTGTATGAAAGGTAAGTGTCTATATGAACTTACCAAGGTGAATATATGTATAGAAATGATGAGATAATATGTGAATATATGCATTAATGAGCTATGTGTATATGTGATATTTGAGTTGATGAATGTGGCAAGCTATGGTTAAATGTATGAGCCAAAGAATATGTGATGAATATGCATTGAGAAACATTAATGTCAATGTAACAATATGGTTATGTGCATTTTATGCTAAGTTTATTTGTATAAGGCTTACTAAACTTTTGAAAGCTTACTTTGTGTGTGTTTGCTCTGTTTTATAGATCGTCAAAGCTACTGAAGGCTCGGGAACCGTCGAGGATCATCATCACACTACTCAAACTTGTTTTGGTACTTTGAAAATGTGTATATAGCTAAATATGGCATGTATAGACTAGTCAATTTGGATTATGTTTGAAATGTGTATAAATAGCTATGTGATGTGGCTAGTTATATGTTGGTATTATGCATTTGTGAATATGGTATGTGATATTGGTTTTGGGTATGATCCCATGACTATGAAATGGTAAGCATCTGGATGAAATTTGAGAATGTGTGTTTGATCAAAGAAATGGTTATATGAAAGGTAAATGTGGGTAAATCATGCTTGAATATATATATGTTTTAGTTGTGCAAATTGGCATGAATGGAAATGAGATTGAATGTGGAGATTTGTTGATTATTTGACATGTCTTTGGTTGTCAATTGTACATGAAATGAATTGGTATATTGCTTTTAGGGTAGACCCAAGTGTGAGTGGTAATTTGGCCTCGCAAATGGCCTCTTTTGCATACACGGCTGTGGCAGACGGGCGTGCCTGGTGGCCATGTGAACAAGTCAGTAGCTAGCTTAATTTTACACGGCGCCTGTCTAGTGGCCGTGTGGATAAGTCAGTATAAATGCTCTGTTTTGGCACGACCATGACACATGGGTGTGTCTAGTAGCCGTGGGAGGCACACAGCTTGCTCACATGGGCGTGTGACCTCTGTAACTTAGAAAAGTTTTAAAATTTTTGAGAAATTCCATATGTGTTCGGTTTAGTCCCGATCCTATTCTAAAGCATGATTATGGTCTCTTTGACCTATAAAAGGGACACTTTGATTGCGATTGATGAATTGTATTATGAAATGTCTATAAAAGTTTTCGATCTGTCCGGTAACACCTTTAACCCAAGTCTGATGATGGATACGGGTTAGGGGTGTTACATCTGTTACTATGGATCTCATTATTTATGAGTGACATTGTTCTTTCTGGACATTTTCTGGGATATCATCGGAATTGATATCATTCTATATGGGTTGTAATTTTTAGATATTATGTTCAACTCCAAATGTTGAAAATTCGCTATTCCGGTTTTCTTATGATTCCATGTGATTATCTGCAAGAGATCTCTATTTGACAGAGATGACAATGTCTATTATGATTATAATCTCTGACTTGAAATGTGAGAGTATAGTGGTAACGTCCTTAGAGTTATTGTAAAACCCCTTACATGGGTTCTACGCTGGAACCGGGCCCGAGGCATTACCGAACTCAAACCACTTGATCGCCACTTAGGCTCGTCGTAACTACTCTCTGAAGTCATCTCAACAACCTCATTTTCGACTTACGAGGCTTCACTCATACACACGAGGGCCCTCGAGACTAAACCGAAACTTTTTCCAATCTTAAAAATTTTCTCTTTTATACAGGTCTCACACGCCCGTGCAAGATTAGACATGCCCGTGCATGGACACACACGCCCATGTCCCTAGACCATGTCTAAAAACTCAGTATTCTGCCAGTTTGCCCACGGCCAAGGCACGCCCGTGCTTCCCAACCGTGGTGAATCCTGACTTCACACACACAGCCATCAAAGCCTAGTCACACGCCCGTGTGGCTAGCCCGTGGACTATCCTGACTTAAAATGTTAACACGCAGGGGACGCACGGCCACAGCACATGCCCGTGGGCTGACCGTGTGTCACACTTGGCCTAGACACATGCCCGTGTGTCTAACCACATGGTCAAGAACAAGGCTAAGTGCCAAGTTCTTTTCACCCCTCTAACATACACAACATATATTCAACCAACACAATCATAATCAACTCAAATTGGATTGCAATCTCACATAGACAACTATGACTTTTCATATAATATGGTAGCCAACAACTATGGCACTATACAAAATGAGCTATCATCTAAAGGCCAACACATCTTAGCCATTTACAACAAAATTTACTAACTTATCTAGCCCCTATACATGCCATATACAAAACATTAAGTTTCATGTACCAAAGTGTGCTGATATGTTGGCTATCTTCTGATGATCCTCGTATCTCGATTCAACGCTTTTAATCTATAAGACAAGGGAAAAGAAAGGGAGTAAGCTTTGAGCTTAATAAGATTACACATAAACAAATAAGCATCATAGTACAAGCTAAACAACAATTAGCATTATACTACCAAAAGTAATGAACAACTATGCTTACTCTTTCTAACCCTTACCACATTTCCAACACGTCATGAGTCACATACTCATAACCATCGAAATGCACCCCTGCATTCTATGTCACATTTACACAATATACAACACATCATTATTTCTCGTAATACATCCACACAGTTTATCCACACAACTTATCCACACAGCCTATCCACACAGCTAGTTCATATAGCTAATCCATATAGCTATTACACACAGCTAATACACACAGTTAATCCACACAGTTTATCCATACAACTTATCCACACAGCCTATCCACACAGCTATTTCATATAGCTAATCCACACAGCTATTACACATAGCTAATACACACAGTTAATCCACACAGCCAATATCTCAGTGGTTTCGCACTTAGCAGACCACAATTGATTAATAAGGTGGTATCGCACTTAGCCTACCACAAAGGTATTCATAGTGATTCAGCACATAGCTCACCAAACGATATACCTCACGATAGCATTGCACATAGCTAGCTCATCGTCAATATGCATTAGGATGGTATCGCACTTAGCCCACCATCTAGCATCATCACAACACATGCACAAGTCTACTTACTTAATCATTCTCGATCATACATTCATTCCACATTTTCTACTACATTCATCCCACATAGGTTCTCAAACATGCTACACAGTAGCTAGCATTAACAAATTGTAAGTATGAATGCATTATTTATGCATAGACTTACCTCGATACTCAAAAGTATGGAAATATGCAATTTAGTCCACCACCTTGCTTTTGCCTCGGTTTCGATCCGGCCAGATTTCTTGATCTATAATGAATAATTCAGCTTATTCAATACACACATTGACTAAATTGACCCACATTTCATACTTTAGCAAAATTATTATTTTGCCCCTAAACTTTCTCATATTTACACTTTAGCCCCAAGGCTCGTAAAATGATTTTTATTCAACTTTCTATCCTTTCATGCTTAGCCGAACCACTTACTCAACTAAAGCATTTATCAATTCTCACTAAATCACACATGTATGACCAAACTAAAGCTTTTCACAAATTAGTCCCTACATGCATTTTCATGGAAAATCACTTAGCAAAAGATGTTTCTACTACATCAAGCCTTCATATTCTTCCATAAAACATCAAAATACATGCATGTCATACATAGGTACATTTTTGAACATCCATAATAGCTCACCAAATAGCTAAAAATAGCCTACTCATGCTACTAGGACTTCAAAAATACGAAGAATATCAAAATCGGGCTTAGGAGCACTTACTGACAAGCTTGAAAAGCTGAAAGAGCCCTAACAATGGCTTCTCTAATTTTCGGCAGCTAAAGGGGAAGAAGATGAATGAATTTGTCATCTTTTCACCTATTTTAATCAGTTATTTGATAAAAGACCAAAATTCCCTTTTTTGATAAACTTCAAATATTAACTCATCCATGCCCATTTTTGTCCAAAAATTAGAATTTGGGTAAATTACTATTTAAGGACCTCTAATTAATAATCTAAAGCTATTTCACACAAATAGCTTCTAGAAACACACATTTTGTAACTTTTGCAATTTAGTCCTTTTGGACAATTCAACCACAATTCCACAAAATTGCTTCATGAAACTTTCACACTAGCATGCATATAAGGCATAAACTTTCCCACGTAGTCTCTTCCATGCCATGTTTCTGCCATAACACTTTCACTAGTCCTATGCTATTATTCCTCAACTGCTTCACTTCTCGAGCCAAGATCTTAATCGGCTCCTCTTCATAAGACATATCCGGTCTTATCTCAATTTTCGTTGAAGGAATCACATGTGAAGGATCGGAGCGATACCGTCGCAACATCGACACATGGAACACATTCTGAATCTTTTCCAACTCTACCGGTAAAGCCAACCGGTAAGCTACAGACCCAATTCTGTTTGTAATCTCATACGGCCCTATGAACCTTGGACTCAATTTCCCTTTCTGTCCAAATCTCATAATCTTCTTCCACGGGGACACTTTCAAAAATACTTTGTCACCCACTTTAAACTCAATTTCTTTTCTTTTCAAATCTACGTACGACTTCTATCGATCCGAAGTAGCTTTCAGACTATTACAGATTGCTTACACTTTCTCTTCGATCTCTTTTAGTAGATCGACCCCATCGATTCGCTTCTCACTAAGATCGATCCAATACAAAGGAGTCTGACACTTACAACCATACAAATCCTCATACGGTGCCATCTGTATACTCGACTGATAACTATTGTTATAGGCGAATTTGACCAAAGGTACATATCTCTCCCAACTACCTTCGAATTCTAACACACAAGATCGAAGCATATCTTCAAGAACTTGAATCACTCTTTCAGACTGACCATTAGATTGCGGATGGAACGCAGTACTGAAATTCAATCTCGTACCCATGGCCTCTTGCAACTTCTTCCAAAATCTCAAGTAAACCTCGGATCTCTATCCGATATAATAGACACGGGTAAACCATGTAATCTCACTATCTCGCCACGCACAACTCAAATTAACTTATCCAAAGTGAATATTCAACACGTCTTCGGAATAAAGTGAGCGACTTCACAATCTATCCACAACAACCCACACAAAGATCTCTCTTTCTGAGTCATCGGCAACCTCGTTACAAAATCCATGGTAATCCGATCCCACTTCCATTCGGGTACCATTACTGGCTGAAGTAATCCCGAAGGCACTTGATGCTCAGCTTTCACTTGTTGGTAAATCAGACACTTTGCCACAAACTCTGAAATAACTCTTTTCATACCCGGCCACCAATACAACTTCCTTAAGTCGTTGTACATTTTTGTACTGCCTGGATGTACTGACAAACATCCACTGTGGGCCTCATGCAAAACTTTTCGAATCAACTCCTCATTTTTAGGAACACAAATTCTGTCACGGTACATCAGACAACCATTCAAATTCACTCGAAAATCAGAATCACTTTCTGATCCGCACTTAGCTATCTTAGCTTGCATCTCGCTGTCATTTCTTTGAGCCTCACATATTTGTTGAACAAATAGTGGCCTAGCTTTCAACTCTGCCAAAATAGCACCATCACCAGACAATACTAAACTCGCTCTCATAACTCTTAGAGCATACAGGGATTTCCTACTCAAGGCATCCGCAACCACATTCGCTTTTCCCGGTGGTAATCAATGACTAACTCATAGTCTTTCAACAAATTTCAAAGCCACCGCCTCTCGTCTCATTCGATCCTTCTAATCCATCAAATACTTTAAACTCTTGTGATCCGTAAAGATTTGGTACTTTTCACCATACAAATAATGTCGCCAAATCTTTAATGCAAAAACAATCGCAGTCAACTCTAAATCATGAGTCGGATAATTATTCTCGTGCGGTTTTAACTGCCTCGAGGCGTAGTTTACTACCTTACCCTCTTGCATCAACACGCAATCGAGACCATTAAACGATGCATCATCAAACCACTTAACTCTTTCCCCAATTCTAGTTGAACCAAAACCGGTGCCTCGGTCAACATTGTCTTGATCTCTCGAAGCTCATGACATGTCTCGATCCATTCAAACTTGACATCTTTATGCAACAGTTTTGTCACCGGGGTAGTAATCACAGAGAACCCCTTTACGAAATGTCTGTAATATCCCGCTAATCCCAAGAAACTCCTGATTTCAGACATGTTCCTCGGCGGTTTCAAATCCATAACAGCCGATATCTTACTCAGGTCAACTCTAACGCCATCACCTGACACCATGTGTCCTAGGAATCCGACCTCTCGGAGCCAAAACTCACTCTTGCTAAACTTAGCATACAACTGCTTATCTCTCAAAGTTTGCAAGACAATTCTCAAGTGCTCTTCATGATCGTTCTCATCCCGAGAATAGATCAATATGTCGTCAATAAAGACAACCACAAACTTGTCCACATATGGTCTGAAAACACGGTTCATCATATCCATAAAAATCGCCAGTGCATTCGTCAAACCAAAAACTCATAATGGCCATACCTTGTCCGAAATGCAGTTTTCAACACATCTTGCTCTTTCACTCTGAGCTGATAATAACCAGACCTCAAGTCTATTTTGGAGAACACTGTAACTCCCTTCAGTTGATCAAAATGATCATCAATCCTTTGTAAATGATACTTATTCTTAACCGTCACCTTATTGAGTTGTCTATAGTCTATACACAACCTCATAGACCCATCTTTCTTCTTCACAAACAATACCGGAGCACCCCACGGCGAGTAGCTCGGTCTTGCAAAACCCTTATCTGTCAATTCTTGCAACTGAATCTTCAGTTCCTTCAACTCTACAGGTGCCATTCTATATGGAGCAATTAAAATAGGTGCCGTTCCCGGAACCAACTCAATTCCAAACTCAACCTCTCTCACTGGAGGTAATCCAGGTAACTCTTCCGGAAATACATCTGGGTACTCACATACCACTGGCATTGTTTTAAACTCTACTCCAACCTCTTGAGTTCCTTGGTGGTCTACCCTTCGTAGACACATCACTAGGTCTCACTTCATGCTTCTCTTCCTTATCATCCCTCTCGGGACAGTTACGGATAAAGTGGTCAGGGGAACCACATTTAAAACATTTCCGACTGTTTCCCCAACACTCTCCGGTGTGATACCTACCACAACATGGACACTCCAGTTTACTCTTCGTATTGCCCACACTTTCCATCGAGGGGGCTTGGACTCTCGAACCCGAACGAGTATTGCCCAAGTCTCGATGCGAATAACCCACAGGTGCTGTCGTCCGAGGATTCACTTCCTTGGATCTTTTCGACTGGGCTTGATACAACTTGCCCATCGGTCTCTTTCTCGCATCTCGGGCTTCACTCACAGCCCTTCTCTTTTCTGAACTTAATTCCTCGGCCTTACTTGCCCTCTCAACTAATACCACAAATTCTTTCAACTCCAAAATGCCCACTAGGAGTTTGATGTCCTCATTCAGCCCATCTTCGAACCTCTTACACAAGATGGTCTCAGTCGATACACATTCTTGAGCGTATTTGCTAAGCCTAACAAACTCACGCTCATATTCCGCCACTGTCATTCTTCCTTGTTTCAACTCAAGAAATTCCTTCCTTTTTCGATCAGTAAACCTCTGGCTTATATACTTCTTCCGGAACTCTTCCAGAAAGTAGTCCCACGTCACCCGCTCTCTCGGGACCACTAGCGTCAACGTCTTCCACCAATGGTATGCCGAATCTTTCAGCAAGGATACGGTACACTTCAAACTCTCTTCAGGCGTACATGAGAGTTCATCGAACACCCTCATAGAGTTCTCCAACCGTAACTCCGCCTCTCTGCGGGTCATCATCTACCTTAGCTCTAAACTCCTCACTACCGTGTTTCCTAATCTTATCCACCGGGGGTTTCGATATCCTCACTACATCCATACCTTGAGGAGCCACTGGATTTGGTTGAGGTATAGGAGGAGGAGGTGGAGCATTAGGGTTCGTTCGAACATAATTCGAGTACCAATTACCCATCATCTGGAGAAAGGCTTCTCGTGCCTCTTCCCCTTGACCCCTGACCTCGGGTCCACTTTGAACAGGCACTGTTCCTTGCGCAAGAGTCGGCGCATTACTAGCTACTTCATCAGCAGTCAATGGATCGGAATCCATATTCTTTATAAAATAATATTTAAAATCATCAAAAACCACGACACTATCATTGTACACTTATGGCATGTATAGCTAGACTCTTACACCCGCTACGGTAATCCTAGAACTGACTAAACCATAGCTCTGATACCACTAAATGTAAACCTCTTACCCAAGTTCTACGCCGGAACCGGGCCCGAGGCATTACCGAACTCAAACCACTTGATCACCACTTAGGCTCGTCGTAACTACTCTCTGAAGTCATCTCAACAACCCTATTTTTAACTTACGAGGCCTCACTCATACACACGAGGGCTCTCGAGACTAAACCGAAACTTTTTCCAATCTTAAAAAATTTCTCTTTTATACAGGTCTCACACGCCCGTGCAAGATTAGACACGCCCGTGCATGGACACACACGCCCATGTCCCCAGGTCGTGTCTAAAAACTTAGTATTCTGCCAATTTGCCCACGGCCAAGGCACGCCCGTGCTTCCCAACCGTGGTGAATCCTGACTTCACACACATGGCCATCAAAGCCTTGTCACACGCCCGTGGACTATCCTGACTTAAAATGTTAACATGCAGGGGACGCACGGCCACAGCACACGCCCGTGGGCTGACCGTGTGTCACACATGGCCTAGACACACGCCCGTGTGTCTAACCACATGGTCAAGAACAAGGCTAAGTGCCAAGTTCTTTTCACCCCTCTAACATACACAATATATATTCAACCAACGCAATCATAATCAACTCAAATTGGATTGCAATCACACATAGACAACTATGACTTTTCATATAATATGGTAGCCAACAACTATGGCATTATACAAAATGAGCTATAATCTAAAGGCCAACACATCTTAGCCATTTAAAACAAAATTTACTAACTTATCTAGCCCCTATACATGCCATATACAAAACATTAAGTTTCATGAACATAAGTGTGCTGATATGTGGATTATCTTCTGATCATCCTCGTATCTCGATTCAACGCTTTTAATCTATAAGACAATGGAAAAGAAAGGGAGTAAGCTTTGAGCTTAATAAGTTTACACATAAGCAAATAAGCATCATAGTATAAGCTAAACAACAATTAGCATTATACTACCAAAAGTAATGAACAACTATGCTTACTCTTTCTAACCCTTACCACATTTCCAACACGTCATGAGTCACATACTCATAACCATCGAAATGCACCCTGCATTCTATGTCACATTTACACAATATACAACACATCATTATTTCTCGTAATACATCCACACGGTTATCCACACAACTTATCCACACAAATTTATCCACACAAAACTAGTTCATATAGCTAATCCACACACTATTACACACGGCTAATACACACAGTTAATCCACACGGTTTATCCATACAACTTATCCACACAGCCTATCCACACAGCTAGTTCATATAGCTAATCCACACAGCTATTACGCACAGTTAATACACATAGTTAATCCATACAGCCAATATCTCAGTGGTTTCGCACTTAGCACACCACAATTGATTAATAAGGTGGTATCTCACTTAGCCTACCACAAAGGTATTCATAGTGATTCAGCACATAGCTCACCAAACGATATACCTCACAATAGCATCGCACATAGCTAGCACATCGTCAATATGCATTAGGATGGTATCGTACTTAGTCCACCATCTAGCATTATCACAACACATGCACAAGTCTACTTACTTAATCATTATCGATCATACATTCATCCCACATAGGTTCTCAAACATGCTACACAGTAGCTAGCATTAACAAATTGTAAGTATGAATGCATTATTTATGCATAGACTTACCTCGATACTCAAAAGTATGGAAATATGCAATTTAGTCTACCATCTTGCTTTTGCCTCGGTTTCAATCTAGGCTCCGTCTTTCTTAATCTATAATGAATAATTCAGCTTATTCAATACACACATTGACTAAATTGACCCACATTTCATACTTTAGCAAAATTACTATTTTGCCCCTAAACTTTCTCATATTTACAGTTTATCCCCAAGGCTCGTAAAATGATTTTTATTCAACTTTCTATCCTTTCATGCTTAGCCGAACCACTTAACTAAAGAATTAATCAATTCTCACTAAATCACACATGTATGACCAAACTAAAGTTTTTCACAAATTAGTCCCTACATGCATTTTCATGGAAAATCACTTAGCAAAAGATGTTTCTACTACATCAAGCCTTCATATTCTTCCATAAAACATCAAAATACATGCATGTCATACATAGGTACATTTTTGAACATCCATAATAGCTCACCAAATAGCTAAAAATAGCCTACTCATGCTACTAGGACTTCAAAAATACGAAGAGTATCAAAATCAGGCTTAGGAGCACTTACTAGCAAGCTTAAAAAGTTGAAAGAGCCCTAACAATGGCTTCTCTAATTTTTGGCAGCTAAAGGGGAAGAAGATGAATGAATTTGTCATCTTTTCACCTATGTTAATCACTTATTTGATAAATGACCAAAATGCCCTTTTTGATAAACTTCGAATTTTAACTCATCCATGCCCATTTTTGTCCAAAAATTAGAATTTGGGTAAATTACTATTTAAGGACCTTTAATTAATAATCTAAAGCTATTTCACACAAATAGCTTCTAGAAACACACATTTTGCAACTTTTGCAATTTAGTCCTTTTAGACAATTCAACCACAATTCCACAAAATTGCTTCATGAAACTTTCACACTAGCATGCATATAAGGCATAAACCTCAATAACTCATTTATAACCCTCGGATTTATGGTCTCGCACCACTATTCTGACTAGGCCCTAAATCGGGATTTTACAGTTATAGAAGTTGTGTTTCTGCAATGGTTGTTATTTAAATCATATTTTGATTCTTTTCTGTGTTCAAATGCTTCATTAACAGCTGGGATAATATTTATTATAGGGTTGAGACATCGTTCTTAGTAAGGCCCAATGATTTCTATTTGGTTAAGGTGATTTCAGTATAATTTAGAGTTTCGATGACTAATATGTGAGACAGCTTCATTGTAAACTCTTTTCTAGTTCTCGTGAAGGTTCGACATTGACAAAAGTGAAAATGATAGAAGATCAAGATCAATCTGTATAATGATATGCCTGGGGTTATCCTTTCAATGAGAAGAAAATATTTCTTCAAAAAGACCAATTCAGTGGTTTAGTATGATCTGAATTATTTGATTTAAAAGTTAATTGGGTTATATGTGTTTGAATCTATCTACGAACTGGAAATAAACTTTGAACGTACATGTATGATTTGAAGGATAGTCTGGAAGAAGAATTTGTATTCTTGAAGACTTGATATAGAATTATATCTTTTGGAACGATTCTATCTGAGAAATGTTATGGTAAATTAAAGTTAGTTCGGTTGTTGAAGATTTCTTTTGCACGAAGATAATTTCAACCGAAACATCCGTTCTAGTTCAGTCTGAGTTAAATAAAGAGATTATGATTTTCGACCATACATTATTGAATGGTTCGAAATGTGTTCTGATACAGGAATGTGTAGATATATCTTGTGATTCTATAGAGTTAAAGCTGCGTATAAAGAGTTATGTGACATATTTGATGACTATAAGAGTTTAAAATGTTTAATGTCAGAAAATGATTCGAACTTGGCACAGCTAGGTTAGCTCGAATCGTAGAAAAACTTTTGAGTCTGTAAGTAATTATTATTCGAGGAAAACAAGTATAGTTTTGGATGTTTCGAATGGAAAACTCTTGTGTACTTTGCGAGTGATGAATATGTGATTGATCTTATCAGATGATGAACAGTTGTTAGCTCAATTAAAAGTTAAATTGATGTTTACTAAGTGAATTCGTGAATCTTAAAAATGTGTTATCAAATTGTAAGCTATAAGAGATTCAATGTAAATGGGTTTTTGATTCAGATATTTTAAATGTGGAATCGATGATTGGTTGTTGTTTTGAAATAGAGTGTACGTACTGAGAAGTTCTGAGATTGTACAACGACTGTTACAAGTGACTCTCAATGGTAGTTTGTCTATTCATACGGGATTAACAAGATGCACAACAATCTGAGATATGATATCGATGAATGAGTGTGAAATGTGATATTTCTAGCTTTGTTGATTATTGAAATGGAGGGTTAATGAATTTTGAAATATGGTTAACTGTCTGAAGAAATCTCGCTGTACATATAGATTTTCTCTTTTGATAAAACAGTTCAGTTATTCGTTTCTATGTTGGTAAGTCTGCTTATGGTGTCAATTATCATTGTTTTGGATTGAGATCTAAAATTCATATGGTAATTCTGAGAGATATTACAGTAATCTGTGAGTATGAAATTCCATTGAAAGTGGGAAAAGCAAACCAAATTCTCGAAAAATATTTATTTATCACTGTGTTTTAAAGTTTTAAAACAACTAAGGAAGACAGTTGCTTTTTGATAAACTATCAAGTAAGTATAAAAGTTACATTGTATGAGGTATCGTAAGTGGCAGTTACTTAACTCTGTTATTTCAAGTATGAGATTTGTGAGAAAATAATCCACGGGATTACTATCGTCAGAGAAAGTGAACAGATAATGAAAACAAATTAATACAGTTATAAGCAGTCTCAACTAGAGATGATATAAAGCGAAAGTCATATTAGAGTTTCAGTTGTGAGATTAAAGAGATTTGAAATCCAAAGCTATGTGTGAATTTGAAATGTATTGTGCGGAAGTAAATCCTTAATCTACTTTCTGAAAAGATTTTCGGGGACAAAAATCCTTAAGGGGGGAGAGTTGTAACAGCTCAATTTAGACCCTAGTCGGAAAAGTGGTTTCGAGACCATAAATCCGAGTTAGAAAAATATTTTAATATTATTTTCCGTGCTTATAATATGTGAATTGATATGTATGAAATTTCCGTGATTAAATTTTATCATTTGTGTGTCAATTTGTGAAAAGGGACTAAATCGCAGAAAATGCAAAAGTAGCTTTCTATTTGTTAAAGTGCTTATTTGCCATGGTTTATTAAATGTGAAGTCCTTATGTGGCAAATAGCCCATTTATGAGTTAGTGGATGATAGTGGAGTGGCATTTGGTGTAATTATTAATGTTATTAAAGGTTAAATAAGTAAAAAGGCATTATATGTTAAATTAAAGAAAACAAATGGTGTCATCTTCTTCCACCATCCATCTTCACTGAAATTTCAATCTAAAATTAGCCGTGAGAGAGCTTGTTATTCGGCCAAACTTTGAAGACAAATTGGTGAGTGGTTTTTGCTCAGTTTTTAATAATTTCTACGTTTTTGAGATCGTTGCTTCGTAATCTTGCTAACCCGTACCTCCGTTTCTAAAACTGTTAAAGAATTTGTGAATTACCATTGTTGAATACTTGAGCTCTTTGATGGTTTTTGATGAAATATGAATATTTGATGTTAGATTTTCATCTTTTATAAAGTGATTTTTTGATAAAAATGTCAATTTTAGAGTAAATTGTAAAATATGAAAATATTGTGGTAAAAATGTGAAATAAATGAAAAATATGGGATGTTATAGCAATAAAGAGAATTCGGCTAGCATGGGTATTTAAGTAATTTTGTGAATTTTGTGTATTTATGTAATAATGACTAAAGTGCAAAAATGTGAAACATTAGGGGCTAAAATGAAAATTGCCCATTTATATGTTTTTGGATGAAAATTGAATGAAATGTTGAAAAAGTAAGTTAATTTTGATATTAATTAGATTGGAAAAAGTGGAATTCGAATCTAGATCGAGGGAAAATCAAAGTATCGGATTAGTCGACTTAATTTGTCATTATTGCGAACGAGGTAAGTTTGTATTTTAATAAACATTACAAAATCATGTTATAAATGCTTATTATTTGTATGATTGAATTCAATGCCGAATGGTAATGCAAATGTATGTATTTTATGTAACACCCCCAAACTCGGACAAGACACTACGCCCGAATCTGGCATGTTACGGGGAAAAACGTCTTTGAGTGACCAGATTTTTTTCGTTTAGAAGTGGGGTGAAAACATAGTGAATTTGAGGAAAGTTTGAGTAGGCTTGTTTGATTAGATTTTGAAAACCTATCCAAGTATATAGTTAAAACGAGTTGATTTCATTTAGCACTTCCAATAGTTTCTTAGTGCCATTTTGACACATTTTAGACTTAGTAGAAAATCAAGTTTGATTCGGAAATCATTTGAGTTTATTGTGTAGCAAAACATAGCGAGATACCCGATGGTATAGTTTGAAACACATCTCGATATAATTTTGAAAACGTTGTCTTTCCAAGTTTTAGTAAAATTTCATGCCAAGTTATTTGTTAAGCGGTTGAGAATCTAATTAAAGCATACCCATCATAGAACATAATTTAACGACTTTTACAAATCCAAATTAAAACCTAAATGAAAGTAATTAAACTAAAGTACCCAATGATAGAGTTGGAGTAAAACTTTATTAAGCATGGCATGAGCACCCCGAGTCCATCCCGGCTCCATGTCCGCGTCTGAGTCACCCGAAATGTCAAAGGAGAGGGTGAGTCGAGTGACTCGATGCATAAATCCCGCTCCCGATGGAACAACATGCTAACACACATCATACATAGCAACATAATTAATGCAACCCGATCCTAACCATCCGTATCTCCTTTTTCTACCCCGTGTGGTACCAAACCACTTGGTGGTGCCAAACCACCGGTGACATATAGTCACAATGTGTTACCAAAACACTGTGTCCCAAAGACACAATGTGCTACCCAAGCACCGTGACCGTAGTCACAATGATCGAATGATGGGGCCAACCCATCGTGTGATACCCAATCACTAGCGCATTTCGATCCCATATCTCATGTGGGGCCAACCCACGGTGGTGTTAACCACGGGGACAAGTCGCAATGAGGTGCCCAACCTCTGGTGTCCCAAAGACACAAATGTGCTACCAAAGCACTCGGTGACCGTAGTCACAATAATCGAATGATGGGGCCAACCCATCGTGTGATACCCAATCACTAGCGACGATCCCATATCTCATGTGGGGCCAACCCACGGTGGTGGTTAACCACGAGGACAAGTCGCAATGAGGTGCCCAACCTCCGGTGTCCCAAAGACACAAATGTGCTACCAAAGCACTGGTGACCCAAAGTCACAAGGTGTGTTACCAAAACAACGGTGCTCGTCAAGACAAAATCATCACTTGCCCCCTCACTCATATCACCCATCAACAAACCAACTCATGTAATCATGCATATCATACAAATTATGCATATCATGCTAATATGTTTGACTCATGTCCCATATCACATACATACATAGTCATGATACCATATAGATCATCAATAATCTAGTAACAATCTTGACTTACCCGGATACGTACACATACCCGTTTGGGTATCCAATAGTCCATCATCTTGTCATGATTTTAATAGGCAAACAGGTTTATTAATAATATTACTAAATATCGGTGTGTTAGTTTATACACACACGGTAATCACGAGTCTAGAAATCCCGACAAAAGCGATCTAAGCCCTCGAGAACTAGCTCCTACAATCGGCCAAAGCATAGGGGTTAGGCATCCACACATTCGGCCAACAACATCTAGACCAACAAGGGTTTGTCGAAGCCCCTTACCTTTCACCCGATTTGGTTTCCTACCAAATCCCGAACCAAAAAGTGGTTCCTTAGACAATCGGCCAACCTATAAAGAAAGAAGTATTAATCTCTTGAAGCTTTGACTACGAGATAAAAGAATTAACTAATAGTCTCGCCCATACCAATACTTACCCCACTTGGCTAATCAGAGAACGAAGGCTCCACTTGATTGCTTCAAACTCCCGAATATCCCAACAAGAAATCGGTTTAACAAAGAGAAATAACACCCATCAATGGTTGCCATATTCGGCTCTTAAGCAACCAACATCGACAAAGTATAAGGAGAAAAAGGAGATGGCCATTCGGCCAAGGACTTACCAATCTCCAAACGATTGAAGCAAAACCACAACACCAACAAGATTCGGCCAAGGTTTTTGAGAAGAAGAAAGAAAGTGATTATGAGGTAGATGCTTTTCGGTTTTAAGGGAAAAATCGATATGAAATGGGAGCAAAGTTTCGCAAAGAATTGAGAAGGATGAATGGAAGAATCGGTTGGGAAGAAAATGGTAAGTTCGGCTCTTAAGAAAATGAAGAAACTATGTAAGGGAGAGAAGAGAGTATTCGACACAAAGTAGAGGAAACCAAAGCAATTTCGGCTACCAAAAGATGTTGAGAGAACAAATGCACAATCGGCTAAGTGCAAAAGAAATGAGAAGAAAACGGCAATGTATGTTTGCTTTGGTCTTACGGTTTTCAAGAAGTAAAGAGGATAAGAAAGAAATTGAAGTTTAAATTTGGCTAGAAGACAAAAGAGAGAATTTGGTTTACCAAGCTAGTGACCGAAAATGCTAAGAAAAATATGCCAAAAAAAGATGCTTAGACTTTCGGTTTTGATAAGGCACAAAGAGAAAATTGCTTCTAAAGATTTTGACCGAAAACACCCCAAAACTCAAAGTGAATTTTCGGCACTAGCTCACACCCACACCATGCCGTCCACTCCCCAAAATCCCTCCAAAGAATCGGCCTCAACTCCCCCACTAGCTCCCAACCACTCAATTCAAACTAGTTGAATTAGTCTCCCTCCTACTTTCACTCTCCACCCTCCATTCAAATGGGTAGACCAAGTCCAAGGCAGAGTTTGAATTGCCTTCTACTTCCTCCTCCCATGCCGTCCCAAAAAGAATGCAAAATGTGGCCACTCAGCAGGCTTGAACTCGGGACCCCCGCCTCCCGCAATTGACGCCAACACCAGCTCCAAGTGGCGCATGCTTTGCCACTCCACCAGCTCCTCTTTTGTGCTCAAGAACACCAAATAAAACTCTTATACCCTAGCTCCTACAGCTCCCCTGACTTAACACCCAAAAATCAAAATTTTCCCATTCACTCAGGCATACATTTAGACTTCAATTAAGCCCCCAAAACACG
This sequence comes from Gossypium sturtianum, assembly GCA_025698515.1. Taxonomy (NCBI): domain Eukaryota; kingdom Viridiplantae; phylum Streptophyta; class Magnoliopsida; order Malvales; family Malvaceae; genus Gossypium; species Gossypium sturtianum. The sequence continues at coordinate 129,261,141 of CM046950.1, forward strand.
TAAATAGCCACGCGACACACTAGACACATGTAATATCATGCAACAACAAAATAGCCCCTAACCCGGGATATTACGCTTCTACCCCCTTAAAAATAATTTCGACCTCGAAATTACACGATCGAGTAAGAGTTGCGGGTATTCTTTGTCTCATCATATCCTCGAGTTCCCACGTAGCTTCTTCTACGCCATGATTCCGCCAAAGAACCTTAACCAAAGGCACAGACTTTCTACGCAGAACCTTCACATCTCGATCAAGAATCTGCACAGGTTCCTCCTCCATGGTCAAGTCTGGATTTACGTCGATCTCTTCCACTTTGCTACCACATGCGACGGATCTCGAGCGATACCTCGAAAGCATCGAAACGTGGAATACGTCATGAATCGACTAAGCTCTGCTTTGGCGGCTCAGATACGCCATCGGGTCCAACTCGTCTCAATACCTTGTACGGCCCAATAAATCTCGGGCTTAGTTTGCCTTTCTTTCCGAACCTCAACACCTTTTTCCAGGCGAGACCTTCAGAACACTCGATCCCCACAAAACTCTATATCTCTTCGCTTAAGATCGGCATAAGACTTCTTGCGGTCCAAGCTTCCTTCAATCGAGATGAATCAACTTAACCTTGTCTTCGGTCTCAAAGAACCAACTCGGGTCCTAACAACGGCGTTCACCCAACTCCGTCCAACACGTGGGTGAGCGACATTTCCTACCATACAACGCCTCGTGCGGTGCCATCTTGATGCTCGCTTAGTAATCGTTGTTGTAAGCAAACTCACTAATGGTAGAAACTCCTCCCAACTACCTCTGAAATCCAAGATACAACCTCTCAAAGATATCCTCTAGGACTGAATGACCCTTTCGATTGACCGTCGATCTGGGTGAAAAGCCGTCTTTGAAATCCAAACGAGTACCCGAGCCCGATGCAACGCTTTCGAACCTTGAGCGTGAATCTAGGATCCCGATCCGAGATTATCAGCCCGCACACACGTGCAACCTCACTATCTCGAAACATATAGCTTCGCTTAGCTTCGAAGTGAGTAGTCAACCTCACCGGAATAAAGTGAGTGATTTAGTCGATCGATCCACCACTACCCAAATGAATCTTTCTTGCTTGGCGTAGCGGTAACCCACCGACGAAATCCATGGTTATCCTTTCCCACTTCCATCGAGGAATCTTCACAGTGAAGCAACCCCGACGCGGCAATCGATGTTCGGCCTTGACCTGTGACAAGTCGGACACTTCCCAACAAACTCGTAACCTCCTTCTTCAAGCCGAAGCCACCAAAATCGCTCTCTAAGATCCCTATACATCTTGCTACCTCCGGGATGCATAGCATATGGATCTGCTATGTGCGTCTGAAGAATCTTACGCCTCGGCTCAACATCTTTAGGCATACAAGCCTTACCTTGAAAACACAGAACCTCGTCACGGACAAGCCAGTAACCATCCAAACCACCGTCCCGCATCTGCAACCTTCGCGCACTCGTAACCTCATCCAATAATCTGTTTCTCTCGATCCGCTCAACCCAAGTAGGCTTAACTCAGTAACTCTGCGAGAATACTCCGTCGTCATACAAACTCAAATGGGCAAACAAAGCTCTTAAGTCCGAAACAACCTTGCGGCTCAACGCGTGCGCCACCACGTTAGCCTTGCCGGATGATACTCAATCGAGCGATGCGTAATCTTTCGACAACTCAACCCATCTGCGGCGCCTCAAATTCAAATCCTTCGAGTCGTGGATACTTGAGACTCTTGTGATGCGTGTAGACTATCGATCTCTCCCCGTACAAGTAGTGCCTCCAAATCTTTAAAGCGAAGACCACACCTGCTAGCTCCAAATCGTCGCGTCGGATAGTTGACCTCATGCGGCCTCGGTGCCGAGAAAGCGTAAGCCACAACCTTACCCTCTTGCATCAAGACACAACCCAAGCCCGTATGTGATGCATCGCAATAAGCCGTGAATTCTTTACCATCTCGGGTTGAATTAGAACGGAGCCTCGGTCAAAATCTTCTTTAACTTGTCGAAGCTTTCTCTGCGCTTCTCGGTCCATACAAACTAACTTCTTTCCTCAAAGAACTTGGTCATCGGCGCGCTATCAACGAGAAACCCTCAACAAACCTTCTGTAGTATCCGGCCAAACCAGAAAACTCGAATCTCGACCACCGACCTAGGCGGCTTCCAATCCAAAATCGCCTCAATCTTACGAGGATCTACTCGAATCCCTCGGCCGACACTACATGACCAAAGAAGGTCACTTCTCTAAGCCGAACTCGCACTTCACCGAACTTAGCATAGAGTGCTTTTCCTCAAAGTTTGCAACACCACTCGCAAATGCTTATCATGCTCTTCCTCGTCGCTTGAGTACACCAAGATGTCGTCTATGAAAACCACGACGAATCGATCCAGAATCTTTCTTGAAACACCACATTCATCATATCCATAAGCGCCTGCCAGGTCGTTAGTCAACCCGAGCGGCATTACGTAAATTCGTAGTGCCCATACCGAGTCCAAACGCTGTTTTATGGATATCCGCCTCCTTAACCTTCAGCGATGATACCCGGATCTCAAGTCGATCTTGAGAATACCGCCGCACCCTTGGTGATCAAACAAGTCATCTATCCGTGGCAGCGGATACTTGTTTTTAATCGTCGACTTGTTCAATCTGGCGGTAGTCTATACACATCCGCATCGAGCCATCTTTCTTCTTGACAAAGAGTACCGCGCGCCGCCCACGGCGAAACACTAGGCCTAATAAAACCTCGATCCAATAACTCCTGGATCTGAGCCTTAAGCTCCACCAACTCCTTTGGCGCCATCCTATACGGAGCAATAGACACTGGCGCAGTTCCGGGTAATAGATCTATTCCGAACTCTACCTCGCGATCGCGGCAAACCCTAAGCTCCTCGGAAAAACATCAAGAAACTCCTTAGCAGTGCGAACCTTCTCCACAAAGGACTCCTTAGCCTCCAAGGCATACACATGAACTACATACGCTTCACGGCCTTTCCCGACCATCTTCTCCGCTTTGAGCGGATACCACATTTGATAAGTAATCTCTCCTATTACCTATCATAGCCACCTCTTCACCCTCGACCGTCTTAAGAACCATGCGCTTGGCGCGCAATCCAACCTCGCTGGTACTTGACCAACTAATCCATCCCAAGAATCGGATCGAACTCCCCAAGCGGCGGTTCCATCGGATCGGCAAGAAACACTACCCCTTGGAGTTCTAAGGGTACCTCTCTAAACAGTTTATTTACTACTACTGAGTGACCTAGAGGGCTAATCACGGTCATCCGCCTAGAAGATATCTCGAGTCTAAATCCATGGTCTCTACTATACTATCGGCAACATAAGAGTGCGTTGAACCCACATCAATCAAAGCGGTATAAGGAGAACCAAAAATCAAAAACGTCTGGGTTATGACGTCCGGTCGCGTCGCCTCTCTCTCGGCGCCTCGCGGATACACTAATCCAGTGTCTAGCATCGAACTACTGCACCTCTCGCCCGGTGCTCCACGGCCCCGACTGAACCATTACCACCTCTGCCATTACCACGGCCCCTCTGCGGTGGCGGTCCACTACCTCTGAATCGATTACGGCCCCGACTCTCGGTGAATCCTAGCCAACCTACGCGACGATCCCTCACACGATGCTCCGAGAACCACACTCGAAGCAACCTTTTCCTCCGATCCGGCAACCACCCCAATGAGATTTCCCACACCGATCACATCTGCGGCGGTCCACTCGCTTAGCGGCAACAAACCTAGCGGTGGTTCGGCCCACTCGGTCTAGCCCTTTTACTGCGGATTACGGCGATCCGAGAAGACCCAAAGCTCCTCTTATGTCGATTTCGATCCATGCCTTGTCTCACGACTCCTTAACACCCTCGGCTACCTTAGCCTTCTCAACTAAGACAACAAACTCGCTCCTCGCCGAGGAGCAATCGACCTCAAGTCGTCTCGCGAGACCATCCTCGAACGAACACACCTCTCATGCTCGGTGGCCACAATGCCCCAGGCATACCTACTCGACTTCAAGAACTCACCTGCGTTAAAAACGATTTACTCCCACTGAACAAGCCTCGAAATGCCTTCATTGGGAGTCAATATAACTAGCTCCGATGTACTTCTTTTGATATGCGACCACAAGTAATCCCATGTCGGATCCTCTGCGCCGCCACACTGTCCCGAACCGTGAGCCACCACCGATACAACTCATCCGGAGAAGCGTCGATGCCCTTGACCTTCTCTTGGCGAGTCAAATCGGATCATCCATGATCCGCTCGATCGCCTCGGCCGATGTTCAGCGATCTTTGGGAGCAACACTGAAACACCTCGGAAGAATTCGGCCCCATTGACCAAGTCGCTCGAGAACAATTTCTAACTCCCGCGCCACTACCAACTCCTGCTACCCTTTCCAACACTCGCAGCATCGCCTGTGACACTGCGTCGTCCCCAGTCTGATCTTGGAACTCACCACCTCCACCGGTGGCGGGCCGGTATCTCATTTTACGAACCACGACCCGGATCCTACGGGCTCGAAACCGTCATCCTACCACGACCTGCGTCCACGACCACGTCCACCTCTAGCGCTCATGACTAATCTTCCTACGTATCTGATTAAAGAATTTTATGCATCAGTATTTATTCCACTTGTTTTTAAAAGCAAGTCTTATGAATATTTAAAGAGGATTTGTTCTCGCGAGTTCACAAAATCCTATCAGTTTCAATCTCTAAAGTAGTATACTATTGCTATTCATCGGATCATATCACATCCAATCAATTCACAAGCAATAGTACAGGTACTTACCAGGCGAATCTGTGCAGGAGACTCGGTGTCATGCCCTTCACACCATTTATTTCAAACAAAACACTTAAAATGCAGACTTTTGAAAGCATTTTGGGCCTCGGGCCCACAGTAGAAACCTTTGAACTTGGCTCTGATACCACAATTGTAACACCCCAAACTCGGACAAGACACTACGCCCGAATCTGGCATGTTACGGGGAAAAACGTCTTTGAGTGACCAGATTTTTTTCGTTTAGAAGTGGGGTGAAAACATAGTGAATTTGAGGAAAGTTTGAGTAGGCTTGTTTGATTAGATTTTGAAAACCTATCCAAGTATATAGTTAAAACGAGTTGATTTCATTTAGCACTTCCAATAGTTTCTTAGTGCCATTTTGACACATTTTAGACTTAGTAGAAAATCAAGCTTGATTCGGAAATCATTTGAGTTTATTGTGTAGCAAAACATAGCGAGATACCCGATGGTATAGTTTGAAACACATCTCGATATAATTTTGAAAACGTTGTCTTTCCAAGTTTTAGTAAAATTTCATGCCAAGTTATTTGTTAAGCAGGTTGAGAATCTAATTAAAGCATACCCATCATAGAACATAATTTAACGGCCTTTTACAAATCCAAATTAAAACCTAAATGAAAGTAATTAAACTAAAGTACCCAATGATAGAGTTGGAGTAAAACTTTATTAAGCATGGCATGAGCACCCCGAGTCCATCCCGGCTCCATGTCCGCGTCTACGAGTCACCTGAAATGTCAAAGGAGAGGGTGAGTCGAGTGACTCAGTGCATAAATCCCGCTCCCGATGGAACAACATGCTAACACACATCATACATAGCAACATAATTAATGCAACCCGATCCTAACCATCCGTATCTCCTTTTTCTACCCCGTGTGGTACCAAACCACTGGTGGTGCCAAACCACTGGTGACATATAGTCACAATGTGTTACCAAAACAACGGTGTCCCAAAGACACAATGTGCTACCCAAGCACCTTGGTGACCGTAGTCACAATGATCGAATGATGGGGCCAACCCATCGTGTGATACCCAATCACTAGCGAGACGATCCCATATCTCATGTGGGGCCAACCCACGGTGGTGTTAACCACGGGGACAAGTCGCAATGAGGTGCCCAACCTCTGGTGTCCCAAAGACACAAATGTGCTACCAAAGCAGCGGTGACCGTAGTCACAATAATCGAATGATGGGGCCAACCCATCGTGTGATACCCAATCACTAGCGACGATCCCATATCTCATGTGGGGCCAACCCACGGTGGTGTTAACCACGAGGACTAGTCGCAATGAGGTGCCCAACCTCTGGTGTCCCAAAGACACAAATGTGCTACCAAAGCACCGGTGACCCAAAGTCACAAGGTGTGTTACCAAAACACGGTGCTCGTCGGCACAAAATCATCACCCCCCTCCACTCATATCACCCATCAACAAACCAACTCATGTAATCATGCATATCATACAAATTATGCATATCATGCTAATATGTTTGACTCATGTCCCATATCACATACATACATAGTCATGATACCATATAGATCATCGATAATCTAGTAACAATCTTGACTTACCGGATACGTACACATACCCCGTTTGGGTATCCAATAGTCCATCATACTGTCATGATTTTAATAGGCAAACAGGTTTATTAATAATATTACTAAATATCAGTGTGTTAGTTTATACACACCTGGTAATCACGAGTCTAGAAATCCTGACAAAAGCGATCTAAGCCCCTCGAGAACTAGCTCCTACAATCGGCCAAAGCATAGGGGTTAGGCATCCACACATTCGGCCAACAACATCTAGACCAACAAGGGTTTGTCGAAAGCCCTTACCTTTCACCTGATTTGGTTTCCTACCAAATCCCGAACCAAAAAGTGGTTCCCTTAGACAATCGGCCAACCTATAAAGAAAGAAGTATTAACCTCTTGAAGCTTTGACTACACGAGATAAAAGAATTAACTAATAGTACTGGCCCATACCAATACTTACCCCACTTGGCTAATCAGAGAACGAAGGCTCCACTTGATTGCTTCAAACTCCTGAATATCCCAACAAGAAATCGGTTTAACAAAGAGAAATAACACCCATCAATGGTTGCCATATTCGGCTCTTAAGCAACCAACATCGACAAAGTATAAGGAGAAAAAGGAGATGGCCATTCGGCCAAGGACTTACCAATCTCCAAACGATTGAAGCAAAACCACAACACCAACAAGATTCGGCCAAGGTTTTTGAGAAGAAGAAAGAAAGTGATTATGAGGTAGATGCTTTTCGGTTTTAAGGGAAAAAATCGATATGAAATGGGAGCAAAGTTTCGGCAAGAATTGAGAAGGATGAATGGAAGAATCGGTTGGGAAGAAAATGGTAAGTTCGGCTCTTAAGAAAATGAAGAAACTATGTAAGGGAGAGAAGAGAGTATTCGAAACACAAAGTAGAGGAAACCAAAGCAATTTCGGCTACCAAAGATGTTGAGAGAACAAATGCACAATCGGCTAAGTGCAAAAGAAATGAGAAGAAAACGGCAATGTATGTTTGCTTTGGTCTTACGGTTTTCAAGAAGTAAAGAGGATAAGAAAGAAATTGAAGTTTGGTGGCTAGAAGACAAAAGAGAGAATTTGGTTTACCAAGCTAGTGACCAAAATGCTAAGAAAAATATGCCAAAAAAGATGCTTAGACTTTCGGTTTGATAAGGCACAAGAGAAAATTGCTTCTAAAGATTTTGACCAAAAACACCCCAAAACTCAAAGTGAATTTTCGGCACTAGCTCACACCCACACCATGCCGTCCACTCCCCAAAATCCTCCAAAGAATCGGCCTCAACTCCCCACTAGCTCCCAACCACTCAATTCAAACTAGTTGAATTAGTCTCCCTCCTACTTTCACTCTCCACCCTCCATTCAAATGGGTAGACCAAGTCCAAGCGAGTTTGAATTGCCTTCTACTTCCTCCTCCCATGCCGTCCAAAAAGAATGCAAAATGTGGCCACTCCGCGGCTTGAACTCGGGACCCTGCCTCCCGCAATTGACGCCAACACCGGCTCCAAGTGGCGCATGCTTTGCCACTCCACCAGCTCCTCTTTTGTGCTCAAGAACACCAAATAAAACTCTTATACCCTAGCTCCTCAGGCTCCCGACTTAACACCCAAAAATCAAAATTTTCCCATTCACTCAGGGCATACATTTAGACTTCAATTAAGCCCCCAAAACACGAGAAATAGCCACATGACACACTAGACACATGCAATATCATGCAACAACAAAATAGCCCCTAACCCGGGATATTACATTTTAAATAAGTTATATATATATATATATATATATGTTATTATGATATTGAATTAATCGAGAAAGCGAGAATATATGAATACAAGAAAGTTCCGATAACGTGACGACGTCAGAAAAGCCTGTTGAACCCTAGGAATAGTAGAGGATACATGTGTCATGACATAGGATTCCGAGATATGATTTCGTGTAAGACCATGTGCAGGATCAGAACACCCCAAACCCGGCCACAAGTCTCGTCCCGGATCTGGTTATGTCAACTGCTTGAATGACGGTTAAAAATCTTTGTCTTTAGAGTAAAACTTGAAAATTTTGTTAACTTTCGGGAAGTAAGTCCATTAAAAATTATTATATAATATAAGCTTGGTTTGAATTAAAACTTTATTATAATTTATTATAATATAAATCCTTTGTAAAAATATTACTAAATACGATATAACCTTTACCAAACTGTAAATAGAGTACTTTAATCAAAAGTGGCCCTTATTACATCAAATAAATTCCCAAAATACGGATAATATAAAAATCACTATTAATTAACTAAACAAGTAAAACATCTACTTCTGCATGAAAATCTACTTCTGCATGGCCACCTTTGTATCTACTCCAACCCGGTCCATTAACCACGACTTACCTGCGATGTTTAAAAAGTTGGGTGAGTCATACAGACTCAGTGTGTAATTAAACCACTGATATCCACCCACATGTTAGCCACAAATCAACCCAATTATAAAATGCATAAATACAATCATTTAAACATTACCACAATCTGGGGCTTGGCCACAATCAAATCATATCAAATCTTTGGGCTAGGCCCTTTTCTCATTAATCCATCGCGATTCGGGGCTTGGCCCATTTCCACGTATGTTCTCAAAACATACCCATTCATATTTCATATTGGGCTTGGCCCATTTCCATATCAATTCATAACGAAACCATGCAATCATGATACCCAACCCAAACCTAAGGTCCATCCGCTACACACCCCTTATCCGACCTACCACACACCGGGACTATCGAGTCACCCTCTCCTTTTCCCTCCATAAAGGCAACCAATGCCATCCACGATGTAGCGTATAGCTAACATCAAACCACGATGGAGCACACGACAATCCATCAAGCCCGCGATATGGCATAAAGCCCATATCAATCAAGGTAACCACGTGAACCAAATCGCAAAGATCCACAACGCGACCTCGATCGGCGCCAATCCACGATGTAGCACAAAGTGACATCAACCACGTACTCGAAGTACACGTACCTTCTTTCAAAACCCACCCATGCACATGTAACATAATATGATCTTTGAGATGATGCATGTACATGATATTCACAATCATAGGCATGCTCACATAGTTAAAATCAATTATCACATATTAGCCAATTTGCTACTAACACAGTCGTCATCATACCCCTTTAGGGTATCCATTACACATATGGCTTGCATTCATTAGTAAACATATAACACAACGAGATATCATACAAATCCCGAAACAATGGTCTAACCACACACCTTATTACTTGGAGTTCTAAACTCTCGATCCTCGACGCTATCGTTTAGTGAGACTACGACTATTTGCCTAACGTTTTCATTGTTGGCCCACACCACAGGCCAATCTCGAATCTAGCAGAGACACTCTTTTCTTAAACTTCGGGATAGGTGCTTTCTCTTGTCCTTCTTGGTAGGTATTGGCCTCCATCAAAGCGCTTAATCGGATAAACCGGTTAAACCTCCGTGTCATAAACTAGATATCGAATCTAACTATACTTCCTTAAAAACTCTTACCAAAGCGGATCAGATCTCGAAGACTTGCTTATACATCGATTAGCCCCTAAACCACCTAAGGTAAAATCGGTCAGCACCCAACTAGCCTTATGGCCGAATATCATAAGTCACCCTCTTGGCTTACCTGAAACCCGGGGACCACCTCTTGCCTATGGGTTATCGAAGTCCCTGCTAAACATCCATTAGAATCGGCTATCATAAAAACTCAAAGAATAAATATGAGAATATCCCCCCTTGGCCGAATACTTACCCCCACCTTACCTTGATGAGTCTAAACTCGAGACTCTCCTTTTAAGCTCCTTGGTGCTGGCTACAACAACACAAAACAAAGCATCACCTTGTCCCTTAGAGACATTCGGCCAACCATTCAGTTTTGGCCACCAAAACAGAGAGCTAGAACACTTACCCACAAGCTCTAAATGTCGACAGCACTACTCTTCACAGGTTCGGCACCAAGCTTGGCTAAATAGAAGAGAAAAGGTTTCGGCTTCACTACCAAATGAAGTTGGAGCATTCGGCCAACACAAGGTCTTGGTTATGGAGTTTGAAAAGAGTTTGAGAAAGGATTGGGGTTCGGTCAAAGCGCAAATAGGGAAGGAAAGAAGAAAACAAAAGTATCTTTATGGGACCTTAGAGTTTCGGTCACACTGCAGCACGAGAAAATGGGAATTGAATAGGTGACTTCTCACAATGAAAATCGCCACACAAGAGTGGGATGAAGGGAAGAATTTCGGCTTGCAAAGCAAAAGGAGAAAAAGAATTTTAAAAGGGTGCTCCCCCTATTTATACTATACTATACGGCACCACACACCTCAAACCGAATTTGCCCCCCCTAAGAATCCCACATTCGGCCACTGCTGCTACACTCCTCCAATCCACATATTTCTCTCCTATTTTTCCTCACATTTTATCACCTATCCTATAAAAAAAAACAATATAATAGCAGCCATTATCTCTTATTCTCTAGTTTAAAACTAACTAAAATAATCCTATATTTATCTAAAATAATAAACTAACAAAGCTATCCACCAGCCGAATTCAAAAATGATTAAACAACCTTGGTTTAATCCTTATCCAATGAAGCTCCATGTGCCGTCCCACCTTCAATTTGCTGCCCAAAAAGAATCCGAAAAAATTAAAACTCCAAATGCCACTCTCTAGGTTCGAACCTGGGACCAAACTGCTGCACACCCCTCCTCCAACGCCCAGGCCACCCGGCCACATTGTATTTCATGCTAGAAACCCCCAACAATTATTTTTAAACCCTTCTTATCTCAGCCCATAACCGCACAAAAATAAAAACGCCAACATGCAGCTCCAGGCGCTCGAACCTGCGCCCTTGCTCTCCTCTAGCGCCTAAGTGGCGCATGAGAGCCACTTTGCCAATTGGACTTTCATGTCCATCAACTTGGACATTTATTTTTAAGGCCTACTACCCTGCAACGCCATACTCCAAAAATTAAAACCCATCTGCTGCCTTCTTGGATCGAACCTAAGACCCTCACAGACGCTACCTCCAGCCCCTTAAACTGCGCACACAGCCACTTTGCCAAAGCCTCACTTGTGCCAAAAATTACCAAAAATTAATCTTAAGGCCTCCCTTGGCCCAATTCCTTTTTACCCTAAAAATCTAAATTTTCCAAAGCCTTCCCTTCTCATCCAAGCATTCTTAAACCTCTAAAACACATCCAAAAACACCCAAAAACCTTCCAACACTGGAATTATACCCAAATTGCATAGCCCCTAAATCAGGGTGTTACAATTCTACCCTCCTTAAAAATAATTTCGTCCTCGAAATTACTTTACTAACAAACGTCCATACAACCTATCTTACCACCTTACGCTTATGCTGCGCACTCTGATCTTACTAAGGCTATCGTACCTACACAATCTCTAAGTTCGCGCTCAAAATTTGAAACACCTCTCTTAGCAACACAGAAAAGGCTAACTCATAAGCAAGCAAAGTAATTAAAGCATGTACCAAAGCAAAGGAGCTTACCTGATATCACATCCTTGGTTGACTCTGACTAGAACCATTCCTTCCATGACTTGAACCACGACCCCTCGTCGCTCGAGGACAATTCTTAACCAGATGTGCCTTAGATCCACACTGAAAGCATTCTTTACTATTTCCCCAACACTCTCCTGTGTGAGGTCTTCCACATCGAACACAAGAACGATTCCGATCCACTGGGGCAAGTGCACGCACAGGGTTCTCGATCCTTGGTCTTTTCTGGGCATTACCCAACGATACTGACGGTCCAACCCTTCTCTTATTCTTGTTCCTATTCTTTTCTCGGTTTTCTCTTATAGTCTTCTTAACCTCTTCAGCGATCCGAGCTTGCTCCACTAGGACCGCGAAGTCTCTCTCCTCTCTGCGAGCAATCGGCGTCGAAGTTCATCTACGCAATCCGTCCTCAAACCGGACGCACCTCTCATAATCAGTGGCCACAATTCCCTTAGCATACTGGCTTAACCGCACAAATTCTGCTTCATACTCCGCTATCGACTTACTTCCTTGCACTAGATTTAGAAACGCTTTCCTTTGCGAGTCCAAATAAGCGGCTCCTACGTACTTTCCTTCAAACTTAGCCTTAAAGAAGTCCCAATCCAATCGATCCGCGGTACACCTTGTTTGACGATGAGCCACCAACGATAAGCTTCGTCGCGAAGTAATGAAACAACACCCTTGACTTTTCTTCGTTGATGCAGTCCCAAATCGTCCATGATTCTTTCATTGCTTCTAGCCAATACTCTGCTACGTTAGGAGCTACTCCCGACACTCCTCTAAAGATCTCGGCTCCGTTCGATCTAAGCCTTTCCGACACCGACTTTCGATTTCCATTTCCCTTACTAACTCCTACTACTCGTTCTAGCGCTCGCAACATGGCCCGTGATACTGCGTCATCTTCACCTATCTGATCTTGTTCCTCTACGTCCACAGCTGGCGGCACTTCACTTTCTGACCCATGGCCAGACCCTACGGGTTCCGATGCTGCCATCCTACCTCTACCGCGTCCCCTAGAACTCATCTCTATCGTCGCGATTTAATCTGATTAACAAGTTTTATGCATTAGAAATTTTGTTTCACTTGTTTATCCGCGAACAAATCTTATGAAAAGAATTTCTAGAGGTAGTTCTTTCGATCACACAATGTTTCAGTTCGAGTTTACTACTCTAGTTCAAGAATCACATTCACACATACATCCGTTCATCAACAAGGACACATTCCTTCCTCATTAAAGGCACATTCAGTGGTATCCACCACACACATTCACTATCCAGACATTTCTGCCCGTTTCTACCCCAGGGGTATTTCCGTCATTTTCCTACAGGGGTATTTTTGGTAATTTTGTAAATCGAGGAAACCTCTTTCAAAACCAGATTTAGAGTTTACAAACCAAAGGGGTAAATTTTGGAAATTTTAAAACTAAGGGTTTTAAAACAGTGAGGCAAATCCCTTTCGGGTTTTAATAATTGGTTTAGCCTATGAACAAGTCCTCTTGGTTAAGGTGAACCGTAGCTACGCACCAGGTAGGATTCCAGCGAAGAGGAGGTGAGTCACGAGGATCGCTAAGTACCGAGCTCTTCCGATCCACTCCTAGACATGCGCACAATGGTTGCCACACCTTAACTCGGCGACTTAATCACGAGTTTGTTTAGTAACCTTAAGTCTTATGCATGTGTTTGAGTAGACTAGCCCTAGGGTTCAATAGCCCTAATATTCTAATCTCTGAGCCCAACTAAGCCCATAACACTCATAATAATCAAACACTTCAAAAGTCCAAGTACTTACTTACAGTGGACTTGAATTGAGAGGTAATGCGCGCCATGCGAATAACTGAAAAATTTCTTAAAAGCCCATATTTTTGAAAAGCCCATTTTGAAAATGTTTTGGGCCCAAAACCCTCAAAGCTGAGTTTTGAACAGGGCTCGATACCAAATTGTAACACCCCAAACCCGGCCCACAAGTCTCGTCCGGGATCTGGTTATGTCAACTGCTTGGAATGACGGTTAAAAATCTTTGTCTTTAAAGTAAAACTTGAAAATTTTGTTAACTTTTCGGAAGTAAGTCCATTAAAAATTATTATATAATATAAGCTTGGTTTGAATTAAAACTTTATTATAATTTATTATAATATAAATCCTTTGAAAAATATTACTAAATACGATATAACCTTTACCAAACTGTAAATAGAGTACTTTAATCAAAAGTGGCCCTTATTACATCAAATAAATTCCCAAAATACGGATAATATAAAAATCACTATTAATTAACTAAACAAGTAAAACATCTACTTACGCATGAAAATCATTACGCATGGCCACCTTTGTATCTACTCCAACCCGGTCCATTAACCACGACTTACCTGCGATGTTTAAAAAGTTGGGTGAGTCATACAGACTCAGTGTGTAATTAAACCACTGATATCCACCCACATGTTAGCCACAAATCAACCCAATTATAAAATGCATAAATATAATCATTTAAACATTACCACAATGCGGGCTTGGCCCACAATCAAATCATATCAAATCTTTGGGCTAGGCCCTTTTCTCATTAATCCACTGATTACTGGGCTTGGCCCATTTCCACGTATGTTCTCAAAACATACCCATTCATATTTCATATTGGGCTTGGCCCATTTCCATATCAATTCATAACGAAACCATGCAATCATGATACCCAACCCAAACCTAAGGTCCATCCGCTACACACCCCTTATCCAACCTACCACACACCGGGGACTATCGAGTCACCCTCTCCTTTCCCTCCATAAAGGCAACCAATGCCATCCACGATGTAGCATATAGCTAACATCAAACCACGATGGAGCACACGACAATCCATCAAGCCACGATATGGCATAAAGCCCATATCAATCAAGGTAACCACGCCGAACCAAATCGCAAAGATCCACAACGCGACCTCGGTCGGCGCCAATCAACGATGTAGCACAAAGTGACATCAACCACGTACTCGAAGTACACCGTACCTTCTTTCAAAACCCACCCATGCACATGTAACATAATATGATGCTTTGATGATGCATGTACATGATATTCACAATCATAGGCATGCTCACATAGTTAAAATCAATTATCACATATTAGCCAATTTGCTACTAACCTGGTCGTCATCATACCCCTTTAGGGTATCCATTACACATATGGCACTGCATTCATTAGTAAACATATAACACAACAGATATCATACAAATCCCGGAAACAATGGTCTAACCACACACCTTATTACTTGGAGTTCTAGACTCTCGATCCTCGACCTTATCGTTTAGTGAGACTACGGCTATTTGCCTAACGTTTTCTGTTGTTGGCCCACACCCTGGTGGCCAATCCCGAACTGTCGAGACAGCTCTTTTCTTAAACTTCGGGATAGGTGCTTTCTCTTGTCCTCCTTGACTGGTATTGGCCTCCATCAAAACGCTTAATCAGATAAACTGGTTAAACCTCCAGGTCATAAACTAGATATCGAATCTAACTATACTTCCTTAAAAACTCTTACCGAAACGGATCTGAATCCTGAAGACTTGCTTACTTCTGTCGATTAGCCCCTAAACCACCTAAGATAAAATCGGTCAGCACCCAACTAGCCTTATGGCCGAATATCATAAGTCACTCTCTTGGCTTACCTGAAACCCGGGGACCACCTCTTGCCTATGGGTTATCAAAGTCCCTGCTAAACATCCATTAGAATCGGCTATCATAAAAACTCAAAGAATAAATATGAGAATATCCCCCCTTGGCCGAATACTTACCCCCACCTTACCTTGATGAGTCTAAACTCGAGACTCTCCTTTTAAGCTCCTTGGTGCTGGCTACAACAACACAAAACAAAGCATCACCTTGGCCCTTAGAGACATTCGGCCAACCAAAACTAAGGCCAACCATTCGGTTTTGGCCACCAAAACAGAGAGCTAGAACACTTACCCACAAGCTCTAAATGTCGACAGCACTACTCTTCACAGGTTCGGCACCAAGCTTGGCTAAATAGAAGAGAAAAGGTTTCGGCTTCACTACCAAATGAAGTTGGAGCATTCGGCCAACACAAGGTGCTGTTATGGAGTTTGAAAAGAGTTTGAGAAAGGAATGGGGGTTCGGTCAAAGCGCAAATAGGGAAGGGAAAGAAGAAAACAAAAGTATCTTTATGGGACCTTAGAGTTTCGGTCACACGGCACAGAAAATGGGAATTGAATAGGTGACTTCTCACAATGAAAATCGCCACACAAGAGTGGGATGAAGGGAAGAATTTCGACTTGCAAAGCAAAAAGGAGAAAAAGAATTTTAAAAGGGTGCTCCCCTATTTATACTATACTATATACGGCACCACACACCTCAAACCGAATTTGCCCCTAAAGAATCCCACATTCGACCACTTCTTTGCTACACTCCTCCAATCCACATATTTCTCTCCTATTTTTCCTCACATTTTATCACCTATCCTGTAAAAAAACAATATAATAGCAGCCATTATCTATTATTCTCTAGTTTAAAACTAACTAAAATAATCCTATATTTATCTAAAATAATAAACTAACAAAGCTATCCACCAGCCGAATTCAAAAATGATTAAACAACCTTGGTTTAATCCTTATCCAATGAAGCTCCATGTGCCGTCCCACCTTCAATTTGCTGCCCAAAAAGAATCCGAAGAAATTAAAACTCCAAATGCCACTCTCTAGGTTCGAACCTGGGACCAAACTGCTGCACACCCCTCCTCCAACGCCCAGGCCACCCGGCCACATTGTATTTCATGCTAGAAACCCCCAACAATTATTTTTAAACCCTTCTTATCTCAGCCCATAACCGCACAAAAATAAAAACGCCAACATGCAGCTCCAGGCGCTCGAACCTGCGCCCTTGCTCTCCTCCAGCGCCTAAGTGGCGCATGAGAGCCACTTTGCCAATTGGACTTTCATGTCCATCAACTTGGACATTTATTTTTAAGGCCTACTACCCTGCAACGCCATACTCCCAAAATTAAAACCCATCTGCTTGCCTTCTTGGATCGAACCTAAGACCCTCACAGACGCTACCTCCAAATTTCTTAAAGCTGCGCACACACACCACTTTGCCAAAGCCTCACTTGTGCCAAAAATTACCAAAAATTAATCTTAAGGCCTCCCTTGGCCCAATTCCTTTTTACCCTAAAAATCTAAATTTTCCAAAGCCTTCCCTTCTCATCCAAGCATTCTTAAACCTCTAAAACACATCCAAAAACACCCAAAAACCTTCCAACACTGGAATTATACCCAAATTGCATAGCCCCTAAATCAGGGTGTTACAGGGACGTTGGCAATGATTTGAGATATTGTGTAAGACCGTGTCTGGGACACTGGCATCGATCAGAGATTACGTGTAAGACCATGTCTGGGACATCGGCATCGTATATGATTTCGTGTAAGACCCTGTCTGGGACAGTGGTATCGATATTTAATTACATGTAAGACCACGTCTGGGACGTTGGCATTGTACGGGCTTTACGAGCTATCCAAGTATCCTTATTGATTCTGAATGGTTCAATAGGCGTTCTGAGAAATAAGTGATTAAGTGGATAACATTCCGATTCAGGTATGTTGAAATGTACACAATAATTGATAATGAAAGGTAAGTATATATGTGCAAAGAATGTTATGTGATGTATATGTAAATGAAATGTGAATATGTGCAAATGAAACATGAACAAATGAATAAGATGTGATTTGGAATGTGGTATATGTGAAATTATCAGATACTATATGAATGAAAGGTGAATTTGGGTATAAGTGATGAAATGTAATTCTTATGAGAAAAATATGTTATTTTCCAAAATGTGCTCATTTTACTACATGAATGTGAGAATTGAATATTATATGAGAATCGAATTGAATAAACTTGTGAAAGCTAAAGTTAGTAGTAAGTAAGTATAATATTGAATAGTGATGATTTGATATGAGATCATGTTATCAACATGAGTTAAGTTGTGTTTTGACATTTGAGATAGCATATCATGCTTATGGCATTGAATTGATATTATTTGTTTTGTTATGTTTATTAAGATATGAGCTTACTAAGCTTTATAGCTTACTTTGTGTTGTTTTTCTATTTTTTATAGTGATTCGGATGTTCGCTCAGGTTGGAAGTCGGGGGAGATCGCATCACACTATCTGGTTAATGATTTCGGTATTTACACCCTTTATTGCTTAGTTATATGGCATGTATAGGCTATGGTATTTGATATTATGGTTGGAATTGTAATTGGTCATTTGAGATGATTGATTATGAATATGATAGTTGAATTTGGTATATTTTGATGTGCTCATGAATAGCTAAAAGAAATGGTCAATTTTGGTAAGTTTTATGGTTTATTTGGGAAATTGATATGATGAAAAAAAATATTATGAATTGAAATGGATTAATATGATGTATGAATCACATGTTTATGATGTGAAGTTAGTACTTTGAATTGGTATGTTTGAGTTGGATTTGTAATTGGAAATGAATGATGTTGTTACAGGTCAAATTGTGTATGATTTTGTATGTTTTTCACTGCCTTTGAGACATGAATTAATGCTTGTTTGATGCGTGTAGATATGACCCAACTTTGGGTGGCAAATTGGCCTTGCAAATGACCTATATTTGTCCACACGGTTGAGCACATGGGCGTGTGTCTCGACCGTGTCTCTCAAGGTTGAAATTCGAAGTAAGTCAGGTTGCCACACGGGCAAGAAGGACAGGCATGTGCCAAACCGTGTGACCCAATTCAGTGTTGCACACGGGCTGAGACATGGACAAAGGCACAGCCGTGTGAGGCACACGGCTTAGCCACACGGGCGTGTGCCCTATTTTGAAAGAAAAAAATTTCTAAGTTCCGCAAAGTTTTCGTATGTGATCGGTTTAGTCCCGACCCCTTTTCAATGTATGTTTAAGGTCTCGTAGACCTCCTAAAGGGACTATATGAGTATGAATTATTATGAAATGATGTTGTATGATTGATGTTGTGAAATGAGCGTAAAATATTCTGATATTTCCGGTAATGCCTCTTAACCCTAGTTCGGCGACGGATACTGGTTTGGGGTGTTACAGCCTATGGTTCTAGACAGCTAAAACCACATGAAAGAAATTACCCGATACATGATCTTGAATTGGCAGCCATTGTTTTTGCATTGAAAATATGTCGACATTATCTGTTTGGTGAAAAATGTCACATCTTTACTGATCACAAGACCTTGAAGTATTTGATGTCATAGAAAGACTTGAACTTGAGACAGCGCAGGTGGCTTGAGTTTTTAAAACATTATGATTTGGTTATTGATTATCATCTTGGAAAAGCCAATGTAGTTGTCATTTTCCTTGCGAGCAATGAATACCCAGTTGTCATTGTCAGATAATGGTGCAATTATAACTGAGTTCAACAGATTTATGAAGCTCAGAAAGATGATAGTGAGTTACAAGCCAAACGGATATAGTGTGAATCGACTTCTGATTCAGAATTTCAGATAGGGTCTGATGGTTGCCTATTATTCAGAGACAGAATATGCGTACCGAAGAACTCAGAACTGGTACAGAAAATTCTACATGAAGCTTACTATGGTACCATGTCTATTTATCCTGGTAGTAACAAAATGTATAATGTATTGAAAATGATGTATTGGTGTCCAGAAATGAAACAGGATATTTCTAAATTTGTATCTAAATGTTTGACATGTCAGCAAGTAAAAGCTGAACATCAGGTGCCTTCAGGATTATTACAGCCAGTTACGATACCGGAATGGAAATGGGAAATAATTACCATGGTTTTTCAATCAGGATTACCCCATTTGGGTAATCGTCGACCGGTTAACAAAGTCTGCACACTTTATCCCGGTACGTATGGATTTTTCCTTGGATAGATTGGCTGGATTATATGTTTCTGATATTATCAGATTGCATGGAGTGCCGGTCTCCATTATTTCTGATAGAGATCCTCGGTTTACATCTCAATTTTGGAGCAAGTTGCAAGAAGCCTTGGGTACACAGTTACATTTTAGCACTGCATTCCATCCTCAAACTGATGGACAATCTGAACGTGTTATACAGATTTTAGAAGATATGCTTCGGTGTTGTTTGCTTGAATTTGAAGGTATCTGAGAAAAGTATCTGCCTTTAGTTTAATTTTCTTATAATAACAGCTATCAGTCCAGCAATAAAATGGCACCGTATGAGGCTTTGTATGGTCGTAAATGTAGAACTGCATTATATTGGACAGAGCTCAGTAAGAAAAAGATACACGGAGTTGACTTAGTCCATGAAACTGAAGAAAAGGTGAAATTAATTCAAGATAGTTTAAAAGCAGACTCTAATCGTCAAAAGTCTTATGCAGATCTTGTAACACCCCTTACCCGTATTCATCGCCGGAACCAGGTACGAGGCATTACCGGACATAACTCACTTGAACATACAACTTTGAGCTATAGAATTTCATTCCAAATTAAAACTTTCTAATTCACCTTCATAACATCCTTATTATGGGCCTACGAGGCCTTAAAAATTCAAACAGAGGGTCTCGAAATTAAACCGGGAACTTTGATATGCTTAGAAAAATTTTGCCTTAACAGGGCCACACGCTCGTGTGAAATGGGACACGCTTTTGTGGGCAGGCCGTGTGGTCATACACGCCCATTGTAACACCCCAAACCCGGCCCATTCGTTACGACCTAATTTGAGATGTCACTGCGGAAAAACGTTTGAAGACTGATTTCACTTTTGGGAAAAACATTAAAAATTTTGTCATTTGAAAACCATGTCCAATTAAAAATTCTAAATAATATAAGCTTGACAAAAATATCCAAATTAAAAGCACTTCCAAATAATAATTTAATGGTCGTCTAGCTTAAACATAATAAAAATGCTCAAATAGAAATACTTAAATACATTAACTGGGCCTTATTACAACAAATAATTAAACAAAAGTACTTAGTAATAAACTGAATAAAATAAAGAAGATGTCTTCTGCATGGGCCACCTCGTATCCACTCCAACCCGGTCCAATCACCACGAATCATCTGCGATGTTTAATAAAAATTGGGTGAGTCATACAGACTCAGTGTGTAATTATGAAGCCCAACCCAAACCTAGGGAACATCCGCTACACACCCCCTTATCCAGCCTACCACACACCAGGGGATTATCAAATCACCCTCTCCTGGTGCAATTAAGCACAATAGTCCACAACGCGACCTCAGTCAGCGCCAATCCACGATGTAGCCGTAGCTAACACAAAAACCATGATGGGACACATAGTCACTCATCAACCACGATATGGCACATAGCCGATATCAACCACGATGAGGCACATAGCCACTCATCAAGCCACGCGAACTAAATCGCAATTAATCCACAACGTGACCTCAGTCAACGTCAATCCACGATGTAGCTCAAGGCTAACATCAAAAGCCACGATGGGACACATAGTCACTCATCAACCACGATATGGCACATAGCCGATATCAACCACGATGAGGCACATAGCCACTCATCAAGCCACGCGAACTAAATCGCAATTAATCCACAACGTGACCTCGATCCAACGTCAATCCACGATGTAGCTCAACGCTAACATCAAAAACCACGATGGGACACATAGTCACTCATCAACCACGATATGGCACATAGCCGATATCAACCACGATGAGGCACATAGCCACTCATCAAGCCACGCGAACTAAATCGTAATTAATCCACAACATGACCTCGATCCAACGTCAATCCACGATGTAGCTCAAGGCTAACATCAAAAACCACGCGATGGGACACATAGTCACTCATCAACCACGATATGGCACATAGCCGATATCAACCACGATGAGGCACATAGCCACTCATCAAGCCACGCGAACTAAATCGCAATTAATCCACAACGTGACCTCGATCCAACGTCAATCCACGATGTAGCTCAAGGCTAACATCAAAAACCACGATGGGACACATAGTCACTCATCAACCACGATATGGCACATAGCCGATATCAACCACGATGAGGCACATAGCCACTCATCAAGCCACGCGAATTAAATCACAATTAATCCACAACGTGACCTCAGTCAACGTCAATCCACAATGTAGCTCAAGGCTAACATCAAACCACGTACTCAAAGTACACCCGTACCTTCTTTCATAACCCAACCCATGCACATGCCACATAAAATAATGATACAATGTAATGATGCATCAGCATGTTCATCAAGCATATTATCACATATTCATATTAATAATCACATATCATCAGGTTTGGTGCTTACCAGATTATCGACATACCCCTTGAGGGTATCCTTATCACAATTTCCACTGCACTAGTTAGCACATTCATAATACATACACATTTCACATACATATCATATACCCGAAAAATGGTGGGTTAATCACACACCTGATCACTTGAAGAACTATGCTTTCGATACTGATGCTATCACTAGGCGATACTACGGCTATTTGCCTACTTTCTTGTTCTGACGCTGGTCCACACCCCGGTGGCCAATCCCTAACTATCGAGACAGATCTCTTCTTAAACTTCGGGATAGGGACCTTCCCTTTCCCTTCTTGAATGGTATTCGCCTCCATCAACACACTTAATAAGAACAATCGATTTAATCATCAATATACAAATTCTTAACCAAATATCCACAACTTATCATACTTACCGAAAGGGTCTTAAAATCCCGAAAAGCTTGATCTAATGCTTAGATCCTTAATCCCTACATTTGATTAATCACCTACTACTTTAATAAAAAGCCATTCGGCCATAAATCCAAATCCTAGTAGGATTAGTATACTTAAACTTACCTTGTTGCCGTTTGACTTAAGAATCAAGTCTTGAAATCTCTGCTATACTCTTCTTGCATTCGGCCAAGCATTGAATCAATTAACTTGGTTAGTTTTCGGCCTTTGAATAATTAATGAACACATATATTTACCAAACATGGCCTTGTCCGAATAATATAGACACTTACCTTGTGGATTTTAAATCCTGAAACTCACCGAATAACTAGGGAACACGTGGCCTATGGTGTACCTTCAGGAAAAGAACTTCTCCTTCTTTGTAGTCGACACTTAGTAAATCCTGAAAGATCTCTTCAAAGTTTCGGCAACAAGATATTAATGGGGTTAGTCCTAGATTTCGGAAAATCTTAAGAAAAAGGATGAAACTGAATGAGATCTTGCCCTTACTTGAAGAAATCGATTGCACCTTCACTTCAACCTTCAGAGATTCGGCTATGGCTAGATGATGATCTCACAACTTTCAGCTTTTGGAGGGATTTAGAAAGAAAAGAGAAGGAAGAATAAAGATGGAGGATTCGGCTATGGCTTCTAATGGAGAGGAAAATAATCTGCTAGGTTCCAACAATTACTTAATTTCGGCTTGACAAAAGAAAAGAAAGAAAAAAAGAGAAGAGAGCACTAAGAATTCGGCAGAGAAAGGAGGAAGCACAAATTGATGAGTAGCCCTCCTTCCTTCCTTTTATAGCCGAAATTATCATCTAAGGAGTCCCTTACTCGGCCACCACTCCTCTATTTTAATAGCTTTATCTCTTTAATTATCACTTAAAATAAAAGATAATTCAAAGAACTATCCTTACTTAGCCAAAAATTATTAAACTCAAAGTCCCTTACTTGGTCATCACTTCTCCCTTATTTTCCTCTTTATCTCTTTATTCAAATTAAAAGAATTTAATCCAACAATTATCTCTTGAAAATAATGATAAATAAATCCCTTATTTATCCACTATTTATAAAATAATAAAAGCTCCTAATTTATAGCCATGTGCCATCCACCTCTCTTCTCCTTGTAGCAAAATAAAATTTCTTTTATTTGCTTCCCATGTGACTCGAACTTAGGCCCATTCCTCTTCCATATGGAGCCATTTCCATAGGCCCTAAGTGGCATCTTGCACCACTTTTCCAAGCTTTGTTTGTGTGACAAATTTCACAAACTTTTTCTTTTAAGGCCACCTTGCCTTAATTTCCCCTTTTAAACCTTAAAACTCGTCATTTCTAGGTCATTTCTAAGTTTCCAAAAATTTCGATCGGCTCAGAAACTTGACATTTCCTTACATTACCATGACATTTCCTTACAAGACATTTCCTTACATTTCCAAGACATTTCCTTACATTTCCATGACATTTCCTTACAAGACATTTCCTTACATTTCCAAGGTTCTAAAAATGTTCACTTTCCTCTTTTAAACATTTCCATACATTTCCAGGTTTCCAAAAGTGTTCAAAATATATTCATAACACATAAGATATGTCATTTCGTACAATTAAACCAAAAATGCATAGGCCCTTTTCAGGATGTTACAGTTCTACCCTCCTTAAAAATAATTTCGTCCTCAAAATTACTTATTAACGAATAATCGTACATCTTAACCCACCGCACTACGCTTATGCTGCGCACTCTGATCTTAATAGAACCATCATACTTTCTAGGCACAGTCTCTAAGTTCACGTCCCCTAGAACTCATTTCTAACGTCGCGATTTAATTTGATTAAAAAGTTTTATGTATCAGACTTTTGTTCCACTTATTAACCGCGAACAATTTTATGATATAAAGATATTTAGAAGTAGTTCTTTCGATCACACAAAGGTTCAGTTCAAGTTCACTACTCTAACTCGATGAGTCACATTCACATCCATAAGCGAGACACATTCATTTCTCCATGAAGTCACATTCATTCACAACATCATTCACTACACTTTTATGGCCATTCCATCCATTTCCCTACCCAGGTAATTTAGTCATTTTCCCTCTGAGGGTATTTTGGTAATAAATCGAGGTCAATTCGAAAATATTTTTCAAATTAGAGGTATTTCAAATTTACAAAATCTCCAGGTTATTTTGTTTTCCAAATCAGAGGTGTTGCAAAAATTTGAAAATCGAGGTTATTTCGATAATTTTAGAAGTCGAAAGCGATTCAGTAAACTCTCCAAATCGGGGTATCTTGTTATTTGTAAAGCGAGAGTTTTTGGTATTTTTGTAAAGTAGAAATATTGTAGCAAACGTCGAGGGTATTTTTGAAAATCTTAAGAACTAAGGGTATTTTAGTAATTTACAATACAGGGGCATTTTTGTAATTTTGTAAATCGGAGATATTTTGGAAAAATTTTCACAATAGTCCTTTACTACAATTAAAAGGGTAATTTAGGGATTTTAAAACTAGGAATTTTATAAAACTGCATGGCTAGTCCCTTTCGGGTTTTAATTATCGGGTTTAGCCCGTGAATAAGTCCTCTTGGTTAGGGTGAACCAGTAGCTACGCACTGGTAGGATTCGAGTAAAGAGGAGGTGAGTCGCTAGGACTGCTTAAATACCAAGCTCTTACTGAATCCACTCCTAGACATGCGCACAACAGTTGCCACACCCTAGCTCGGTGACTTACTTCACAGGTTTGTTTAATAGTCCTTAAGTCTTATGCACTTATGTTTGAGTAGACTAGTCCTAGGGTCCAATAGCCCTAATGTACTAATCTAGGTTCCCATAAAAGCCCATACAGTTCACATGTTTGAGTCACTTCAGAAGCCAGAAGTACTTACCTGGTGGACTTCGGGTCGAAGATACAGGTGCCATGCCAGAATAACCTGAAATAAAAGTTCATATTTTGAAAGGCCCGTCTTTGAAAATGTTTTTGGACCCAAAACCCTCAAAGCCGAGTTTTGAACCGGGCTCTGATACCAATTTGTAACACTCCAAACCCGGCCCATTCGTTACAACCAAATTTGAGATGCCACTGCAGAAAAACGTTTGAAGACTGATTTCACTTTTGGGAAAAACATTAAAAATTTTGTCATTTGAAAACCATGTCCAATTAAAAATTCTAAATAATATAAGCTTGACAAAAATATCCAAATTAAAAGCACTTCCAAATAATAATTTAATGGTCGTCTAGCTTAAACATAATAAAAATGCTCAAATAGAAATACTTAAATACTTTAATCGGGCCTTATTACAACAAATAATTAAACAAAAGTTCTTAGTAATAAATCTGAATAAAATAAAGAAGATGTCTTCTCAGCATGGGCCACCTCGTATCCACTCCAACCCGGTCCAATCATCACGAATCATCTGCGATGTTTAATAAAAATTGGGTGAGTCATACGGACTCGATGTGTAATTAATCCACTTTGAATTCCACCCACATGTTAACCACATATTAACCCATATATCGGATAACAAATATCATATTCACATGTTAACACATTCGGGCTTGGCCCATATTCATATCACATTCATCTAATAGGGTAGTTAACCACATAATTTCCACATACTGGGCTTAGCCCATTTCCACACTGATCCACATTCATATAATGGGCTTTGCCCATTTTTACATTAATCCACATATCATATTGGGCTTGGCCCATTTCCACATATGTTCATATACGAAATCATGCAATTATGAAGCCCAACCCAAACCTAGGGTCCATCCGCTACACACCCCCTTATCCAAATTTCTACCACACACCAGAGGATTATCAAATCACCCTCTCCTTTTCCCTCCAAAGGCAATCACTGCCATCCACGTGCAATTAAGCACAATAGTCCACAACGCGACCTCAGTCAGTGCCAATCCACGATGTAGCCGTAGCTAACACCAAAACCATGATGGGACACATAGTCACTCATCAACCACGATATGGCACATAGCCGATATCAACCACGATGAGGCACATAGCCACTCATCAAGCCACGCGAACTAAATTGCAATTAATCCACAACGTGACCTCAGTCAACGTCAATCCATGATGTAGCTCAAGGCTAACATCAAAAACCACGATGGGACACATAGTCACTCATCAACCACGATATGGCACATAGCTGATATCAACCACGATGAGGCACATAGCCACTCATCAAGCCACGAGAACTAAATCGCAATTAATCCACAACGTGACCTCAGTCAACGTCAATCCACGATGTAGCTCAAGGCTAACATCAAAAACCACGATGGGACACATAGTCACTCATCAACCACGATATGGCACATAGCCGATATCAACCACGATGAGGCACATAGCCACTCATCAAGCCACGCGAACTAAATCGCAATTAATCCACAACGTGACCTCGACCAACGTCAATCCACGATGTAGCTCAAGGCTAACATCAAAAACCACGATGGGACACATAGTCACTCATCAACCACGATATGCCACATAGCCGATATCAACCACGATGAGGCACATAGCCACTCATCAAGCCATGCGAACTAAATCGCAATTAATCCATAACGTGACCTCAGTCAATGTCAATCCACGATGTAGCTCAAGGCTAACATCAAAAACCACGATGGGACACATAGTCACTCATCAACCACGATATGGCACATAGCCGATATCAACCACGATGAGGCACATAGCCACTCATCAAGCCACGCAAACTAAATTGCAATTTATTCCAAAACTGACCATCATCAACGTCAATCCACGATGTAGCTCAAGGCTAACATCAAACCACGTACTCGAAGTACACCCGTACCTTCTTTCATATCCCAACCCATGCACATGCCACATAAAATAATGATACAATGTAATGATGCATGAGCATGTTCATCAAGCATATTATCACATATTCATATTGATAATCACATATCATCAGGTTTGGTGCTTACTGGGATTATCGACATACCCCTTGAAGGTATCCTTATCACAATTTCCACTTTGCACTAGTTAGCACATTCATAATACATACACATTTCACATACATATCATATACTCCTAAAACGCGGTGGGTTAATCACACACCGACCAATTGGAGAACTATGCTTTCGATCATCGATGCTATCACTAGGCGATACTACGGCTGTTTGCCTACTTTCTTGTTCGATCTTTGGTCCACACCCGGTGGCCAATCCCTAACCTAGCCGAGACAGATCTCTTTCTTAAACTTCGGGATAGGGACCTTCCCTTTCCCTTCTTGAATGGTATTCGCCTCCATCAACACACTTAATCAGAACAATCGATTTAATCATCAATATACGAATTCTTAACCAAATATCCACAACTTATCATACTTACCGAAAGGGTCTTGAAATCTCGAAAAGCTTGATCTAATGCTTAGATCCTTAATCCCTACATTTGATTAATCACCTACTACTTTAATAAAAAGCCATTCGGCCATAAATCCAAATCCTAGTAGGATTAGTATACTTAAACTTACCTTGTTGCCGTTTGACTTAAGAATCAAGTCTTGAAATCTCTGCTATACTCTTCTTGCATTTGGCTAAGATTTGAATCAATTAACTTGGTTAGTTTTCGGATTTTGAATAATTAATGAACACATATATTTACCAAACATGGCCTTGGCCGAATACTATAGACACTTACCTTGTGGATTTTAAATCCCGAAACTCACCGAATAACTAGGGAACACGTGGCCTATGGTGTACCTTCAGGAAAAGAACTTCTCCTTCCTTGTAGTCGACACTTAGTAAATCCCAAAAGATCTCTTCAAAGTTTCGGCAACAAGATTTTAATGGGGTTAGTCCTAGATTTCGACAAATCTTAAGAAAAAGGATGAAACCGAATGAGATCTTACCCTTACTTGAAGAAATCGATTGCACCTTCACTTCAACCTTCAGAGATTCGGCTATCGCTAGATGATGATCTCACAACTTTCGGCTTTTGGAGGGATTTAGAAAGAAAAGAGAAGGAAGAATAAAGATGGAGGATTCGACTATGGCTTCTAATGGAGAGGAAAATATTCGGCTAGGTTCCAACAATTACTTAATTTCGGCTAGACAAAAGAAAAGAAAGAAAAGAAGAGAAGAGAGCACTAAGAATTCGGCAGAGAAAGGAGGAAGCACAAATTGATGAGTAGCCCTCCTTCCTTCCTTTTATAGCCGAAATTATCATCTAAGGAGTCTCTTACTTGGCCACCACTCCTCTATTTTAATAGCTTTATCTCTTTAATTATCACTTAAAATAAAAGATAATTCAAAGAACTATCCTTACTTAGCAAAAATTATTAAACTCAAAGTCCCTTACTTGGCCATCACTTCTCCCTTATTTTCCTCTTTATCTCTTTATTCAAATTAAAAGAATTTAATTCAACAATTATCTCTTGAAAATAATGATAAATAAATCCTTTATTTATCCACTATTTATAAAATAATAAAAGCTCCTAATTTATAGCCATGTGCCGTCCACCTCTCTGCTCCTTGTAGCAAAATAAAATTTCTTTTATTTGCTTCCCATGTGACTCGAACTTAGGCCCATTCCTCTTCCATATGGCGCCATTTCCATAGGCCCTAAGTGGCATCTTCAGACCACTTTTCCAAGCCTGTTTGTGTGTCAAATTTCACAAACTTTTTCTTTTAAGGCCACCTTGCCTTAATTTCCCCTTTTAGACCTTAAAACTCGTCATTTCTAGGTCATTTCTAAGTTTCCAAAAATTTTCGATCGGCTCTGTAAACTTGACATTTCCTTACATTTCCATGACATTTCCTTACAAGACATTTCCTTACATTTCCAAGACATTTCCTTACATTTCCATGACATTTCCTTACAAGACATTTCCTTACATTTCCAAGGTTCTAAAAATGTTCACTTTCCTCTTTTAAACTTAACCTTTCCATACATTTCCAGGTTTCCAAAAGTGTTCAAAATATATTCATAACACATAAGATATGTCATTTCGTACAATTAAACCAAAAATGCATAGGCCCTTTTCAGGATGTTACACCCATGTTCCTAGCCCGTGTGGGATTTATTTTTCATTTTGAACCTACAGGGGTTTTCACACGGCCGGACACACGCCCGTGTCCCTCACATGGCCTAGACATGCTCGTGTCCTCACCCGTGTGTGAAAACCTTACCATTCTGTTTATGGCGTCAGCAACCTCATAAGGGGCACACGGCCTAGGCACATGCCCGTGTGTCTAGCCCGTGGTCGACACTGACTTGCAACATTATTCTGTAGGGGACACACGGCCTAGTCACACGCCTATGAGACTGACCATGTGTCACACACGGCCTAGGCACACGCCCGTGTGCCTACCCGTGTGGGCAAGAACAAGGCTATTTGCCAAGCTCTTTTATCACCCTAACTCACACAACATTAATCCCATTCAACCATTTACCAAGAAACACAATCATGCATCTAACACATTAATGAATAATTTCTTCTTTTCATAAATTAGTAATTATCATCCATCAACTATGGTAATATACAAAAGAGTTCATCTTTTAAAAGAGCCAACACACTTGGCCAAAACAACAAAACATTTCATTAAGCCTAGCCTCTATACATGCCATACTCAAAATGCTAAGTCTAATTATACCGAGATTAGTTGATAGTGTGGATGATCTTCCGGTTATCTTCGTATCCCGAACTGACTCTTTGACACTATAAAACAAGGGAAAAGAAGTGAGTAAGCTTTAAGCTTAGTAAGTTTACATGTAAACAATAAGCATCATAACATATACTAATCAATCAATAACATCACATACTAAGCAAGAACAATTCACATTTCCACAATCATGCTTACTCATTTCATTTCTTACCACATTCCAACCATATAACAATTATATTGCTCACATTCACTTATACACATTCCCTACACTCAATACCACAAATCAACATGAAACATTCACTTATACAAACTCTCGATGAACCCCTCGGAATAATACTAAGTACCTAGTGGTTTCGCACACAGCCCACCATTAATCAATAATAGGGTGGTATCGCACATAGCCCACCAAATGATAATATGAACGATGGTATCGTACACAACCCATCGTGTGTAAGTAATAAGGTGGTATTGCACAAAGCCCACCAAAAGAATAATTACGGTGGTATTGCACACAACCCACCAAATGATTATTACGGATATTTTTCCGCACTTACATATCTATTCCGAGGTTCATACGGGAATTATTCACTATCTATCAATTTTAAACATAAATGGTCTCAGTCATACAATGCACCAATAAATAACAGCATATGTATTAAAGACATATCGTTTACACATAAACTTACCTCGGTGCAAAATGTATAAATCGATGACTTAATCCGTAACCTTGCCTTTTCCCCGGTCAAGGTTGTTTCCGCGCTCTTCTTGATCTATAATAATGAAATTCACTCATTTAATCACTTTATAATGCATGATACACCAAAATTTCTACTTAGGCAAAAATGACCATTTTGCCCTTATACTTTGGCGAAATTACGATTTTTCCCCTAGGCTCGTAAATCATTTTTCATCACATTTTCTCATTAAACAAGCTTAGCTAAACATTTATTTCTCTTACAACAACTCACAAGACCAATTATTTCATGCATTTATTACTAAATTACAACCTTTACAACTAAGTCCCATTTAGGTGTTTTCATGGTAACACCTTTCACAAAAGTTGTTCCTTAACTCACTAACATTCATTTTCTTAAATAAAAACTCAGAAAACAACTTAAACACTCTCATGGCAAGTCCCTAAACTTTAAACCATTTTGCAAAATAGTCCCCTCATTAGCTAGCTTAAGCTTTGGGGGTTCCAAAAGTACAAAAATTATCAAGAAAGACCTCTAAAATCACTTACTTGTAAGAGTTTTGCTTGGCTGAAAATTTGAACTCCAAATACCCTTATTTCCTCTTCAATTTTCGGTGGGGAAGAAACATGAATAGTGAAAGATGATATCCCTTCTATTTCTCTTATTTTATTCATTTTTTTATCACCTAATTTCACCAAATTTGACAAAAATTTAATGCCCTTGTCTCCTTGTCTCTATGGCCGGTCAACACACCCTTAATGGCCTAATTCCACTTTAAGGACCTCCAATTTAATATTCTATGGCTATTAGACACCTCTACCTTGTGTAATAGAACTTTTGCACTTTATGCGATTTAATTTTTTCACAATTAAGCATGAAATTACCAAGATTAATGCACCAAAATTTTCATACGTCCATATAATTATGCCATAACACATAAAATAATATCAAAATAATTTTTCTTCAACTTCGGATTAGCGGTCCCAAAACCACTGTTACGACTAGCCCCAAAATCAGGTTATTATAGATCTTAAACGAAAAGAAATAGAATTTTAGGTCAGTGACAAGGTATTCTTGAGAGTATCACCTTGGAAGAAAGTTCTCCAGTTTGGCCATAAAGGAAAACTGAGTCCACAACTCATTAGGCCATATGAAATTATTGAAAGAATCGAACCTGTTGCATATCAGTTGGCATTACCACCAGAACTTGACAGAATTCATAAGGTTTTCCACGTGTCTATCTTACGACAATATTGATCAGATCCTTCACATGTTGTTTCTCCGACTGAAGTTGAGATTCAGCCTGACATGACATACAGTGAGGAACCGATCAAAATTTTAGCACGTGAAATAAAAGAGTTAAGAAATAAAAAGGTAGCTTTAGTGAAAGTTCACTAGCAGCGACATGGTATAGAAGAAGCTACCTGGGAATCAGAAGATACCATGAGAAAGCAATATCCAAATCTCTTTACTGGTAAGATTTTCGAGGACGAAAATTTTTAAAGGGGGAAGAGTTGTAACAGCCCGTTTTCAGTGAAATCAAAATAGTGGTTTCGGGACCACAAATTTGAGCCAAAAAGAAAATTTATTATAATATTGTTGCATGGTCTGCATTATGATAGGAATGTTATATGAAAATTTTGATAAGAAAATTTTACCGATTATGTGTTTAATTAGGGAAAGGACCAAATTGCATAAAATGAAAAAGTTGAAATCTAGAAGCTAGAAGGATCAAATAGCTATGGAATTCAAAATAAGAGGTCCTTATATGGAAATTAGACAATTAAAGAAAAGTTAGTAGATATTTTTGATGAATCATGCATGGAAAATTAGAAAAAGAAAAGGATGAAATTGGAAAGTTGAAAAATTAAAGATGATAGATAAAATAAATATCAAATAACATCATTATATATCATCTCCTTCCCCAAAATTTACATGGAAACCCTAGGAGAGATAAAGGAAACTAATCAAGCTTAAATAGGTATGAATTCTTATATCATTTTTAATAATTTTTATATTTTTGATATCAGAATAGTTTAGTCTATCTATTTTGGGGATTAATTTGTAAAGTTATCAAAGTGTCAAAGTTTACCATGGATGAATGTGCTGAGATTTTGAAATTTATGGTAGAAAATGAAAGGCTGTTAATAGATAAACAACTTTTATAAAGTGAATTTTGATGAAATTATGATTTAGGGACTAATTTGTGAAGATGTAAAAGTTATAGAAAAATTTTGAATTTTGTGAAATACATGTGCTGTAAATGTTATATGAAAATTTTGGTTGGGCTTGGAATAAGGATTAAATTGCATGAATTTTCCGAGCCTAGGGACGAAATTGTCATTTATGAAAAGTATAGGGGCAAAATGGTAATTTTGCCTAGGATGTAAATTGAATGTAAATGAGTATGAAATGGATTAAATTGATGTTAAATTCATTTATATAGATCCAGAAAGATCAAATAGAGAGTTAGATCGAGCAAAAGAAAAGGTGTCGAATTAGTAGACTTTTATATACAAACAAGTGACGAGGTAAGTTCGTGTAACTAAATTCTGTTTATTTTTATACTTGATTTTAATGTGGTATTTAATTACATAAATTATATAAATGTTATAAATATATGAAATAATCACATATCCGATAATGTATGGAAGATGTTATGTTTCGTTTGAATAATGATATTCGATGGATACATGATTTCCCGTACTGATTATAGTCATGCATATGTTGCAGACATTATAGCTAGAATGAGCATTTTGTTAAAAGCTTTCTGAAGAATCCTGTTATATAGTTCATGCGAGCATCCTGATCGGTAGTGATTTTGCATGTGTTGCACACTACCGCAGCTCTTTGTGAGCATCCTGTTACACGATTCGATCGGTTATGATCCTGCATATGATGCGGACACAAACGCAACTCTTACCTATTAAGCTCACTTGAACTCCTTGTTAAATGGCTATCTGGTGCTCCCTGATAATAACTCTTCGAAGTTACCTGTTAAGCTCTATGAGCTCCCTGATTAAAACTCTTCTGAGTTCCTATTTAGCCCGGATAAGTGTCCTGTTACATGGCTCATCTGAGCATCCTGATATGTGGCTCGAGAGTGTGCTCCCTGACTAAGTGCCCTAATGGGTATCTCTGATTATGAGTTGACGATTTACAGTTTTGTACACCGTGAGTGTACTACCTGAGTATCCATCGATATTTCAATAATTCAACCGATAAAACTCATGACATGAGAAATTATAAGATTAAAAAAATTATGTCTTGAATGCTTTTGAAATACCTGAAAGTTTGTATCAATATGAGCTCATCCATATTTATTTGTTGTACACGTGAATTATGAGACTAACTTGCTTAATTGAGTGAATGTGATTAGGCAAACTTGCAAATTTGTTGGGAAACATGTTATTGTTATGCTTGTTTAAATGAATATGATTAGTAAGTTTAATTTCTGCTACACGAACTTACTAAGCATTAAATGCTTACTAGGTTGTCTTTTCTCTATTTTATAGTGCTCAGAAGCTCGCAAAGGTTGGAGAATGGTCGGAGGATCATCACACTATCCACTAGCTCGTTTTGGTATAAATAGTAAACTTATTTTGGTATAATGGCATGTATAGCTTAACTTGGTCAATTGTTGGCTTGTAATGGTTGTTTGTAATCTAGCCATTGGAATGGCTAGTGATGGTTTGATTGAGCTATGTTAAACATGTATATCTATTAAAGGTAAGATTATAAACATGAATGCATGTGATGATATATCATCTTAGATGTTGGAGTTGGCTTGATTATAATACTTGAATTGGTTGGAATATGTTTGCAAGTATTGATGTAGGTTGTTGGCTGATAAACAGTAATTTATACATATGTTAATCCCACATTTAGCATGCTTTTTGGATGATTTATCCTTTGAATTGTGGAATTTGATGCTCCTAATCCTTTAATTTCATGTTTTATACTTAGGAGAGCATCGAAGGTCAAAAAAGAACGAGAAGCGGGCTAAAAACAGACCAAATGGGCCAAAGTAGGAAATAAACACGGCCTGGAGGTAGCCACACTGGCCGTGCCCTTTAGCTTGCTCTCGACCACGGCTCAATTCGATTCACACTGGCGTGTTGCACGGCGTGTCCCCTCGCCGTGACAAAGAGGAATTTCACTCGTAATAGGGTACTTAGAGGCAAAGAAAGACATTCCAAAAGCCTATATAAACACCCCAAAGGCCAACCTTGAGGGGGCGTCCAGCTAGGCCAAGGAGCCAAGCCAGAGAGGTCAGAATTGTGGGATTTACTCAAAGAAAGCCAGTTGATTCATCTCAAGAAGTCAAAATCATACTCAAGATGGAGGATCTCTCCTTCAATTCCTTCAAGGGGTTTTAGGGTTTTCTTATTTTTTGTTTTATCTTTTCTTCTGAGATGTATTCTTTTATGATTATGAACTAAACCCCTCAGATGCCTGAGGGGGATGAAACCTAAGACGGATCTTGTTATTATTTTCTGAACCATATGATAAATAATTGATTTGTTCTTAACTATGTGTTCTTAATTCTTGTTTTGATATTTCAGGATATTGATCCAAGTATTGATGTGCTTAGGTAGTGGAGGAATATTCCCTGTTTAAGAGTAGATCTAGCATAGTTAAGCAGAGTTGATCGCAACCCTAGAGATAGGATGACAAAAATCTGCCAGATTAGGGTCAAACCTAATATGGGAGTCCATAGATCGAGTTAATGCAATCCTAGGGGTTTTAATTAGAAAGATATTTCAATTAATCAACTGAGGGTTAGACGTTAGTAGACTCGAGAGCGGTATTAATATAAATTAGGGAATCCTACGGATCAAGTCAAGTGAATAAATCATCTGGTTCAGAGTTAAATAACAAGTGAGGTCTAGATGGATTCTCCCTTGGGTATCGTCTTAATCAATTGGTTTTTCCCACAAGTATTTTCCCCAATTCATTATCTGTGTCTTAGCGTCTTTAGCTTAGTAGTCAGTTAATTTTAGAATAAACAACAAATCCCTTAATCTTTAGGCTAAATAATAAAAAGAACGTCAGTATTAGTACTTTTGGTTCCTTTGGGTTCGACAATCCAGTCTTGGCACTAAGCTATACTACTGTTCGATAGGTGCACTTGCCTCAATCATGGTGCTAGTTAGTTTCTAGGTTAGATCATTCATTATATAAATATTAAGACTATCGATACCAATGATCATTGGCAGAATTGGGTGAGAAATAAAGCTAGGAAATGACTTTATTTTTTCCACACGGGCAGACACATGGGCATGTGTCTTGACTATGTGTAACACACGGCCTGGCAAATGTGTATGTGGTTTGGCCGTGTGTCCCCTGCATCTTGAATTTGAGAAACAGAATGCTAAGTATTAGGCACACAGACAGAAACACGGACGTGTGTCTCAGCCGTGTGTGACACATGGCCTAGAACACGAGCGTGTGTCTTGGCTGTGTGAATCCTGCACCTAATTTTTGAAAATTAAATTGACCACACGGCCTATCACACAGGCGTGTGGCTGACCGTGTGACCCAAGTCAGAGAGTTACATGAGTAAGGACACAGGCTGGTACACGGCCGTGTGCCTCACATCGAATACCCACATGGCCTGAGACATGGGCATGTCACTTGGTCGTGTGAGCCATACGGTCTGCTCACACGGGCGTGTGACCCTTTTATATAAGAATTTTTTTTTTGAAATTTTGCAAATATTTTCTGATCCTGATTTAGTCCTTACTTGTTTCTAATGTTTAAATTGGGTCTCGAGGGTCCATTCAAGGAGTGATACGATTAGTTTTAGATATGAATAGTAAATGACATGAATTATCTGTAATTGTTTTGTAAACTCTTGTAATGCTCTGTAACCCTGTTCTGACGACGGATATGGGTTAGGGGTGTTACACTCACCTAGTTCGTTGTAAAACATATATTACAACTCGACCCATATACTTGCTGATACCTGTAAACTGAAAAATATATAGGATTTTTCCTATGCAATTTATCACCTTTTTACTTAAATTCGTTGTTAAAACTAAGTAATTGTTTAATAAATTAATGAAATATGTGAAAATATGAAATCAGGACATATAAATTATTAAAATGTGATTTATGCTTTATGATATAGTTTTCATGCATAAAATGGCTTATTTTATATTTATTTGGACATATTATGTTTTTAAGACATAAAATGGGCCATGCATGAGTAAATTAAATAATAAAATATAAAATTATATTTAATAATTCATTTTAAAATATTTCATTAATAATTTGGGTTTTAATTAATTAATTATTTTATTCTTTGGTCATTCAATTTAATGATTTATTTTGGATAGGTCTAATAGCTTTGTTGGATTACAAAAACAATCCAAATTGAAGACCAAGTCAACCCAATTTCGGCTACACATGGCTGTCCACATAAACCACTTTTTCGTTTAATTACACAAGGTCCTTGCAAAGTTTAAGAAATTAGAGATTTGCCCGAAGATTTACATTTGATCGAGTCTCAGTCCTGAGTTATTATGGCATTTAAATTACTTAAAAATCAAGCAAAATTCAACTCAAAATCCACTAATCATGGCTGACCACTCATTGAAGAAGCTTGAAGAGACTAAACCTCTCTATTTTTAGCAAACGACTCTCCTTTCTTCACCTATAAATAAGACTTCATTTCACCATTCCTAATCATCTCTCATCCATCTTCCCTCATCCCTCATCATTCTCTCTTTTCTCTCAATTCTCTTTATCATTTTCCATTCCCCACGCCTATCATTATCTCTTCATAGAGATTTTAGCAATTAAGCCTCTTAAAGATCCCTTGGTCAGCCACCTTGGAGAGCCATCAGCAAAGGAGCAAAGCGAAGGAGCAAAGGAGCCTCGTCGATCAGAGTCTTGGGTGACATCCACTTTGATTTGGGTTTAATCTTTCTTTTCTTAGATTTAATCTGAAATGTTTGCTATGTGTTCTTTGTTCTTGTTACAACAATGTTAGCTTAATTTTATTTAAGCTAGGATGATTGCTTTGATTAAATAATATATATTTGATTCATGCTTATAATGCTTGTGCCTCAATTGATCATGTTTTCAATTAAAATCAAGTCTGTATTTCGTTCATATGTGATTGAAATGCACCTAAATTAGCTGAGCGATCCTAACCAGACGACGGCTAGTAGACACATAATTGAAATGTGCATGCTCAATTTAGATCCTAACCCGATTAAATTGTAGGTTGCATAACAAATCTAACCAAGCTCTATTATCTGCATAGTTGCTAGATTTGTGTGATTAAACTGTTTCAAACCTAACACGTCCCTGTTACCTCGCATGAATGCTAAGAAACCCTTAGTAAATAATGATCAGTAAAATGCATATTTACTAAGTAAAGGATTTCGAAAGGACCTAATGTGGTTTCCAAACTCATGAAAGATCGAGTTGCCATGGAATGTTTTTTTCTGAATGTTATTAAGCATGTTGATAATAAATTGAGTTTAATTAAAGTAATTGTCCTAGTTTATTTATGTTATAGTTGTTGCAAATTGTGTTTAATTTTGCTAAAATCTATTTCATTCATATAGTTTGCATATTTAGGATAAGTTGCATTGGGGATCATTACATTGAGTTTAATATATTTAACTTTAATCATCACTTCTCAATCATATTGTGTTTTTATTTACCAAGTTGTTAATATAATTTTACAATTAAGTGATTTAACACAAATAGAATCCCTGTGGAGACGATAACTCGATACTTACTTATTACTTGATAACGACTGTGTACACTTGCACAAACCTACGCGTTACATGTTTTTGGCACCGTTGCCGGGGATTGTTAACTGTTCCCATAGTCATTTTTTTGTGAAATTATTTACATCCAGTTTGGTTTATTTCTAACATTACTAACTTATTCTTTTTAATTTTGTGATTTTCTTTTCAGGTGTTTATGAGCATAGATCGGATTATCGATTTACTCCCTATAGACCCTAAAATTGAGCGAACTTTCAGACAAAGAAGACGTGAACGACAAAGACAAGTTGAGATGGACCTTGGAAATCAGAATCAAGACCAAGGTAATGAAGCTGATCGTGTACGAAATCCGATCCTCATTTCCGATGATAGGGAACGATGCATCAGACAATATGCTGCGCCACTTTTCAGTGAGTTAAATCCAGGAATTAGAAGGCCAGATATTGAGGCAACCCAATTTGAATTGAAACCAGTGATGTTTCAAATGCTCCAAACGGTGGCCCAATTCAGTGGTATGCTCACGGAAGATCCACATCTCCACCTTCGATTATTTATGGAGGTGAGTGATTCATTCAAGATAGCCGGTGTGACTGAAGACGCATTGAGGTTGAAGTTGTTTTCGTACTCATTGCGAGATCGAGCACGAGCATGGCTCAATTCATTGCCACCAAGT
Organism: Gossypium sturtianum; assembly: GCA_025698515.1. Classification (NCBI taxonomy): domain Eukaryota; kingdom Viridiplantae; phylum Streptophyta; class Magnoliopsida; order Malvales; family Malvaceae; genus Gossypium; species Gossypium sturtianum. Next base: position 129,300,473 of record CM046950.1, read on the forward strand.
TCCATATCTACATGGAAAGAATTAGGAGAGAGATTTTTAGTTAAGTATTTCCTGCCTAGCAAAAACGCTAAGTTGAGGAACGAGATCATAACTTTCCAACAATTGGATAACGAGTCTTTGTATGAGGCTTGGGAGCGATTCAAGGAGTTACTTCGTAAGTATCCTCATCATGGGATTCCTCATTGTATCAAGTTGGATACATTCTATAATGGTCTCAATGTACATACAAGATTGATGGCAGATGCTTCTGCGAATGGTGTAATTTTGTCTAAGTCTTATAATGATGCTTATGAGATCATCGAGAGGATCGCTAGTAATAAGTATCAATGGCCAACAAATCGAATAGCTTTAGGAAGACGTGTAGCCGGTGTTCATGAAGTTGACGCCCTCACTTTGTTATCATCTCAGGTATTGTCTATTTCCTCTATATTAAAATAGTTTACCGCTAATAGTGCTAATAATTTTTCAGCTCAGCCACCAAGTCAGTTTAGAGTAGTTTCATGTGTGGAATGTGGGGAAGGTCATTCTTTTGAGAATTGTCCATCAAATCCTGAGTCAGTGTACTATGTGGGGAACCAACATCAAAATAGGAGTGGACAAGGACTCCAATCCAACATCTACAATCCTTCATGCCATAATCATCCTAATTTTTCTTGGAGCAACCAAGGAAATGGACCAAACAACAACTTATTGTAGCATAGACCCTACCAATCTCAAGGGTTTAATCAGTAAGCTCCAAAACCACCTCAAGCTGAGGCATCAAATAGTTTGAAGAACTTGTTGAAAGTTTATATGTCAAAAAATGAAGCTTTGATCCAAAGCCAAGCATTAACATTGAAAAATTTGGAAAACCAAATGGGTCAGTTAGCTACAGAGCTTCGTAATAGATCGCAAGGAACCTTGCCGAGTAATACTGAGAATCCAAGAAATTTGGGTAAATAACATATCAAGACAGTGGCATTGCGAAGTGGTAAAATTCTGGAACCCCGATTGATTGATGTCGAAGATAAGCCCGTTGAGAAGAATCAACGAGTTGTTGAAATTCCTACACCAAAAGAGTCAGAATCTGCAAACACTAATAAGGAAAATCCTAACTTAATGAATTCAGATACTTTAACATCTCATTTGGATACAGATTTACTTACTAAGAAAAGTTATCCAATTCAACCGAAAGTTCCATCACCTCCATATCTGCAAAGATTGCAGCAACACAAGCAAAAACATGAAGTGCAATTCAAGAAGTTTTTGGATGTTCTGAAGTAGTTACACATCAATATTCCATTGGTGGAGGCTTTAGAACAAATGCCAAATTATGTGAAGTTTATGAAGGATATACTGTCCAAGAAGAAACGACTGAGTGAGTATGAGACTATTGCCTTGACAAAGGAGTGCAGTACGTTCTTGCAGAACAAAACGCCACCGAAATTGAAGGACCCATGAAGCTTTACTATACCCTGTAACATTGATGAATCTTACTATGGCAAAGCTTTGTGTGATTTAGGTGTGAGTATCAACTTGATGCCTAAGTCTATTTTCAAAATGCTAGGGATAGGTGAAGTAAGACCTACAACCGTGACGCTTCAGCTAGCGGATCGATCTTTAGCATATCCTAAGGGAAAGGTCGAGGATGTTTTGGTAAGAGTCGATAAATTTATTTTTCCTGCTGGTTTCATTGTATTAGATTTTGAAGCAGATAAGGAAGTGCCGATCATCCTTAGAAGACCTTTCTTAGCCGTGAGAATAATTGATGTGCAGAAAGGTTGACTCACCATGAGAGTTCAAGACGATCAGGTAACCTTTAACATTCTTAAAGCGATGAAATGTCCCAATCCAACAGAAAAGTGTTCAGTTATGGAAGAGATAGAAACCTTGGTTTCTATGGAAAGCAATTTTGAAGAAGATTCATTGGAGAAAGCCTTAGAGCTTGACCCTTTGGAGGTTGAAGAAGGTGAAGAAAACATGGCTTTGATGGAAGCCATTTCGAGAAATTTTATTCAATCCACACAGTTTGAACCGTTGGAGTTAGAAGTCAGAGAATTTTTGCAGCTTAAGTTGTCAATTAAAGAACCACCTAAACTCGAACTAAAGGTACTTCCTTCACATTTGAAGTACGTTTATTTAGGTGATTGTTCCACTTTGCCTGTGATTATTTCAGCAGAACTGATGAAAGATCAAGAGGAGCAACTAATTGCTGTTCTAAAGAAATTTAAGAAAGCAATTGGTTGGAACATAACTGATATTCGAGGTATAAGCCCTTCTTTTTTCATGCATAAAATTATTTTAGAAGAAGGTGAAAGAGCTCGAATTGATGGGCAAAGGAGGCTCAATCCCATTATGAAAGAAGTTGTGAGAAAGGAAGTGATCAAAAAATTAGATGTAGGAATCATCTATCCTATTTCAGATAGTTCATGGGTAAGTTTGGTGCAGTGTGTGCCGAAGAAAGGTGGAATCACGATTGTTGAAAATGAGTGTAACGAGTTGATTCCACCGAGAACTGTTACTGGTTGGAGAATTTGTATTGATTACAGGAAGTTGAATAAAACCACTCGGAAGGACCATTTTCCGTTGCCTTTTATGGATCAGATATTAGATCGACTAGCAGGTAATGAATTCTATTGTTTTTTAGATGGCTATTCGGGATATAACCAAATAGTTGTAGCTCTAGAGGACCAACATAAAACAACATTTACTTTTCCATACGGTACATTTGCTTTTAGGCGAATGCCTTTTGGTTTATGCAATGCACCTGCAACATTTCAAGGATACATGATGGCAATATTCACTGATATGGTTGAAAATTTTGTTGAGATTTTCATGGATGATTTTTCTGTTTTTGGTAACACTTATGATATTTGTTTGAGTAATTTGGCTAAGGTACTAAAGAGATACGAATAGATGAATCTTGTCCTTAACTGGGAAAAATGTCATTTTATGGTTAACGAATGGATTGTCTTAGGGCATAAAATCTCAAAGAGAGGAATTGAATTTGATAAAGCAAAGGTGGACGTAATTGAAAGATTACCGGCCCCAATTAATGTGAAAGGAGTCAAAAGTTTCTTAGGCCATGCTAGTTTTTACCAAAGGTTTACCAAATATTTCTCAAAAATTTCTAAATCGTTGTGTTTGTTGTTAGAGAAAGATACAGTGTTTGATTTCAACAAAGCATATTTGGAAGCTTTTGAAGATCTAAAAAAATGGTTAATCTCGGCCCCAATAATCGTTACACCTGATTGGAGCTCACCTTTTGAGTTGATGTGTGATGCAAGTGATTATGTCGTTGGAGCTATGATGGGTCAAAAAAGAAACAAAGTGTTTCACCCTATTTACTATGCAAGTAAAACTTTGACGGGAGCCCAACTCAATTATACAATAACTAAAAAGGAACTCTTTGCTATAGTATTTGCTTTTGACAAATTCCGCTCATATCTTATAGGTACCAAAGTTACAGTGTTTACTGACCATGCGGCCAATAAATACTTGCTCACGAAGAAAGATGTGAAACCGAGGCTAATTCGTTGGATAGTTTTACTCCAATAATTTGACCTTGAGATCCAAGACAGAAAAGGTGTCGAAAATCAAATAGCTGATCATCTGTCGAGGTTGGAGCAAGATGAGGTAACTCAGTCATGTGTGCCTATCAACGAGAATTTCCTTGATGAACACTTATTTGATGCTAAGGTAGTCATGCGGTTCCTACATAAGCATGTGTTTACACGATTTGGGATACCAAGAGCTATTATTAGTGATGAAGGTTCTCACTTTGTGAACAAATGGCTTAAGTGGTTGCTTGACAAGTATGATGTGAAGCACAAGATTGCTACTGCCTATCACCCCCAGTCTAATAGGCAAGTTGGAAGAGTGAACCATGAAATCAAAGGTATCCTTGAAAGGGTAGTATGCCCTAGCAGAAAAGATTGGTCTCAAAGGCTTGATGATGCATTATGGGCCTATCAAACAACATTTAAGATACCGCTAGGAATGACTCCTTATCGGTTAGTCTTTGGAAAGGCATGTCATTTTCCATTAGAGTTGGAGAATAGAAGTCATTGGGCTTTGAAGCAGTTGAACTTTGATCTTAGGCAAGCCGGTGAGAGAAGAATGTTACAACTTGATGAGTTTGAAGCGCTAAGGTTGTTTTCCTATGAGAATGCCAAAATGTGTAAAGAAAGATCAAAGAGATGGCACGATAGTCATATACAACCTCGTGAGTTTTAAAAAGGTCAGAAGGTTTTGTTGTTTAATTCAAGGTTGAATTTATTTCCTGGGAAGCTTAAATCCCGATGGAAAGGACCCTATAACATCTATCGAGTTTATTCTTATGGATCTATTGAATTATATGACAATTATGGAGGTACGTTTAAAGTTAATGGTCAACGTCTCAAACACTACTGGGATGGTGAAGTTGAGCGTGTTGAATCCTCGTTCAAATTAACAGACCCTTGATTTTTTATAACTCGTTTTGTAAATAAATAAATAATTAGAACTTATTTTCTTAACTTTTTACATTTAATTAATTTTGTCTAAGGAGATTGGAACTTAAGCGGGACCGCTGCGACCCCTCCAACCTTTCCTGAGAATTAAATTAATGTAATTTGTTAAGAAGAAATTTTCTAATTAATATTTAAAATTTTCAAGTTTCATTTGTTTTGTTTAAATTTTAAATTTTTATGTTAATAAAGGGGGTCAAATTTGGCCAAAGTACTAATCAATTTTTTTTTTCTTGAGTAAAATTGTAAATACATGCTGAGTTTGAGGCCTAAGATAGCAAAAAGGAGGGAAAAATCCATACTTTGCCGCTACTCCCATTACTTGCCGCCCAAGTAACCCTAAAGTAGCTAAATTTTTGCTACATGTTGCACTAATTCTTCCCTATATAAACTTCTCTTCATTCTACTATTTTTCATATCCCTCAAAGCAATTTGCTTAACCTTAAAAATCCCTAAATCTCTTTCTTGTGCCGCTAGCCTCAAATCTCGAAAGAAACCCTAGTTTCTCTTCCTTTTTTGCCGAAATCACCTATTGCCGCCTCAAGAAGATTTCGAAAGCACCAATGTTACTGCCGCACATCACTATTATCACCGCCAAGACACCATCATATTATCGACGTGTTGTTGCCGCTTTCATCCTTTTTGCCGTCGCAAGATTTTTGTTGTAGCAAGTCCTTACCCACCTTACCGATTTCTCTTTTCCCCATTGTGTAGAAACTTTGCAAAATTCTCAAGAAAAGATACCATGTCTCGTAAAATAACTAGATCTTCAAAGACTACTTGTAACACCCCTAACCTGTATCCGTCGCCGGAATAGGGTTACGAAGCATTGCCAAAATTTTTAGAACATTTACAAATAATTCATGTAAATTACTATTGATTAACCGAGATTATTGATATCGTCCCTTAAATGGACCCTCAAGGACCAATACAAGCATTAGAATCGAGTCGAGACTTAATCGAAAAATCTAAGAATTTTTTTCGAAATTACAAAAATTTTCCAAGTTGCAGGGCTCACGCGCCCATGTGGTCCGAGGGACACGCCCTTGTGACCCTAGGACACGCCCATGCTACAAGCTGTGCTCGACCCTGTATAACTCTCTGACTTGTGCACATGGGCATGCCATACACCCGTGTGCTAGGCCGTGTGGTTAATTAAATTCTTTCAAAATTAAGAGCAGGTATCACATGGCCAAGACACACGCCCGTGTTCTAGGCCGTGTAGCACACACGGTTGAGACACACGCCCGTGTCTCTGCCCGTGTGCTCAATTATGAGGATTCTATTTCTCGAATTTAAGGTGCAGGGAACACACGGCCTAACCACAGGCACATGTACCAGGCTGTGTGTCACACACGGTCTAGACACATGCTTGTGTGTCTACTCGTATGGACAAAATGAAGCCATTTCTAGCTTCATTTCTCACTCAAAATCATACAAATGATCTGCACTAAAACTCACATCCATAAAGCAACCAATTCTAGCTTTCAAATTAAGCAAATTCTATCATTCAACATGGCATACCATTACATGCATTCATGCTTTTAATCTTACCTTTTATAAGCATACTCATTTAACCTTTCTCAATCAATCAATATTAAACACTTATGTTATCTCCATAAAATAAACTTTGTAACACCCCAAACCCGGCCTAGATGTTATGGTTGAATCTGGCGTGTCACATTGAAGTGTTTTTCGAAAACCATGTTTTCATTGAAAACCCTTCTTGAAATTTAAAACTTCTTGCCATTTACAACTTGTACAAAACCTCAGTTTGCGTTTGTTTATTTTCAATCGTGGTTTATTTAAAAGTTATTCCCTTTAAAACCTTATTATTGTGGAATCTTAATTTAAAACAAATGATTTACGAAAACGTGATATTAAAAAAAATTGAGTTGTGAAAATGTAGCGTTTGAAAATAGTTATTGTTTTGGAAAACCGTGTTCGACTTCTAGCAGATACAAATCACAATCAATAAAATCCCAAATTTAAAATCCAAAAATTATAGAGGCCTTACACAACCCGATCAAAATCAAATTGCTTAAATAAATGAGCAAAATAAAAGTGCAGTTGTGTGGCCCTCTCCGAGTCCCTCGCAGCTCCGAACCGTCTAACGCTGGGGATTACCTGAAAGGTTAAAACAGGTGAGTTTACTGAAAAACTCAGCAGTGTAATCCCTTATTAAAGAAACAACCAAGATATCTGTATTCGTAATCGATGCAGGCTCGAGTCCTTTAATAGTAACAGTGGCAATTGGGCCTTAGCCCCCATCAGCCTCGGTTGGGCCTGAGCCCATATCAAAAGTCACATATCACATATATCTGGGCCTAAGCCCATCTCAATATCAGAATCAGTATATGAAATGCACATATACCCAAACCAACCTTGCACTCCGTCTCCTGTCCAACCCTACACTCCTGTGGGGATTAAATCGACCCACCCATCCCTACACTTCTTATGTAGCACCAGTTGCGACACTAACCAATATTGCGAACAGAGTCGCCAAGAATAATAACGCAATGAGTCGCCAAGACACAGATATGTGGCAAAGCCACCAGTAACAGTATTGCAGCAGAGCTACTAGTATTAGTATCGCAGCAAAGCTGCCAGTAATAGTATTTGTGGCAAAGCCACCAGTAACAGTACACTTCATAACAGTATCCCAACCCCATGCAGTATGTCGTGTATGCAGTACGCCATGCTCAAAATCAGTCATATCATTCACAGTTAAGTCAATCACACCATAGTCATACAACCATAGTCAAATCAATCAAATCATAGCACAAGTCAGTCATTTACCCTCGAGGGAAAAATAGTCATTTACCCTACAGGGGCATTACGGTCATTTTACCCTACAGGGGCATTACGATCATTTTACCCTACAAGGGCATTACGGTCATTTTTACCTTACAGGGGCATTACGGTCATTTTACCCTACGGGGGTATTACTGTCATTTTACCCTACAGGGGCATTACGGTCATTCTACTCTATGGGGGTATTTCGGTCATTTTACCCTACAGGGGCATTATGATCAATTTACCCTACAAGGGCATTATGATCATTTTACCCTACAGGGCCATTACAGTCATTCTATCCTATGGGGGTATTTCGGTCATTTTACCCTATAGGGGCATTACGATCAATTTACCCTACAAGGGCATTACGGTCATTTTACCCTACGGGGATATTTTGGTCACTTTATGGGGTATTTTAGTCATTTAACAACCTTCCCAAAGGTTTACATTCGCCTCGAGCGACACAGATAACATATGTGGTCAAAACGGTGAAAATGGGCCCAAAGCCCAATATTCGGCCCAAGTGGGCCCACACGCTCGTGTGGCCCATTTAGCCCATATTCAGTCACGGTTATGCGAACGATATAGCCCAGTCCAATATTTACCACTTATCGTGGATTTATTCCGTGCAGGGTTCACGAGCCCATTGGGCCCGCACGACCCATTTTAGCCAAACCAGACCCATAACGGCCCAAGAGCACGAGAACACTCGTGGTGGCCTCTTCAGTCTACCACCCACGGTTGTGGGCTCGGTTTTACCACACGATCAGTCGCATACTCGTGAGGCCTCAAATGCCGATGTTTCAGCTTTCCGGATTTTGCCGACTCACAGAAACGATAGTGTGATTACACACCTGATTACGATATTACTCTACGCTCCACGAGCACCCAACCTAGGTTCAAGCAAGATCGAACGTTAGTCCATTAACTAATAGGGTAAAGCACCCTCCTATTGACGCTTAATCCGAAACACACTTCTTACCTTGTTTGAATGAGGGTGACCTTAGTCCCTCTACGATTGCTATTCAGAAACGATCACCCACCCTTGTCGATTGCTATAGTACAATAAAAATCCGATTAGTAATTGATAGGGCACATTCGGCCAACCCCAAAAACCTAAGGTAACACTTTTACCTTACCAATACATTGAGGATGAAAGTGTGACTCCTCCTAACCATTCACACTTCACCACTCCTTGAAGAAGACCCTAGAATTGCAATGAGTATGTGTAGGAGGATTACTAACAAGAAGAGCATGGGGTATTCGGTTTTGGAAAAGAAGAAGAAGAGCATGGGGTATTCGGTTTTAACAAGAAAAGCAGAGAATAGATTTTGAACATTTACCAATAGTCAGAACCTTTGCAGTATATCGACGCAGAGAAGGATTACTAACAGTGATATTCGGCCAGCCTAGAATAGAAGATGAAAAGAAGTTAAAAGAAGAGAAAGGTAAGGTTAAACTAGGTTATGAAAGAATCCGATTGTAAAAGAAAAGGGTAAGGAACAATAGATGTTAGGTTCGGCCAAGAAGAGAGGAAGAGATTAGCAAAGATGCAGAGAAGAAATGAAACGAATGGTCAGTTTCGTAGCACAAAAAGAATTGGAGAGAACCCAAAATGCCAAAAAGTGCAAAACCTAAACTGCCAGCAAGGGAATTCAGCTGTTCTCCTATCAACACAATGCCTATTGCCGAAAATGCTCTCTTTTCCCCTTAGCCGAATTCCACAAAGCCTCAGAGTCCCATTCGGCCACAACTCCCCTCACATTCAAACTCCTTGAAAATCTCCACAAATCACTCCCCCTATCCCTCCTTGATATCCTCCATAACAACTCCAAGACCAATTTAAACTTCACCTTGCAGAGTCTCAGTCCAACTCCACTTCTCCTGCTGCAAGGAAATAAAATAAATGTTCTTTTGCATGCCAAGGGATTCAAACCTCAAACCACTAGTACACTCCACACGCCACTTTCCACCTTTACCAGCAGACACCTTGTGTCATGATTTCACCAAAAATATTTATAAAGCCTTCAAGCTAAGGCCAAGATTCACTTAAGAGCAAAAAGTAATTTTTTTGCTAAAGCCCAGGTTTGAACCCAGGACTTCTCCAACACTCCCAACTCTTCCTAAATCACTTAGCCACTAAAGTAAACAAGCAATTTGTGTCATTTTCTTGCACACATAAATATTTATGTGCCATCTCCTAGCTGATCCCATGCTCAAGGCCCATTCCTTCTAGGCCCCAAATTTAGGGCGTTACAAACTTAATACATGTATACATATACCAAAACATATCATCACTAGCCATTCCAATGGCTAGATTACAATAATTATTTACATTTACATGCCAATATGGCCAATATAACCTATACATGACATTATAAACATAATTGATTTACCATATGTACCGATATAGGCCGATGGATAGTTTGAGTGATCTCTGCCAAGCTTCTAATCCAACGAGCTTTCGATTTACTATAAAACAGGGAAATAAAACTAAGTAAGCATAAAATGCTTAGTAAGTTCGTATAACATGGTACTTAACTTACAATTCATTCTATTTTGAGGTAACTATGTGAGGCATATTCAATCAATTTGACCTCAAGCCCTACACATATCCTCATTGCCCTTTGTTAGTCATATATTCCATAATAACATCAAAACATATTTGGGCTCATCAACAATCAGATTTCCGGACATATATATATGTATATACTTTCCATATCCCGTATTCATAAAATATGTATAAATCACATCGTTATATCTTAAGTATATTTCCATATAATTCATCTCGAGTTCATATTATTTCATATCAGAACTTTACTCATATTACTCGAAATATCAATGTCACACGAGTAGTAGTACACTCAAAGTGTACAAGTCTATAATCAAGGATGACATATTCATCAAATGAATTCCATGTACAAGTATCATCATCTCATGTTTTCTTATATCAATTGTCATGTATAATCATTTTCATGCATTTTAGACGAATACGTGTAATAACTCATTTCTTATTCATATCTTCTCATCTCAAGATTTTTACCCGTTGAATTTATTCAGAATATCGATGGATACAAAAGTAGTACACTCGAGGTGTAAAAATCAGGATCCGTCAATTCATGTCCAATGGTACCCATAAGGTACTATTTCAGAGAGTACACTTTTGAGCCACACATATATACAACAGGATTACCAGTCAAGGCTAAATCCTGTCTCCAATATACATATATACTCAATAGAGCTTAGTCAGGATTACCAGTCCAAGCTAAATCCTTTTCATGACATATGCTCTAAAGAGCTTAATCTGGATTACCCGTCCGGGCTAAATCCAATCTATAACATATGCTCTAGAGGACTTATTTCAGAATTACCCGCCCGCAATAAATGCAGGACCTCATTAATTTTGGGAAATCACATATCCATCGATTTTTCATTTATTCAAATGGGATTTAACGTTTTTCAAGCATTATCAGGCATGTGATTATTTCATACATCTATAGCATTCATATAATTCAAATAAACACATTCCTCATTCATTTCAAGCATATAAGTAACATTTTTATCATTTATCATTTATCGGGCATTATTATTGATCGGGCTTTGTCAGATATATTTTCAATGTCATATATATATATAATATTTATAGAATTCACAAACACAACATTTAATTTAACATAATTACATGCTCGACTAATTTACACAAACTTACCTCGACAAATGTTCGTGTACATAAAATCTACTAATCCGACATTTTCCTCTTTTCCTCGTTCTAACTCCCAATTTAGTCTATCCGGATCTATATGAGTTAATTTAACATTAATTTATCACATTTCGTATTCAAGTGGACTCAATTTACATACTAGGCAAAATTACCATTTTTCCCCTAACTTTTCCATAAATTCCAATTTCATCCCTAGGCTCTGAAAATGAAATTTGTGCAATTTACTCCATATTCCAAGCCTAATCAAAATTCCATCACAAAATTTACAGCACATGTATTCATAAAAATTCAGAATTTTTCATCAAATTTCACAACTTTACATTTTAGTCCCTAAATCATGTTTTCATCAAAAATCACTTTGTAAAAGTTGTTTATCTATCAACAACCTTTCATTTTCTACCATAAATTTCAAGTTTTCATCATATTCATCCATGACCTAATTTCCATACCTTGATAACTTTTCAAATTAATCCCCCAAATAGATAGATTAAGCTATCCCGGTTTCAAAAATATCAAAATTACTAAAAACGGGATAAGAAAACTTACCCAATTGAGCCATGAAAGTTTCTTCTCTCTCTCCTAGGGTTTCCATGTATTTTAGGGATGAAGATGACATAAAATAAGATGATAATTCTTTTATCATCTTTTAATTAATTAAATTAATTCACTTTCCAATTTAGTCCTTACCCTTTTTCTAAATTTCCATGGATGAGTCACCAAAAATATCTACATACTTTTCTTTAATGGTCTAATTACCATATAAGGACCTCAAGTTTTGGATTCCATAGCTATTTAATCCTTCTAGCTACTAGAATTCGACTTTTGCATTTTATACGATTTAGTCCTTCCTGTAATTAAGCACATAACCAGTAAAATTTTCTTATCAAAATTTTCACATGACATTTCTAACATAATACAAACCATATAATAAAATTAAAATAAATTTTATTTTCGGCTCTAATTTGTGGTTCCAAAACCACTATTTCAATTTCACCGAAATTGGGTTGTTACAACTCTCCCCCCTTAAAGAATTTTCGTCCTCAAAAATTTTACCAGTAATGATATTCAGACATTATTTTCTCATAATTTCCACTAGTTCCTAGGTAGCTCCTTCTATATCATGTCATTGTCAGAAAACTTTTACTAAAGCTACCTTTTTATTTCTCAGATTTTCTCTTCATGTGCCAGAATTTCAATCAATCGCTCACTGTAAGTCGTGTCAGGCTGTATTTAACATTTATCAAAGTAATAACAAATGATGGATCTGATCGATATTGTCATAACACATATACACATAAAAACATTGTGAATTCTGCAAAACTCTAATAATAATGCAAATCGGTACACAACAAGTCTGATTCTTTTCAATGATCTCATATGATCCAATAAACCGCAAACTTAATTTGCCTTTACGGCTAATCCAGAGAACTTTCTTCCATGACAAAATTTTCAAGGATATTTTGTTTCCAATTAGGAACTCTATTTCTTTTCATTTAAGATCCGTATAAAATCTCTGACGATCAGAAGCTACCTTAAAACTATCTCGAATTACTTTCACTTTTTCTTTGGTTTCACGGATCAGATCAATTCAATCCCATATATTTTTTTTTTCTCACTAATTTCAATTCCATACTATGGAGTTTTACATTCATGATCATACAGAACCTCGTACGATACAATTTTAAGACTTGACTGGAAACTGTTTGTATATGCGAATTCGGTTAACTGTAAATATTTCTTTTTCAGTTGCCTTTGAATTCTAAAATACAGCACCGAAACATATCTTCAAAAATCTGAATCATATGTTTAGATTGATCATCCATCTGATAAAGAAATATAGTGCTAAATGTAACCGTATAGCTAGAGCTTCTTGTAACTTGTTTCAGAATCGAAATATGAAATGTATATCTCCATCAGAAATAACAAAAAACTAGCACATCATATAATCTGACAATGTAACACCCCTTACCCGTGTCATACGCCGGGACATGATACGAGGCATTACCGGACTTAAACATAAACATTTATACAAAACTGGGCTATAAAATTTCATTCAATTTAAAATCACTCATTCACATGCAAATCCTCCCTTATATGGGACCACAAGGCCCAAAACAATCATTGGAAACTGTTCGGGACTAAACCGAGAACTTAGGAAACTTTAAGAAGACTTAGAAAAATTTTCATCAAAACAGGGGTCACACGCCCGTGTGGCTTGGGACACGCCCGTGTGGGTAGGCCGTGTGGTCACACACACCCATGTCCTCAGCCCGTGTAACTCTCTGTTTATGACGTCATCAACAAAATAGGGTCACACGGCCAAGTCACACGCCCGTGTGCTTAGGCCGTGCGGCGAATTAAATTCCAAAAAATAGATGCAGACTTCACACGCCCTGGGCACACGTTCATGTCCCGGGGCCGTGTCCTCTACACGGCTGAGACACACGGTCGTGTCTCTGCCCGTGTGGCCAAAAAAATGGCTATTTACCAAACCATTTGGCACCCTCATTTGTACATACTTAAACACAACTTCAATGGCATCTTTCATGCCATAATTGAGCACTTAAACATCATCAAACAAGTCATGATCATTGCGAATTCATATAATCTTATTCATGCATAAGGCACCATACTTTGCCTAGCTTAAACTTATCAAACTTTCATGCCATGATTATCATCAACACATCCTCAATCCATCCATACCAAACACACATAACCACATCACATGAAACCTTTAGTATAAGCACACACATATAAATAGGCATTACAGCTCATTAACCAATATGAGCCATATCTCATGGCTATATACAAAATGAATCATATTACCTGTAACACCCCTATCCCGTATCCATCGCCGGACTAGGGTTAAGAGGCATTACCCGACATAACAGAACATTTTACACTAATTTTAGAACACATAGTCTGTAACAGCCCGAATTAGACCCTAGTCGGAATAGTGGTTTCGAGACCATAAATTCGAGGTCAGGATAATATTTTCATATTATTTTTTGTGTGAATTATATGTGATATAGCCTGTGTGAAAATTCTGTGTGGTAATTTTATCGACTATGTGTCGAATTACGAAAAAGGATTTAATTGCATAAAGTGTGAAAACGTAGTGCTTGATTTATAAGTACTTAAGTGTTGTTGTCTTTATAATGTAGAGGCCTTATGAGGTAAATATGCCAATATTTAGATAGTGGATGGTTAAAAGACATGAATGGCCTTATTATATAATTGTTTTATATGTTTAATGAAAGGTTAATTTTGTAAATGGATTAATATCATAATATTAGTAAAACAAAAGGCTAATAATAAGCCATATTCATCCATAGTAGCCGAAATTGAAGAAAGAAAAGAAAGAAAAATTGAGCTAGGGTATTCGGCTAGTTTTTTATCCAAATTAAGGTATGTCTTGACTTTGGTTTTTGATGATTTTTATGATTTTGAGATTGTTGCTCAGTCTACTATCAAGCCCATGTTGTAATTTGAAGAATTGATGATGTTTATGAGATGTGCCATTGATGAAATGGTGAGCTTTGTGATGAATATTGATGTTAAATGGAAGATATGTGTTTAATGAACATGTTTTGTTCTTGGATTTTTGGTGAATTTAGCTAATTAGGGCTAAATTGTGAAAATGATAAGTTGAAGGACTAAAATGTGAAAGAAATGAAATGTGTGGGCTTGAATGAACTCAAGGAAAATTCAGCTAGGCTTGTGTGAAAAGAAATTGTGTGAATTTGATGAATTTGTGAAATAGGGACTAAAGTGTCAAAATGTGAAAATGTGAGGGATATTTTGTAAAATGCCCTAAATATGTGTGTTTGGACTAAAATGAATGATTTGGTGATTGAATGGATTGAATTTGAATGTGTATAGTCCAAGAGAGGAGAGGTTCGGATCGAGATCGACGCAAAGATAAAGTGCTCGATTGATCGACCGTTTCGATAGTTCAACGTCCGAGGTAAGTTCAGACATAATACGAACATCTAGTTATGTTAAATGCTATGAAATGAATGTTATAATGATATTGAAATGTGGATGCTATGTGAGTGTTTAGTTTGAGTTATGTGGCACTAAGTGTGCGTATTTGGAAACGTGTTCGAGATGATCAGCACTGTGTGTGCGAAATAATATAAGCTTCAACTTTGTGGTTGGCACTGTGTGTACGATACCAATTGAAGAGCGGTTGGATATAAATGCACTATGTGTGCAATGATAATTAAGCTTCAGCTAAATATCGGGGCACTAATTGTGTGATTGAATCAAAGAAGAGACGGAAGTTGATCGAAAGGGAAAAGTGAGTATTGAGTAGCAAATGTAATTGACTACTAGGTGTTGGCTAAGGTACGCTCGGAACCTATGTGGTTGATGGATCTATGAATGAGATTATGAAATGTTAAATGAGCATTTTAGTTTTGGATGGTATGATATATACGTATATGTGAAATAATCGATGTGGTGGTTTGTTTGATTTAAATGTGTTATGTTACGAACTTACTAAGCTTTGGAAAGCTTACTGTGTGACTTGGGTCTCTGCTTTGCAGTGTCAGTAAATCTAGCTCGGATCCGGGGATCGTCAGCATTCTCTATCACACTATCGGCAATCTATTTTGGTACTTTTGGAAAGATGTATAGAGTTGAATTATGGCATGTATAGGCTAGTAGTTTTGAAACATGTTTGAGATGTTTAAATAGCCATGTGATGTGGCTAGATAAATGTTGGCAATATGCATGTGTGGATTTGGTATATTTTGCATATTATGTTTGTTTTGATGGCAATGAAAATGTCTTATGAATGGTAAGCTTAGTAATGGTTTGATGCTATTATAAACTAGTGATTTTGTGGATGAATCCTGCTTGGTAATGTATGAGTTTTAGTTATGAAATTTGGTATATGAGTTGGCATTAATGGAAATGAGATTGAATGAAATATTATGTTGTTTGTTTGATATGTCTTAGGTTGTCAAATGTGCATGAAATGAATTGGTCCTTTGCTTGTAGGACTGACCCTAGCATGGGTGGCATATTGGCCTTGCAAAGGGCCTGTTTTGCCTATACGGCCATGGAACACGGGCGTGTCTAATGGTCGTGTGATTAAGTCACTATATAGCATAAGAGTACATGGCCAGGGTACACGGGCGTGTCTGGTAGCCGTGTGAATTAGTCAGTATCTAGCTTAAGAGCACACGACCTTTGTAACACCCCATACCCAAGTCCGAGACTAACACTGGATACGAGACATTACCATGCTTAAACTTAAGGGAACATGTACTTACAGGCCGTAAAATTTTGTTTCGAAACAGAAACTTCTCTTTCTTAATCAAAACATACGTTTCATGGGCCTACGAGGCCTTAAACACCTATCCGGAAACTTTCGGAACTCAATCGGGAACTTTTTCTAGAAACAGGGGTCACACGCCCATGTGACTTGGGACACGCCCGTGTACCCCTAAGACATACCCGTGTCTTCCACCCATGGTCGACACTGACTAATTTCACACGGCCTTGACATGCTCGTGGCTTTGGCCCGTGTGTTAAACCTTGGCATTCTGACTTTTCCACACGGTCCATACACACGCCCGTGTACTTCAGCCATGTGGTAATTCAATTTACAAGTGCAAGGTGCAGACTCCACACGGCCAGGGCACACGCCCATGTGGTAACCGTGTGGCACACATGGCCTAAACATACGGCCATGTGATTAGCCCGTGGTCTATTCTGATTTAAAACACTAATGTGCAGGGGACACACAGCTTAGACACACGCCCGTGTGTCTATCCGTGTGGGCACCTAGAGGCTATTTTCCAAGCCAATTGCCACCCTGATATCAAGATCAAAGCAGTACTCAATTCAATAACTCAAGTATTACATATAACATGAACGAGGATGCATACTTCATTGATAGATAAAAACATACATACTTAATCATTCATGACCCATCTCTTTGGCCATATACAAAAAGAATGCTAAGCTTGATAGCGAACACTTTGGCTAATTCTAAAACATAACTCAAAATTGAAAGCTTCCTATACATGCCATACTTAATATAAACAACTTGGCTATACCAAAATAGCGATTGATAGTGTGCTCCAAGCTTCGATGACGATGATCCACGAGATTAGCTTGGCGGGACTACATGGAAAGAAAGAATTAAAGACGTAAGCATTTCGCTTAGTAAGTTTGCATGTAATGTATATAACAACGTATATAAATGTATATACTTAACATACTCATTCATCATAAGCAAAGGCATTGCTAAGTTCACATGCTTGAGCTAACTTACTCTTAATGATTCTTACACTTATCATGGTACTTACTAGTCTCGTGCTTGTAAGATAAACAAGGTACCTGTATCACTTACTCATATAGATTAGCATACTTTGTTAAGGTAAGCATAATCTTAACTTCATCATTCATAACATGAATAATACTCTTAGTTCACTATGACTAGCATACTTTGATGATAGCTTTAATTGCTTAACTTTCTTGCTTTCTCATTTATTCTTTACTCTTTTGCCCGATGAATTACTATGAATAACCGAGGATACTGAATCTCATCTCACAAATATCTCGATGCCAAATCCATACCCTAGATATGGTCTTACATGGGATCTTTCAACTTGGTATCGATGCCATGTCTTGACATGGACTTACACGAAGTCTTCCTTGTGTTTTCCGTTGGGAACTTACCATTGCCATGTCTTGACATGGTCTTACTTGGTATCTTTACTCATGAACGGGTTAATGTCGAGCCTTGGCTTGGACTTACATGAAATCTTCCTTGTTACTCACCAATGCCATGCCTTGGCTTGGACTTACATGGGATATCTATCTCATGATAGCTTTTCAATGCCAAGACTTGTCTTGGACTTACATGACATCTTTACATGGAGACTCACCAATGCCATGCCTTGACTTGGGCTTATATGGGTCTTCATCTCATAATAACTCTTCAATGCCAAGACTTTTCTTGGTCTTACAGGATAACTTGCTTGATTGCCGATGCCATGCCTTGGCTTGGTCTTATACGGACTTCCTTGTCTCATGTGATAGATTGAGTATCCTAAGTAATTCAACTTCAATCGGGACTTTCTCATACTTAATCTCGTTGATTTATTTGTTTAGCATAGCATCAAAAATCTCATGGAATTAAGACATATTCTACATCATACTAAGAAATTCAATGATATTAATCATAAAGCTTAGAAATCATACAAACTTACCTCAATGTACAAAATGTATGTAGAAATGCAATTGAGTCCTCGACTTTGTTCTTGCCTCGATTTCGATCCGGGCTTCATTTTTCTTGATCTATAATAATAATTTAGCTCATTTAATACACACATTGACTAAATTGACTTTTAACTCATACTTTGGCAAAATTACCATTTTGCCCCTAAACTTTCTCATAATTACACTTTTGCCCCAAGGCTCGTAAAGTGATTTTTATTCAACTTTTGTGAACTTCATGCTTAGCTGATTCATTCTCTTAACTATAGCAACAATCAATCCTCACTATTTCTCTCATGTATGACAAATTTCACAACTTTTACAAACTAGTCCTTACTCGTATTTTTCATGAAATTCATTTAGGAAAAGATGTTTATCTAACATCAAACTCTCATAATCTTTCATAAAACATCATTTTACAAGCATGTCATACATGGGTAGATTTATGAACATGAATTCTAGCTCAACTTATAGCTATAAATAGCTAATTCATATTACGAGGACTCTAAAAATACGAAGAATATTAAAAACGGGGCTAGGATGCACTTACTAGCAAGCTTCAAAAAAATTGAAGAACCTAGCCATGGAGTCTCTCAAACTTTCGGCACAATGGGAAGAAGATGAATAAGATTTTTGTCATCTTTTTCCCTTTTTAATCATTTAATTAATAAATGACCAAAATGCCCTTCTCACTAAACTTTCAAAATTTCTAACTCATGTCCATTTTTGTCCAAAAATTATGATTTGGGCAAACTGCTATTCAAGGACTTCTAATTAATATTCCAAATCTATTTCATACCAAAAGCTTCTAGAATCTCAAATTTTGCAACTTTTGCAATTTAGTCCTAATGGACCATTCAATGACTATTTCATAAAATTTCTACATGAAACTTTCAGACTATCATGCAAACATATCTTAAACCTCAAAACTAATTTTACTACTTCGGATTTGTGGTCTCGCACCACTATTTTGACTCGGCCCTAAATCAGGATGTTACAATTCTCCCCCTCTTAGGAATTTTCGTCCTCCAAAATCTTACCAGCAAATAGGTTTGGGTACTGGTTTCTCATGCTCTCTTCTGGTTCCCATGTAGCTTCCTCTATCCCATGTCTTTGCCAAAACACTTTCACTAGGGCAATACTTTTATTTATTAGCTGTTTGACTTCCCGAGCTAAAATCTTAACTGGTTATTCACCATAAGTCATGTCAGGATGAATCTCTATCTCTGACGGGGCAATTATATGTGAAGGGTTTGATCGGTAGCGTCGCAACATGGACACGTGAAACACATCATATATCTTTTCTAACTTTGATTGCAAAGCCAATCGATAAGCTACCAGCCCAACTCTCTTAGTAATCTCGTATGGTCCGATAAAACGTGGACTCAACTTGCCTTTATAGCCAAATCTGAGAACCTTTCTCCATGGTGACACTTTCAAGAAAACTTTATCCCCGACCTGATACTCTATCTCTTTTCTTTTTAAATCCGAGTAGGATTTTTGTCTGTCAGAAGCAGGCTTTAAACTTTCTCGAATTACTATCACCTTCTGTTCGATTTCTCTAACCAAATCAACCTCGTGCATCTGGTTTTCCTTGAGTTCACTCCAATATAAAGGCGTTCGACACTTACGCCCATATAAAGCCTCATAGGGCGCCATCCTCAAGCTCGACTGAAAACTATTATTGTAGGCAAATTCTACTAATGGGAGAAACTTTTCCCAACTGCCTTGGAATTCAAGAATACAACACCGGAGCATATCTTTGAGTACTTGTATTAACCTCTCCGACTGACCGTCAGTTTGAGGATGAAAAGCTGTACTAAAACTCAATTTTGTACCCAAGGCCTCTTGTATCTTCTTCCAAAATCTGGCGGTGAATCTCGGATCTCTATCTGATATGATTGACAATGGAACTCCATGTAGCCTTACTATTTCTGAAACACACAAGTTGCCAACTTTTCGAGTGAGTAATCCACTCGTACAGGTATGAAATGGGCCGACTTCGTAAGTCTGTCAGCCACAACCCATACAATATCTTTCTTGCTTGGTGACAACGGTAAACCCGTTACAAAATCCATGGTGATACGGTCCCATTTCCACTCGGGAATCGAAATGGATGGAAGCAAACCCGAAGGTACTTGGTGTTCACCTTTTACTTACTCGACAAATCATGCATTTGAAACAAACTCAAATATCTTTCTTCATTCTTGGCCACCAATATCGTTGCTTCAAGTCATTATACATCTTGGTACTACCCGGATGTACAGATAAACATCCGTTATGTGCCTCATGCAACATTTTCTCGAATAAGATCCTCCTTTCTGCATACACAAGTTCTATCTTTGAACATCAAACTTCCTTTGGGACTAATCTGAAATTGGACTCAACATCCGCCTCGCTTCGAGCTCTCTTGACTTGCAATTCACTATCTTCTTTTTGAGCTTCAATGATCTCTTGGAGAAACATTGGTCTAGCTCTCAACTCAGCTAGAATAGAACTATCGTCGGATAAAGTCATCCGCGAATTCATTGCCCTTAATGCAAATAGGGACTTTCTACTCAAAGCATCAGCGACCACATTCGTCGTTCCAGGATGGTAGTCAATGACCAACTCATAGTCTTTTATCAACTCTAACCATCTCCGTTGCCTTAAGTTCAACTCTTTCTGCATCATCAAGTACTTCAAACTTTTTTGATCAGTGAAAACCTGACATCTTTCACCATATAAATGGTGTCTCCAAATCTTCAATGCAAAGACTATGGCAGCCAACTCTAAATCGTGCGTCGGATAATTCTTCTCATGGGGCTTTAGCTGTCTTGAGGCATAAGCAATCACTTTTCCTTCTTGCATAAGTATGCAGCCTAATCCGTTTAAGGATGCATCGTTGTATATCACAAACTCTTTCCCTATCTCGGGTTGTACTAAAACCGGAGCTTCTGTCAATAATGCCTTTAGTTTCTCGAAACTTTAATGGCATCTTTCTGTCCACTCAAACTTCACATTTTTCTTTAACAATTTCGTCATCGGAGTTGCAATCATGGAAAACCCCTTGACAAATCGTCTATAATATCCAAATAGGCCTAGAAAACTTCTAATCTCAAGTGACATTCCTCGGTGGATTCCACCCATTATGGTCGAAATCTTACTTGGATCTACTCGCACTCCATCTCCCGAGATAATATGTCCCGTAAATCCTACTTCCTTGAGCCAAAATTCACTTTTACCGAACTTGGCATAAATTTGATTTTCTCGTAGAGTCCGCAAGACCGTTCGTAGATGCTCAAAGATGTTTATTCCCATCTCTGAATAAATCAATATGTTGTCGATAAAAACGACTACAAACTTGTCGAGGTATGGCCTGAAGATGCAGTTCATTAAGTCCATAAATACCACAGGAGCATTGGTCAATCCAAAAGGCATGACTAAAAGTCATAATGCCCATACCTCGCTCGGTGCGGTCTTGGATACATCCGAATCCTTTACTCTCAACTAGTAAGACCTGGACTTCAAGTCTATCTTAGAGAACACAAGGGGGCCCCTTCAATTGATCGAACAAATCATCGATCCTTGGCAATGGGTACTTGTTCTTTATCACACACTTTATTAAGTCGACGGTAATCTATGCACAATCTCATGGTGCCATCTTTCTTTATCACAAATAAAACCGAGCACCCCATAGAGAACAACTTGATCTTGCAAAACCTTTATCTCATCAAGTTTTGCAACTGTGACTTCAACTCTCTCAACTCCGCTGGAGCCATTCTGTAAGGAGTAATAGATATTGGTACGCAGCACAGAGCTACCTCAATGCTAAATTCAATCTCTCTAACTAGTGGTAGTCCCGGTAATTCCTCGAAAAACATCCAAGTACTCACATACTATCTGTGATCGACTCGATCTTTAACTCGCTTCTCTATCATTCATCATAAAGGCCAAATATGCCACATACCCTTTTCTTATGTATTTCTGTGTCATCATATGAGAAATCATTATCGGCGATCTACCTTGTTCGTCTGATTCTACATGGAGAGTGTCCCCATTCTCACATCTCATCTCAATATATTTCTTCCCACAATTTACTATTACATCATGAGTGGTCAACCAGTCCATACCAAGAATGATGTCAAACTCATCAAATGGTAACAACATAAGGTTTTCATTAAAATAATGACCTCTAATCATCAATGGGCAATCATTACATACTTTATCGACCAACACACTTTGGCCTAATGAAATAGACACTTTAATTACAAATTCTGTAGACTCTATAGGCATACTCATACTGGATACTAGTTTCATGCAAATGTAAGAGTGTATGGATCCGGGATCTATTAAAGCAATAACTTTAATATCATGAAGAGAAAAGGTACCCGTAATAACATCAGGAGAATATGCCTCTTCGCGAGCGCGAATGGCATACATCCTTACAGGTGCCCTACCCTCGAGTCTCACAACCTGCTCTTAGGGTTACCTCTACCACATGCTCCATTACCCGGGTTGTTCTGCGGTCTTCCTCTGACCATACTCCCAGATCTCGGGTTCTGAGTTCTCTCTTCTTTCATCATCTCAGGACAGTCTTTTATAAATTGGTCTTGGGAACCACATCTGAAACAAGCATTTTCAAGTGCTCGGCACTCACCAAGATGACGTCTACCGCACTATGGGCATTCCGATCTATCAGATCGAATGTTCCCCACACTAGCGACTGAAGTAGTCTGTGCCTTATTTGCCGAATACTGTTTACCCTTGTTTCTACTTGAAAACCCTGTGGATGAAGCCGATCGGGTGGAGGAATCTCTTGACTTCTTGGAAGAGGGTTGGAATGACTTATTCCACTGTCTCTTTCTCGAGTCACGAGACTCCATTTCAGATTTTCTCTTCTCTTTTACTAGCTCTTCGGCTTTACAAGCCCGCTCCACTAACACAACAAATTCTTTTAATTCTAGGACAGTAACAAATAACTTAATGTCCTCATTTAGTCCATCTTCAAATCTCTTGCTTATGATGGCCTCGGTGGATACACACTCTCGAGGGTATTTACTGAGTTGTACAAACTCACGCTCATAATCAGTTATGACATCTTGTCTTGCTTCAGTTTTAGAAATTCCTTTCTCTTCTGATTGACAAATCTTTGACTGATATACTTCTTTCTAAACTCTTCTTGAAAGAACTCCCACGTGATCTTTTCTCGTGGTACCACTTTGACACTGTGTGTTCCACCATTGGTGCGAGCATCTCTTAAAAGAGAGACTACACACTTCATGCATTCCTCGACGTGCATGACAGTTCATTGAATACCCTCGTGGTATTGTCTAACCAAAACTCGGCCTTTTCCAGATCATCATCCTTTTTAGCCCAAAATTCTTCTACCCCATGTTTCTTGATCCTATCAACTGGGGGCTTCTCTCCTCTTACCACCTCTACTACTTGAGGGGCTACTGGGATAGGTTGAGGAATAGGCGGGGGTGGAGGGATTTGAGAATTTGGGTTCGTACGAACGAACTCCGTATACCACGTGTTCATCATATGGAGGAAGGCTTCTCTAGCCTCTTCTCCTCCTCTCTGACTCACCGTAGTGGGTCTATTCTCATTCTCGTTAGGCACCGCCCCTTCAGCGGGAGCCGGCGTGTTACTTTCTACGTCATCCGCTATAGCCCTTTCGGGATCCATTTACTATATGTATAAACATAATTTAAGTCGTCAGGAGTCGTCACACTATCATTATAAAAACATTCTTACATATGGCATGTGTAAGTAGACTCGTGCTCGTGCTATATTAGTCCTAGAACTGACTAAATCGTAGCTCTGATACCACTAAATGTAACACCCCATACCCAAGTCCGAGACTAAGACTGGATACGAGACATTACCATACTTAAACTTAAGGGAACATGTACTTACGGGCCGTAAAATTTTGTTTTGAAATAAAAACTTCTCTTTATTAATCAAAACATACGTTTCATGGGCCTATGAGGCCTTAAACACCTATCCGGAAACTTTCGAAACTCAATCGGGAACTTTTTCTCGAAACAAGGGTCACACGCCCATGTGACTTGGGACACGCCCGTGTACCCCTAAGACATGCTCGTGTCTTCCACCCGTGGTCGACACTGACTAAATTCACACGGCCTTGACACGCCCGTGGCTTTGGCCCGTGTGCTAAACCTTGGCATTCTGACTTATCCACACGGTCCATACACACGCCTATGTACTTCAGCCGTGTGGTAATTCAATTTACAAGTGGAAGGTGCAGACTTAACACGGCCAGGGCACACGCCCATGTGCTAACCGTGTGGCACACACGACCTAAACATACGGCCGTGTAATTAGCCCGTGGTCTATTCTGACTTAAAACACTAATTTCCAGGGGACACACGGCTTAGAAACACGTCCGTGTGTCTATCCGTGTGGGCACCTAGAGGCTATTATCCAAGCCAATTGCCACCCTGATATCAAGATCAAACCAGTACTCAATTCAATAACTCAAGTATTACATCTAACATGAACAATGATGCATACTTCATTGATAGATAAAAACATACATACTTAATCATTCATGACCCATCTCTTTGTCCATATACAAAAAGAATGCTAAGCTTGATAGGCAACACTTTGGCTAATTCTAAAACATAACTAAAAATGAAAGCTTCCTATACATGCCATACTTAATATAAACAACTTGGCTATACCAAAATAGCGATTGAAAGTGTGCTCCGAGCTCCGATGACGATGATCCACGAGATTAGCTTGGTGGTACTACATCGAAAGAAAGAATTAAAGACGTAAGCATTTCGCTTAGTAAGTTTGCATGTAATGTATATAACAACGTATATAAATGTATATACTTAACATACTCATTCATCATAAGCAAAGGCATTACTAAGTTCACATGCTTGAGCTTACTTACTCTTAATGATTCATACACTTATCATGGTACTTACTAGTCTCGTGTTTGTAAGATAAACAAGGTACCTGTATCACTTACTCATATAGATTAGCATACTTTGTTAAGGTAAGCATAATCTTAACTTCATCATTCATAACATGAATAATACTCTTAGTTCACTATGACTAGCATACTTTGATGATAGCTTTAATTGCTTAACTTTCTTGCTTTCTCATTTATTCTTTACTCTTTTGCCCGATGAATTACTATGAATAACCGAGGATACTGAATCTCATCTCACAAATATCTCGATGCCAAAGCCATACCCTAGATATGGTCTTACATGGGATCTTTCAACTTGGTATCGATGCCATGTCTTGACATGGACTTACACGAAGTCTTCCTTATGTTTTCCGTTGGGAACTCACCATTGCCATGTCTTGACATGGTCTTACTTGGTATCTTTACTCATGAACGGGTTAATGCCGAGCCTTGGCTTGGACTTACATGAAATCTTCCTTGTTACTCACCAATGCCATGCCTTGGCTTGGACTTATATGGGATATCTATCTCATGATAGATTTTCAATGCCAAGACTTGTCTTGGACTTACATGACATCTTTACATGGAGACTCACCAATGCCATGCCTTGGCTTGGGCTTATATGGGTCTTCATCTCATAATAACTCTTCAATGCTAAGACTTGTCTTGGTCTTACATGATAACTTGCTTGATTGCCGATGCCATGCCTTGGCTTGGTCCTATACGGACTTCCTTGTCTCATGTGATAGACCGAGTATCCTAAGTAATTCAACTTCAATCGGGACTTTCTCATACTTAATCTCGTTGATTTCTTTGTTTAGCATAGCATCAAATATCTCATGGAATTAAGATATATTCTACATCATACTAAGAAATTCAATGATATTAATCATAAAGCTTAGAAATCATACAAACTTACCTCAATGTACAAAATGTATGTAGAAATGCAATTGAGTCCTCGACTTTGTTCTTGCCTCGATTTCGATCCGGGCTTCATTTTTCTTGATCTTTAATAATAATTTAGCTCATTTAATACACACATTGACTAAATTGAATTTTAACTCATACTTCGGTAAAATTACCATTTTGCCCCTAAACTTCCTCATAATTACACTTTTGCCCCAATGCTCGTAAAGTGATTTTTATTCAACTTTCGTGAACTTCATGCCTAGCTGATTCTTTCTCTTAACTATAGCAACAATCAATCCTCATTATTTCTATCATGTATGACAAATTTCACAACTTTTACAAGCTAGTCCTTACTAGTATTTTTCATGAAATTCATTTAGGAAAAGATGTTTATCTAACATCAAACTCTCATAATCTTTCATAAAACATCATTTTACAAGCATGTCATACATGGGTAGATTTATGAACATGAATTCTAGCTCAACTTATAGCTATAAATAGCTAATTCATAATACGAGGACTCCAAAAATACGAAGAATATTAAAAACGGGGCTAGGATGCACTTACTAGCAAGCTTCAAAAAAATTGAAGAACCTAGCTATGGAGTCTCTCAAATTTTCGGCACAAGGGGAAGAAGATGAATAAGATTTTTGTCATCTTTTTTCCCTTTTTAATCATTTAATTGATAAATGACCAAAATGCCCTTCTCACTAAACTCTCAAAATTTCTAACTCATGTCCATTTTTGTCCAAAAATTATGATTTGGGCAAATTGCTATTTAAGGACTTCTAATTAATATTCCAAAGCTATTTCATACCAAAAGCTTCTAGAATCTCAAATTTTGCAACTTTTGCAATTTAGTCCTAATGGACCATTCAATGACTATTTCATAAAATTTCTACATGAAACTTTCATACTATCATGCAAACATATCTTAAACCTCAAAACTCATTTTACTAGTTCGGATTTGTGGTCTCACACCACTATTCCGACTCAGCCCTAAATCGAGATGTTACAGCCTTGGCACACGGGCGTGCCTGGTGGCCGGGGAGATAAATAAGTATACAAGCTCTATTTTGGCACGGCCAAGACACATGGGTGTGTCTAGCAGTCGTGGGAGGCACACGGTCTGCCCACACGGGCGTGTGACCTCTGAAACTTTGAAAAGTTTTAAATTTCTGAGAAATTTTGTAAGTGTTTGGTTTAGTCCCGACCCTATTCTAGCATGTGTTTAAGGTCTCATAGACCTCAATAAGGGACCATATGGTTGATAATGAGTATAGTTGATGGATGAATGACTTAGTGTCGTGAAATGGTTGTGTAATGATTTGATTGATCGGTAACGCCTCTTAACCCTATTTCAGTGACGTTTTCGCGTTAAGGGTGTTACATAGTCAATCGTCATTGAAACATATCAAAATATAAACATATAGTCCCTTAACGAGGTCTATGAGACCTTAAACAAGCACTAGAAAGGGATCGAGACTAAACTGGGATCATATAAATTTTTTTCGAAAATCAAACATTTTTCAAAACTACAGAGGCCACACGCCCGTGTGGGTAGGCCGTGTGCCTCACACGGCCTCAGACACGCCCATGTGTCCAAGCCGAGTCAAAACAGGACAAACATACTGACTTGACCACATGGCCTGAGACACGCCTGTGTGTCTCACCCGTGGTCGAGCCTGACTTGCATCACACGGCCAGTCACACGCCTGTGTGTCTAGCCCGTGGTCGAGCCTGACTTGCATTGAAATGCAACCATGAAGGACACGGTCGAGCCACACGCCCGTGTGCTCAACCGTGTGGGCAATTATAGGCCATTTTCAAGGCCAACATGCCTCCCACACTTAAGTTCACACCTACAAGCACAAACCAATTCAATTCCATACTCTAAATAGCGTTCAAACATACCAAAACATACTCAATTCAATCACTTAACATCATCATTCATCTTTCTATACAAATCCATCTTAACAAGTCAATTTAACTTATCATCCACACATTCAAATCATACTAACCAAACTTCATTTAATCCATACCACAAGTTCACATTTTATCAATCATTCTAATCAACCAAATTCAAGCATAAAATATACTATTTCCATTCTCACTATTCCATACCTCATTCATCATTTTATTAGCCTACATATATGCATCAACATCATTCAATTTCCAAGCCATGTCACATGGAAAAGTCCAAACATTTCAAAACATACCATAACTTCTGGTGTAACACCCCTTACCCGGATTCTACGCCGGAACCAGGCCCGAGGCATTACCGAACTCAAACCACTTGATCGCCACTTAGGCTCGTCGTAACTACTCTCTGAAGTCATCTCAACAACCTCATTCTCGACTTACGAGGCCTCACTCATACACACGAGGGCTCTTGAGACTAAACCGAAACTTTTTCCAATCTTAAAATTGTTCTCTTTATACAGGTCTCACACGCCCGTGCAAGATTAGACACACCCGTGCATAGACATACAAGCCCATGTCCCCAGACTGTGCCTAAAAACCCAACATTCTACCAATGCCCCACGGCCAAGGCACAGGCCCGTGCTTACCACCCGTGGTGCGCACTGACTACTTTAACACGGCCTAGAGTCTAGACACACGCCCGTGTGGCTAGCCCGTGGTCTATTCTGATTTATAATACTAACATGCAGGGGACGCACGGCCAAAGCGCACGCCCGTGGGCTGACTGTGTGTCACACATGGCCTACACACACGCCCGTGTGTCTATCCACATGGACAAGAACAAAGCTATGTGCCAAGCTCTTTTCACCCCTCTAGCATACACAACATATACTCATCTAACACCATCATAATCAACTCAAATTAAAGTGCATTCTCACATAGAAAACTACATCTTTCTTTCATATAATGTAATGGCCAACAACCATGGCATTATACAAAATAAGCTATCCATCTAAAGGCCAACACATCTTATCCATTTACAACAAAATCCACTAACTTGTCTAGCCCCTATACATGCCATATGCAAAACATTAAGTTTCATGTACCAAAGTGTGCTGATATGTGGGCTGTCTTCTGATGATCCTCGTATCTCGATTCAACGCTTTTTAATCTATAAGACAAGGGAAAAGAAAAAGAGTAAGCTTTGAGCTTAGTAAGATTACACATAAACAATTAAGCAACATAGTATAAGCTAAGAAACCATTAGCATTATACCAACAAGTAATTCACAACTATGCTTACTCTTTCTATCCCTTACCACATTTCCAACACATCATGAGTCACATACTCATAACCATCGAAATGCACCCCTGCATTCAATGTCACATTTACACAATATACAACACATCATTATTTCTCAATAATTCATCCACACAGCTAATTAACTTAATTATACATCCACGCAGCTATTTTACTCAATGATGCAATTACATGGCTAATCCACACAGTTAACCCACACAGCTAATGTCTCGGTGGTTTCGCACTTAGCACACCACAATCGATTAATAAGGTGGTATCGCACTTAGCCTACCACAAAGGTAATCATAGGGGTTTCTCACTTAGCCCACTAAACGATATACCTCACGATAGCATCACACATAGCCAGCTCATCGTCAATATGCATTAGGATGGTATCGCACTTAGTCTACCATCTAGCATTATCACTACACATTCACATGTCTACTTACTCAATTAAACATCCATTCACAATTCTACTACATTCATTCTACTTGGACCATATAGGTTCTCAATCAATCTCGAACAAGCTACACACTAGCTATCATCAACAAATTGTAAGTATGAATGCATTGTTTATGCATAGACTTACCTCTATACTCAAAAGTATAGAAATATGCAATTTAGTCCACCACCTTGCTTTTGCCTCGATTTCGATCCGGGCTTCGTCTTTCTTGATCTATAATGAATAAATCAGCTTATTTAATACATACATTGACTAAATTGACCCACATCTCATACTTTAGCAAAATTACTATTTTGCCCCTAAACTTTCTCATATTTACACTTTAGTCCCAAAGGCTCGTAATGTGATTTTTATTCAACTTTCTAGTCTTTCATGCTTAGCCGAACCACTTATTCAACTAAAGCTATCATCAATTCTCACTAAACCACATATGTATGATCAAACTAAAGTTTTTCACAAACTAGTCCCTACATGCATTTTCATGGAAAATCACTTAGCAAAAGATGTTTCTACTACATCAAGCTTTCATATTCTTCCATAAAACAACAAAATACATGCATGTAATACATATGTACATTTTCGAACATCCATAATAGCTCACCAAAAAGCTAAAAATAGCTTACTTATGCTACTAGGACTTCAAAAATACGAAGAATATCAAAAACCAGGCTTAGGAGCACTTACTAGCAAGCTTGAAAAATTGAAAGAGCCCTAACAATGGCTATTGAAATTTTCTTTGCACTTGGGGAGAAGATGAGTGAATTTTTGTCATCTTTTCACCTATTTAATCACTTAATAACTAAATGACCAAAATGCCCTTTTTGATAAACTTCAAAATTTAACTCATCCATGCCCATTTTTGTCCAAAAATTAGAATTTGGATAAATTACTATTTAAGGACCTCTAATTAATAATCTAAAGCTATTTCACACATATAGCTTCTAGAAACATACATTTTGCAACTTTTTCAATTTAGTCTTTTTGGACAATTCAACCACAATTTCACAAAATTGCTTCATGAAACTTTCACACTAGCATGCATACATAATATAAACCTCAAAAACTCATTCATAACCCTCGAATTTGTGGTCTCGCACCACTATTCAAACTAGGCCCTAAACCGAGATGTTACAACTCTCCCCCTTTAGAGATTTTCATCCCCGAAAATCTTGCCAGTAAAGAGGTTTGGATGTTGCTCTCTCATAGCTTCTTCTGTTTCCCATGTAGCCTCTTCCACACCATGTTTCGCTCTTATAACACTTTCACTAGTGCTATGCTCTTATTTCTCAATCTGTTTCACTTCTCGAGCCAAGATCTTAATCGGCTCCTCTTCATAAGACATATCCGGTCTTATCTCAATTTCCGTCGAAGGAATCACATGTGAAAGATCGGAGCGATACTGTCATAACATCGACACATGGAACATGTTATGAATCTTTTCCAACTCTACTGCAAAAGCCAATCGTATGCTACAGCCCAACTCTATCTCAGTAATCTCATACGGCCCTACTAACCTTGGACTCAATTTCTCTTTTCGTCCAAATCTCATAATCTTCTTCCACGGGGACACTTTCAAAAACACTTTGTCGCCCACTTCAAACTCAATTTCTTTTCTTTTCAAATCCGCGTACGAATTCTATCGGTCAAGCGGCGCCTCTCGACTATTACGAATTACTTTCACCTTCTCTTCGGTTTCTTTCACTAGATCGACCCAATGGATTCGCTTCTCACTAAGCTCGGTCCAATACAAAGGAGTCTGACACTTACAACCATACAAAGCCTCATACGGTGCCATCTGTATACTCGACTGATAACTGTTGTTATAGGCGAATCCGACCAAAGGTAGATATCTCTCCCAACTACCTTCAAATTCTAACACATAGCATCGAAGCATATCTTCCAAAACTTGAATCACTCTTTCAGACTGACCATTGGTTTGCGGATGAACCCAGTACTGAAATTCAATCTCGTACCCATGGCCTCTTGCAACTTCTTCCAAAATCTCAAAGTAAACCTCGGATCTCTGTCCGATATAATAGACACAAGTACACCATGAAATCTCACTATCTCTGCCACATACAACTCAGCTAACTTATCCAGTGAATAATCAACACGTACTGGAATAAAGTGAGCCGACTTTGTTAATCTATCTACAACAACCGACACAGCATCTCTCTTTCTCGGAGTCATCGGCAACCCCATCACCAAATCCATGGTAACCTGATCCCATTTCCATTTGGAAACCATCACTGGCTGAAGCAATCCCGAAGGCACTTGATGCTCAGCTTTCGTTTGTTGACAAATTAGACACTTTGCCACAAACTCTAAAATATCTCTTTTCATTCCTGGCCACCAATAAAACTTCCTCAAATCGTTGTACATTTTCGTACTGCCCGGATGTACTGGCAAACATCCACTATGGGTCTCATGCAAAACCTTTCGAATCAACTCCTCATCTTTAGGAACACAAATTCTGTCACGAAACATCAGACAACCATTCAAATCCACTGGAAAATCAGAATCACTTTCTGATCTGCACTTAGCTATCTTAGCTTGCATCTCACTATCATTTTTCTGAGCCTCACATATTTGTTGAACAAATAGCGGCTTAGCTCTCAACTCTGCTAAAATAGCACCATCATCAGACAATGCTAAACTCGTGCTCATAACTCTTAGAGCATACAAGGATTTCCTACTCAGGGCATCCGCAACCACATTCGCTTTTCCC
The DNA here is from genome assembly GCA_025698515.1 of Gossypium sturtianum. Classification (NCBI taxonomy): domain Eukaryota; kingdom Viridiplantae; phylum Streptophyta; class Magnoliopsida; order Malvales; family Malvaceae; genus Gossypium; species Gossypium sturtianum. The sequence continues at coordinate 129,332,963 of CM046950.1, forward strand.
GGGTGGTAATGAATGACTAACTTATAGTCTTTCAACAACTCAAGCCATCGTCTCTGTCTCAGATTCAGATCCTTCTGATCTATCAAATACTTCAAACTCTTGTGATCTATAAAGATTCGACACTTCTCACCATACAAGTAATGTCGCCAAATCTTTAACGCAAAAACAATCGCAGGCAACTCTAAATCATGAGTCGGATAATTCTTCTTGTGCGGCTTTAGCTGCCTCGAGGCGTAAGCGACTACCTTACCCTCTTGCATCAACACGCAATCGAGACCATTAAATGATGCATCATCAGAAACCACGAACTCTTTCCCGATTCTCGTTGAACCAAAATCGGTGCCTCGATCAACATTGTTTTCGGTCTCTCGAAGCTCATTGACATGTCTCACCCATTCAAACTTGACATCTTTATTCAATAGTTTCATCATCGGGGTGGCAATCATAGAGAACCCTTTACGAAACGTCTGTAATATCCGCTAATCCCAAGAAACTTCGATTTCGACACGTTCCTCAGCGGTTTCCAATCCACAACAAATGATATCTTACTCGGGTCAACTCGACACCATCACGACACCATGTGTCCTAGGAATCCGACCTCTCGGAGCCAAAACTCACTCTTGCTAAACTTAGCATACAACTGCGTATATCTCAAAGTTTGTAAGACAATTCTCAAATGCTCTTCGTGATCGGTCTCATCCGAGAATAGATCAATATGTCGTCAATGAAGACAACTACAAACTTGTCCACATACGGTCTGAAAACACGGTTCATCAGATCCATAAAAATCGCAGGTGCATTCGTCAAACCAAACGGCATAACCAAAACCTCATAATGTCCATACCTTGTCTGAAATGCAGTTTTCAACACATCTTGCTCTTTCACTCTGAGCTGATAATAACCAGACCTCAAGTCTATCTTGGAGAACACTGTAGCTCCCTTTAGTTGATCAAAGAGATCATCAATCCTTGGTAAAGGATACTTATTCTTCACTATCACATTGTTCAGTTGTCTATAGTCTATACACAACCTCATAGACCCATCTTTCTTCTTCACGAATAATACCGGAGCACCCCACGGCGAGTAGCTCGGTCTTGCAAAACCCTTATCTCATCAACTCTTGCAATCGAACCTTCGCTTCTTTCAACTCTACTGGTGCCATTCTGTACGGAGCAGTCGAAATAGGTGTCGTTCTCGGAACCAACTCAATTCCAAATTCAACCTCTCTCTCTGGGGGTAATCCGGGTAACTCTTCCGGAAATACATGCAGGTACTCACATACCACTGCATCAAGCTTCAAACTCTACTCCAACCTCCGGAGTATTCAACACAAAAGCAAGATAGGACTCACATCCTTTTCTCAAACATTTCTCAGCCACTAGGGAAGAAATCATCACTGGTAGACTATTCGATCCACCTGATTCAACCCGAACCACATCTCCACTCTCACATTTCAATTCAATAAACTTACTACCAATGTTCACTAAGACACTATGGGTAGTCAACCAATCCATGCCTAGGATTAAATCAAACTCATCAAACGGCAACAACATTAGGTTTTCCGGAAAACAATGATTCTCAATCAATAAAGGACAATTCTTAAACACTCTGTCCACTAACACATGCTTTCCTAACGAGTTTGACACCTTAACCACTATGTCCGTAGACTCAACAGTCATACTCAAACTAGATGCTAATCTCATGCAAATATAAGAATGAGTAGACCCTGGATCTATTAAAGCAATAACAAAGGTGTCATAGAGAGAAAAAGTACCTGTTATCACATTAGGGGAGGATGCTTCTTCGCGAGCGCGAATAGCATACGTCCTCGCAGGTGCCCGACCCTCTGGTCTCACAGCAGAATCTCTGGGTGCACCTCTACCACTATTCCCGCCTCTCGGGTTCCTTGATGGTCTACCCCTTGTAGACACATCACTAGGTCTCAGCTCTTGCCTCTCTTCCTTTTCATCCCTCTTGGGAGAGTTACAGATAAAGTGTTCAGGGGAACCACACTTATAACATTTTTGAATAATACCCCAACACTCTCCGGTGTGATACCTACCACAACTTGGACACTCCGGTTTAATCTTTGTATTGCCCACACTTTCCATCGAGGGAGCTTGGACTCTCGAACCTGAGCGAGTATTGCCCAAGTTTCGATGCGAATAACCCACTTGTGCTGTCGTCCCAGGATTCACTTCCTTGGATCTTTTCGACTGGGCTTGGTATGACTTGCCCATCAGCCTCTTTTTAGCATCTCGGGCTTCACTCACAGCCCTCCTCTTTTTTGGACTCAGCTCTTCGGCCTTACTTGCCCTCTCAACTAATACCAAAAATTCTTTCAACTCCAAAATGCCCACTAGGAGTTTGATGTCCTCATTCAGCCCATCTTCGAATCTCTTACACAAGATGGTCTCAGTCGATACACATTCTTGAGCGTATTTGCTAACCCTAACAAACTCACGCTCATATTCTGCCACTGTCATTCTTCCTTGTTTCAACTCAAGGAATTCCTTCCTTTTTCGATCAGTAAATCTCTGGCTTATATACTTCTTCCGAAACTCTTCTAGAAAGAAGTCCGACGTCACCCGCTCTCTCGTGACCACTAGCGTCAACGTTTTCCACCAATGGTATGCCGAATCTCTCAGCAAGGATACAGCACACTTCAAACTCTCTTCGGGCGTACATGAAAGTTCATCGAACACCCTCATCGAGTTCTCCAACCGGAACTCCGCCCTCTCAGGTTCATCATCTACCTTAGCTCTAAACTCCTCAGCCCCGTGCTTCCTAATCTTATCCACCGGGGGCTTCGATATCCTCACTACATCCATACCTTGAGGAGCCACTGGATTTGGCTGAGGTATAGGAGGAGGTGGAGGAGGTTGACCATTAGGGTTCGCTCGAACATAGTCCGAGTACCAATTACTCATCATCTGGAGAAAGGCTTTCCGTGCCTCTTCCCCTTGACCCCTAACCTAGGGTCCACTCTCAACGTGTGCGGTTCCTTGCGCAAGAGCCGGTGCATTACTAGCTGCTTCATCAGCAGTCAATGGATCGGAATCCATATACTATATAAAACAAGATTTAAATCATCAGAAACCACCATACTATCATTGTACACTTATGGCATGTATAGCTAGACTCTTACACCCGCTATGGTAGTCCTAGAAACGGCTAAACCATAGCTCTGATACCACTAAATGTAACACCCCTTACCCAGATTCTACGCCGAAATCAGGCCCGAGGTGTTACCGAACTCAAACCACTTGATCGCCACTTAGGCTCATCGTAACTACTCTCTGAAGTCATCTCAACAACCTCATTCTCGACTTACGAGGCCTCACTCATACACACGAGGGCTCTCGAGACTAAATCGGAATTTTTTCCAATCTTAAAAATTTTCTCTTTATACAGGTCTCACATGCCCGTGCAAGATTAGACACGCCCGTGCATAGACATACATGCCCATGTCCCCAGACCATGCCTAAAAACCCAGCATTCTGCCAATGCCCCACGGCCAAGGCACACGCCCGTGCTTACCACCCGTGGTGCACACTGACTACTTTAACACGGCCTAGAGTCTAGATACATGCCCGTGTGGCTAGCCCGTGGTCTATTCTGATTTATAATACTAACATGCAGGGGACGCACGGCCAAAGTGCATGCCCGTGGGCTGACCGTGTGTCACACATGGCCTAGACACATGCCCGTGTGTCTATCCACATGGAAAAGAACAAAGCTATGTGCCAAGCTCTTTTCACCCCTCTAGCATACACAACATATACTCATCTAACACCATCATAATCAACTCAAATTGAAGTGCATTCTCACATAGAAAACTACATCTTTCTTTCATATAATGTAATGGCCAACAACCATAGCATTATACAAAATAAGCTATCCATCTAAAGGCCAACACATCTTAGCCATTTACAACAAAATCCACTAACTTGTCTAGCCCATATACATGCCATATACAAAACATTAAGTTTCATGTACCAAAGTGTGCTGATATGTGGGCTGCCTTCTGATGATCCTTGTATCTCGATTCAACGCTTTTTAATCTATAAGACAAGGGAAAAGAAAGAGAGTAAGCTTTGAGCTTAGTAAGTTTACACATAAACAATTAAGCAACATAGTATAAGCTAAGCAACCATTAGCATTATACCAACAAGTAATTCACAACTATGCTTACTCTTTCTATCCCTTACCACATTTCCAACACATCATGAGTCACATACGCATAACCATCGAAATGCACCCCTGCATTCAATGTCACATTTACACAATATACAACACATCATTATTTCTCAATAATTCATCCACACAGCTAATTAACTTAATTATACATCCACGCAGCTATTTTACTCAATGATGCAATTACATGGCTAATCCACACAGTTAACCCACACAGCTAATGTCTCAGTGGTTTCGCACTTAGCACACCATAATCGATTAATAAGGTGGTATCGCACTTAGCCTACCACAAAGGTAATCATAGGGGTTTCTCACTTAGCCCACTAAACGATATACCTCATGATAGCATCGCACATAGCCAGCTCATCGTCAATATGCATTAGGATGGTATCGCACTTAGTCTACCATCTAGCATTATCACTACACATTCACATGTCTACTTACTCAATTAAACATCCATTCACAATTCTACTACATTCATTCTACTTGGACCACATAGGTTCTCAATAAATCTTGAACAAGCTACACACTAGCTATCATCAACAAATTGTAAGTATGAATGCATTGTTTATGCATAGACTTACCTCGACACTCAAAAGTGTAGAAATATGCAATTTAGTCCACCACCTTGCTTTTGCCTTGGTTTCGATCCGGGCTTCGTCTTTCTTGATCTATAATGAATAAATCAGCTTATTCAATACATACATTGACTAAATTGACCCACATCTCATACTTTAGCAAAATTACTATTTTGCCCCTAAAATTTCTCATATTTACACTTTAGTCCCAAAGGCTCGTAATGTGATTTTTATTCAACTTTCTAGTCTTTCATGCTTAGCTGAACCACTTATTCAACTAAAGCTATCATCAATTCTCACTAAACCACATATGTATGACCAACTAAAGTTTTTCACAAACTAGTCCCTACATGCATTTTCATGGAAAATCACTTAGCAAAAGATGTTTCTACTACATCAAGCTTTCATATTCTTCCATAAAACAACAAAATACATGCATGTCATACATATGTACATTTTTTAACATCCATAATAGCTCACCAAAAAGCTAAAAATAGCTTACTCACGCTACTAGGACTTCAAAAATACGAAGAATATCAAAAATCGGGCTTAGGAGCAATTACTAGCAAGCTTGAATAATTGAAAGAGCCCTAACAATGGCTATTGAAATTTTTGGCAGCTTGGGGGAGAAGATGAGTGAATTTTTGTCATCTTTTCACCTATTTAATCACTTAATAACTAAATGACCAAAATGCCCTTTTTGATAAACTTCAAATTTTAACTCATCCATGCCCATTTTTGTCCAAAAATTAGAATTTGGATAAATTACTATTTACGGACCTCTTATTAATAATCTAAAGCTATTTCACACATGTAGCTTCTAGAAACACACATTTTGTAACTTTTGCAATTTAGTCCTTTTGGACAATTCAACCACAATTTCACAAAATTGCTTCATGAAACTTTCACACTAGCATGCATACATAATATAAACCTCAAAAACTCATTCATAACCCTCGGATTTATGGTCTCGCACCACTATTCCGACTAGGCCCTAAACTGGGATGTTACATCTAGCCTATACATGCCATATACCAAGTATATACATCTTTCAAAAATACCAAAATAGATAGCCGATAGTGTGGTTGAGTCGCTGACGATCCCCGGATCCGAGCTACCTTTAAAGACACTGTAAAACAGAGAAACACTTCACACAGTAAGCTTTAGAGCTTAGTAAGTTCGTAATATAATACATTTAATTAAATAATGAAATTACAATATACCAAGTTAATCCATCACATAGATCAACTCACAAATATATACACAAGATCACCCATAGCTAATATGCTCACTCATCCATCCATAAATCCATTTACAATTTCATCAACCACATAGATTCCATATGTACCTTAGCCTACACTTAGTTATCAATCATTCATGCTACTCAATGCTCAATACTTCATTTCGATCAACCTTTGCTATTCGTTCGATTTACTCGCACACTTAGTGCCAAATTCATAGCCGAAGCTTAAATATTATTACACACTTAGTGCCTTTAATTTAAACCGATTCTAACTCGGTATCGTACACACAGTGCCAATCAATAAAGCTGAAGCTTCTATTATTTTGCACACACAGTGCTATTTATCTCTGTCTCGGTTCCATTTACGCACACTTAGTGCAACGTTTCTCAATTTCATATATAACATTTCTAATTCATTAACTATACATTCATTCATTTCAAATCACATATATATAAAATTTAACAACTTGTATTATATCCGAACTTACCTCCGATGTAGAAATACCGAGATTAGTCGATCAATCGAGCACTTTGTCTTTGCCTCGATCTCGATCTGAATCTCTCCTTTCTTGGTGTATACATATTCAAATTTAGCTCATTCAATCACCAATTCATTCAATTTAGTCCAAACACACATATTTAGGGCATTTTACAAAACTGCCCTCACATTTTCACATTTCGACACTTTAGTCCCTATTTCACAAAATCAAAAAATACACAAAATTTCACTTCACCCATGGCTAGCCGAATTCTTCCTATGTCCATACAAACCCACACATTTCATTTTTTTCACATTTTAGTCCTCTAATTTCTTATTTTCACAATTTAGCCCAAATTTACTCAATTTCACAAAAAAATTCCAAGACAAAATATGTTAATCTTTCACATATCTTTCATATTTCATTATCAACTAACACATAGCTCAAGCATTCATCAATGGCATATCTCAAAATCACCATCAAATTCTAAAATTAAAGCATGGGTTTGAAAGAACACGAAGCAACAATTACAAAAACGTAGAAATGGTTATAAACCGAGCTCAAAACATACCTCAATCAAGCTAAGCCCTATCCGAATATCACAAAGCTTCAATGGCTATTTCTCTTTTCTATTTTTGGTGGAAGAAAGATGAGAATATGGCCATCTAATTTGTTTTGTTTAATTATAAAGACTTAATAACTCAATTACCATTTTAACCTTTAATTAAAACATTAAAATTCCACTAATATAAGCCCATTTTTGTCCATCCAAACCATTAATGGTCCATTTAAAACATAAGGACCCCTCATTGAAAAAGCCATGCCAAATAAGCACTTTAACAATCGGCACTCAGCTTTTACATTTTATGTGATTAAGTCCTTTTTGCTAATTAAGCACACAATCGATAAAAGTTTCACACAGAACTTTCACACATGCTCAATCACATATTATAAACACAAAAAATAATATTTAAATATTTTTCCGACCTCGAATTTGTGGTCCCGAAACCACTATTCCAACTAGGGTCTAAACCGGACTGTTACATTACCATTATGAACCAACTCATTTGGCCAAATCAAATGACACATACACAATTGACTAAGTCCCTATACATGCCATAAACTCAAAAGGTTTTTCATTCATTTATACCCAACATGATAGCTTGATAGTGTGATAGCATCTCCGGCGATCTCCAACTCGAGCTAGCATAAAACCCTATTATAAAAAATTGATTACCATGCTGTTAACAATCCTTATTATAAGCTCTCAAGATAATACCATCATTATTCCATAAAATTTCACAATTCATTTATGTTCATCTTGAGCTGTCTACTCGAGTTACAGTCACTAAATTATTTTTATCCAGAGCTACAGAACTCCAAATTAAGATTCGCTAAGTTTCCATCAACCTAGACTCTCATCTCTTCTTACCATAAAATTTCCATAATTTTTGGTTCAGCCAATCAGTACATTTTATTCTTTAAAGTCTCCCCTATTTCGCTGTCCGACAGTTCTGACCCCTCTTCACTAGAAATTTATTTTCTTGTGGTACAGAACTCGAATGACATTACAATTTGTTTCTCTTTAAAATAGACTCATTAAGAAATTCAATTATATAAATTTTATCCCTTGATTATATTTGTAAATGTTTTAATGAATTTCCCAAGTCAGAACAAGGGATTTCGAAATCACTCTGACCCTGTCTTATAAAAATTCAAATACCTCATAATATGAAATTCTTTTGCTTACACCGTTTCTTTTATGTAAAAATAGACTCAATAAGATTTAATTTCATATCTTATTAAACTTCTAATTAAATTTCCACCATTTTTGGTGAATTTTCAAATTGATACAATCTAACTGCTGTCCAGCATCGTTTTATTGCTAATTTTACTCTATCATATTTTCTTTGTATTAATTCTCATTTACACACACATAACACTAAAATATATCCATAGTTAGCCATGCCAATAGCCACTCATCATCAAATATTTACAATCCATTCATTGGCCAATTTAACCTATACATCAACAACAAAGACTTGAACATTTCATTTCTCAATTTAATTTGGCTTAAAAGCCTCACACATGATCATCATCAAATCTTATCATGTATCCATTCATCATGAATGTAGATCATTAATCACAAGGATATCAATATTTCACAAGTATAACTTATTCGTGTACATTCTTCCCGAGAATTCATTATATACCGAATTCACTTCACATGAGTTCTATGTACATACCTGTACCTCTCGTAACATAGTCACTTACTTTCTCGTTTTTAACGTACCCGTTGAACCACTCGGAATGCTAAAAGATACTAGGGAATCTCATACATATAGTACCATATCAACGCCATATCCCCGATATGGTCTTACATGAAATATCATATCGACGCCATGTCTCTGACATGGTCTTATACGAAATCACATACCGAGCTCATTTCTCGTGAGTTTCGCATATGTACTTGTATCACTCCATCACATAACTTTATCCATTTTTCCATCTTTAACATCAACTTTAATACTTTATCCCATTGAACCACTTGGAATATTTAAGGATACTCGGAAATTGGCATACACGTAGTAAGATGCAAATGCCATATCCCAGATATGGTCTTACATGGATCACATGTCGATGCCGATGCCATATCCCAGATATGGTCTTATACGGGATCTCATATTGATGTCGACGCCATATCCCAGATATGGTCTTACACGAGATTGCATGTCGATGCCGATGCCATATCTAAGATATGGTCTTATACGGGATCTCATATCGATGTCAACGCCATATCCCAGATATGATCTTACACGATTTCATACCGAAGCTAGGTCCCAGACGTGGTCTTAACAAGAATCATTATTCGATGCTGATGCCATATCCCAGATATGGTCTTATACGGGATCTCGATTAGGTTTCGAGGCCATATCCCAGATATGGTCTTATACGGGACCTTCTTAATCGAATGTCGTGACAAGGGTATCCTAACTATTCCTAAGGTTCAATCGGGATTCTCATTCTTCGATTCTTCGCCAAATCATCATCAATCGAATCTGTAGAAACATATATATACAATTCATGCAATATCAAAATATTAAATACATAATATAATGTTGTATTATTTACACACGAACTTACCTCGATACCAAAATGGCAAAAAGGGACCTAATCGTCAGTTACTCGTTTTTCCCTCGTTCTAAGTCTGAACCCTGTTTTCTTTGATCTATAACATCACATTTAGCATACTTATTAGTCACACTGTTCATTGTGAGCAAAAATCATACTATGACAAAATTACATTTTTGCCCCTAAACTTTGTCATATTTAAACTTTTACCTCTAGGCTCGTAAAATTATTTTTTTTAACTTTCTTGTATTTTAGGCCTAGCCGAACCATTTTCATAACTATGAAAGTCCACAATTTGCATTCATTCACACATTTTCATACATTTTTCAACTTTTTACAAATTAGTCCTTTTATGCGGTTTCATCAAAAATCACTTAGTAAAAGTCATTTACTACACACCGAGCATTCATGTTCTACCATCAGACATCAAAGCACATGCATGTCATCCATGGGTAAATTTTTAAACACAAACTCTAGCTCAAAATAATGGTAGAAACAGATAAATCGAGTTACGGGGATCTCAAAAATGTAAAGAACATTAAAAACGGGGCTTGGATGCACTTACTATTGAGCTTGAAAGCTTGAAAACCCTAGCCATGGCTTCCCCCATGCTAAATTTGGCCAAGCAAGAAGATGGACAAGGGTTTATGGCTTTTATTTTGTCTTTTAGTCCATTTAATTACCAAATTACCAAAATGCCCCTAACTTAAAAATATCCTATTTCACTTATCTAATGTCCATTTTTGTCCAAGAATTTAACCAATGGTCTAATTACCATTTAAGGACCTCCAATTTAAAATTTCATAGAAATTGGACACTTCTAACATGCGGAACTCAACTTTTGCACTATTTACAATTTAGTCCTTTTGACTAAATTGAGTGCCAAAACGTCGAAGTTTTTGAACAAAATTTTCATGGAATCATTCCGTGAAATCGTAGACCATAAAAACATAATAAAAATAAGATTTTCTCGTCGAATTTGTGGCCCCAAAACCACTGTTCCGACTAGGTAAAAAATCGGGCTGTTATAGAAAATCTCAAAAACGGATAATTCAAGCTATCTATTAGGTGAGAAATCCATTCATACCAGGATAAAATGTGCAGGATTCATCATACAATCAACGATTTCTCAAATATTATCTTTCTTTTTCATAGACAGGGAGAATCTCGATATAAAATTCGTGGTAACTTTTGTCCCATTTCCATTTTAGTATTTTTGCTGACTATAACCATCTTGAAAGTATCATCTGTTTCTTGCTGATACACCCAACATTTAAATACAGATTTAGAAATACCATATTTCATTCTGGGCTACTAATACCTCTTTCTCAAAACATTATGCATTTTATCATTCTCCAGATAAACAAACATAGTTCCACTGTGATCAGTCATGTAAAATTTTCTATACTAGCTCCAAATTCTTGAGAACACAGACTCTGTCTCTGAATAACAGAAAATTATCAGATCTATTTTGAAACTCTAAATCAGAAATTAATTCACACTGTACTCATTTAACTTACAACTCATTATCACTTTTCTGAGTTTCACTAATCTATTATCAGACAATCATAATCGGTATCCATAGCTTGCAAAGCAAACATAAATTTTCTACTTAGAATATCTGTAACCACATTCGCTCTTTCTGAATGATATTCAATTTTCAAATCATAATATATCAACAATTCAATTCATATACGCTATCTCATATTCAAATCTTTTTGCTACATCAGATACCTCAATTTTTTTTTAATCGGTGAATATATGACATTTTTCACCAATCAAGTAATGTTATCAGATTTCAACACAAAAACAATAGCTGTCAATTCTAGATCATGTATCAGGTAAAAAATTTTTCATGTGATTTTTAACTATATGAAAGTACAGGCTATTACTTTGCCTTACTGCATCAAAACACAGTCTAATCCCATTCAATAGTACATCACTATATTAACAAATTCCTTACCCATTTCGGGCTGAACCAGAATTAATACTTTGATCAACAGAGCTTCCAACTGGTTAAAACTTTACTGATATTTATCGGTCCATTCAAACCTTATCTCTTTTCTGTAATAATTGGGTCATCAATGTAGCTATTTCAATTATTAACATTGAAGCTTTGAGTTTTTCTAAAGCCACAACCATCAGATAGATTTAAAACCATAGTGATATAATATGACCAACATTTCAACCGTATAGATCAAGCAACACTTCAATATCAATAGTATACCTCAAATTAGAAGAAGAAAACTGAAAATGGCCCCAATAATAATAACCAATGCAGTAATACAGTTTCTATAATATGTTATCTCTATCAACAGACTTCATGATCGAGTCAATATTTATAACGGTAATAAATGTAATTACCTCCAACCGATGAATATCTTTCACAGATAAACCATGTTTGAATAATAAAGAGATTGATGATATCTCAGAGAAAATTCAGAAGAGTAATATCACGCATACTCAGTAGAAACAACTGTGATAAAGACAATATAATTTGCATATTCGCAATTCAAGGCTTCAATCAGTAGAAGTAGAAAATGATATCATATGAACCTTATCATCAAATCTTATATCAATCATGAAATATTAGAAATCCCAAGTATGATAGAGCAATACCGCTCATGAATCAATCAGACTTACAATAATTCCATCTAATATAATTAGTCAGCCTTCCAATATGATAAATATTGCCATAACATGAACAATTTCATATGCCTCTAAGAATAACAGAACTTATAGAGTACTCAGAAGAGATAGTTGTAATATACCCGATTATAACATCTACATTCAAATATCTTTGCAATTTTATCACTATTCCACTGACTAATAAAGTCATCAATAGTTTTACATTATTCAGTTCACTAAAAGAGTCAATTCGGAAGAAAATTTTGGCTCATCCGTTCTGTAAATATCATACCTGAATAAGTCGTTTACCCATAAATAATTTCTTCCTTAATAGTGACATTACATATCCCGAATAATCTTCAGAAAAATCTAATATCTCTTTTAATACCGTCTTTACTTACTAACCCATTCTCAGTTTTAACTGCATTATTAATCATTCAGCCACTGAGCTCTTCAATTCGACACTTGTAAACTTAATCAATATAATTCTTGTGAAATTCATTGTATAAAACTGTACTGGTAAGGGGGTGGAGATTGTAGAGCCTCAAAATTTAACTTTCATAAATACACATATTAATTAACATGTATCATTAACATGTTCACTATAAAATATTTATCCATACCTTTTCGAATTCTGTTTCATCATAAGTAACACTTTTACTCAGGCACGCGAGTATCACTTTTAGCAGTATCGTAATTAGCTTGGTTGGAAGGTATCTCTGTCTATTTATAAAATAATTTTCATCAGAGTCGGGAGATATCACACTATTATAGGTTATATAATGGAATGTATTTCTAGACTCCACATATGCTACGTTCAGTCCGAGAACCGACTAAATCGTTGCTCTGATACCACTAAATGTAACACCCCTAACCTGTATCCATCGCCAGAACAGGGTTACAGAGCATTACCAAAACTTTCAAAATATTTACAAATAATTCATTTAAATTACTATTCATTAACTGAGATTATTGATATTGTCCCTTAAATGGACCCTCGAGGCCCAATACAAGCATTAGAATTGAGTCGGGACTTAATCGGAAACTCTAAGAATTTTTCATGAAATTGAAAAAAATTTCCAAGTTGCAGGGCTCACACGCTTGTGTGGTCCGGGGGACACGCCCGTGTGACCCTAGGACACGCCCGTGCTACAGGCCGTGTTAACCCCGTGTAACTCTTTGACTTGTGCACATGGCCATGCCACACACCCGTGTGCTAGGCCGTGTGGTTAATTAAATTCTTTTGAAATTAGGTGCAGGTTTCACATGGCCAAGACACACGCCTATGTCACTGCCCGTGTGCTCAATTCTGAGCATTCTGTTTCTCGAATTTAAGGTGCAGGGGACACACGGCCTAACCACACACCCATGTACCAGGTCGTGTGTCACACACGCCCGTGTGTCTACCCATGTTGACAAAATGAAGCCATTTGTATCTTCATTTCTTACTCAAAATCATACCAATGATCTGCACTAAAACTCACATCCATAAACTAACCAATTCTACCTTTCAAATTAAGCAAATTCTATCATTCAACATGGCATACCATTACATGCATTCATGCTTTTAATCTTACCTTTTAAAAGCATACTCATTTAACCTTTCTCAATCAATCAATATTAAACACTTATGTTATCTCCATAAAATAAACTTAATACATGTATACATATACCAAAACATATCATCATTAGCCATTCCAATGGCTAGATTACAATAATTATTTACGTTTACATGCCAATATGGCCAATATGACCTATACATGCCATTATAACCATAATTGATTTACCATATGTACCGATATAGGCCGATGGATAGTGTGAGTGATCTCCGCCAAGCTTCCAATCCAACGAGCTTCCGATTTACTATAAAACAGGGAAATAAAACTATGTAAGCATAAAATGCTTAGTAAGTTCGTATAACATGGTATTTAACTTACCATTCATTCTATTTTGAGGTAACTATGTGAGGCATATTCAATCAATTTGGCCTCAAGCCCTACACATATCCTCATTGCCCTTTGTTAGTCATATATTCCATAATAACATCAAAACATATTTGGGCTCATCAACAATCATATTTCCGAACATATATATGTATATACTTTCCATATCCCGTATTCATAAAATATGTATAAATCACATCATTATATCTCAAGTATATTTCCATATAATTCATCTCGAGTTCAGATTATTTCATATCAGAACTTTACTCATATTACTCGAAATATCAATGTAACACGAGTAGTAGTACACTCAGAGTGTACAAGTCTATAATCAAGGATGACATATTCATCAAATGAATTCGATGTACAAGTATCATCATCTCATGATTTCTTATATCAATTGTCATGTACAATCATTTTCATGCATTTCAGACGAATACGTGTAATAACTCATTTCTTATTCATATCTTCTCATGTCAAGATTTTTACCCGTTGAATTTATTCGAAATATCGATGGATACACAAGTAGTACAATCGAGGTGTACAACTCAGGATCCGTTAATTCATGTCCAATGGTACCCATAAGGTACGATTTTTGAGGGTACACTTTTGAGCCACACATATATACAACAGGATTACCAGTCTAGGCTAAATCCTGTCTCCAATATATATATACTTAATAGAGCTTAGTCAGGATTTCCAGTTCAGGCTAAATCCTTTTCATGGCATATGCTCTAAAGAGCTTAATCTGGATTACCCGTCTGCGCTAAATCCAATCTATAACATATGCTAGAGAGGACTTATTTCAGAATTACCCGTCCGCAACAAATGCAAGACCTCATTCATTTCGGGAAATCATATATCCATCGATTTTTCATTTATTCAAACGGGATTTAACATTTTTCAAGCATTATCAGGCATGTGATTATGTCATACATCTATAACATTCATATAATTCAAATAAACACATTCCACATTCATTTCAAGCATATAAGTAACATTTTTATCATTTATCATTTATCGGGCATTATTATTGATCGGGCTTTGTCAGATATATTTTCAATGTCATATATATATAATATTTATACAATTCACAAACAGAACATTTAATTTAACATAATTACATGCTCGATTAAGTTACACAAACTTACCTCGACAAATGTTCGTGTACATAAAATCTACTAATCCGACATTTTCCTCTCTTCCTTGTTCTAACTCCGAATTTGGTCTATTCGGATCTATATGAGTAAATTTAACATCAATTTAACACATTTCATATTCAAGTGGACTCAATTTACATACTAGGCAAAACTACCATTTTGCCCCTAACTTTTCCATAAATTCCAATTTCGTCCCTAGGCTCGAAAAATGAAATTTGTGCAATTTACTCAATATTCCAAGCCTAACCAAAATTCCATCTCAAAATTTACAGCACATGTAGTCATAAAAATTCAGGATTTTTCATCAAATTTCACAACTTTACATTTTAGTCCCTAAATCATGTTTCAATCAAAAATCACTTTGTAAAAGTTGTTTATCTATAAACAACCTTTAATTTTGTACCATAAAATTCATGTTTTTCAGCATATTCATCCATGACCTAATTTCCATACCTTGATAACTTTTCAAATTAATCCCCCAAATAGATAAATTAAGCTATCTCGATTTCAAAAATATCAAAATTACTCAAAACGGGACAAGAAAACTTACCCAATTGAGCCATGAAAGTTTCTTCTCTCCCTCTTAGGGTTTCCATGTATTTTGGGGATGAAGATGACATAATATAAGATAATAATTCTTTTATCATCTTTTAATTAATTAAATTAATTCACTTTCCAATTTAGTCCTTGCCTTTTTTCTAAATTTCCATGGATGAGTCACCAAAAATATCTACATACATTTCTTTAATGGTCTACTTACCATATAAGGACCTCAAATTTTGGATTCGATAGCTATTTATTCCTTCTAGCTACTAGAATTCAACTTTTGCATTTTATGTGAGTCAGTCCTTCCCGTAATTAAGCACATAATCGGTAAAATTTTCTTATCAAAAATTTCACATTAAATTTCTAACATAATACGGACCATATAATAAAATTAAAATAAATTTTATTTTCGGCTCGAATTTGTGGTTTCGAAACCACTGTTCTGATTTTACCAAAATTGGGTTGTTACACTACTCCTAAAAACCCGATTTTGATCGATGAATAAGTGAAAGAGAGATTTGATTCAATCTTCAAGCATCAACCTATGATGCTGGAAAATGGTTTTAACTTGAAGAGTCATGATTTGATGGTTGTTCCTATACCGATTAGAAAGAAAATCTATAATAGTTCGGTTTATACCCTAGTCGGAACAGTGGTTTTGGGACCATAAATCCGAGTTCGTATAATATTTTAATATTATTTTCTGTGCCTCTGGTAAGTGATTAAGCATGTGTTAAATTTTCGTAAGATAATTTGTCCGTCTTTGTGTTTAATTTGACAAAAGGATTGAATTGCGTTAAATGTGAAATTTGCATGTTTAATGAAAAGATGATTATTTGTTATGTCTTTATAAGTGTGAGGACTTATATGGAAAATTATCCATTTCTATAGATAGTGGATGGCTATGGTCCATAATAACCTTGGAAATTTTATTTTGTGATTTTATATTATAAGGCTAAAATTGGAAATTATTTATTAATGAATTATAATATGATTAAAACATGAAAATGGACATTATTTTCATGCATTCATCTACCGAAAACACAAAGAAAATAAAAGTTTTGAAGCTTTGCATATTCGGCTACTTGGAAGCCAAATTCAAGGTATTTTTTTTAGTCAGTTTTTGATAATTTCTACGTTTTTGCAATCGTTGCTTTGCCTACTATCAAGCCCATGTATTAATTTTGTGTATTGGTGATGTTCATGAGATATGCCATGGTTGATATGTTGAGCTTTGAGATGATTTAAGGTGTTAAATGAAAGATTTGAGCTAGATGAACATACTTTGTTCTTGAATTTTTGATGAATTTAGCTAATTAGGGTTAAATTGAGAAAATACTAACTTGAAGGACTAAATTGCAAAATTGATGGAAAATATGGGCTTGTATGATATACATAAGCATTCGGCTAAGCATGGATGTATGATGAATTTGTGTATTTGATGTTTTGAGAAAAGTGGACTAAATTGATAAATTATGCAAATGTGAGGGTTAATTTGTAAATAGCCCTAAATGTGTGTCCTTGGATTGAATTGAATGAGTTAGTGAATAAAAGGGTTAATTCTGAATATGTATAGATCAAGAACCGAGGAAAACAGACTTAGATCACGGGAAAGCGAAAGTAACCGAGTAGCTGTTTCCATTTCAGTTAAACCGAATCCGAGGTAAGTCATATTGCAAATAAATGTAATTGGTTTGAGTTGAGCATATTCATATGCCTATCGTTGATAATGAATGCTTATGAAGTGTTATGCAAATGAATTCCGAGATAAGATCGACTTAGCGACAATGTCCGAGAAGTCCTGTACGAACCTAGGAATACATAGGTATCTGTTCTGTTTTATTATATAAGACCACGTTCGGGACGTTGGCGTTGATTTAACATTCGTATAAGACCACGTCTGGGATGTTGGCATCGATATTATCTTTACGTGTAAGACCACGTCTGGGACGTTGGCATCGATATTATCTTTACGTGTAAGACCACGTCTGGGACATTGGCATCGATATGAGCTTTACGTGTAAGACCATGTCTGGGACATCGGCATCGTATTGATTCGTATAAGACCCTGTCTGGGACAGTGGCATTGTTATCTGAGTACATGTAAGACCTCGTCTGGGACGTTGGCATTGTACAACTATTCTGAGCTTTCTGAGTATCTTATTAGGTTCATATCAGTTCAACGGGCGAGTCTGTGATACGAATGGCAAAGTAAATTTATAAATTTGTTTCAGATATGTTGATTTATACACTGATTGTGTATACAAGGTAAGTATATATATGATCTTACTATGATGAATTGGATGATGAAATAGAAATATGATATGTGAAAGTATGCATGAATGAGCTATGTGTATATATGATTCTTGAAATGATGCAAATGGAAAATATGGCCAAGAATATGGACCAAAGCATATATGTGAGAAATTTTGATATGTATATGAATTGTGCCAATGTAATTATATGCTTACATGCTTTACATATTAAGTTTATTTCTATATGACTTACTAAGCTTTTGGAAAGCTTACTTTGTGTGTGTTTTCTCTGTTTTAGAGGTCGTCAAAGCTACTGAAGGCTCGGGACCGTCGAGGATCGTCATCACACTACTCAACTTGTGTTTGGTACATTTTTGAAATGTATATAACTAGATATGGCATGTATAGGCTAGTATTTGATATAAGTTTGTTATATGAACTTAGCCATGTGATTTGGCTAGATATGAGTTGAGAATTTGCTTAAATGAATGTGATGTGTGAAGCATGTTTTTGGCATGGTTAGATGACACATGAAATGGTAAAGTTTTTAGTAAGTAATGGATGAATTATGCTTGTGATGAGATGAGTTTTAGTCTTGTAAATTGGCATAGTTGAGATTGGTTTTGAATGTATAGATTGAATGGTATTTTTGACATGCTATGGTTGTTAATTGTGCATGAAATGTGTTGGTAAATTTCTTGTAGAATTGACCTTAGGTGGGTGGCATTTTGGCCTTGCAAATGGCCTATAATGTCACACGGTTGTGGCACACGGGCGTGCCTAGTGACCGTAGGGCTAAGTCAGTAGCTAGCTTAGGAGCACACAGCCAAGACACACGGGCGTGTCTAGTAGTCGTGTGAAAAAGTCAGTATATGGCCTAAGAGCACATGGCCTTAGTACACGGGCGTGATTAGTGGCCGTGGATGTAAAGTTAGATTCGACCACGGCCAAGGTATACGGGCGTGCTTGGTGGATGTGGAGTAAAGTCAGATTCCACCTCGGGGAGGACACACGGGTGTGTCAAGCAGCCGTGGGAGGCACACTGCCTTCCTACACGGGCGTGTAACCCCTGAAACTTAGAAAAGTTTTAAATTTCCATGAAATTTTGTATGTGTTCTAGTTTAGTCCCGACCCGGTTTATAAACATGTTTTAGGTCTTGATGACCTACTAAGGGGACACTATGTTTAAGGTTGATATACAGTTGTATGACATTTCTGTAAATGTTTCCAATCTGTCCGGTAACACCGTTAACCCTAGTCCGGCGACGGATACGGGTTAGGGGTGTTACAAAATCAATGCTCTCAAGTGGAAACGATTTTGTGATGCTCATTCACTTCCCGATGATGAACTAGTTCGAGAATTCTATGCTAGTTTAACTATGCAAGATGCTACTGAGGTCATCGGTCGAAAGAAAAAGGTATCTCTTACTTCTATGTCCATCAATGATTTGTTTAACTTACCTGATATTGAAGAATATGAGTACTACCCTATGATGAACAATATCAATTGAGATTTTCTTCAACAAGTGCTTGATGTTGTGACAAATCCAGGATCCCAATGGATTATAAGAAAGTTTGGGAGCCATTATTGCCAAAGGGAATACCTAAAACCAGTAGCAAATGTATGGTTTTATTTTGTTCACTACAGTTTTATGCCTATCTCACATAGTTCCACCATCTCGATGGAACGGATGCTCTTGTTATATGCAATTTTGATAGAAAAGTCCATTGATGTTGGGAAAATTATTCTCAAGGAGATTCATGATTGTGCTAAAAAGAAGACAAGAAGTGTTTATTTCCCATCATTAATCACTTCACGTGTTAAAACACAAGCAAATCTGAAGGGGCAATATGTTCAAGGGTGCATTACAAATTATGATCTTGAAAGGTTAGTAGAAAAGGTGCATGGGCTGAATCAAGGCGAGCAAGAAGAGCCAACTGAGCCAGATACCAAGGAGTGAACAAATGAAACTGGAACTGAAGCTAATTCAGTTACAGACACTGAAGAAGAATCTGATAAGAACTGAACAGTCCTAAACCAGTTGACGGATCTGCAAACCCTGAACCAAAGGTTGAGCCAGAAGAAGAGACAGTCAAACTAAGTGTTGAACCTGAATCTACAACTCCAATGCTGACTTCTGCAAGTACTTCAAAAACATCAGAGTTGTCAATTATGATGGATATGTGCAAGTTCATGCACAATCAACAACAAACTTACTGGAAATATGCAAAAATTAGAGATTACTCAATTCGAAATTTTTTTAAGAATATCTCTAATACTTTTGTTCCTGAATTCCTAGATGCTATCTTTGAGACATGGACGGAAGATACTGACTATGCAAGCGGAGATGGAGCTGGACAAGACAAGGGGAATGAGTCAGAAAACTAAAAAGGGGGATTCTTGTCTTGTTAGTTATTTAATTATTTTTAGGTCTTTAGGAATTTATTTCTTTCGTAATTAGGATTTAATTTCTACAAAATAAAGCATTACAAGCATGAATAAATTTAACACTTCTTTAGAAAGAAAAAGACTAAGTGATGTGGTAATGGGCATGAGCATGTCTAGGATTGGGTTATTAGGAAAGACTTGGTATTTGAGCAGTCTTAATGACTCACCTCTCTTTCTTTACAACTCTACCTAGTGTTCAGTTTTCATTCATTACTTTGTTCTTGCAATGAGGACATTGCTTCTTTTTAAAGGGGGCTAAGGAAAATAAATTGCTCAAATTTTTAAAATTTTCAAGTATGTTTCAATCATTTCTTTCATAAATATGTTTTAATAAATGAATGTTTAGTGACCTTTTTTTTTGTTAATGAGATAGTTTGTATGCAAGTATGAATAATGATTCTATCTGAGTGAACGTATGTTATCATGAAGAATGGAATGCTTGTATGATCTTAGTCTTAGTAATGTTTTCCATGAAAACTTAGTTTCTCTTGAGATTAGACATGCATGAAGGTTTATATCTTTAAATTTGACTTAATAACTTTCTTGAGGCGAAATCCTAGGAGACATAAAAATCTAAAATGATATAGGCACTATTTCTTTGGATCGTTTGAGCCTTTTCGAGCCAACCTTATGATATTAGACCCTTGAAACTATAATTTTGAGCTTAAAGGAATGTTTATTGCAATGAACCTAGATTATACGCCCCATTACCATCTTTTGAAGTTATCCTAATTTTGTGCACCCATCTTAACTAAAGTTGTCTTTGTAACAGCCCATTTTTGGTCTAATCGGAACAGTGGTTTTGGGACCACAAATTCAAAATCAAATTATTTATTTTATTATTTTGTTAAAGTTTACAGCATGATAGAATTATTGAGTGAAAGTTTCATAAAGAAATTTTACTGTTTGAATGCTTAATTCAGTAAAAAGGACTATCGCGTAAAATGTAAAATGCATGTTCAATTAGTTAAATGTGTCAAATAGCTTTGGCTTTTAATTATGGTGGCCTTAAGGTAATTAGACCATTTTAAATGTTAGTGGACTTTTATGGACACATTAATAGGTGTTTTAAATGGTTTATTAGTAAGGTTAATTTGGTTAATAACATAAAATAAATAAAACAAAAAAAGAAATAAAGGTTATCATCTTTGTCATAGCCGAATAAGCATGGAGAAAAGCCATTTTAGGGCTTGAAATATTCGGCCACTTCAAAATCAAATTGTAAGTTTGTTTTTGCTCAGTTTTTAATGATTTTTATGTTTTTGTGATCGTTGCTTCGTATTCTAGCTAGCTCTTACCTTAAATTTTGAAACTGTTAAAGATTTATCATGTTTCCATTGTTGAATGCTTGAGTAATTTTATAGTTGATGATGGAATTTGAATAGTTGTTGATAGATTTACTAGTTTTGTAAAGTTATGTTTTGACAAAAATGTCAAAAAGGGATTAATTTGTGAAATTGTAAAATTATGTGGGTAAAAGTGTGAATAAATAAAAGATATGGGCTGCTAGGGACTCCATTAAAATTTACCTAAGCATGGGTTTGTACTAAATTGAAACACCCCAAACTCGGCCCACGAGCCCCGACCGGATCTGGCATGTTCCTCGAGTAAAACATTTCAAATCTTGTTTGTCAATTTGGAAAATGTGGTCATTTTGAAGAGGAATCGTTAGGTGTTGGGTTCAAGTTGAAAATGGTGTCTTTTTTTTTTAAAGTCCATATTAAAACAATATTTTCGCATTTGAAAACTACAAGTTAGAAGAAACTGCCAAATTTTAGGGTTTAACATTAAGTTGAAAATCGTTGGTATTTAGGTGTCAAAACATTGAACATTTATTTTAAAGATGAGTTATTTAACCTTCGAGTTAATAAGAATCGTATCGTAATAAAAATTTAGAGAGCAAGCATAAAACAGTGTAATAATAGTGGCCTTATTACATCAATAGCAAAACCCGAAATAAATCCAAAACTTAATAGGAAAATCCAAATTGGAAGAAAACACTAAGCTGAGCATGGCCACCACCTAGTCCTCGCTGACCCGGTCCAAATCACTGAGTATCACCTAAAAAAGATATCCCACGAAGGGTGAGTCAACAGACTCAATGTGTAACAACTACCACGAACTCCCAAACGATTTAGGCATATCAATCACATATAACAGATATAAGTAATGATGCAATCCCGAACCCAAACCTAAATAACCATCCTCTACACATCACCCGTACCAACTAATCACACCGTGGGGATTACTAAATCGACCCTCCATCCGCTACACGCCATCGGCGATCATTGCGCAGCGACATGCACATCGCCTTATAAATTGTGACACGACCACGGATAATGTGACAAAGTCACGGATATTAATATGTGACATAAGTCACCACATTCGATTATGTGACATAAGTCACGGATATTGTGGTAAAAACCACCAGATCACTTCCCCTTTTCAATATCACCCGTATGCCCCATGCGTCATACAAACATGCAGAAATAATGCAATTTACCTTATTTCACATTCGTAACAAATTCTCATATGTGTCATGTCCAATATTCATAATATTATTAACAGAGCGTTAATGGATAATGTACCTGAATCCTCCGTACCATTGAATGGTACCTTTAGCCATACTTTCATATTTTCATTAACACATATATTAATATTAATACCATAGATCTCTTAGGAATTAGTTAGGGCTACACACCTGGTCACCAACGTGTTCACTGAATCCCGAAAGTTTACCGAAATAGCTTATACTCCTCCCTAAAGATCATAGTTAGAATCGGCTAGACACTAACACTTAATATGACCTTGGCCGAATATTCATATTCACTTACCTTGCGGATCTAAATCCCGAAATTGTCACTTGTTTGAGGTATCTGTCGAAATTCCTATAAGCATATGTTAGATCCAATTCTAACATTTAAACACAATAAATGGCCTTCGGCCTATGATCATACTCGCTTACCTTAGACCTAGAAATCCCGAAGATCTCCTCTCTTGAAGTCGGCTACAGTAGAAATCCCGAAACCTCCTTCATAGTTTCGGCCAAAGAACAGTAAAGGAAATTAGATTCCACTTTCGGCTAAAAGAAAAAGGAAGGAAATCGAATATCATTTGATCTTACCCCTACTACAGAAATCGACTGCACCCTTGCCTACCACCACAGAGATATTCAGCTGTATAGACTAGATAGTGATCAGTAGGTTTCGGCTTTTGGGGTTTAATGGACCAATCGGCTAGGAATCACTTGTGCATTCAGCCTTTGATTGAGTTCGTAAAAAGAAGAAGAGAAAAGGGTTGAACTTGCCGCGATTTAGTCTAGATGACAAGAAAAAGGTTCGGCCAACTTAAAAGAGAAAAGAAGAGATGCTCAGAAGAATTCGGCAATGGTGATCTTTTGATTGAAGAGGTTGCGACAATGGTGATCTTTGGGGAGGGATTTCATAGAACAGTTAAAAGAAAAGAAGAGAAAGTGATAGGTGTTGGAGAGAAAGGAGTGAATGAAAGAGAGGCTAAATGTTTTTATGAAATTCGGCTACTCCTCCCTACTATCTTAGCCGAAAATCACCTCAAGAGAGTCCCTAGGCCGGCCAACACTCTTCCCTTATCAGCCTCCTTATTATTCTCCTACTTTCTCTCTTCTTTACCTACTCAAAATAATTCAAATAAACCAATAATTATCTCCCTACCTTAGCCGAATTTTGAATGCATTTGACTTGATCAAATGCTCACCCATCAAGTGTCCCATTGCCGTCCACCACTGCTCATCCTTGCAGCAAAATAAAACTCCTATTTGCATCCCTTGCTGCTCGAACCTAGGCCCTTTTACACTACTTGTGGCGTCACTTACTAAGGCTTTAAGTGGCGCCTCCTTGCCACTTTAACAAGCCCATTTTTATGTCCAATTTCCCCTATAAATTTTCTTAAGGCCTATCATGCTTAGTTCCCCCTTTAAGACTTAAAATAAAATATTCTCTAAGGCATTCTTCTACATTCTAAAGTTCTAAAAATTCATAAAAACACATTCAAAACACACATAGGCATACTAGCACATGCAAAAATGCACAAGCCCTAAATCCCGAATATTACAGTTCTACCCCCTTAAAATAATTTCGACCTCGAAATTACCTGGCTAAAATAGGTGAGGGTATTGCTGTCGCATTGCTTCTTCCGGCTCCGAAGAAGCTTCTTCCGATCCATGATTATGCCATAATACTTTGACTAGAGGAACTGATTTCCTCCGCAACACCTTCACATCTCGCTCCAAGATCTGAATCGGCTCTTCCTCATAGGACAAATCTGGTCTCAGGTTTAGCTCTTTCTGAGTCAGCAGATACTTAAGGCTCTTGTGGTCTGTGTAAATCACTGACTTTTCTCCATATAGATAGTGCCTCAATACCTTAAGAGCAAAGACCACCGCCGCCAATTCCTAGTCATGCGTCGGATAGTTAACCTCATGTGGCCTTCATTGTCAAGACGCATAAGCGACTACCTTCCCGTCTTGCATCAAAACACATCCTAATCTTGTATGAGAAGCGTCACAATACACCACGAAATCCTTCCCTGCCTCAGGCTGAATCAAAATCGGAGCTTCAGTCAAAACCCTCTTAAGCTTCTCAAAGCTCTCCTGTTGCCTATCTATCCATACGAAAGGTACATCCTTTCTCAACAACTTCATCAAAGGAGCAGCTATTGATGAGAACCCTTCCACGAACCTTCTGTAGTAGCCTGCCAATCCCAAGAAACTACGTACCTCAGCCACAGACTTAGGTGGTTTCCAGTCTAGCACTGCCTCAATCTTCCTAAGATCCACCCTTATCCCTTCTGCAGACACTACATGCCCTAAGAACGCAACTTCCTTAAGCCAAAATTCACACTTGCTGAATTTGGCATATAGCTTCTTTTCCCTTAACACTTGCAACACTATCCGGAGATGCTCGTCATGTTCCTCCTCCGACTTGGAATACACTAGGATGTCGTCTATGAACACAACAACGAACTGATCCAAGTAAGGTTGAAAAACCTGGTTCATCATATCCATGAACGCGGCTGGGGCGTTCGTCAATTCGAACGGCATTACCACGAACTCATAATGCCCGTATCTTGTCCGGAAAGCTGTCTTATGGATATCCACCTCCTTCACCTTAAGCTGATGATATCCCGACCGTAAATCTATCTTTGAAAATATCGCGGCCCCCCTAAGCTGATCGAACAAGTCGTCTATCCTTGGCAACGGGTACTTGTTCTTGATGGTCAGCTTATTCAACTGACGATAATCTATGCACATACGCATAGTTCCGTCCTTCTTCTTCACAAATAGAACCGGTGCTCCCCACGGAGACACACTGGGTCGAATGAATCCATGATCCAGCAACTCCTGGATTTGAGCCTTGAGCTCAACCAACTCTTTTGGTGCCATTCTATACGGAGCGATAGATACTGGCGCTGTTCCAGGCAACAAGTCAATTCCAAACTCCACCTCCTGCCGTAAGGGTATTCCGTAACTCCTGCGGGAAAACATCCACAAATTCCCTTACTGTTCTAACCCCACTAACTCCCTCTTCTTTTGCATCCAACGCACTGACGAAGGTCAAAAACGCCTTGCACCCTTTCCGCACCATCTTATCAGCCTTTAATGCGGAAACTACGTTAGACAAATAGTTTCTTCTTTCTCCTATCATAATTATCTCCTCATCCTCCGGGGTCCTTAACTCCATTCGCTTAGCCACGCAATCCAACTTAGCCCGATGTTCCACTAGCCAATCCATGCCAAGAATGAGATCAAATTCTCCGAAGGGTAGTTCCATCAAGTCGGCAGGGAATACCACTCCCTGAATCTCTAGAGGTACATGGCGAAATATCCTATTCACCACTACAGTTTGACCTAACGGGCTTACTACAGTCATCTCCCTGCTAGATAGTTCAGATGCTATGCCTAGCGTTTCGACTACTCTACATGCAACATACGAGTGGGTCGAGCCAACATCAATTAAAGCAAAGTAAGGCTTATCAGCTATAAGGAACATACGGGTTATGACGTCCGGTGCGACTCCATCCTCCCTCCGTGAATCGCATACACCGCACTTACTGTCTTGCCTTTGTATTACCAACACCTCTGCCCGGTGTTCCCCGTCCTCTTCCTGAACCATTACCTCTGCCAATCGGACCACGACCCCGCGGTGGCTGCGGCCCACCTCTCCCGCCCGGGATTAGCACCACGACTGTTGGTCGACCCCTGTCTGTTTTCATGGGACAGTCCCTAATCATGTGTTCCTTGGACCCACACTTAAAGCATCCCCCTGTCTTCTTCCAACACTCTCCTAGGTGCATCTTCCCACATTGAGTACAAGTACGGTACTGTCCTCCTATAGCAACCTGCTGACATCGCAGCCCATCAACTCTCTGTCTCTTTTGAACATTCCCGGATGACCCTGAGGCTCCAAAACCTCTCCTTTGTCTGTTCCTATCCGTATTCTGCCTCACAGATTCCTTAACCCCTTCGGCTACCTTAGCCTTTTCTACCAACACTGCAAACTCCCGCTCCTGCTGTGGGGCTATCAACAACCTCAGGTCATCCCTCAGTCTGTCCTCAAACCGGACACATCGTTCATGCTCTGTAGCCACGATTCCTCAAGCGTACCGGCTCAACCTTAAGAATTCTACCTCGTACTCCGCTACGGACTTATTCCCTTGAACCAACCTCAGAAATGCCTTCCTCTGCGAATCAATATAGCTAGTCCCAACATACTTCTTCTGATACGCCACCTTAAAATTCTCCCAAGTGAGATCCTCAGCTATAGCACCATCCCGAACTGTGAGCCACCATTGATATGACTCATCGGGAAGTAGCGACACCACTCCTCTCAGTTTCTTCTCAGCAGTCAGATCCAACTCGTCCATAATCTCCTCCGTCACCTCCGACCAATACTCAGCCGTATTGGGCGCCACACCGGATACACCACGAAACACCTCAGCTCCATTGGCTCGGAGCCGCTCGGGTATAGATTTCTGAGCTCCCCCACCTCCACCTGCTCCAGCCACCATCTCAAGAACCCGCAGCATTGCCTGCGATACTGCATCATCCCCCGTCTGATCCTGATGCTCAACGCCAGCAGCTGGTAATGGTGGTGGTACCTCATTCTCGGACCCTTGACCAGACCTAACGGGTTCCGATACGGCTATTCTGCCTCTACCACGCCCTCGCACATTACGACCACGTCCCCTAGAACTCATGTCTACGGTCGCGATTCAATCTGTTTTAAAAAGTTTTATGCATTAGTCTTTGTTCCACTGATTACCCACGAAGAAATTTTATGTAAAGGAGTTTAGTAGTAGTTCTTTCGATCATTACAGGGTTTTCATTTCAAGTCTTCTACCCTAATTCAGAGAAGCACATCCATTCAATAGTATCTACTACACACATTCATCACTCGAACATTTTCGTCCGATCCAATCCCAGGGGTATTTTGGTAATTTGTCCTATAGGGGTATTTTAGTAATTTTTTTACAAACTAGGGCATTTGGGTAATTTTGTAAATCGGATGTTCTTGTTAAAATCTGGAATAGTTTTTACAAATCAAAAGGGTAATTTGGTGATTTTAAAACTAAGGTTTTTATAAAACGGTGTAGCTGGTCCCTTTCGGGTTTTAATTATTGAATTTAGCCCGTGAATAAGTCCTCTTGGTTAAGGTGAACCGTTACTACGCACCAGGTAGGATTCGAGCGAAGAGGAGGTGAGTCACTAGGACTGCTTAAATACCAAGCTCTTCCTGAATCCAATCCTAGACATGCGCACAATGGTTGCCACACCCTAACTCGGTGACTTACTCACAGGTTTGTTTAATTAGGCCTTAAATTTTATGTAATTCTGTGTTGGAGTAAGCTAATCCTAGGGTTCAATAACTCCTATTGTACTCATCTACATTCCCGTTATACCCACCTACAAATCATACAATAGTTAGGGGTACTTACTTGGTGGACTTCGGGTCGGAGACTTAGGTGCCATGCCAGAGAAACCTGCTCAATTCCAAAAATTTTCACAAAAACTTGTTTGGGCTCAATTTTGAAAATGTTATGGGCTTTAAACCCAAGGCTGAGAGTTTAAAACTGGGCTCTGATACCAAATTGAAACACCCCAAACCCGGCCCACGAGCCCCGACCGGATCTGGCATGTTCCTCGAGTAAAACATTTCAAATCTTGTTTGTCAATTTGGAAAATGTGGTCATTTTGAAGAGGAATCGTTAGGTGTTGGGTTCAAGTTGAAAATGGTGTCTTTTTTTTTTTAAAGTCCATATTAAAATAATATTTTCGTATTTGAAAACTATAAGTTAGAAGAAACTGCCGAATTTTAGGGTTTAACATTAAGTTGAAAATCGTTGGTATTTAGGTGTCAAAACATTGAACATTTATTTTAAAGATGAGTTATTTAACCTTCGAGTTAATAAGAATCGTATCGTAATAAAAATTTAGAGAGCAAGCATAAAACAGTGTAATAATAGTGGCCTTATTACATCAATAGCAAAACCCGAAATAAATCCAAAACTTAATAGGAAAATCCAAATTGGAAGAAAACACTGAGCTGAGCATGGCCACCACCTAGTCCTCGCTGACCCGGTCCAAATCACTAAGTATCACCTGAAAAAGATATCCCACGAAGGGTGAGTCAACAGACTCAATGTGTAACAACTACCACGAACTCCCAAATGATTTAGGCATATCAATCACATATAATAGATATAAGTAATGATGCAATCCCGAACCCAAACCTAAATAACCATCCTCTACACATCACCCGTACCAACCAATCACACCGTGGGGATTACTAAATCGACCCTCCATCCGCTACACGCCATCGAAGGCAGTCGCTGCAGACGACATGCACATCGCCCTTATAAATTGTGGCACAGCCACCAGATAATGTGACAAAGTCACGGATATTAATATGTGACATAAGTCACCACATTCGAGATTATGTGACATAAGTCACGGATATTGTGGTAAAACCACCGGATCACTTCCCTTTTCAATATCACCCGTATGCCCCATGCGTCATACAAACATGCAGAAATAATGCAATTTACCTTATTTCACATTCGTAACAAATTCTCATATGTGTCATGTTTAATATTCATAATATTATTAACAGAGCGTTAATGGATAATGTACCTGAATCCTCCGTACCATTGAATGGTACCTTTAGCCATACTTTCATATTTTCATTAACACATATATTAATATTAATACCATAGATCTCTTAGGAATTAGTGTAGGGCTACACACCTGGTTACCAACGTGTTCACTGAATCCCGAAAGTTTGCCGAAATAGCTTATACTCCTCCCTAAAGATCATAGTTAGAATCGGCTAGACACTAACACTTAATATGACCTTGGCCGAATATTCATATTCACTTACCTTGCAGATCTAAATCCCAAAATTGTCTCTTATTTGAGGTATCTGTCGAAATTCCTATAAGCATATGTTAGATCCAATTCTAACGTTTAAACACAATAAATGGCCTTCGGCCTATGATCATACTCGCTTACCTTAAACCTAGAAATCCCGAAGATCTCCTCTCTTGAAGTCGGCTACAATAGAAATCCTGAAACCTCCTTCATAGTTTCAGCCAAAGAACAGTAAAGGAAATTAGATTCCACTTTTGGCTAAAAGAAAAAGGAAGGAAATCGAATATCATTTGATCTTACCCCTACTACAGAATTCGACTGCACCCTTGCCTGCCACCACAGAGATATTCAGCTATGTAGACTAGATAGTGATCAGTAGGTTTCAGCTTTTAGGGTTTAATGGACCAATCGGCTAGGAATCACTTGTG
Organism: Gossypium sturtianum; assembly: GCA_025698515.1. Taxonomy (NCBI): domain Eukaryota; kingdom Viridiplantae; phylum Streptophyta; class Magnoliopsida; order Malvales; family Malvaceae; genus Gossypium; species Gossypium sturtianum. Next base: position 129,363,404 of record CM046950.1, read on the forward strand.
CATTCAACCTTTGATTGAGTTCGTAAAAAGAAGAAGAGAAAAGGGTTGAACTTGTCGCGATTTAGTCTAGATGACAAGAAAAAGGTTCGGCCAACTTAAAAGAGAAAAGAAGAGATGCTCAGAAGGATTCGGTAATGGTGATCTTTTGATTGAAGAGGTTGCGGCAATGGTGATCTTTGGGGAGGGATTTCGGCTAGAACAGGTTAAAAGAAAAAGAAGAGAAAGTGATAGGTGTTGGAGAGAAAGGAGTAAACGAAAGAGAGGCTAAATGTTTTTTATGAAATTCGGCTACTCCTCCCTACTATCTTAGCCGAAAATCACCTCAAGAGAGTCCCTAGGCCGGCCAACACTCTTCCCCTTATCAGCTCCCTTATTATTCTCCTACTCTCTCTCTTCTTTACCTACTCAAAATAATTTAAATAAACCAATAATTATCTCCCAACCTTAGCCGAATTTTGAATGCATTTGACTTGATCAAATGCTCACCCATCAAGTGTCCCATTGCCGTCCACCACTGCTCATCCTTGTAGCAAAAAAAAACTCCTATTTGCATCCCTTGCTGCTCGAACCTAGGCCCTTTTACACTGCTTGTGGCGTCACTTACTAAGGCTTTAAGTGGCGCCTCCTTGCCACTTTAACAAGCCCATTTTTATGTCCAATTTCCCCTATAAATTTTCTTAAGGCCTATCATGCTTAGTTCCCCCTTTAAGACTTAAAATACAATATTTTCTAAGGCGTTCTCCTACATTCTAAAGTTCTCAAAATTTATAAAAACACATTCAAAACACACATAGGCATACTAGCACATGCAAAAATGCACAAGCCCTAAATCCCGGATATTACATAAATTGCATGAATTTGCAATTTTATGTGATAAGGACTAAATTGTAAAAATGCAAAAGTTTTTGGTCAAATGTGTAAAATAGCCCTAATGTGTGTTTTGGAATAAATTGAATAAATAGTTGATTAAATAAGCTAATTTTAATAATATATAGATTATGATAAGCCGAGATCAGGATTAGACCGGGAAAAAGGAAAGGTTGACGATTAGCCGATATTTCTATCCGAGCAACTCGAGGTAAGTTCGTATAATTAGAATCAAACTTTTAAATACTTGTAATTATTTGAAATGAATGTATGTAATTGAGTAAATGATCTATTTGAAATTCAAATGCCTTATTGATATAGTCTGATGGTTACCGAGCCCCGTTTGAACCGTAGGAATTCGTAGGATACGAGTGACATGTCATTAGGGGTACCGTTTAGGTTGAGATCCTGCATGTGTTGCAGACTCACCGCAGCTCGTATGAGCTTATTGATGTATCATCTCGTAAGAGCTTACTGTTATCAGCTCGTAGGAGCTTACTATTTTCAACTCATCAGATCTTACCGTTTCAGCTCAATAGAGCTTACTGTCCATCAGCTCAGAAGGAGCTTACTGATCATAGCTCGAAAGAGCAAAAATGATAATGAATTGACGGATTACTAATTATTACACGTAATGTATATCACCCGAGTATCCCTCGATATTCTAATAGGTTCAACGGGTATAAATTACATTATTGGTTATGTGAATAAGGTATGTGTTATACGATGATGAATTCATTGTTATATGGATGAAATACTGTTTAAACGGATGAGTTACTATTATCGAATGATTTACTGTTTATATAATTGAGAGTGAAATGTTACAAATGATGTACACGATATATGAATTTAATATGATACAATGTATTGAGTATTAAATTGAGATAATGGATGATTACATTCACTTATGTGACTAACTTGTTGACGAATGCTTGTGTATAGCCATTTGGCAAGTTAATTTGATATACTTTGTTTAATTGTTTGATTATGTATAAATGGTAAGTTAAATTCTGAATTATACGGTCTTACTAAGCTTTTAAAGCTTACTCTGTTTCTTTTCCATGTTTTATAGTGGTTCGATAGCTAGCTCAATCCGGATAAAGTCGGAGTTACGTATCGCACTATCTAGTTGCTATTTGGTACTTTTGAACTCTTGGATATTTGTAAATATGGCATATATAGGCTAGTTATAAAGATGATAGTTATGGTTACTTGAGATAGTGATTTTGGTACATGTTGTGGTATAAGTTAAAGCCATGTGATTTGGCTCAACTTGGTGTAATGTTTTGGTTGTGTATAATTTTTCAAATATGGTATGTTTTGGCAAGTAGTAGATGGAATGGAAATATGCCAATGTTTTCTTGACAAGTAGTAGGCATATGAATGGAAAATGCATAATATAAATGAGGTATTTGAATACTATGTTGAATTGGTATAAAATGTGTATGAAATGTTGTGGATTGGCTGCCTATTGGGTTATAAAATGATGCAATTTATGCTTGTGCATGCATGGATAATTAGGGTGGAGAGATGGCTTTGTAGATAGCCTATTTTTGTCCACACGGGCACAGACACGAGCGTGTGTCTCAGCTGTGTGCGACACACGGTCATGTTACACGGCCGTGTGTCCCCTGGTGTTGATATTAAAACCAAGTCAGTATGCTCCACACGGTCTCACACACGGGCGTGTGACTAGGCGTGTGGTACAAGTCAGTATACCCCCTAATTGGCACACGACCTAGCACACGGGCGTGTGACTTGGCCATGTTGCATAAGTCAGTATACCCTACAGTCTTGGCACAGCCTGACACACGGGCGTGTGTGGCAAACTCGAAGGGCACACGGGCTAGACACACGGGCATGTGGTTGGTTGTGTGACCCAAGTCAGTATGTGCCCCTTGTTTTCAGACGGCTAGAGACACGGGCGTGTCTGGTGGCCGTGTGAGACACATGGCCTGGTCACACGGGTGTGTGTCATCTATTTTCAGAAAAATCTTCAAAGTTTTTTGGAAGTTTTATAAGTTATCAGTTTAGTCGAACCACTTCTAAAGCATGTTTAAGGCCTTGTAGGCTATTGTAAGGGACAAATTAAATGTTGATTGTATGAAATGGTTGAATGTATGAGAAAAGTACTGTTATGTATGTTAAAAGTCCAGTAATGCTCCGTAACCCTATTCTGGCTTTAAATACGGGTGAGGGGTGTTACATTTATTGGTATCAGAGCTACGGTTTAGTTGATTCTAGGACTAACGTAGCGTATGTGATCCTAGCTATACATGCCATATATATAAACTGTGATAGTGTGATTACTCCTGACATTTTCAAATGTATTTTTATATAGTAAATGGATCTTGATCGAGCCGTAGTAGATAAGGTTGAGAGTAATGCGCCTGTTCCTGCTCAAGGGACAGCGCCTTCTAATTCTAGACCCGTAACGAGTAGCCAGGAATGAGAGGCTAAAGAAGCCTTCTTCCAAATGATGAATGAGTGGTTCACACAATACATTCGTACGAACCCGGCTACTCAACAACCTCCACCCCCACCTATTCCCCAACCGATCCTGTAGTTCCTCAACGTATGGATCCTTTGCGATTGAATAAACCACCTGTTGATAAGATACGGAAACACGGGGCTGAGGAATTTAGAGCCACTATTAATGATGACCCTAAGAGAGCTGATTTTTGGCTTAAGAACACAATTCGGGTATTTGATGAGCTGTCTTGCACACCTGAAGAATGTTTAAAGTGTGCTATATCACTGTTGAGAGACACTGCGTACTAGTGGTGGAATACCTTGATATCCGTAGTTTCGCGAGAAAGAGTTACTTGGGAGTTCTTTCAAGTTGAAGTCATAAAGAAATACATCAGCCAAAGGTTCATTGATCAGAAACAAAAGGAATTTCTTGAATTGAAACAGGGTCGTATGTCGGTAACAGAATACGAAAGAGAGTTTGTACGACTCAGCAAATATGCTCATCAATGTGTATCTTCCGAGGCTATAATGTGTAAAAGGTTCGAGGATGGATTAAATGAAGAAATCAGACTATTAGTTGGGATTCTTGAGTTGAAAGTGTTTGTCGTTCTATTTAACAGAGCTTGTAAAGCCAAAGAGCTTTGCAAAGAGAAAAGAAAAGCCGATTCTAATGCTAGATACTTTAGAAAGAGATTTGCGGGCAAATCAAATCAGTCAGCATCAGAGAAATCTAGAGAATATCATCCTCGTTCTATTGCTTCTGCGGGGATTTCGATCAGAGATAGAGATACGAGACATTTTAGCTCTAAACCTCAGACGACATCTGTTGCTAGTGTGGGTAGTGTTAGAAATGTTGGACCTAAATGTAAGCACTGCAATAAGCGACATTACAGTGAATTTAGAATATTGAGCGGAGCTTGTTTTAAATGTGGATCTCTTGATCATTATCTCTGGGACTGTCCAGAAAAGTCTATGGTTGAAAGAGATCAACCGGTGAAAGTAAGTAATACGCCTACTAGAGGGAGACCACCTCGAAACACTGGGAATGCGAGTGGTAACCGAGGTGCTACGAGAGATTCTACTATGAGATCTGAGGCACAAGCACCTGCTCGAGCTTATGCTATCCGTGCACGGGAGGAGGCATCATCGCCAAACATTATTACCGGTACTTTTCCTCTTTTCGATACTGATATAATTGCGTTGATAGATCCTGGATCAACCCATTCATATATCTATTTGAATCTAGTATTTAAAAAGAGTTTACATGTCAAGTCTACAGAGTTTGTAATTAAAGTATCGAACCCCTTAGGCAAGTTTGTTTTAGTTGATAAGATTTGTAAAAATTGTCCTTTGATGACTTGGGGTTACTGTTTTCTGGTTGACTTGATGCTTCTACCGTTTGATGAGTTTGATGTGATTTTGGGTATGGACAGGTTGACTATGCATGATGTAGTTGTGAATTGTAGACGAAAGATTATCGAATTAAAATGTCAGAATGGTGAAATTCTTCGGATTGAGTCTGATGATTCGAGTAAATTACCTACTGTGATATCGTCTGTGTTAGCCTAGAAATGTATGAAAAAGGTTTGTGATGCATATCTTGCATATGTACTGGATACAAAGGTGTCTGAATCAAATATTGAATCTGTACTTGTTGTTTGTGAGTATTCGAATGTATTTCCAGAAGAATTATCGGGTTTGCTACCGATCAGAAAGGTTGAATTTGGTATTAAATTAGTACCGGGAACAACACTGATATCGATAGCTCCGTACAGATTGGCTCTAGCAGAATTAAAAGAGTTGAAAGCTCAGTTGCAAGAATTGACAGACAGAGGTTTTGCATGACTGAGTTATTCGCCCTGGGGTGCACCGGTATTATTTGTAAAGAAGAAAGACGGCACGATGAGAATTTCTATCGATTACAGAGAATTGAATAAAGTGACTATAAAGAACAAATACCCTCTACTGCGGATTGATGATTTATTTGATCAGTTGAAAGGGGCTATAGTATTTTCAAAGATTAATATGAGATCGGGTTATTATCAGTTGCGAGTTAAAGTGTAAGATGTGCCGAAAATTACGTTCAGAACGAGGTATGGACATTATGAATTCCTGGTTATGCCTTTCGGATTAACTAATGCTCTTGCAGTTTTCATGGACTTGATGAACTGGATATTCAGACTGTATTTCGACAAATTTGTTGTTGTATTCATTGACGACATTCTGATCTATTCGCGAGATGAATCTGAACATACCGAGCACTTGAGAATTGTGTTACAAACTCTACATGATAAACAATTATTTCCAAAGTTCAGCAAATGAGAGTTTTGGCTCCGGGAGGTTGGATTTCTGGGGCATATTTTTTCAGCTGAAGGTATTAGAGTTGACCCGAGTAAGATTTCTACTATTGTTGATTGGAAACCTCCGAGAAATGTGTCTGAAGTCCGTAGTTTTCTGGGTTTAACGGGTTATTATCGAAGATTCGTAAAAGGATTTTCGATGATTGCGACACCGATGACACGACTGCTTCAAAAATATGTGAAATACGAATGGTCAAAAAAATGTCAATAGAGTTTCGAACAGTTGTAAGTACTGTTAACTGAAGCACCAGTTCTGGTTCAACCTGAATCGGGGAAAGAGTTTGTGATTTATAGTGACGCGTCATTAAATGGTCTGGGATGTGTTTTGATGCAAGAACGAAAAGTTATAGCCTATGCTTCCCGACAACTGAAACCGCATGAAAAGAACCATCCGACGCATGAATTAGAGTTGGTTGCAATTGTGTTTGCATTGAAGATTTAGCGACACCACTTATACGGTGAAAAATGCCATATTTATACGGATCACAAAAGCTTAAAATATCTGATGTCACAAAAAGATTTTAATCTGCGACAACGAAGATGGCTCATGTTATTGAAAGATTATGAATTTGTGATTGATTACCACCCAGGAAAAGCTAATGTTGTTGCTGATGCCCTGAGCCGAAAATATTTTTTTGTATTACGAGCAATGAATACCCAGTCAATGATTTGTGATGATGGGTCTATTTTAGCTGAATTAAAAGCTAAACCGGTATTTCTTCAACAAATCTGTGAAGCTTAGAAAGATGACCGTGAATTGCAAGTTAAACGGATTCAATGTGAGACTATCCCTAATTCAGAGTTTCAGATTGGAGTCGACAATTGTTTAAGGTTCCGGAATAGAATTTGCATACCCAGAAATTTAGAACTCATTCAGAAGATTTTGCACGAAGCACACAATAGCTGTTTATCTGTTCATCCGGGGAGTACCAATATGTACAACGATTTCAAACAGTTTTACTGGTGGCATGGAATGAAATAAGCTATCTCAGAGTTTGTTTCTAAATATTTGATTTATCAGCAAGTCAAAGCTGAACATCAAGTACCATCAGGTTTACTGTAGCCTGTGATGATTCCCGAGTAGAAATGGGATAGAGTTACAATTGATTTTGTGTCGAGATTGCCCCTAACTCTGAAAAAGAAAGATGCTATATGGGTTGTCGTTGATCGACTAACGAAATCTGCTCGTTTCATACCGGTACGTATAGATTTCTCACTTGATAGACTAGCTGAATTGTACATTTTCTGAGATTATTCGATTGCACGGGGTGCCACTATCTATTATTTCTAATAGAGATCCGAGATTTACGTCGCGATTCTGGAAGAAATTGCAAGAAGCTTTAGGTACGAAGTTGAACTTCAGTACTACTTTTCGTCCTCAGACTGACAGTCAGACCGAGAGAGTTATACAGATTCTCAAAAATATGTTGAGATGTTGTAGTTTAGAGTTTGAGGGCAGTTGGGAAAAATACTTGTCGTTGATTGAGTTCGCGTATAACAACAGTTTTTAGACGAGTATAAAGATAGCACCTTACGAAGCTTTATACGGTCGTAAATGCCGAACTCCACTATATTGGACTGAACTGAGTGAGAAAAAGATTCACGGGGTTGAATTGATTAGAGAAACTGAAGTAAAAGTGAAAACAATTCGCGACAGTTTAAAAGCAGCTTCAGATCGACAAAAATCATATGCGGATTTGAAACGTAAAGAAATTGAGTTTCAAGTCGGGGACCAAGTTTTTTTAAAGGTATCACCGTGGAAAAAGGTTCTTCGATTTGGCCGTAAAGGAAAGTTGAGTGTAACAGCCCAATTTAGGGGCTAGTCAGAACAGTGATCTTGGAATCACTAATTCGAGGTTAGAGAAAATTATTTTCATGTTATATTATATGTTATAACATGTTTCTAAGGATGTATGAAAATTTTGGTGCCTTAATTCTAGCGATTTCCTAGCTAAATTGTAAAAAAGGACTAAATCGCATAAAGTGCGAAAGTTCTATTTTAATTGCTAGAAGTGCAAAATACCTATAGATTATAAATTGGGGGTACCAAATGTACAATTTGGCCTTGTTTAAGTGTGTTGGCCGGCCATAATATGCAAAGGGGACAAGAGCATTTATTATGATTGAAATTTGGTGATATTAGTTGGAAAAATAAATAAAATAAGATGATATAAGCAAAAGCTATCATCTTTTTATTTCTTCTCTCCTTAAACCGTAAATATCAGCCATGGGAGGGGTTTGAAAGCTTCAAATTTTAGCAAGCTTTGCTCCATTCAAGTAAGTGATTTTGATGCTTATTTTTTATGAAAATTGCATTTTTGGAGTCCCTAAAGCTTAAGCTAGCTAATGGGAGGACTAGTTTGCAATATGGTTGAAAGTCTATGGACTTACCATGATAGAGTTTATGTTGTTTGATGAGTTTTTATGGAAGAAAATGAATGATAGGATGATGAGAAACAACTTTTGTGAAAGGTGTTGTCATGAAAACACCTAATTGGGACTAAAATGCAAAAGTTGTAATTTGTTCATTAAGGCATGAAATAGATGGAATTGTGGATAGTTGTAAGAGAATTAAATGTTCAGCTAGGCTTTCTTAATATGAAATTGAGATGAAAATTTATTTACGAGTCTAGGGGCAAAATCGTAATTTTGCCAAAGTGTAGGGGCAAAATAGTCATTTTTGCCTAAAGTGTATGTTATGGTGTAATATGATTTATAAATGATTAAATCAGTAAATTTCATTGTTCTAGATCAATGAAAATGAGTTTCGAACCTAAAAGGGATGAAAAGAGAAATGTGGGCAAAAAGGTCCCTTTTGGCCCTTTCGACATCGAGGTAAGTTCATGTGCAAATGTTGCAATTACGTATGAGTTAATTTTAATGTTCCAATGTTGTATGGAATGTATATTTACTCTATGAATGTATGAAATATTTTTAATGAGAGGTCAAAAGAATTGAATCTAAGAGTAATGGGAAATGTATGTAGAATGATATGATGATAGTTAAGGCCTCGTGTAAGACCATATTGGAATATGGCCTCGGTGTAAGAATTCGTATTAGACCATGTAGGGACATGGCATCGACATGTTAATACAAGTAAGACCCTAATGGGGTATAAATTCTATGTAACATTATGAGTATGAGACTCAAGAGAGTTATTTAATGACTTGAGTGATTCAACGTATATGTTGAAAGAAAGAAAGTATGTGGATGTACCACGAAAAGCACAAGTGTGTGTTAGAATTGAATTGATATGGATTCAGTATATGATGAACCCTTAGTGGGTTATGTGTATTTAATACACCTTAGTTGCATGAGATAGATTTATTAATGTATTGTGTGAATGTAAACGAGTATCATAGAAAGTTAAGTAAGAATAGAAGCGTGTGAGAATGTTCCCGGGTGAATATTTGAAATAGAGATATACATGTGGATTACTATCCATGTGTAACACCCCTAACCCATATCCGTCGCCGGATTAGGGTTACGAGGTCTTACCATAACAATTACCAAGTCCATACACTCCATCCAACTAACACTTGATAAATTCATATCATTTCATGCTATCACAAATGAATATATATATATATTCTATCAGGTCTTAATATAACAACTTGCATTATAAAATCACATGGTCATTTAAAAAAACAACGACTACATAAGTATATAATATTTAGACATTTATTCACCTATAACATGAACACAGACAAAAATCTAATAGTCACCTACATATTTAATCAAATAAAATTCTTAAAGCATTCCATATATATATATATATATACGTAATATTTATAAATACCAAATTAGCACTTACCATTTTTGAAATCAATCCATGTACAAATGTTTTCATGTACACTTTATTATTATAAACATATATTTACGCATCAAACGGTTGCACATATAGACTCATGAAATATTATACATACATGAACGTCTATTAAACCAATATACCTTATCAATTCATTGTTTTAGCCCAAATTGCCTTAAACCACAAAATCAAACCATACTTATCAAATATATATGTACCATGGCCGAATATAGGCTAAAATAACTTACTACTCATCAACATTAACATGGCATCTTTAATAATCCAAATAGACCAAATTAATTTACAACCCAAAGAACATCATCTCAACTATATCCACCTCATTCGAACCAAATCAATATGAATGCAAAACATATCAATATACCATACTTATCCCAAATGCATCACATCTAGATATAATAGGCATATTATTTGACCATATTCCATACATGATTAAACCATGGCCAAATTTCACATCCCTTAATATCATAATCAATCCATTATATCAAGAACATAGGAATTAAACTTAATCAAAAGAAATAGCCATTTTCGCAAGGCTATTCATATATATACAAGGCCGAAAGTCATTAATCTAAACCTTAGTCTAACCTATACATGCCTTCTGGTTCAAAACTAAGATTAAATACCACAAGGGGAGATAGTGTGGTTGACTTTTTCGACGATCCTCGATGCCCGTAGCTTGATGGAAAATCTATAAAATGAACAAAGAGCACACACGAAATAAGCTCACTAGCTTAGTAAGTCTTAAGCATTTACGAAACAACAGTGAAATATTCCAACATTTAGCACACATACATATATAATTATATCTGTAAATTCAAGTAATTTAACAAATAATAATTTCAATATGGTCGAACAATAATCTATGTAACTTATCATCTATTATTCCTCATTGAAGGTATACAACCCTTCCAAAGACTTTAAGCCTTAAGTATTCGCATATATTACCTTATTAACAAGTATAACATATATCGCAAGTATATATGATTAATCATATATATATACAGATATGCATTTTCAATAACTTTCACTTTTGACATTTTTACCTTTGACCGAATCTCAAAGATATCACCAAGCTTATATTCAATATACATATCACACTTATTAATGAATAATTCAAATACACATATCATAAAGACTCATTATCAAAAACTTTAACCATTCTACTACTTATGTAATTTGAAAGGAAAGATAATCACATACCTTGTTCCTTGCATTCATAAACCTTTATATTTACCCGAGCATTTTGTTTATTTAAGTATTTACATCCCACCTTGTAAAGGATTTATAACACATCACCTGGCATTAAGCTCGCTAGGCAATAAGCCCGATATACATCACCAAGCACAAGGCACGCTAGGCATTTAGCCCGATAAATAACACCGCATTTAAGCTCGCTAGGCTTAAAGCCCGATATAGATATGATCATTAATTCAACACTCATTTCATAACATCAACAATGCAAACAACTCATATAGATCATATTACCTTCACACACCAACCAAAACATATTTATACACTTTTCGTTTTACAAAGTAAATTCAATTCAATACCATACTTCTACATTCGGCTATTATCTATAATTATACTTTAAATATTCAAGTTTAATTATTCATCATAGTCGTAAATAAATCTTTAACGTATATTTGCTTAAGGACTTACCCCGGTTGTCGATAGACCGTAAATCGGCTATTCGAGAACCTTCGTCTTTCCCCGATCCAATTCCGCTTTTTCTTTGCTCTTGATCTAAAACACATTAAATTCAGCTCATTCAAGTACATTTCAATTCAATTTTGTCCCAAATCACATAATTAGACAAATTACCATATTACCCCTAATATTTCACTACCTTGCAATTTAGTCCTATTTAGCATAACACACAAAATACATCAAATTAGCTAATACTATACAAGGGCCGAATGTTCCTAGGGACTTTACAAGCCCTCACATTTCATTTATTTTGCAATTAAGTCCTCTAAAATTTCATTTTTACAAATTAGCCCTAAATACAAAATTTTCACCAAAATTCCTAATACAAAATTTGTAAATCTTTAACATATCATTTATCTCAAATCATAAATCACCAAAAATCACAAGAACCTAGCAATGGCCGAATCTCATACATGCTCATTTTCAAAAATTCTAACATGGGTCAACTACAGTTAGAAGCAACGATCTCAAAAACGTAAAATTTATCGAAAACTAACTAAAAACTCACCTTGAATTTTAGCTTCAAAGTGCCGAAATTTCAAAGAACAAAATGCTTATTTCTTCCTCCACATTCGGCCATGGATGAGTGAAAAGATGATGGCTTTCTTTTCTTGGTTATTTTATTATATAATAAATAAATACCAATTTACTAAACTAACCTTATAATTAAAAATAACTAAACATTTTAACTTAAGGACAAACTTGTCCATGGCCGGCCACTAACATCTAAAATGGGTTATTTACCCATTATATACTTCATATTATAAAGCCATGATCAATTAAGCACATTTCACTTTAGTCTACCACTTTTTTCACTTTACGCGATTAGGTCCTTTTTAACAAATTAAGCACTCAAACGATAAAAATTTTCTACGAAACTTTCACACACATTAATTCACATATAAAAGACTCAAAATATAATATTAATATATATCTTGGACTCGAATTCGTGGTCCCATAACCACCGTTCCGATTAAGGTCAAATTCGGTCTGTTACAACTCTCCCCCCTTTTAGGATTTTCGTCCCCGAAAATCTTACCGTTAAACAAAGTCGGATATTGTTGTCTCATTAAATCCTCGTGCTCCCACGTAGCCTCTTCAACTCCGTGACGATTCCATAGTATCTTCACTAATGGAATTCTCTTGTTTCTCAACTATTTTATTTCCCGAGCTAAGATACGGATCGGTTCTTCATCATATGTCATATCGGGTCGGATTTCAATCTCGGATGGAGCAATCACATGTGACGGATCTCGATCTATATCTACGAAGCATCGAAGCGTGAAATACATCATGTATCTTTTCTAACTCGAGAGGGCAACTTCAATCTATAAGCAACCGCCCAATACGTTCGATGATTTCATACGGTCCGATAAATCTCGGACTCAACTTGCCTTTCCGACAAAATCGGAGTACTTTCTTCCACGGAGAAACTTTTAAGAATACACGATCTCCGACCTGAAATTCAATGTCTTTATGTTTCAGATCAGCATAGGACTTTTGACGATCCGAATCGACTTTCAAATTGCCTCTAATAATAGCTACCTTCTGCTTACTGCTTTCTTTAATCAAATCAACCCCGTGTATCTTATTCTCGCCGAGCTCACCCAAAGATAACAAAGATGTTCGACATTTTCGCCCGTACAAGGCTTCATAAGGCGCCATTTTAATACTAGATTGAAAGCTATTTTTGTAAGCAAATTCAATCAAAGGTAGGTATCTTTCCCACGTACCTTCAAATTTGAGAACGCAACATCTCAACATGTCATCAAGTATGTGAATAGTTCGCTCAGATCGACTGTCCATGTCTCATGGATGAAAGACTATACTAAAATAAAGTTTAGTGCCTAAAGCATCTTGCAACTTCTTCCAAAACGCGATGTGAATCTCGGTCTGCATGCAAAACAATGGAACTCGGTACACCATGCAATCTCACAACTGTGATACGATAATTCGGCAAGTTTATCGAGTGAAAAGTCCATTTAACCGCACAAAATGAGCTATTTTAGTCGAGTCTATCAACTATAACCCGCATTTGCATCTTTCCTACTCGGTGTCATAGGGAGACCTGATACAAAATCCATTGTAATTCTATCCCATTTCCATTCGTATCATGATTGGTGAAGTAGTCCGGATGGCGCTTGATGCTCACTTTTTACTTGCGGCGATTAAGCACTTGGAAACAAATTCGATATATCCCGCTTCATGCCGTGCCACCAATAGAACTGCTTTCAAATCGTTATACATTTTACGTATACCCGGATGTATCGATAGTCGCACCACTATGGGCCTCACTCGAGAATCATCTCAGATCAAATCAATTCTTCTAATACACATTCGGCTTTTTAAAATTCAAACAGTCATTTGCATCAATCTGAAAATCGATTCGCACCTTTTTCTCACCGAATTCGACTAGCAATCAAATCTTTGTCAACTTTCATGCATCACAAATTTGCTTTGAATAAACATCGGTCTTGCTTGTAACTCGGCTATGATCGAACCATCACTAGACATAGCTATCTCATGTTCATTGCACGAAGAGCAAACAATGATTTTCGACTTAACGCATCCGCAACAACGTTAGCTTTTCCCCTGATGGTAGTCAATCACCAATTCATAGTCTTTCAACAATTCTAACCATCTGCGTTGTCTCAAATTTAGATCTTTCTGAGTCATCAAATACCTTAGACTTTTATGATCTGAATAAATGCGACATTTCTCGCCGAATAAGTAGTGACGCCAAATTTTCAGTGCGAAAACAATGGCTTCTAATTCCAGATCGTGAGTCGGATAATTTCTCTCATGCGGCTTCAATTGTCTCGAAGCGTAGGCTATAACCTTGCCTTCCTGCATCAAAACGCAACCCAACCCATTCAAAGAAGCATCACTAAAAATAATAAATTCTTTACCCGATTCAGGCTGAGCTAACACTGGAGCTTCGGTCAGAAGGGCTTTCAACTGCTCGAAACTTTTCTGACCACTCAAACTTGACATCTTTCTGTAGTAGCTTTGTCAAAGGTGTAGCTATTACAGAAAAACCTTTTACAAATCGTCTGTAATATCCCGCAAGGCCTAGGAAGCTTCGGATCTCGGGAACATTCTTTGGTGATTTCCAATCGAGTATAGTTGCTATTTTGTTTGGATCCACCCGAATACCTGATGCTGAAACAACATGACCCAAGAAGTTGACTTCATTCATCCAGAACTCACACTTACTAAACTTTGCATACAGTTGTTGGTCTCGCAAAGTTTGTAGCACTAATCTCAAATGCTCGGCATGCTCGGTTTCATCTTTGGAATAGATTAGTATATCATCAATAAACACAACTACAAACCGATCCAAAACGCGTTCAAGAAGACCGATCCATTAGATCCATAAAAATAGCGGTGCATTAGTGAGTCCAAAAGGCATAACCAGAACTCAAAATGTCCGTACCTCGTCCGAACGCAGTCTTTGGCACATCCGTATCTCGACTCTACGAATCGATAATAGCCCGATCTCAAATCTATCTTCGAAAATACTCAAGCCCCTTTCAACCGATCAAACAAGTCATCAATTCGAGGTAACGGGTACTTATTCTTTATAGTTACCTTATTCGATTGCCGATAATCAATACACATTCGCATCGCTCCATCTTTCTTTTTCACAAACAATCGGTGCACCCCAAGGAGAGAAGCTCGGTCGTGCAAAGCCCCTATCTCACAACTCTTGTAAATCTGCGCTTTCAACTCTTTTAACTCAAAAGAGGTGCCATCCGATACGGAGCTATCGAAATCGGAGTCGCTCCTGCATACTAATTCAATGCCGAACTCAATCTCTCAGATCGGGTGGTAAACCCGATAGTTCTTCAGAAACACATCCGGGTATTCACATACAACCGATACAGATTCAATCTGCTTTCTCGATAATTTATTATCCAATTACATAAGCCAAATAAGCTTCGCACTTTTCTCACATACTTAGGGCTAACATCGAAGATATTATCAGTAGGAAACCCACTTAAATCATCGGATTCAATTACGATGATCTCCTGCTCGACATCTCAAATCAATAAGTTTCCTTTTGCAATTCACCATCGCATCATGTGAAGTTAACCACCCATTCCCAAAATTATATCAAACTCATCGAAGGGCAACAACATTAAATCAGCTGGGAAGCAAGAATCCCGAATCATCAACGGGCAACCTCTACACACTTTATTAACAAGCACACATCTACCCAAAGGGTTGGACACACGAATCACAAACTCAGTAGACTCAACTGGCAGAGTCTTACCGAATACTAGAGTTTCACACACATAAGAATGAGTCGAACCAGGATCAATCAATGCAATCACAGTAGTATCATAAAGGGTGAAAGTACCGGTAATGACATCGGGGGAGGAAGCATCCTCTCGGGCTCGCGTAGCATAAGCTCTAGCTAGAGCTCTAGCCTCAGATCGAACTGCAGTGTTCTTCGTTCCTCTCTGACTACCACCTACATTGCCTGAATGTCTGGGTGGTCTACCTCGCACTGACGTGTTGCTCGACTTAATGTTCTGAACTGTAT
Organism: Gossypium sturtianum; assembly: GCA_025698515.1. Taxonomy (NCBI): domain Eukaryota; kingdom Viridiplantae; phylum Streptophyta; class Magnoliopsida; order Malvales; family Malvaceae; genus Gossypium; species Gossypium sturtianum. The sequence goes on from CM046950.1 coordinate 129,379,188, forward strand.
TCTGCTCAACTAACATCGGACATTCCCTAATTAAATGGTCTGACGATCCACATTTAAAACAAGACCGATCATGGAATCTACACTCCCGAATGCCATTTCCCACGCTGCTTGCATTCAACTCGATTCGTGGAGCATTTCCAACACCGCCATCGAGGTAGCTCGGGAGCCCACCGGAGGTCGATCACGTCTAGGTAAATCAAGTAGCTTTATGTCGGTGAAGTCATCTCTCGAACTTCTTGGATGTGGGATGGAAGGTCTTACCCAAGATCTCTTACGAATGTCTCTAGCTTCATCTCACCTTTCTTTTCTCTTTCCCAAGCTCTTCACTTTTTGCAAGCTCGCTCAACTAGCGTCACAAACTCTTGAATTTCAAGAATGCCAACAAGCAACTTTATATCTTCATTCAGACCGTCTTCAAACCTTTTGCACATAATAGCTTCAGTAGAAACACACTCTCTAGCATATCTGCTGAGCCTGACAAATTTCCGTTCATATTCTGTCACGGTCATTCGCCCCTGTTTCAGTTCAAGAAATTCTTTTCGTTTTTGATCAACGAATCTTTGATGATATATTTCTTACGAATTCATTCTCGAAGAAATCCCATATCACTTTTCTTTCTAACCACTCGATACTAGTGTATTCCACCAAAGATATGCAAATGTCCCAAGTAAAGATATAGTACACTTCGTGCATTCATCCGGAGTACAAGATAGCTCATCTAATACCCGAATAGTGTTATCAAGCCACATTTCGGCTCGCTCTGCGTCATCATCATCATTGGCCCCAATTCTTGACCCCAAATTTCTGAATTTTATCAACCGAGGCCTACTAGATCTCATCGGATCTATCATCGAAGTCTTGAAGGAATCGGAGTTGGATTATTCGGGGTGGAGGTTGGGGTACACCGGGTTAGTCTCAATAAACCGGGTAAACCACTCGCTCATCATCCGATAGAAGGCTTGTTTAGCCTCCCCCTCGTGGTTACCCGAAATGGTCGAGAGTCTACCGCAAGATCGATCCTCGTGCACGGTCGGCGCTACACTCTCTACATCATCTCGCTACGGCTCTTTCAGATCGGTGTCCATTTACTATATAAAACACGATTCGTAATGTCGAAGTCACCACACTATCAATATATATATAACAAAGGCATGTATAGTTAGACTCTCACGCGCTACGGTAGTCCTAGAATCGACTAAACCGTAAGCTCTGATACCAATCAAATGTAACACCCCTAACCCGTATCCGTCGCCGGATTAGGGTTACGAGGTCTTACCATAACAATTACCAAGTCCATACACTCCATCCAACTAACACTTGATAAATTCATATCATTTCATGCTATCACAAATGAATATATATATATTCTATCAGGTCTTAATATAACAACTTGCATTATAAAATCACATGGTCATTTAAAAAAACAACAACTACATAAGTATATAATATTTAGACATTTATTCACCTATAACATGAACACAGACAAAAATCTAATAGTCACCTACATATTTAATCAAATAAAATTCTTAAAGCATTCCATATATATATATATATACGTAATATTTATAAATACCAAATTAGCACATACCATTTTTGAAATCAATCCATGTACAAATGTTTTCATGTACACTTTATTATTATAAACATATATTTATGCATCAAACGGTTGCACATATAGATCTGTGAAATATTATACATACATGAACGTCTATTAAACCAATATACCTTATCAATTCATTGTTTTAGCCCAAATTGCCTTAAACCACAAAATCAAACCATACTTATCAAATATATATGTACCATGGCCGAATATAGGCTAAAATAACTTACTACTCATCAACATTAACATGGCATCTTTAATAATCCAAATAGACCAAATTAATTTACAACCCAAAGAACATCATCTCAACTATATCCACCTCATTCGAACCAAATCAATATGAATGCAAAACATATCAATATATCATACTTATCCCAAATGCATCACATCTAGATATAATAGGCATATTATTTGACCATATTCCATACATGATTAAACCATGGCCAAATTTCACATCCCTTAATATCATAACCAATCAATTATATCAAGAACATAGGAATTAAACTTAATCAAAAGAAATAGCCATTTTCGCAAGGCTATTCATATATATACAAGGCTGAAAGTCATTAATCTAAACCTTAGTCTAACCTATACACGCCTTCGGTTCAAAACTAAGATTAAATACAACAAGGGGAGATAGTTTGGTTGACTTTTCCGACGATCCTCAGATGCCCGTAGCTTGATGGAAAATCTATAAAATGTAACAAAGAGCACACACGAAATAAGCTCACTAGCTTAGTAAGTCTTAAGCATTTACTGAAACAACAACAAATATTCCAACATTTAGCACACATACATATATAATTATATCTGAAAATTCAAGTAATTTAACAAATAATAATTTCAATATGGTCGAACAAATTGCTATGTAACTTATCATCTATTATTCCCTCATTGAAGGTATACAACCCTTCCAAAGACTTTAAGCCTTAAGTATTCGCATATTACCTTATTAACAAGTATAACATATATCGCAAGTATATATGATTAATCATATATATATACAGATATGCATTTTCAATAACTTTCACTTTTGACATTTTTACCTTTGACCGAATCTCAAAGATATCACCAAGCTTATATTCAATATACATATCACACTTATTAATGAATAATTCAAATACACATATCATAAAGACTCATTATCAAAAACTTTAACCATTCTACTACTTATGTAATTTGAAAGGAAAGATAATCACATACCTTGTTCCTTGCATTCATAAACCATTATATTTACCCGAGCATTTTGTTTATTTATGTATTTACATCCCACCTTGTAAAGGATTTATAACACATCACCGGCATTAAGCACGCTGAGGCAATAAGCCCGATATACATCACCTAGACAAGGCCCGCTAGGCTCATAGCCCGAATTACATCACCGCACAAGGCCGCTAGGCATTTAGCCCGATAAATAACACCGTCCACGAAGCCTCGCTAGGCTTAAATCCCGATATAGATATGATCATTAATTCAACACTCATTTCATAACATCAACAATGCAAACAACTCATATAGATCATATTACCTTCACATACCAACCAAAACATATTTATACACTTTTCGTTTTACAATGTAAATTCAATTCAATACCATACTTCTACATTCGGCTATTATCTATAATTATACTTTAAATATTCAAGTTTCATTATTCATCATAGTCGTAAATAAACCTTTAACGATATTTGCTTAAGGACTTACCCGGTTGTCGATAGATCGTAAATCGGCTATTCGAGAACCTTCATCTTTCCCCGATCCAATTCCGCTTTTTCTTTGCTCTTGATCTAAAACACATTAAATTCAGCTCATTCAAGTACATTTCAATTCAATTTTTTCCCAAATCACATAATTAGACAAATTACCATATTACCCCTAATATTTCACTACCTTGCAATTTAGTCCTATTTTACATAACACACAAAATACATCAAATTAGCTAATACTATACAAGGGCCGAATGTTCCTAGGGACTTTACAAGCCCTCACATTTCATTTATTTTACAATTAAGTCCCTCTAAAATTTCATTTTTTACAAATTAGCCCTAAATACAAAATTTTCACCAAAATTCCTAATACAAAATTTGTAAATCTTTAACATATCATTTATCTCAAATCATAAATCACCAAAAATCACAAGAACCTAGCAATGGCCGAATCTCATACATGCTCATTTTCAAAAATTCTAACATGGGTCAACTACAGTTAGAAGCAACGATCTCAAAAACGTAAAATTTATCGAAAACTAACTAAAAACTCACCTTGAATTTTAGCTTCAAAGTGCCGAAATTTCAAAGAACCAAAAGCTTATTTCTTCCTCCACATTCGGCCATGGATGAGTGAAAAGATGATGGCTTTCTTTTCTTGGTTATTTTAACATATAATAAATAAATACCAATTTACTAAACTAACCTTATAATTAAAAATAACTAAACATTTTAACTTAAGGACAAACTTGTCCATGGTCACCACTAACATCTAAAATGGGTTATTTACCCATTATATACTTCATATTATAAAGCCATGATCAATTAAGCACATTTCACTTTAGTCTACCACTTTTTTCACTTTACGCGATTAGGTCCTTCTTAACAAATTAAGCAATCAAACGATAAAAATTTTCTACGAAAATTTCACACACATTAATTCACATATAAAAGACTCAAAATATAATATTAAAATATTTCTCAGACTCAGATTCGTGGTCCCAAATCCACCGTTCCGATTCAGGTCAAATTCGGTCTGTTACACCATGAATGTAAAATAAAGGGTGGGCTAAGTGCGAAACCACCGTATGTATAAACGATTAGTGTGCTAAGTGTGAAATCACCATAAGTATAAATGATTGGTGGGCTGTGTGCGATACCACCCTATTAGAGATTCAATGGTAGGCTAAGTGCGAAACCACCGAGATATTAGTAGCTTGAGCGGCTTATTGAAAATGCTTGATGTGTTGTTTTATATGATCATGTGGTGATCAGTGCAGGAATGTATGCTAATTGAAAGAGCAATTGTCTTGTGACATGGTAATAATGTGGTAAGAGATTGAATGAGTAAGTTTCAAGAATATTTGAGCAAGTAACCATGAGTTTATGATGGGCACTATTCATGATACTTTGTAATTATGTATATTCAATGAATGTCAAAAATTGTCAAATTATGCATATGAACTTACTAAGCATTATTGCTTACTCCATTATTTTTCTCATCTCTTATAGGTTATTTTAATTAGCTCGGGTTGGAGGCTACCGGAGATGCTTTCACACTATCGAGCAGACCCTTGGTATGAGGTATCAAATCCTTATGAGTCATGGCATGTATAGGGATTCTTTTAAAGTTGATTAAGTTCTAACCGATGTAGCCAAATTTTGTTGGCTTATGAGAATCTAGAGTTGGTTGTGTATGACCATAGATGATGGCTTAAGTTTGTTGTATTTGTATTAGGAGCAGTTCTCCCAAGTGTATGGGATAAAGACTCTATCTCTTTAATGATTAAATGTGTTAATTCATGTATTTTAATTGATGATTTGAGAATGTTTTGAAGTAGTATATGAATGTATACAAACGGGAGAGGTAAAAGGCTTGGTAAGATAGCCTCTAAGTGCTCATTACGAGACACACACAGCGCAGTGTCTAGGCCATGTGTCTCCGCACCTTAGTATCTTAAGTCGACATTAGACCACGGGCTGGTCACACGGCCGTTTGTTCAGCCGTGTGATACACACGGTTGGCACATGGGCGTGTGCCAAGGCCGTGTGAAGTCTGCACTTGACACTTAGAAATTCAATTGTCACACAGTTTGTCCCACACGGGACGTGTGTACTGCACTGCGTGTGGATAAGTCGAATGCCAAGGTTTGGCACATGGGCCGTGGCCACGCGGCGTGTCCAGCCGTGTGGATTTTGCCAAGATCCTCCACGGGTGAAAGACACGGGCATGTTTTGGGGGTGCACGGGCGTGTCCCAAGTCACACGGACGTGTGACCCCTGTTTCGAGAGAAAGTTTTCAGATGAGTTTCAAAAGTTTCGGGACGTAAGTCTGAGGCCTCGTAGGCCCATGAAATGTCTGATTTAACTAAGAAAGAGAAGTTTTTAATTCAAAACGAAACTTTTTAGCCCGTAAGTACATGTTTAAGAAAATTCAAGCTTAGAAATGTCTCGTATCCGGTCTTGGGCTCGGACTCGGGTATGGGGTGTTACATTTAGTGGTATCAAAGCTATGGTTTAGTCAGTTCTAGGACTAACCTAGCAAGAGTAAGAGTCTAGCTATACATGCCATATGTGGACCGTGATAGTGTGATGTCTCCCGGCTTTAACGAAATTGTTTTGTTAAGACAGAGATGATTCCCAACCGAGCTAATTTCAGTAAGTTTGAATGATTTCTAAGCTCTATGATTATTATCATTGAATTGCTTAGTATAATGTACATTATTACCATATAAATGCTTATTGATATGTTAAATAAGGAAATTAATGAGATTAAGCATGAGAAAGTCCTGATTGAAGTTGAATTACTTAGGATACTCGATCTACCACACGAGATAAGAAAGTCCGTATAAGACCAAGCCAGGGCATGGCATCGGCAATCAAGCAAGTTATCATGTAAGTCCAAGACAAGTCTTGGCATTGAAGAGTTATTATGAGATGAAGACCCATGTAAGCCCAAGCCAAGGCATGGTATTGGTGAGTCTCCAAGCAAAGTTATCATGTAAGTCAAAGACAAGTCTTGGCATTGAAAAGCTATCATGAGGTAGAGATTCCATGTAAGTCCAAGGCAAGGCATGGCATTGGTGAGTAACAAGAAAGATTTCATGTAAGTCCAAGCCAAGGCTCGGTATTGACAAGTAAAGGTACCAAGTAAGACCATGTCGAGACATGGCAATGGTAAGTTCCCAAGGGAACCCACAAGCAAGACTTCGTGTAACTCCATGTCAAGACATGGCATCGATACCAAGTAAGAGATCCCATGTAAGACTATATCAAGGATATAGCATTGGCATCAAGATACATGTGAAATGAGATTCAGTATCCTCAGTCATTCATAGTAATTCATCGGGCAAAAGAGTAAAGCTTAAACGATATAGCAAGAAAGTTAGTAGTAAAGTTGATATCATGTCATGCTAGTGAAGGCTAACTAACAAGTATAATTCATGTTATGAATGATGATGTTGAGATTATGCTTGTTATAGTAAACTATACTGATCTATGTGATCAAGTGTTACAGGTACCTTGCTTGCCTTACAAACATGAGACTAGTAAGTACCATGATGTATGTGAGAAGCGAAGAAGAGTAAGTAAGCATTTGAGATTTGTGATGCCATTGTTTATGATAAATATGTCCACATGGTTAAATCTCACGTGTGATCATAAAGTAGAGAAGGTATAATGTTTCGTCTTATAACCTCATACAAAGTCACACATATTATAGTGTGAGAGTAAAACTGAAAAGTTTGACTAAGTAGAATGCGTGAGATGAGTACCGCTGCTCAATAATAAAATGATGAATAAGACCATGGTTGGACCATGGCGGTATATGTGATCCCATATAAGACCATGTCCAGGGCATGGCATTGGCATCGATACATGACCCGTATAAGACCATATTAGGGATATGGCTTCTCATTGAATAAGTTAATCGGATAAGACCATATCTGGGATATGGCATCGACGTCGACATGAGTTTCCATGTAAGACCATATCTGGGATATGGCATTGGTGTTGATATGAGATTTCGTGTAAGACCATAGCGAGGCTATGGCATCGTGACGACATGTAAATCAATAGCTGGGCTATGATGTTGTGATACGAGTAAGACCATAGTTGGACTATGGCTGTAACACCCCTAACCCGATTCCGTCGCCGGATTAGGGATATGGGGCATTACCAAGCATAGTACAAGTCATATCAATTATTAACATCTCAAATAAACATGACCAAATACAATAAATGTAATGTGCTTTCATAGCATAATCAAACATTTATAAACAATTCATAAAATATTTATCCAAGATTTACAAAGAAACATTTTCATTGACTATGCCCACCACTATTCATTTAGTCATCAAATTTTCAATGATTGAAATTGCCCATATTTATAATTAATATACCTAAGTAAGATGTCAAATAACAAAACTAAATATACATATATATATAAATATATTTAACCATGCTTAAACCTTATATATAATCAAATTTATCATTTATCAATTCATAACCTAAATCACATCTATATGCGCATATACCAAAGTTCATAATGCAACACCTAATGTTTTCAATCACGTAATATGACCAGCTACCAAAAAAGCCTAATTAATCACATTCAACAATTATCTTTACCAAAAAGACAAATTAAGAACATCCATCCTGAATAATGTACTATAAAATACACTTACTTAAATTACCGAATTTTACCCGTTTAATAATCATGCATCAAGGCCGATTATAACCGAACCATAGCACCATAATTTAACCATTTCATTACTGAATCATATCAATTGAATTTTAAAAAAAAATACACATGTACCAATATCATTCATAACCGAATATACTATCCCATTTAAAAATATTCACTTTTCAAAGAACTAGCAAAGATTCATATATGTGACTTCATATCAAACATACATATACTAACCTTAAGCTTTGCATGATTTTAAACTCATCCATATTCATCATCCAAATATAACTTGCACTTGTACCTTAATCAAGATTTGCATACTTTAGATTATTAATAATAAGATTTGTTTATTTTCGCATGGCTTATATACAACGACAAAATATCATTCAAACGTTAAGCTAGCCTATACATGCCTTAAGTTCGAAAATTCAACTTCTAAGGTACCAAAATATGTCGATAGCGTGGTAGACTTCAATGACGATCCACTGAGCTTGTAGCCGGAACAAAATCTATAAAACAAAGTGAAAACATATCATACAAGGTAAGCAACTAGCTTAGTAAGTCTTAAGCAAAAAATATTAAATCATGTAATCATTCAAGCATTTACAAAACCATAATTAATATCATAACATTTTATTTTTGTTTTTAGAACTTAATACTAATATGGTCTTCTAATGTCGAATGCTAATGCCTTTTCTTTGGCTACCTCAAATTATCCTCATATCACCTTAAATAAGCAAACTCACCTAGTACACTTAAATTTAATATGTTTCCACATCTAACCAAATCTAATAAGCGCAATATACATGTCAACCACATGTAATCAATAATACCCATATGTAAACATATCCATTACCCTCACATATTGCATTTACACAAAAGGCCAAATTTCAAAGGCACAACCAAGATCAATTTCTAATATATATTTTTACTCATTATTTGCAAAGTCACATGCACATATTAAAAACCTTACAAAAATAACTCAATTATATTTCATATTACTAACTTTGAGAAGTAATATAACAACTTACCTTATTCCTTGTAACTATAAAGTTTATACATACCTGAACATTTAGCTTATTTGCAGTAAATAAATTCACCTTGGTATTGATCCATGATCCCGCTATTTATATTAAATCACTAGCATTAAGCCTGCTAGGCAACAAAGCCTGAAACACACACCGGCACTGAGCCTGCTAGACTTGGGGTCTGAAATTTAATCACCGGCATTTAGCCTGCTAGGCAATAAGCCCGATACACTTCACCGGCACAAGGCCTACTAGGCAATAAGCCCGATACACTTCACCGGCACAAGGCCTGCTAGGCAATAAGCCCGATACACTTCACCAGCACAAGGCCTGCTAGGCTTAAAGCCTGAATATCAATATAAATAAACCATATCATACACAGTACTTATTACCGATACCACATCTCACACATAATGCATATTACTTTCTCATATCAACTTTAATTAAATATAACTACCTTTCACTTTTAAAAATCACTTATCATATTCGGCTTTAGCCTATTTCACACTTATAAATTCATAATTCAAAATATAATCAAGGTTGTAACCAATATTAACGATATTAATTTGCTTAAACACTTACCTCGAGTATCGTCTTCTGACGACAAGAACCTGGTTATTCGCTTACTTTCGCCTTTCCACGATCCAAGTCCGCTTTTTCTTTGTTCTTGATCTAAACATATTCAATTTAAGCTCATTCATACACATTTCATTTCAATTTAATTCAAAAACACCTAAATGGGTAAATTACCATTTTGCCCCTAATGTTTCACATTTTTACAATTTAGTCTTATTTGCACAAAACACAAAATATGCAAAATCTCCCAACAATATAGCTAGGCCGAATCTTCCCCATGGTCTTATAAGTCCCTACATTTCATTAATTTTGCATTTTAACCCTCAAAGATTTATTTTCTCAATTTAGCCCTATTTAGCCAAATTCATCAAAAATTCAAGAACAAAGTATGTTCATCAATTATATATCTATCATTTAACACCATAAAACATCATGAAACTCAACATAAAATCCATGGCATTTTACACAAACATCATCAATTCATGAAATTAAGACATGGGTTTTGAAGTTCTCGAAGCAACGATTACAAAAACGTAAAAATTATCAAAAACCGATTAAAAACTAACCTTTAATTTGGCTTGTAAGTAGCCGAATATACAAAACTCCAACCTTTCTTTTCTTTGTTCACATTCGACCAAGGAAGAAGCCAAAATGATACTGGCTTTATTTTGTTTTCTTTTAACATATATTATGTTTATTTTTCAATTGCTTAAATAACCTTTTACTTAAAATAAAACTAACATATATACTAAGGGTAATAGTGTCTTAAACCGTCCACTACCTTAGATAATGGGCTATTTGCCCTTTAAGAACTTCATGTTAAGAAACCACTAGCAAATAGACACTTTTCACTATAGTTTGTAACTTTTATACTTTATTCGATTAAATCCTTTTATTAAATTAAGCACACAAACAATCAAATTTTCATACGAAACTTTCACACATAATAAGTCGCAAACAATAAACATAGAAAATAATATTTAAATATTTTTTAGACTCGATTTCGTGGTCCCGAAACCACCGTTCTGATTAGGGTCACATTCAGACTGTTACAATGGCAATCAAGTAATCGACGTACTCAAAACTCGTAAGACATTCTCTAGATTAATAAGAAATAGTAAGAGGAATTAGAACTTAATGTTGAGTACTTGAGTAGAGATTAAGGTGGAACTTGAGTAAGTAAAGTCACTGTTCAAAATTATGGGTGATAGAAACCATTGTAACATGAGTAAGTATGAAAACTTGCCTGAGGCGAGTCGTTTGACTATGATTATATTTCATTGACAATGAGTAGTAAATCATATGTATGTAGTCACGAGAGTTAGGCTAAGGGACTTTGCAACCTCACTCCCTTACCACTGTTGAATTATGATGAGATGTTATGAGAGTTAAATTGAGTAAGTTTATATGTGATTAATGCAGCATTTATGTTAGCATTTTGAGAATGCTTTGTATCACATTGATACATGATACTCTACTATGTAGAGTAATTGTTGTTGAACATGAGGTTGAAGTCCTAGGGAACTATAATGAAAAGGCTATAGTTGAGATATGAAATAGAGAAGATTCTGTATAAGACCATATCCGGGATATGGCATCAGTAATGAATATGAGAATCGTGTAAGACCATATTTAGAATATGGCATCGATACCTGATCGTTGTAAATCAGAGTTTTAAAATTTATAAAAGAATGATAAAACCTGGAAACTAACTCTGACAACGATTAAAGGCAAGTGCACCTATCGAATAGTAGTATAGTTTAGGCAAGACCGGATGATCGAACCCAAAGGAACTAAAAGTACTAATACTAACTTTCTTTTTATTATTTAGCCTAAAATAAGTGAAGTTTGTTTATTAATCTAAATTAAATAACTACTAAACTAAAGACTCTAAGATAAAGAAGAATAAATTTGGAAAATAACTTTGGAAAAACTCAATTGATTTCGACGATACCTTAAGAAGAATCCACCTAGACTTCACTTGTTATCTAACACTGAACCATACGATTTATTTACTTATTTTGATCCTTAAGACTCCCTAACGTACATTAAACCCTCTCTCGAGGTGAATAACGTCTAACCCTAGGTTAATTAGTGGAACTCTCGTTCTCTTACAATAACCCCCTAGAATAGCAGTAAATCGATCTGTGGATTCCCATACTAGGTTTCACCCTAATCCAGCAAAATCTCGTCACCCTATCTCTAGGCGTGCGATCAACTCCGCTTAATTATGTTAGATCTACGCTTAGTGTAATATCCTTAAATTGGGGTCTCTGTATTTTGTGTGTTTGCATGTGATGATATGCCTATTGTGCTAGTTTAGGGTGTTTTGGGGTCTAGGCATGACCTCGGGTTAGGCCTGAGACATGGCAAAATTTTTGTTTTAGTACTTAGAAAGAGGGAGCTAAGGAAGTTAGGGGTTAAAAGAAATTGTCGGAGGGTTTAGACACAAAGAACCTAGTGGCAAAGTGGCAAAGGAGGCGCCACTAAGGTACCAGGAAGGTGACGCCACATACAGGGAAGGAGTGCTTGGGTTCGAGCTGCAGAAATCCCTTTCTGCTTATTATTTTTCACGCCAGAAGCAGGGAAGAGGAGTGCTCAGGATAGACTCTGGAAGATAAAGATGGAAGGGGTCAAACGGATTTGAACTGATGTAGGGGAGGAAATTTAGGAGTCTGAATCTTTTCAAACTCATTTGAAGGAGTTGGCCGAATTAGGGACTTTGGGGAAGGAGGTGTAATCAGTTTTGGAAGCTAGGGGGTGCCGAATCTCAATAGCCAAGTAAGGTTGCATGTTCGGCTAGCTTTGAAAGTCTTTCTCTTTTTCGTTTAGTGTCAAAGTCGAAACCTCAATTGCTTTTTCTTTCTTTCGGCAACTTTGGTACTTGGTCGAACCAAACCTTGTTCCTTTTGAAGAGCCGAAACTTGATAGCCATTCTCTCCTCTTCTTTTCATGTGCATTCATTGTTGACCGAAACTTCCTCTTTGCCGAATCCACCTTTGTTCACTTCTCTTCTTCCTATTTTGTTCAAAGCCGAAACCAACACCCATTCTTCAATCGATATCTTTCTTCCCTCTTTCAAATCTCCTTGTGCCAAAACTTCTTCCATTCTCCTTTGCCGAATCCCTTCAATACCATTCCATTTTTCTTCTTTATCTCTTTTATCTTCAAAAATTTGAAATTCTTGTTGTTCTCTTTTGTTTCCATCAAGTACTTTGGCCGAATACTTTGCTCATAAGCCCTTCTCTTCTTGCGTTTTCTCTTCATCATATTATATGCCGAATATATCTCTAGTTCTTTCTTTGAGTTATAGTCGAATCTTCTGGTAAGTGACTTCTTCTTCTCTTCTTGATCGATTTGGGTAATGCCGAAACCCCACTTCTCTTCTATCTTCCCTTTTGTTATAGATCTATATATCTTAAACTCTTTTCTTGTTCTTTATTGGTAGTCGAAATCCCCAAATATCACTAGGGTGTGCCGAACTTTGGTGATTGGTGGCCGAATCTGTCAGTAAAGTAAGGGGGTAAGTGTTTTGCAGTTTCGATATCTCCTGTTGTGATTAATACCGAAGGCTTTAATCCAATGATAGTGGTACTTGGCCGATTGTAGGAAGGGGTGACGCCAACGTGTGGGTTCCCGGATTCGTGTGGATCGTGGCTTAGATCTAGATCTTCTAGATCTTCGGGATTTGTCGACTCAGGTAAGGGAGTGACAATCTCTTTTGGTTTTCGGGATTCATGCTAAGGCCGAATGGCTTTTGGATTCCTAATGATGTGTCTAACCAATTGTAGGAAGGAGGGTAGCCGTGTTTAGTAGATCTCTAGGATTTGTTGGCTTGCAATTTAAGCCTAAAGGCTCGGGTGTAATCGATCTTGGTAAGGGTCTTATTATGCATTGTTTCATCCTTCGGGATTTCTAGATGAGCCGAATGGGCTTTTGTTCATTAACAAGGTGTTGGCCGAATACAGGAAGGGAGGAGGCAAACGTTTCGGGATCTTCGGGTTCTATTGGTTTGGGAATAGATTGTAGTTTCGGGATTTCGTTACATTCGCAAATAGTCAGGTGTGTAACGCTTACACACTTCGTTAGTATGATATGTTTATTATGTTACTGTTAATAGCCATTGAAACCGGTAGTTATGCCTTGTGGGCATGAGCGTGGACTCCAGGTAAGTCCCCTAATTATGGATCTCGATATATGCTATCATGTCATTGTTTAATGCTATGCCATGTGTTATTTGTAACATCATACGTTATTATGCCACGATTGATATGGACATGATCGTGGGATTGTTGAGAGGAGGGGGAAGAATTATTTGGACTATCACCAGTGGTTTTGACCACACGATGGGTTGGCCCCGTCTTTGATACTATTATTTGTGACTAAGTTTCAGTGGTTTTGACCACCAGTGGTTTTGACCACACGTATGATATTTGTGACTTCGGTCACCAGTGGTTTTGACCACACATGGATATTGTGACTCGTCCCAGTGGTTTGGTACCACAGTGGGTTGGCCCTACATGTTAATTACGGGATCGTCATCAGTGGTTTTGACCACACGATGGGTTGGCCCCATCACTTGATTTGTGACTACGGTCACCAGTGGTTTTGACCACACTTATATATTTGTGACTCCGGTCACCAGTGGTTTTGACCACAGTGGTTTTGACCACACGGGGTAGTTAAAGGAGATCAGATGGTTAGGTTATGGGGTTGCATGATTTGCATGTTTTATTAATGACTTGTGTAAGTGCTATTCTATCGGGTTGGGGATTTATACACTGAGTCTCGGTGACTCACCCCTTCCCCTATATTTTGCAGATGAGGCTTAATCGCGGATTTGGAGCCGGGGAGGACTCGAGGTGGCCATGCAACTTATTTTCGGGTTTTGACTTTAAATTACTTTTCGGTTTTTATTTTCTTTAAATTTGGTTTTGGACTTGTAATAAGGCCGCTAAGTTATTATTTTGGGTTTTTGATTACTTGATTTTATGTTAGATATATTATGCATATGTTAAACAACTTTGCATGTTTAAATAACCGGTAAAAAGCAACGTTTTAAAACTATACTCCTTATCGGGATTTTCAAACCTTACCATCGGGTAACAATATTCACAAGATGATAATAAAGTAAAATTAAATGATTTTCAAACCTAAGTTTTCCAAGCTCGAATACAAATGATTTTAAATTAATTAAGTTCAATTCACTCGGGTTTTAATAAACTTGAATGTTTTTCTAAAGTTAAGAATGACAAACGAGTTTTCAAAAAGAGATTTTCGGGTTTTCAAGGCAACATAACATTTTCAACTATGCATACACAAGATTTCTCCAAACTCAAAGCGATAAAAGAGTTTTCAATGGAAATAACTTGTTTTCTTCAAAACGTTTTCACTCCGTAATATGCCAGATTCGGTCGTGGTGTGTTGACTGGGTTTTGGGGTGTTACAATTTTGGTATTAGAGCCAAGTTCAACAGCTCGGCTGTGGACTCGAGGCCTAAAAATGTCTTAAAATGTAATATGAAAGGCTTTATGGGAAAAAGGATGGTTGGGAAAGCATGGCACCAAGTCTCCGGCATCGATCCGCCCAGGTTAGTACCCCAAATTGTTGCTTATGATGATATGATTGTGATAATATTGGCATGACTAATAGTAGTAGGAAATACTTTAGAGACTTGAACTGTAGGATGGTATGAACTCGCGAAACAATCCCGGTATTAAACTTCTCATAAGACTATGCTTTAATAAACAGTGGAATAATGTCTAACGCATAAAACTCTTAATCAGCTCGAATTATATCGATAGTCATGAGTGCACGTAGACGTGGGCGTAACACTCGTGGACGAGGTAGGGGTAAGATGACGGTTTTAGAATCGGTAGGGTCTGGACATGGGTCAGAAAATGAGGTACCACCGTCGCCAGCTGTGGGCGCGGAATTTCAGGACCAGACAGGTGATGACGCAGTGTCACAGGCAATGCTGCGGGTTCTGGAGAGAGTCGCGGGTGTAGGCATTAGAACGGGAGCTAGGAAATCTGTGTTCGAACGACTCAGGGCTAATGGTGCAGAGGTATTCAGAGGTGTATCCGGCGTGGCACCTAGTACAGCAGAATATTGGTTGGAGGCGACAGAACGCATCATGAATGACCTAGACTTCTCGGCTGAGGAGAAGCTGAAGGGTATAGTATCTTTGCTTCGAGATGAGTCATATCAGTGGTGGCTCACAGTTAGGGACGGAGCGATGGCGAATGACATTACTTGGGAACTCTTTAGAGCAGCCTATCAGAGGAAGTACATTGGGGCTAGCTACATTGATGCGCAGCGCAAGGCGTTCCTGAACCTGGTCCAGGGAAGTAAGACTGTATCGGAATATGAGGCAAAATTTCTTCGGCTGAGTCGGTATGCACAGGGTATTGTGGGCACGGAGCATGAGCGCTGTGTCAGATTTGAGGATGGGCTGAGAGACGAGCTGCAGATGCTAATTGCCCCACAGCAGGAAAGAGAGTTTACGGTCTTAGTGGAAAAGGCAAAGTTGCTGAGGAGGTGAAACAGTCAGTA
Organism: Gossypium sturtianum; assembly: GCA_025698515.1. NCBI lineage: Eukaryota > Viridiplantae > Streptophyta > Magnoliopsida > Malvales > Malvaceae > Gossypium > Gossypium sturtianum. Next base: position 129,395,337 of record CM046950.1, read on the forward strand.
AGGCGGAATTAGGATAAGGGTTGGAATAAGAGGAATTCTGGATCATCAAGGTCTACCGGGAATCAGCAGAAAAGGGCTAGGTATGGTGGGCCGAATCAAGCTACTAGGCCTGCTGCTGCTAACAATCAATGGCCGCCACGGTGTGCTCGGTGTGGGAAATCTCACACGGGAGAATGTTGGACTGGAAACAGAGGATGTTTTGAGTGTGGATCGATGGGGCATCGAGTGAGGGATTGTCCACAGAGATCAGCTAGGCTGCAGTTTGGGGATCAAAATCGTACACAGATCAGGAGGGATGGTCAGCAGCCACAGAGGGGCCGTGGTTCAGCCAGGGGAGGTAATGGCTCTGGTAGAGGCCGTGGAGCACCGGGCAGAGGTGCAGGTGGTGCAAAGGTGAGACAGCCTGGATTGGTCTACGCAGCGAGGTGTCGAGAGGAGGGCGACGCACTGGACGTCATAACTGGTACGTTCTTAATCTTTGGTCTACCTTATAATGCTTTCATTGATGTGGGTTCGATGCACTCGTATGTTGCCAGTAGCATAGCGAAAACAATGAACTTAGACTTTGAGATTACTTCTAGGGAGATGACAGTAATAAGCCTTCTAGGTCACTCTGTAGAAGTAAATAAACTATATAGGGATGTACCCCTAGAACTTCAAGGGGTCATGTTTTTGGCTGACTTGATGGAACTGGCATTTGGGGAGTTCGATCTGATTCTCGGGATGGATTGGCTAGTAAAGAATCAGGCCAGTTTGGATTGCTCAGCAAAGCGCATGGTGTTGAAGACAGTGGAAGGCGAAGAGGTGGTGATGATAGGTAATAGGAGAGATTACCTATCCAATGTGGTCTCTAAGCTGAAGGCGGAGAAAATGGTTAGGAAAGGTTGTGAGGCATTTATGGTGCATGTCTGTGCTTTGGAAGCCAAGGATGCAGCTGTGGAGAATGTCTGAACTGTGGGGAGTTTATCGATGTATTCCCGCAGGAACTTCCGGTTTGCCCCCTGACCGCGAGGTTGAGTTCGGTATAGACTTGTTACCTGGAACCGCGCCAGTGTCTATTGCCCCGTATAGGATGGCGCCGAAAGAATTGGTAGAGCTAAAGGCTAAGATTTAGGAGTTGCTGGACAGAGGTTTCATCCGGCCAAGTGTATCACCTTGGGGAGCACCTGTGCTTTTTGTTAAGAAGAAAGACGGTACTATGCGGATGTGTATAGACTACCGCCAGCTGAATAAGTTGATGATCAAAAACAAGTATCCGTTGCCCAGGATAGACGACTTGTTTGATCAGCTTAAGGGTGCATCGGTTTTCTCTAAGATTGATCTTAGGTCGGGATATCATCAACTCAAGGTGAAGGAGGCTGATATTCATAAGACGGCATTTCGTACTCGGTATGGGCATTACGAGTTTCTGGTGATGCCATTCGGGTTAACCAATGCGTCGGCAGTATTCATGGACATGATGAATTGGGTGTTTCAGCCGTATTTGGATCGGTTCGTCGTAGTGTTTATAGATGACATTTTGGTGTACTCAAAATCTAAAGAGGAGCATGATGCGCATCTACGGGTGGTTCTACAGATTCTGAGGGAGAAGCAACTATTCGCTAAGTTTAGTAAGTGCGAGTTCCGGCGTAAGGAGGTAACTTTCTTGGGTCATGTGGTATCAGCTGAGGGGATTAGGGTGGATCCTCGAAAGATCGAAGCAGTGTTGGATTAGAAACCACTTAAGTCGGTTGCAGAGATTCGAAGTTTTCTGGGTTTGGCAGGATACTATTGGAGGTTCGTGGAAGGTTTTTCTTTGATCGCAGCGTCGCTGACTAAGTTGTTGAGAAAAGGGGTTCTGTTTGTATGGTTTGAAAAATAGCAAGAGAGTTTCGACAAGTTAAAGAAGATTCTGACTGAAGCTCCGATGTTGATTCAGCCTGAGGCTGGAAAGGAATTCACGGTCTCATCGTGATGCATCACATACTCGCTTAGGTCCGTGGCTGATGCAAGATGGAAAGGTGGTCACTTATGCGTCTTGGCAATTAAGGCCTCATGAGGGTAACTACCCGACACATGACTTGGAGTTGGCTGCAGTGGTTTTTGCCTTGAAGATTTGGAGGCATTACTTGTATGGGGAAAAGTCGATAGTCTACACGGATCACAAGAGTCCAAGTACCTCTTGACTCGTAAAGATTTAAATTTGAGGCAAATGTGAAGGTGGATCGAGTTGTTGAACGACTCACGATCGCCGATTGAGTACCATCCGGTAAGGCTAACATAGTAGCTGATGCGTTGAGCCGTAAGGTGGTAGCAGATCTGAGGTCGATGTTTGCTCACCTTAGTCTATATGACGACGGAGTCTGCCGCAAAATTGCAAGTAAAGCCGACTTGGATTGATCAAAGTTAAGGAGAAACAAATGATAGATGAGGTTTTGAGTGCTCGGAGGTTGCAAGTACGTAATGGTGAATCGAGGGTTATAGTTTGGGCGGTGATGGAGTACTGTGTTTTCAAGGGAAAGTATGTATGCCCAAGGACGTTGAGTTGAGACAGTAGATTCTTCAGGAAGCTCATAGCAGCCCATACGCCATGCATCCTGGAGGCAGTAAGATGTATCGTGATTTGAGGAAACAGCTCGTGGCCGGGTCTTAAGCGGAAGTAATGGCGAGTTTGTGAGTAAGTGTTTGACATGCCAAAGAAGTTAAAGGTGAGCATCGCCATCGTCGGGATCATTGTAGCCGGTAAAGATCCCGCAGTGGAAGTGGGAAAGAATTACGATGGATTTCATCAGTGGGCTACCCCTTACGCCTAGCAAGAAAGAATCAGTTTGGGTAATTGTGGATCGTCTCGACTAAATCGGCTCATTTCATACCAAACCGAGTTGACTTTTCGCCTCCAGTTAGCCAAGTTGTATGTGGCGTAGATAGTAAGGTTGCATGGAGTGCCGCAGTCAATTATTTCGGATAGGGATCCCGTGTTCACGTCGAGGTTCTGGAAAGCTTTGCATCAGGCGTTGGGTACGAGGTTGGATTTCAAAGACGGCTTTTCACCCGTAGTCCGATGGACAACCGAGAGGGTAATCCAAATTTTGGAAGATGTGTTAAGGGGTGTGTTCGGATTTCAGCGGTAGTTGGTAAGAGTATCTACCGTTGGTAGAGTTCGCTTATAACAACAGTTATCAAGCGAGTATTCAGATGGCACCATATGAGGCACTATATGGAAGGAAATGTCGTACTCCGACGTGTTGGATAGAACTGGTGAACGCGATGTTGGGTCCGGTTGGTGACGAAACAGAGGATAAGGTTAAGGTGATTCGGACTCGCCTTAAGGAAGCGCTCGGACGGCGTAAGTCTTACGCCGATCTTAAGCGCATGGATATAGAGTATGCGGTGGGTGACAAGGTCTTTACAAGGTATCACCATGGAAAAAGGTGTTGAGATTTGGGCGAAAGGGCAAGCTGAGCCCTAGGTTTATCGGGCCGTATACGGTGTTGAGGCGAGTGGGACCCGTGAGCTTATCACCGAGTTGCCGTAGAGTTAAGTCGATTCACGACGTGTTCCATGTCTCAATGCTCAGCGCTTATCGATCGATCCACGCATGTTGTGCCAGTTGAGGAGATATAGGTGAGCTCAGACATGTCTTTCGAGGAGGAACCGGTACGGATTTTGGATCGGGATGTCAAAGTTCTGCATAGGAAGTCAGTTCCCTTGGTGAAAGTACTATGGCGGAACCATGGTACGGAGGAGGCCACGTGGGAACCAGAGGATGTGATACTTGACAAAGAATACCCTCAACTCTTACGATCGATCGTAATTTTGAGGCTGAAATTATTTTTAAGGGGGGTAGAACTGTAATATCCTTAAATCGGGGTCTCTGTATTTTGTGTGTTTGCATGTGATGATATGCCTACTGTGCTAGTTTAGGGTGTTTTGGGGTCTAGGCATGGCCTCGGGTTAGGCCTGAGACATGGCAAAATTTTTGTTTTAGTACTTAGGAAGAGGGAGCTAAGGAAGTTAGGGGTTAAAAGAAATTTTCGAGGGTTTAGACACAAAGAACCTAGGGGCAAAGTGGCAAAGGAGGCGCCACTAAGGTACCAAGAAGGTGACTCCACATGCAGGGAAGGAGTGCTTGGGTTCGAGCTGCAGAAATCCCTTTCTGCTTATTATTTTTCACGCCAGAACCAGGGAAGAGGAGTGCTCAGGATGGACTCTGGAAGATAGAGATTGAAGGGGTCAAACGGATTTGAACTGATGTAGGGGAGGAAATTTAGGAGTCTGAATCTTTTCAAACTCATTTGAAGGAGTTGGCCGAATTAGGGACTTTGGGGAAGGAGGTGTAATCAGTTTTGGAAGCTAGGGGTGCCGAATCTCAATAGCCAAGTAAGGGTGCATGTTCGGCTAGCTTTGGAAGTCTTTCTCTTTTTCGTTTAGTGTCAAAGCCGAAACCTCAATTACTTTTTCTTTCTTTCGGCAACTTTGGTACTTGGCCGAACCAAACCTTGTTCCTTTTGAAGAGTCGAAACTTGATAGCCATTCTCTCCTCTTCTTTTCATGTGCATTCATTATTGACCAAAACTTCCTCTTTGCCGAATCCACCTTTGTTCACTTCTCTTCTTCCTACTTTGTTCAAAGCTGAAACCAACACCCATTCTTCAGTCGATATCTTTCTTCCCTCTTTCAAATCTCCTTGTACCGAAACTTCTTCCATTCTCCTTTGCCGAATCCCTTCAATACCATTCCATTTTTCTTCTTTATCTCTTTTATCTTCAAAAAGCCGAAAGTCTTGTTGTTCTCTTTCGTTTCCACCAAGTACTTTGGCCGAATACTTTGCTCATAAGCCCTTCTCTTCTTGCATTTTCTCTTCATCATATTAAGTGCCGAATCTATCTCTAGTTCTTTCTTTGAGTTATAGCCGAATCTTCTGGTAAGTGACTTCTTCTTCTCTTCTTGATCTATTTGGGTAATGCCAAAACCCCACTTCTCTTCTATCTTCCCTTTTGTTATAGATCTATATATCTTAAACTCTTTTCTTATTCTTTATTGGTAGCCGAAATCCCCAAATATCACTAGGGTGTGCCGAACTTTGGTGATTGGTGGCCGAATCTGTCAGTAAGGTAAGGGGGTAAGTGTTTTGCGGTTTTGATATCTCCTGTTGTGATTAATACCGAAGGCTTTAATCCAATGATAGTGGTACTTGGCCGATTGTAGGAAGGGGTGACGCCAACGTGTGGGTTCCCAGGATTCGTGTGGATCGTGGCTTGGATCTAGATCTTCTAGATATTCGAGATTTGTCGACTCAGGTAAGGGAGTGACAATCTCTTTTGGTTTTTGGGATTCATGCTAAGGCCGAATGGCTTTTGGATTCCTAATGATGTGTCTAACCGATTGTAGGAAGGAGGGTAGCCGTGTTCAGTAGATCTCCGAGATTTGTTGGCTTGCAATTTAAGCCTAAAGGCTCGGGTGTAATCGATCTTGGTAAGGGTCTTATTGTGCATTATTTCATCCTTCGGGATTTTTAGATGAGCCGAATGGGCTTTTGTTCATTAACAAGGTGTTGGCCGAATACAGGAAGGGAGGAGGCAAACGTTTCGGGATCTTCGGGTTCTATTGGTTTGGGAATAGATTGTAGTTTCGGGATTTCGCTAGATTCACAAATAGTCAGGTGTGTAACGCTTACACACTTCGTTAGTATGATATGTTTATTATGTTACTGTTAATAGCCATTGAAACCGTAGTTATGCCTTGTGGGCATGAGCGTGGACTCGGGTAAGTCCCCGATTATGGATCTCGATATATGCTATCATGTCATTGTTTAATGCTATGCCATGTGTTATTTGCATCATCATACGTTATTATGCCACGATGGATATGGACATGATGGTGGGATTGTTGAGAGGAGGGGGAAGAATTATTTGGTCTGTCACCAGTGGTTTTGACCACACGACGGGTTGGCCCCGTCTTTGATACTATTATTTGTGACTAAGTCTCAGTGGTTTTGACCATCAGTGGTTTTGACCACACGTATGATATTTGTGACTTCGGTCACCAGTGGTTTTGACCACACATGGATATTGTGACTCGTCCCAGTGGTTCGGTACCACAGTGGGTTGGCCCCACATGTTGATTACGGGATCGTCGTCAGTGGTTTTGACCACACGATGGGTTGGCCCCATCACTTGATTTGTGACTACGGTTACTAGTGGTTTTGACCACACTTATATATTTGTGACTCCGGTCACCAGTGTTTTTGACCACACGGGGTAGTTAAAGGAGATCGGATGGTTAGGTTATGGGGTTGCATGATTTGCATGTTTTATTAATGACTTGTATAAGTGCTATTCTATCGGGTTGGGGATTTATACACTGAGTCTCGGTGACTCACCCCTTCCCCTATATTTTGCAGATGAGGCTTAGATCGCGGATTTGGAGTCGGGGAGGACTCGAGGTGGCCATGCAACTTATTTTCGGATTTTGACTTTAAATTACTATTTCGATTTTTATTTTCTTTAAATTTGGTTTTGGACTTGTAATAAGGCCGCTAAGTTATTATTTTGGGTTTTTGATTACTTGATTTTATGTTAGATATATTATGCATATGTTAAACAACTTTGCAAGTTTAAATAACCGGTAAAAAGCAACGTTTTAAAACTATACTCCTTATCGGGATTTTCAAACCTTACCATCGGGTAACAATATTCACAAGATGATAATAAAGTAAACTTAAATGATTTTCAAACCTAAGTTTTCCAAGCTCGAATACAAACGATTTTAAATTAACTAAGTTTAATTCACTCGGGTTTTAATAGACTTGAATGTTTTTCCAAAGTTAAGAACGACAAACGAGTTTTCAAAAAGAGATTTTCGGGTTTTCAAGGCAACAGAACGTTTTCAACTATGCATACATAGGATTTCTCAAAACTCAAAGCGATAAAAGAGTTTTCAGTGGAAATAACTTATTTTCTTCAAAACATTTTCACTCCGTAATATGCCAGATTCGGTCGTGGTGTGTTGACCGGGTTTTGGGGTGTTACACTTAGGCAGGGTCTATTCCTCCTCCACCTAAGCACATTAAATTTGGATTAAGCTCACATAATTAAGAACAAACTAAGTATTTATCATATAATTCAAATAATCAAATAACAAGATTCATCATAGGTTTCATCCCTTCTGCATCCGGGGGTTTAGTTCATAACAATAAAGGAAAACATCTCAAGAGAAAAGATAAAACACAACATAAGAAATCCCTAAAACCCCCTGAAGGAATTGAAGAGGAGATCCTCCGTCTTGAGTATAACTCTGGCTTCTTGAGATGGATCAACTGGCTATCCCTGAGTGAATCCCCACAAATCTGCCTTCTCTAGCCTAGCACGATGCCCCTAGACGATAGCTTTAGGCTCCCCCTTTCAGGTCATACTTAGGGTGTATTTATAGGCTTTGAAATACGTTTCTTTCTCCCTAAGTATCCTTTCCCGAATGAAATTACTCTTCTCCACGGTAGAGGCACGGCCATAGCGCACGCCCGTGTAAATCGTAGACGGACCGTGTTTGGATTCCTTTGATGAGACACGGCCGTGTGAGTCGGGGTTAGACCGTGTTCTAGATGATCAGTGAGGCACGGCCGTGTGATCTTTGGTCCAGGCCGTGTCGATTTCATGCTTTGGCCAATTTGTCCCGTTTTAAGCCCGTTTTGCGTTCTTTTCATCCCCTAGTGCTTTCCTGAGTATATATCATGAAAAGAAAGGATTAAGAGCACCAAATTACATAAAATAAGGGATAATTCATCCAAAAGCGTACTAAATGTGGGCATAAAATATGTTACTATTTCGGTTTCTCAAATACCCCCACACTTAAGCTTTTGCTTGTCCTCAAGCAAAATTCTCAACTTACAATTAAAACGAACTTCCTATAATTCGTAATAGTCATTGATAGTGTTTCATCCTAATTCATGGATAATTTATACATGTATAATTCAACTCAAAGAGTCCTAAAAATTCAAACATTATAAGTTATAGATTCTGTAGCACAAAACATAGGTGTTTCCCTTCATCTAAATGATTACACCTGATTCAAAATCGACAAGGATTGACATCCTCACAAAAGATTCACTCAAATCACTCAAAGTGTTTAAGGTTCAAAATTTAGGCACTCAAAAATCAAACATGAAGAGTTAATCCCATAGGCTTGCGGGAAAATCAAATCTCCACCACTGAAATATGAGATGAAACACAAATCAAAAGGTCTTTATTAGGGTTGTAACGGGGCTAGGGTTAAGGTGTGGAGTAAGGCTGAATTAGAGGGTTAGAATCGAGATTGAATCGATAAATTACCTAACTAAGAACTTAGAATCGAGATTGAATCAACAAATTACCTAACTAAGAACTAATGAACTAATAATAATTACATCAATTGAAAACTAATAGTACTTAATAATACGAGCTTCTTCTTTGATATTTGGAATAAATGTATAAGCTCATTTAATCACATAACTCATAATGAATAAACTTCGTTTTTTTTTGTAAGAACAATCATAAATACATAATAAAAGATAAATTACTGAAATAAAAACATAGTTAGGCTATTAATCAAATCAAATCTCGATATAAGGGTAATCAAAAGGAATGGTGATAACAAAAACAAAGGGGTTCTGGGTTAATATTAGTGGGTGAGTCAATAAATGGGTTGTTAGGATTAAACGGGGTTCACTAGGGGTTAATTGTGAAGGTGGGTTTTTAGTGGAGTAAGTGGGTTAAATCCTAGGTGCCTTTATCATATCTGTATATCAAATCAAAAAAAATGTTGTCCCGACATGCATAATCGATGCAAGTTCTAGAATAACAGATCAATGTTGACATACTCATAATCAATAAAGTGAGCAAGAAAAAGAATTTATGCTCTATAAGGCTCAAAAAATCACATAATTTATGGGTATTTTGATGTCAACCTCAGAAATTTCAAACTTCAAGATAATATTTAAACTCGGTTTGACAACCTAGGAAATTTTTAATTTCTAAAAATAGACTTATCATGCTTGATTCTCTGGTATTCTTAGAATTTAATTATCAATGCACAATTATCAGTGACTTAATCTAAAACATATCAATAAAAATCATAAATCATCGAAATTCCATCCTAATTAGTAATATGAGTAATTTACTTTAAGACAAGGCTAAATTCAGTGCTTTGAGTTAGGTATCTTTTTAGGTTGTTCACCCCCACACTTGAGATGTACATTGCCCTCAATGTACAAAAATATATAATAACCTTGTAATAAAATCATCGAGATATGGGGATAAGTGAAAACTTCTTGAATTTTCGGATGATTCCTTGAGAGGAGATTGTGCCTTTGGTGGTGGTGATGGGCCGTCTAGATGACGAACCTGCGCTAGATGAAGAAATTGGGAGGCTCATGGAGAGTTATCCAGGACATCTAGAGTAATATTAAAACTATTCTAATAATGTAATTAAAGAAAGAAAGATAAAGAGAAGGAGACTAAGAAGGAAAATTAACTAAGTTTAAAAGATAAAGGGGCCTGAGAATCCTTATGGTAGATGGTTAGAGAGGTGGGTGTGACTTTGAAGGTGACGGAGTTGTTGGTGATGGTGGAAGTGGCGTGATTCCCAAGCATCCTTAAGAACCTAAAAACAAGAAACTAAAACAAAATAAACTAAATTAAGTAGAAGAGAAGTAAAGATAAAGAAAATAAAGGAGGAGATAAAAATAAAAGAACAGATAATTGGTCTCAAAGACCCTTGGCTTGTTGTTTGGATGAAGCTGCCGGCATTAACTCAGGTGAATCGGTCTCCTTTGAGGAGATTGGCCTTTTACGCTTCTTTGCCATGGATATGATTTTGTTGTAGCTCAAGAGTCTGAGGATTTATTAGGAAAAAGGAAAAACAAAAGGGAGAAAAGAAAGAAAGGAAGATGAAGAAGAGTAGGTAAGGAGAGAAAGGAGAGGGGCATGGTATTTAAATAGAATCTCAAGTGGCAATTTACCACGCCCGTGGGTTGAGGGTGTGTCGATTCACACGGTCGCATCGCACGGCCGTGTCGCAGGGTGCGTTGATTCTCTACGTTTGTTTTCGAGTCGACCACGATTGGAAGACACGGGCGTATTCTGCCCATGGTGGCAAGTCAGTAGCTTCACACGGTCGTAAGGCACGGGTGTGTTCTTCCCGTGGTTGGAAAGTCAGCAGCTTCACACGGTTATGGGGCACGGGTGTTCCCCTTTTTCGGTGCTCGTGGCGTAGTGGTTGGATTCGTGACGTCGAAAAGTGGTTGGAATTGATTCGCACGGCCTCTGCTATGTCAGTACGGGGATTCTTATGGTCTACACGGCCACAGCCACGACCGTGTGTAAGGTCGTAGGTCCGAATTCTGCACCCTTGTTAGTTTATAACTAAGTGTTCGAAAAGAAAAGAAGAAAAGAAAATTAAATTTAAAGCAAAATGTGAGAATAAATTATGTTAGTGCTCAAGGTTGCCTCCCCGAGAAGGCTAGTTTATAGTCTTAAGCTAGACTCTCCTCTCATTTGCATTGTCAGGGTGGTTTGAGGAGTTGGAAGTCCTTCCTCATGCTATCATTTGTGTCTTCGTGAAAAAATTTAAGTCGAGATGTGTTTATAGTAAAAGTACCAAAAATAGGATTACTTACCTCGACTATTCTGTGTGGGAAAACACTGGTTACCTTAAAAGATATTTCTTTGTTTGTGCTAGGGTCCGGAGGAGAAGGAGATATTTGAGGATCTACCTGATCTAATAGTACCTGGTCCCCTATTTTGAAGTGGTTTGTTGTTCCTATTAGCTATTTTGGGGGCTCCTTCGGTTTTATCTTGTGTGGTTCAGGTTCTTCGTCGTGTATCCCTAATTTCTCCTTGAAGTGTGTCTTCCACTCGTCTAGATCACCGAACTGAATCCCTCGATCTTCATGAGTTATTTCTTTATTGGCATGGGGTTTAGGATCGGGTTCAGTTGTATTCTTTGGTGGTGCTTCCTGAAAATAAGGGTTAACCGAATGGTTATCAGTGGAATTTACGTTCTCACCTTGATTACTCAATGTTCTAGCCGAGTCGAGAGATTTGACGGTGACTGTCTCATTACCTATGCAAAGTATGAGTTCTCCTGCATCAACATCAGTTTTAGTCCTGGTAGTTGCTAAAAAGGGTCTTCCTAAAATTAGGGATCGAATTGTCCTCATCCATGTCTAAGACAACAAAGTCTCTTTGGGAAAACGAATCATCAATTTTTACAAGAACATCTTCGATAATACCCTAGGAATTCTAACAGTTTTATCAGCTAATTGAATGCTCATCCTAGTTTGTTTGGGTTTCCCTAGACCTAATTATTTAAACAATTTATAAGGCATAACATTTATGCTTGCCCCTAAATCAGCTAACGCATTATCAACAGTTAGTCTACCAATTAAACATGGAATTGAAAAACTCCCTGGATCTTTTAGCTTTTGTGGTTGTCTATTTTGGAGAATTGCTGAGCACTTTGCGTTAAGTTCCACATGTGACGACTCGTCTAACTTCCGTTTGTTTGTCAGAAGCTCTTTTAAAAATTTCCTAGAATCTGGCATCTGCGAAAGAGATTCAAGTAATGGTATGTTAATATGTAATTTCTTTAAAAGTTTAAGAAACTTACCGAACTGTTCTTCTGTGTCGTCTCTTCTTAATGCCTCAGGGTAAGGTACGCGAGGTTGGTACTCCTTAATTACCGGTTTTGGCTTGTCTTGTGTTACCTCTACTTTACCTTTTTCTTCCTCATTTTCTTGTGTTGGACTGGGTTCGTCTACTTCTTCACTTTCTTGAGCTGTTATGGCTTGGATTTTCTCCTTTGGATTAATTTCAGTATTACTCGGTAGACGCCCTTGTGGTTGTTCGGATAATAGCTTTGCAATTTCTCCGGCTGACTGGGTAATTTCCCCGATTGCCTTTGTAAGTCCTCCAACTTTGTTCTCAATCTTTTTGATCGATGTTTGTTGGGTGTCGAGTGTTACTTCATTTTTTTGGAGATGGGCTTCTGTGGATGCTATGAATTTGTTCAACGTCTCTTCAAGATTCGGCTTCTTTTCCTGTGGATAGGGCTAATTTTGGAAATTTTGAGGAGGTTTTTGCCTTTGGTTTTCCTGATTTCCTTGTCCTCCCCACGAAAAATTTGGGTGGTTCCTCCAACCTGGATTATAATTATTACTATATGAGTTATTATTAGATCTGAAATTGTTACCTATATAGTTCTTCTGTTTGCTCTCTGTGCCCGGTTGGTAGGGTGGGTACTCAAGATTCGCCACAGTTTCACTTGTGTCGCACTGCATGACTGGATGTACCTGCGAACAACACAAACTATCAAGCTTCTTATTCATCAACTCTACCTGATTTGATAGCATGGTTACTGCGTCGAGGTTGTAAACTCCGGCTGATTTTGTTGGCCTAGTCCCTGTAACTTGCCACTGATAGTTATTCAGCGACATCTCTTCTATAAACTCGTAGGCTGCCTCTGGAGTTCTATTGTTCAAGGTTCCACCGCCAATTGAATCAATTAATTGCCTTGTTGAAGGATTCACACCGTTATAAAAAGTCTGGACTTGAAGCCACAAGGGTAAACCATGGTGCGGACACCTTCTCAAGAGATCCTTATATCTCTCCCATGCATCGTATAATGTATCTAAATCCATCTGCACAAAAGAAGAGATATCATTACGTAATTTGGCCGTTTTGGCCGGTGGGAAATATTTTAATAAAAATTTTTCGGTCATTTGTTCCCATGTAGTGATTGACCCTCGTGGTATCGAGTTTAACCACTGTTTAGCTTTATTATTTAATGAAAAGGGAAATAACCGAAGTCATATGGCATCATCAGAAACGCCATTTATTTTGAAGGTATCACAGAATTCTAAAAAATTAGCTATATGAGCGTTTGGATCTTCGTCCTGCAAACCATGAAATTGAACAAACTGTTGAATCATTTGTATAGTGTTAGGCTTTAATTCAAAATTATTAGCAGCTATAGCAGGCCTAACAATACTAGATTCGGCTCCTGTTAAATGCGGTTTAGCATAATCAAACATAGTACGAGGAGCATTATTTTCTCCCACATCTTGTGGTGGAAGATTATTTTTGTCCATCCCTTCAGTAGTATTGGATCTGTCTTCTCGCTCTCCTTGGTAATTTAGGGCTCGCCTAATTTCTCTGCGATTTCTTCGAGCGGTAGCTTCAATATCACTGTCGTATTCTAAAGGTCCTCTCGGGTTCCTTCTAATCATAAACTAGAGGTGCCTGCGAGGAAAAGAAAGAAAGAAAGTTTAGTAAATTTAAAATTAAAACTAAAAATAAAAATAAATTGGGAAAAATAAAAATAATGGCTAAAGTAATAAAAATAGAGTTTTCTTAATATTTTAGTTCCTCGACAACGGCACCAAAAACTTGATCGCTGTAAATCAGAGTTTTAAAATTTATAAAAGAATGATCGAACCTGGAAACTAACTCTGACAACGATTAAAGGCAAGTGCACCTATCGAACAGTAGTATAGTTTAGGCAAGACTGGATTATCGAACCCAAAGGAACTAAAAGTACTAATACTAACTTTCTTTTTATTATTTAGCCTAAAATAAGTGAAGTTTGTTTATTAATCTAAATTAATTAACTACTAAACTAAAGACTCTAAGACAAAGAAGAATAAATTTGGAAAATAACTTTGGAAAAACTCAATGGATTTCGACGATACCCTAAGAAGAATCCACCTAGACTTCACCTGTTATCTAACACTGAACCATACGATTTATTTACTTAGTTTGATCCGTAAGACTCCCTAACGTACATTAAACCCTCTCTCGAGGCGAATAACGTCTAACCCTAGGTTAATTAGTGGAACTCTCATTCTCTTATAATAACCCCCTAGAATAGCAGTAAATCGATCTGTGGATTCCCATATTAGGTTTCACCCTAATCCGGCAAAATCTCGTCACCCTATCTCTAGGCGTACGATCAACTCTACTTAATTATGTTGGATTTACTCTTAGGCGGGGTCTATTCCTCCTCCACCTAAGCACATTAAATTTGGATTAAGCTCACATAATTAAGAACAAACTAAGTATTTATCATATAATTCAAATAATCAAATAACAAGATTCATCATAGGTTTCATCCCCTTCGGGTATTCGAAAGGTTTAGTTCATAACAATAAAGGAAAACATCTCAAGAGAAAAGATAAAACAAAACATAAGAAATCCCTAAAACCCCCTGAAGGAATTGAAGAGGAGATCCTCCGTCTTGAGTATAACTATGGCTTCTTGAGATGGATCAACTGGCTATCCCTGAGTGAATCCCCACAAATCTGCCTTCTCTGGCCTAGCACGATGCCCCTAGATGACAGCTTTGGGCTCCCCCTTTCAGGTCATACTTAGGGTGTATTTATAGGCTATGGAAATACGTTTCTTTCTCCCTAAGTATCTTTTCCCAAATGAAATTGCTCTTCTCCATGGCAGAGGCACAGCCATGGCGCATGCCCGTGTAAATCGTGGACAGACCGTGTTCGGATTCTTTTGATGAGACACGGCCGTGTGATTCGGGGTTAGACCGTGTTCTAGATGATCAGTGAGGCACGGCCGTATGATCTTTGGTCCAGGCCGTGTCAATTTCATGGTTTGGCCCATTTGTCCTGTTTAAGCCCGCTTTGTATTCTTTTCATCCCCTGGTGCTTTCCTGAGTATATATCATGAAAAGAAAGGATTAAGAGCACCAAATTACATAAAATAAGGGATAATTCATCCAAAAGCGTACTAAATGTGGGCCTAAAATATGTTACTATTTTGGTTTATCAATACCTGAGGTGGAAGTCCATATAAGACCTTATCTGGAATATGGCATTGGCATTTAGAGGTGACTCCATATAAGACCACCTCGGGAATGTGGCATTGGTTTCGTACCTACATGAATGACAATGAATATGCGGCTTTGATTATCCCTAGTGATCAATGGGACAGATAGGTGAGTCTAGAGGTAGAAATGAGATTGGTACTAAAGTCATGTGAAAGAGTGAAAACATGTATTCGTGAATGAATCACGAAGAGACGAATTACGATATATGACACGGAACGTGTTATATAAGGGCAGGTATGAGTAAGTTGGCTAGAAGCCTATGGTTTGTGCATGGTTAGTTAATGCCATGGATCGGATTATAATGATCTACTTTAGTATTATGTACTAATACATGTTTCCCTTCAGGGATGATGTGGTTGTTCTTTTCATGAAATTGTGATTGTGTGAGAACGTTAACTGACGAAAAAAGTAGACTAAAGGGACGTCGATTTAGTTAATTGAAATTTACATTCCTCTATCTCCTCGTAACCTTAATTGGGTACCTTAAGGAGGAAGTTGGTGATGATTCGTGTATAAGAGGTGAAATCACAAGTTTCCCGTTGTGTGATGGGTTTTCGGGTAAGCCGAATAGAGTTAACAAATTCAATCGAGATGTCCCTGCTATCGTGAGATATGACGATCGTAAAGGTTCTAGATTAGCATAGCAAGAGAAACTCAGATGAGAGTGTGCTTAAAATAGGTTCTCAGTATGGAGAAAAGAGTAGATTAATGTATTGAGATATGATTCAAGTTTTGTGTATATTCACGCATGAATCAGTAAAGAGAATAAAATTTTGTGTGTAAATGAGTAGGGAGCATGATACACAGATATGCTCATCGAAATGTTCAAACCGTGATGTTTGAGTTGAAAGCTATAGAAAGAACTGTTTATTTGAAAGTTCTATTACTGAGATCAGTCTGAATCGAGAGAAAGGGTTGACAGGTTGGCGATCCAGAGACAATCACTTTTGTGTCTGTTACATTTATTTGTATCAGAGCTACGGTTTAGTCGATTCTAGGACTAACGTAGCATACATGAGTCTAGCTATACATAACATATATATAAACTGTGATAGTGTGATGACTCCTCACATTTTCAAATGTATTTTTATATAGTAAATGGATCCACATTTTCACATTTCAGTTCAATAAATGTTCTCCCAAAATTTACTATCACATCATGAGCTGCTAACCAGTCCATACCAAGAATCACGTCAAATTCATCAAACGGTAGTAGCATAAGATTAGTCGAAAAACAATGACCTCTAATTGTTAAGGGACAATTTCTACACACTTGGTCAACTAGCACATGCTTGCCTAAAGGGTTTGACACTTTTACCACAAATTCGGTAGACTTAACATGCATATTCATACTAAACACCAATTTCATAAAAACATATGATTGGGTAGACCCTGGATCAATCAAGGCAATAACAGAGATATCATGAAGAGAAAAAGTACTCGTTATCACATCTGGGAATGAAGCCTCTTCGCGAGCGCGAATGGCATAAGTCCTTGCAGGAGCTTTACCCTCTGACCTCACAGTGGAATCTCTAGGTGCACCTCTACTGCTAGCCCCACTTCCCGGGTTCTTCTATGGTCTACCTCTAGAAGGGGTATTACTCGTTCGCACATCTTGCTTTCTGTCTTTCTCATCCATCTCAGGACAGTTTCGAATGAAGTGGTCTAATGAACCGCACTTGAAACTGAAACACCCCAAACCCAGCCCATTCGTTACGACTGAATTTGAGATGCCACTGCGGAAAAACGTTTGAAGACTGATTTCACTTTTGGGAAAAACATTAAAAATTTTGTCATTTGAAAACCATGTCCAATTAAAAATTCTAAATAATATAAGCTTGATAAAAATATCCAAATTAAAACTTTATTATAAGCTTTTAAAATATAAGTTGCCAAAATTAAAAGCACTTCCAAATAATAATTTAATGGTCGTCTAGCTTAAACATAATAAAAATGTTCAATCACTTTAATGGGCCTTATTACAATAAACACTTAATCAAAATACTGAAAATATAACTACTTAATTAATTAAAATATCTTTCTCGCATGGAAATCGCTTCGCATGGCCACCTTTGTATCCACTCCAACCCACCCAAAAATCACGATCTCTGCGATGATTAATAAAAATTGGGTGAGTCATACAGACTCGATGTGTAATTAGTCCACTCAATTCCACCCACATGTTAACCACATATTAACTCATATATCAGATATCAATTATCAAATTCACATGTTATCACATTCTGGGCTTGGCCCATATTCATATCACATTCATCTAATAGGGTAGTTAACCACATAATTTCCACATACTGGGCTTAGCCCATTTCCACACTGATCCACATTCATATACTGGGCTTTGCCCATTTCCACATTAATCCACATATCATATTGGGCTTGGCCCATTTCCACATATGTTCACATATGAAATCATGCAATTATGAAGCCCAACCCAAACCTAGGGTCCATCCGCTACACACCCCTTATCCACCTACCACACCGAGGGATTATCAAATCACCCTCTCCTTTTAACTCCAAAGGCAATCACCGCCGTCCACGTGCAATTAAGCACAATAGTCCACCACGCGACCTCGATCGGCGCCAATCCACGATGTAGTCGTAGCTAACACCAAAACCACGATGGGACACATAGTCACTCATCAACCACGATATGGCACATAGCCGATATCAACCACGATGAGGCACATAGCCACTCATCAAGCCACGCGAACTAAATCGCAATTAATCCACAACGTGACCTCGATCAACGTCAATCCACGATGTAGCTCAAGGCTAACATCAAAAACCACGATGGGACACATAGTCACTCATCAACCACGATATGGCACATAGCCGATATCAACCACGATGAGGCACATAGCCACTCATCAAGCCACGCGAACTAAATCGCAATTAATCCACAACGTGACCTCAGTCAATGTCAATCCATGATGTAGCTCAAGGCTAACATCAAAAACCACGATGGGACACATAGTCACTCACCAACAACGATATGGCACATAGCCGATATCAACCATGATGAGGCACATAGCCACTCATCAAGCCACGCGAACTAAATTGCAATTAATCCACAACGTGACCTCAGTCAATGTCAATCCACGATGTAGCTCAAGGCTAACATCAAACCACGTACTCGAAGTACACCCGTACCTTCTTTCATATCATATCCCACCCATGCACTTGCCACATAAAATAATGATACAATGTAATGATGCATGAGCATGTTCATCAAGCATATTATCACATATTCATATTAATAATCACATATCATCAGGTTTGGTACTTACCGGATTATCGACATACCCCTTGAGGGTATCCTTATCACAATTTCCACTGCACTAGTTAGCACATTCATAATACATACACATTTCACATACATATCATACACCCGGAAAACGGTGGGGTTAATCACACACCTGATCACTTGGAGAACTATGCTTTCGATACTGATGCTATCACTAGGCGATACTACGGCTATTTGCCTACTTTCTTTTTTTGACGCTGGTCCACACCCCGGTGGCCAATCCCTAACTGCCGAGACAGATCTCTTCTTAAACTTCGAGATAGGGACCTTCCCTTTCCCTTCTTGAATGCTATTCACCTCCATCAACACACTTAATCAGAACAATCGATTTAATCATCAATATACGAATTCTTAACCAAATATCCACAACTTATCATACTTACCGAAAGGGTCTTGAAATCCCAAAAAGCTTGATCTAATGCTTAGATCCTTAATCCCTACATTTGATTAATCACCTACTACTTTAATAAAAAGCCATTCGACCATAAATCCAAATCCTAGTAGGATTAGTATACTTAAACTTACCTTGTTGCCGTTTGACTTAAGAATCAAGTCTTGAAATCTACGCTATACTCTTCTTGCATTCGCCAAGCATTGAATCAATTAACTTGGTTAGTTTTCGGCTTTTGAATAATTAATGAACACATATATTTACCAAACATAGCCTTGGCCGAATACTATAGACACTTACCTTGTGGATTTTAAATCCCAAACTCACCGAATAACTAGGGAACAGGTGGCCTATGGTGTACCTTCGGAAAAGAACTTCTCCTTCCTTGTAGTTGACACTTAGTAAATCCCGAAAGATCTCTTCAAAGTTTCGGCAACAAGATATTAATGGGGTTAGTCCTAGATTTCGGCAAATCTTAAGAAAAAGGATGAAACCGAATGAGATCTTACCCTTACTTGAAGAAATCGATTGCACCTTCACTTCAACCTTCGTAGATTCGGCTATGGCTAGATGATGATCTCACAACTTTCGGCTTTTGGAGGATTAGAAAGAAAAGAGAAGAAAGAATAAAGATGGAGGATTCTGCTAGATCACAAGGTATTTCGGCTTGGCAAAAATAAAAGAAGAAGAAGATTTGGTGAAGAGAATTCGGCAGAGGCTTTCAAAGAACAGATAATAATGCAGAATGGCCTCTCTTTTCCTTTTATACCTGATATTACTAACTTAGAATCCCTTACTTGGCCATCACTCTTCTATTTAATAACTTTATCCTTTAATTATCATAAATAAAAGAGTTTAAATCCAACATTTATCTCTTCAAAATAATCCAATTTAAAAAAAATCCTTTATTTATCACCCTTTTAATCGAATATTTATGAAAATAAAACACCTCCTTTCTAGAAGCATGTACCGTCCACCTCAAATATTCGGAAGAAAAAATAAAACCTCCTTTATTTGCTTCCCAAGTGACTCGAACTCGTGCCCATTCCTCTTGCATATGGCGCCATTTCCATAGGCCCTAAGTGGCATCTTCGCACCACTTTTCCAAGCCTGTTTGTGTGTCAAATTTCACAAACTTTTTCTTTTAAGGCCACCTTGCCTTAATTTCCCCTTTTAAACCTTAAAACTCGTCATTTCTAGGTCATTTCTAAGTTTCCAAAATTTTCGATTGGCTCAGAAACTTGACATTTCCTTACATTTCCAAGTTTCCAAAAATGTTCACTTTTCATTTTCCTTACATT
The DNA here is from genome assembly GCA_025698515.1 of Gossypium sturtianum. NCBI lineage: Eukaryota > Viridiplantae > Streptophyta > Magnoliopsida > Malvales > Malvaceae > Gossypium > Gossypium sturtianum. The sequence continues at coordinate 129,415,207 of CM046950.1, forward strand.
TCCTAGTTTCCAAAAATGTTCACCTTCCATTTTTAAACTTAACATTTCTATACATTTTCAGGTTTCCAAAATGTTCATTTCTAACTTATTTTCACTCATTTCCGGTTTCCAAAAATATTCAAAATTTATTCATAATACTTAAAACATGTTACTTCATACAATTAAACCGAAAATGCATAGGCCCTATTTTAGGATGTTACAGTTCTACCCTCCTTAAAAATAATTTCGTCCTCGAAATTACTTATTAACGAATAATCGTGCCTCTTAACTCATCAGACTATGCTTATGTCTTTGCGCACTCTGATCTTAATAGAATCATCATACTTCCTAGGCACAATTTTTAAGTTCACGTCCCTAGAACTCATTTCTAACGTCTCGACTTATCTGATTAAAAAGTTTTATGCATCAAAATTTTGTTCCACTTATTAACCGCGAACAATTTTATGAAGTAAAGTATTTAGAAGTAGTTCTTTCGATTACACAAAGGTTCAGTTCAAGTTCACTACTCTAACTCAGGGAGTCACATTCACATTCATAAGCAGAGACACATTCATTTCTCCATGAAGTCACATTCATTCACAACATCATTCACTACACTTTTATGGCCATTCCATCCATTTCCCTACCCAGGGGTAATTTCGTCATTTTCCCTACAGGGGTATTTTGGTAATAAATCGGGGTGATTTCAAAAATATTTTTCAAATTAAAGGTATTTCAGAATTTACAAAATCTCTGGGTTATTTTGTTTTCCAAATCAGAGGTGTTGCAAAAATTTGAAATCGAGGTTATTTCGGTAATTTTGGAAGTCGTAAGGCCCAGTAAATTTTCCAAATCAGGGTATCTCGTTATTTGTAAAATGTAAGTTTTTGGTATTTTGTAAAGTAGAAATATTGTAGCAAACGTCGGGGGTATTTTTGAAAATCTTAAGAACTAAGGGTATTTTAGTAATTTACAATACAGGGGCATTTTTGTAATTTTGTAAATCGGAGATATTTTGGAAAAAATTTCACAATAATCTTTTACTACAATTAAAAGGGTAATTTAGGGATTTTAAAACTAGGGTTTTTATCATGGCTAGTCCCTTTCGGGTTTTAATTATCGGGTTTAGCCCGTGAATAAGTCCTCTTGGTTAGGGTGAACCGTAGCTACGCACCAGGTAGGATTCGAGTAAAGAGGAGGTGAGTCGCTAGGACTGCTTAAATACCAAGCTCTTATTGAATCCACTCCTAGACATGCGCACAACAGTTGCCACACCCTAGCTCGGTGACTTACTTCACAGGTTTGTTTAATAGTCCTTAAGTCTTATGCATGTGTTTGAGTGCACAAGCCCTAGGGTTCAATAGCCCTAATATTCTAATCTACGAGCCCAAATAAGCCCATAAAAGTTCACATAAACAAGTCACTTCAATAATTAGAAGTACTTACCTGGTGGACTTCGGGCCGGAGATATAGGTGCCATGCCAGAATAACCTGAAAAGTTTATGAAAGCCCATACTTTTGAAAAGCCCATCTTTGAAAAAAATTATTTTTGTACCCAAAACCCTCAAGGCCAAGTTTTGAACCTGGCTCTGATACCAAACTGTAACACCCCAAACCCGGCCCATTCGTTACGACCGAATTTGAGATGCCACTGCGAAAAAACGTTTGAAGACTGATTTCACTTTTGGGAAAAACATTAAAAATTTTGTCATTTTAAAACCATGTCCAATTAAAAATTCTAAATAATATAAGCTTGATAAAAATATCCAAATTAAAACTTTATTATAAGCTTTTAAAATATAAGTTGCCAAAATTAAAAGCACTTCCAAATAATAATTTAATGGTCGTCTAGCTTAAACATAATAAAAATGTTCAATCACTTTAATGGGCCTTATTACAATAAACACTTAATCAAAATACTGAAAATATAACTACTTATTTAATTAAAATATCTTTCTACATGGAAATCGCTTGGCATGGCCACCTTTGTATCCACGCCAACCCAGGTCAAAAATCACGATCGCTGCGATGTTTAATAAAAATTGGGTGAGTCATACGGACTCGATGTGTGTAATTAGTCCACTCGAATTCCACCCACATGTTAACCACATATTAACTCATATATCGGATATCAATTATCAAATTCACATGTTATCACTTTACGGCTTGGCCCATATTCATATCACATTCATCTAATAGGGTAGTTAACCACATAATTTCCACATACTGGGCTTAGCCCATTTCCACACTGATCCACATTCATATACTGGGCTTTGCCCATTTCCACATTAATCCACATATCATATTGGGCTTGGCCCATTTCCACATATGTTCACATATGAAATCATGCAATTATGAAGCCCAACCCAAACCTAGGGTCCATCCGCTACACACCCCTTATCCACCTACCACACACCATGGGATTATCAAATCACCCTCTCTTTTTCACTCCAAAGGCAATCACTGCCATCCACGTGCAATTAAGCACAATAGTCCACAACGCGACCTCGATCGGCGCCAATCCACGATGTAGCCGTAGCTAACACCAAAACCACGATGGGACACATAGTCACTCATCAACCACGATATGGCACATAGCCGATATCAACCACGATGAGGCACATAGCCACTCATCAAGCCACGCCAACTAAATCGCAATTAATCCACAACGTGACCTCGATCCAACGTCAATCCACGATGTAGCTCAAGGCTAACATCAAAAACCACGATGGGACACATAGTCACTCATCAACCATGATATGGCACATAGCCGATATCAACCACGATGAGGCACATAGCCACTCATCAAGCCACGCCGAACTAAATCGCAATTAATCCACAACGTGACCTCGATCAACGTCAATCCACGATGTAGCTCAAGGCTAACATCAAAAACCACGATGGGACACATAGTCACTCATCAACCACGATATGGCACATAGCCGATATCAACCACGATGAGGCACATAGCCACTCATCAAGCCACGCGAACTAAATCGCAATTAATCCACAACGTGACCTCGGTCCAACGTCAATCCACGATGTAGCTCAAGGCTAACATCAAACCACGTACTCGAAGTACACCCGTACCTTCTTTCATATCATATCCCACCCATGCACATGCCACATAAAATAATGATACAATGTAATGATGCATGAGCATGTTCATCAAGCATATTATCACATATTCATATTAATAATCACATATCATCAGGTTTGGTACTTACCGGATTATCGACATACCCCTTGAGGGTATCCTTATCACAATTTCCACTGCACTAATTAGCACATTCATAATACATACACTTTTCACACACATATCATACACCCGGAAAACGGTGGGTTAATCACACACCTGATCACTTGGAGAACTATGCTTTCGATACTGATGCTATCACTAGGCGATACTACGGCTATTTGCCTACTTTCTTGTTCTAACGCTGGTCCACACCCCGGTGGCCAATCCCTAACTGCCGAGACAGATCTCTTCTTCAACTTCGAGATAGGGACCTTCCCTTTCCCTTCTTGAATGGTATTCGCCTCCATCAACACACTTAATCAGAACAATCGATTTAATCATCAATATATGAATTCTTAACTAAATATCCACAACTTATCATACTTACCGAAAGGGTCTTGAAATCCGAAAAAGCTTGATCTAATGATTAGATCCTTAATCCCTACATTTGATTAATCACCTACTACTTTAATAAAAAGCCATTCGGCCATAAATCCAAATCCTAGTAGGATTAGTATACTTAAACTTACCTTGTTGCCGTTTGACTTAAGAATCAAGTCTTGAAATCTCTGCTATACTCTTCTTGCATTCGGCCAAGCATTGAATCAATTAACTTGGTTAGTTTTCGGCTTTTGAATAATTAATGAACACATATATTTACCAAACATGGCCTTGGCCGAATACTATAGACACTTACCTTGTGGATTTTAAATCCAAAACTTACCGAATAACTAGGGAACACGTGGCCTATGGTGTACCTTCGGAAAAGAACTTCTCCTTCCTTGTAGTCGACACTTAGTAAATCCCAAAGATCTCTTCAAAGTTTCGGCAACAAGATATTAATGAGGTTAGTCCTAGATTTCGACAAATCTTAAGAAAAAGGATGAAACCGAATGAGATCTTACCCTTTACTTGAAGAAATCGATTACACCTTCACTTCAACCTTCGTGAGATTCATATGGCTAGATGATGATCTCACAACTTTCGGCTTTTGGAGGGATTAGAAAGAAAAGAGAAGAAAGAATAAAGATGGAGGATTCGGCTAGATCACAAGGTATTTCGGCTTGGCAAAAATAAAAGAAGAAGAAGATTTGGTGAAGAGAATTCGGCAGAGGCTTTCAAAGAACAGATAATAATGCAGAATGGCCTCTCTTTTCCTTTTATACCCGATATTACTAACTTAGAATCCCTTACTTGGCCATCACTCTTCTATTTAATAACTTTATCCTTTAATTATCATAAATAAAAGAGTTTAAATCCAACATTTATCTCTTCAAAATAATCCAATTTAAAAAAAATCCTTTATTTATCACCCTTTTTAATCGAATATTTATGAAAATAAAACACCTCCTTTCTAGAAGCATGTGCTGTCCACCTCAGTCTTTTGGAAGCAAAAATAAAACCTCATTTATTTGCTTCCCAAGTGACTCGAACTCAGGCCCATTCCTCTTGCATATGGCGCCATTTCCATAGGCCCTAAGTGGCATATTGCACCACTTTTCCAAGCTTTGCTTGTGTGTCAAATTTCACAAAATTTTTCTTTTAAGGCCACCTTGCCTTAATTTCCCCTTTTAAACCTTAAAACTCGTCATTTCTAGGTTATTTCTAAGTTTCCAAAAATTTTCGATCGGCTCTGTAAACTTGACATTTCCTTACATTTCCAAGTTTCTAAAAATGTTCACTTTCCATTTTCCTTACATTTCCTAGTTTCCAAAAATGTTCACCTTCTATTTTTAAACTTAACATTTCCATACATTTTCGTGTTTCCAAAATGTTCATTTCTAACTTATTTTCACTCATTTCCGGGTTCCAAAAATATTCAAAATTTATTCATAATACTTAAAACATGTCACTTCATACAATTAAACCGAAAATGCATAGGCCCTATTTTAGGATGTTACAGAAACAGCCTCTATCATTTTCTCTACACTCACCGAAATGTCATCTACCACACTACGAACACTCCAGTTTATTTGGTTGAGCACTACCAACACTCGCAATAGAAGTGGTTTGAGCTTTAGACGTCGTGTACTGCTTATTCTTCTTTCTACTTGAGAATCCCGCTGAAGCATTTGATCAGGTAGTGAATTCTCTCGATTTCTTGGATGAAGACTGAAATGATTTTCCCAACTGTATTTTCTTTGAGTCACGAGACTCAAGATCAGCCTTCCTTTTCTCTTTGGCCAATTCATCAGCCTTGCAAGTTCTCTCAATGAGCACCACAAATTACTTTAACTCTAGATGCCAACTAAAAGTCGAATGTCTTTGTTCAATCTGTCCCTAAATCTCTTACACATGATGGCTTCAGTGGATAAGCACTCCCGAGCGTATTTGCTGAGCCTCACGAACTAATGCTCATACTCTGTTAGTGTCATTCGGCCTTGCTTCAATTCTAGAAATTCCTTCCTCTTCTGGTCCATAAACCTCTGACTAATATACTTCTTTTGAAATTCCTCTTGGAAAAACTCCCATGTAATCCTTTCCCTTGGTACAACTGACACAAGGGTGTTCCACCATTGGTAGGCCGAGTCTCGCAGGAGTGACACAACACACTTCATGTGTAACACCCCTAACCCGTGTACATCGCCAGATTAGGGTTAGAGGTATTACCATGTAAACTAAAACTTCAGTTCAATCGATTAAATCTTAGTTGATCATCTTTATCAAATAATTTAATCATAAATGATTGAATCACACATGTGTAACACATACTTGATACATTAAACCAAGTCATACACGATATAACCATCGATGAACATAAAATGACCATACAATGTATATTACGACATTATCACATAACAATACAGATTTCATGCACCACATTTATCAAAACGATCTTGATCTATAAAATTTATAAACAACTAAACTATTCGTAACTAATTAATTAAGTAAGTATACTTCGAATGTCAATGCACAATACTTCCTATTAAGACCAATTTCATATGGCGTAAAATCTATTTCCACGTAACCGAATATATGGAACTTATTACACATCACATACATACTTATGTATTTGACCGAATATACAAGGTCTCATTTATAACATTTCATGTTCGTTACCTAGCAGAAACCGAGTTTGGTAGTTTCATACACTCAATTAAACTAAGCAATCTCACAAGCCAAACATATATACATGTATACATCATAGTTATGCACATTTTCCATACTCGACTATGAGCCTAAATAATTAGTTCTTTAAACATGTTAGCTACATTTGCAACTATCACCTAGGTTTGGCCGAATACACATACATAAATTTCGAATGATGCTCAACTAACACATACCTACCTTGACTTATACATGCAAAGTTTAACTTAAATGCCGAAACACCTGACTAATTTAACATAAACATTGGCATTACAAACAAGCAATCATATAGAACGCATAATACATAAGCTTGCATAAAAGAAAAGACCATAGCCAAATCATTGAAACCAAACACATTCATCATATAGTCAAGACCAATTAAGACTGAATTAAACAAATAATCAAGCCATTTTCACATGGCTATTATATACAAACAAAACATCATTCAAACATTTAGTTAGCCTATACATGCCTTTGATTCAAAAACTAACTTTAAAAATACCAAAAAGGGGTGATAGTGTGGTTGACTCCTCCAACGATCCTTTGAGCCCGTAGCTTGACTTGAATCTATAATACGAAACAATGAACACACACGAAATAAGCTACTAGCTTAGTAAGTCTTAAGCATTATATTATATCGTTCAACCGTTTAAACATGAAATAAAATCAATTCATGACATTACATTTACATGTCTTACTTATAACTCAACATAACAAAGTATTACTACTTTACTTAACTTGATAACTTCCAATCTCCTTAATAATTACATCAATTGCCGATTATACTTAATAATCACATAGCTAAGTATAACAATTTACCTACATGAGCATTTTTAATCACACTCATGTTTCGAATTTCAAATAACCACATAACATATTTCATACACAAAATTTACAACCAAGTATATAACACTTTTCTTTCATCATTTTATTTGCTCAATATCATAGCATATTTATATATATATATATTTATCACACTAAAGTATGATAGTACATACCTTATAGCCGAATTAACAAAGCCATTTTCAAAACTTAAGCTTTCTAGATTGGTTTCATGGCTTTAATACTATATAACTGAAATTCAAAATTGAAACTCACCGTATAGAACTCCGCTAGGCTTTTGCCCGACCGCACACACCGCAGACTAGGCCCCGCTAGACTCAAGGTCTAAAGTTTAAACACCAAAGATTTAGCTCGCTAGGCAATAAGCCCGAATATTTCACCGGCACCAGGGCACGCTAGGCTTGAAGCCCGAAATAAATCACCAAGCACAAGGCACGCTAGGCTCTAAGCCCGAATATCAACATAATTAATCCTTCAATACACATTTCTTAATGATGTCATCACAGACAAATCATATGCTTCATAATACATTCACATATCAAATCGAATATACTTATTCATCTCACATTAAACAAAATATATTCAATCCAATATAATACCCTTACATTCGGCTAACTCTTACATTTATGCTTAAAATAAATAAATTCATTCATTTACTACGTTCATAAATAATTCTTTGTAGTATATTTGCTTAAGAACTTACCTCGACTATCGACGGACAACGTAGACCTGGTTATTCGATAACCTTCGCCTTTCCCGATCCAAACTGCTTTTTCTTTGTTCTTGATCTAAACACATTAAAATTTAGCTCATTCAAGCACATATCATCTCAATTTAGTCCCAAAACTCGTAAATGGGCAAATTACCATTTTACCCCTAATATTTCACATTTTTCAATTTAGTCCTATTTGCATAAAAAACAAAATACACAAAATTTCACTATAACACCTTAGGGCCGAATATTCATAGGGACCATATTAGTCCATTTCTTTCATTTATTTTGCATTTTAGCCCCCTCAAAAATTCATTTTTGCAATTTAGCCCAAAGTACTCAAATTCACTAAAATTTCCAATACAAAACATGCTAATCTTTAACATATCTTTAATATAAACTCATCAAACATCAAAAACCACAAGAACATGTAAATAGCCAAACATCAAGCATGCTCAAATTTAAAAATTCTACCATGGGTCAACTAATATTCGAAACAACGATCTCAAAAATGTAAAAATTATCGAAAACCGAAGTAAGACACATCTTAAATTGGGCTAGATGATGGTCGAACACTTCAAAGTCTTTAAACCCTTATTTCTTAGCTAACATACGGCAATGAGAGATGAAGAACAAAAAGAATGGCTTTTAATTTCATATAATTTAACATATAATAACATTTTTAATGATTTACCATTGTCACCATTAATTAATAATAAAAACAACTTATAATATAAGGTCACACTTGACCTTTGCCACCCACTAACTCATAAAATGGGTTAATTACCCTTTTAATACTCCATATTAGAAAGCCATCATCATTTAAGCACTTTCCACTATAGTATGCAGCTTTTACACTATACGCGATTTAGTCTTTTTTGTTAAATTAAACACTCAAACGATAAAATTTTTATACGAAACTTTCACACATCATAAATCACATATAATTTGGACCAAAAATAATATAAAAAAAATTTCGGACTCGGATTCGTGGTCCCGAAACCACCGTTTCGATTAGGGTCAAAATTGGTCTGTTACAACTCTCCCCCCTTTAGGGATTTTCGTCCCAAAAAATCTTACCGTTAAACAAAGTCGGATATTGTTGCCTCATTGAATCCTCAGGTTCCCACGTAGCCTCTTCAACTCCGTGCCGATTCCATAGTACTTTCACTAATGGAATTTTCTTGTTTCTCAACTCTTTCATTTCCCGAGCTAAAATACGAATCGGTTCCTCCTCACACGTCATATCGGATCGGATTTCAATCTCGGACGGAATGATCACATGTGACGGATCTGATCTATATATACGAAGCATCAAAATGTGAAATACATTATGTATCTTTTCTAATTCAGAGGGCAACTTCAATCTATAAGCAACAGGCCCAATACGTTCGATGATTTCGTACGGTTCGATGAATCTCGGACTTAGCTTGCCTTTTCGACCAAATCGGAGTACCTTCTTCCACGGAGAAACTTTCAAGAATACTCGGTCTCTGACCTGAAACTCAATGTCTTTGCGTTTCAAATCAGCATAGGACTTTTGACGATCCGAGGCAGCTTTCAAACTATCTCTGATTATAGTCACTTTTTGTTCCGTCTCTTTAATCAATTCAACCCCGTGTATCTTATTTTCACTGAGCTCGGTTTAGTACAACGGTGTACGACACTTGCGGCCATATAGAGCTTCGTAAGGTGCCATTTTGATACTAGATTGAAAACTGTTATTATAAGCAAATTCAATCAAAGGTAAGTATCTTTCCCACGTACCTTCAAACTCAAAGATGCAACATCTCAACATGTCCTCAAGTATCTGAATGGTTCATTCAGACTGACCGTCTGTCTGCGGATGAAAGGCTGTGCTAAAGTGGAGTTTAGTACCCAAAGCATCTTGCAACTTCTTCCAAAATCGCGATGTGAATCTCGGGTCTCTATCTGAAACAATGGAACTCGGCACACCATGTAATCTTACAATTTGAGATACATACAACTCAGCAAGTTTATCGAGCGAATAGTCTGTACGAACCGGCACAAAGTGAGTTGATTTGGTCAGTCTATCCACTATAACCCAGACTGTATCTTTCTTTCTCGGTGTCGTAGGCAAATCGGATACAAAATCCATAGTGATTCTATCCCATTTCCATTCAGGTATCATGATCGGCTGAAGTAACCCAGAAGGCACTTGATGCTCGGCTTTTACTTGCTGACAAATTAAACACTTTGAAACAAATTCGGATATATCCCGTTTCATGCCAGGGCCACCAATAGAATCTGTTTCAAATCATTATACATTTTCGTGCTACCCGGATGTATCGATAGTCGACTATTATGAGCCTCGTTCAAAATCATCTGAATCAAATCCACATTCCTCGGAATACATATTCAGCCTTTTAAGTTCAAACAATCATTTGCATCAATTCGAAACTCTGACTCTGCATCGTTTTCACACTGAACTCGTCTAGCAATCATATCTTTGTCAATTTTCTGTGCAGCACAAATTTACTGAATAAACATCGGTCTTGCTTTCCTCTCGGCTATGATCGAACCATCACCAGACATAGCCATATGTACGTTCAACGCACGAAGAGAAAACAATGATTTTAAACTTAAGGCATCCGCAACCACGTTAGCTTTCCCTAGATGGTAATCAATCACTAATTCATAGTCCTTCAACAGCTCTAACCATCTGCGTTGTCTCAAGTTCAAATCTTTCTGAGTCATCAAGTACTTCAGACTTTTGTGATCTGAATAAACATGACATTTCTCACCGAATAAGTAATGATGCCAAATTTTCAATGCAAAAACAATGGCTGCTAATTCTAGATCATGAGTTGGATAATTTCTTTCATGAGGCTTCAATTGTCTCGAAGCATAGGCTATGACTTTGCCTTTCTGCATCAAAACGCAACCCAAACCATTTAAAGAAGCATCACTATAAACAATAAATTCTTTACCCGATTCAGGCCGAGCTAATACTGGAGCTTCGGTCAAAAGGGCTTTCAACTGATCGAAACTTTTCTGACACTTTTTCGACCACTCGAACTTGACATCTTTCTGTAGTAGCTTTGTCAAAGGTGTAGCTATCATGGAAAAACCTTTGACGAATCGTCTGTAGTATCCCGCAAGTCCTAGAAAGCTTCGAATTTCAGAAACATTCTTTGGTGGCTTCCAATCAAGTATAGCCGATATTTTGTTCGGATCAACTCGAATACCTGATGCTGAAACGACGTGACCCAAAAAGCTGACTTCCTTCATCCAAAATTCACACTTACTAAACTTTGCATACAACTGTTGATCTCGCAAAGTTTGTAGCACCAATCTCAAATGCTCGACATGTTCGATTTCATCTCTGGAGTAGATCATAATATCGTCTATAAACACTACCACAAACTGATCCAAATACTATCTAAACACCCGACTCATCAAATCCATAAAAATAGCAGGTGCATTAGTAAGTCCAAAACGCATGACTAGGAATTCAAAATGTCCGTACCTCGTTCGAAATGCAGTCTTTGGCACATCAGAATCTCAGACTCACAACTGATAATAACCCGATCTCAAATCTATCTTCGAAAACACTGAAGCCCCTTTCAACTGATCAAACAAGTCATCAATCCGAGGCAACGGGTATTTATTCTTTATAGTCACCTTATTCAGCTACCGATAATCAATACACATTCGCATAGTTCCATCTTTCTTTTTCACAAATAAAACTGGTACACCCCAAGGAGAAAAGCTCGGTCGTGCAAAGCCCCTATCTGTCAACTATTGCAACTGTGCTTTCAACTCTTTCAATTCAGTAGGTGCCATCTGATACGGAGCTATCGAAATCGGAGTCGTCCCCAGTACTAATTCAATACCAAACTCTATCTCTCGAACTAGCGATAATCCCAGCAATTCTTCAGGGAACACCTCTGGGTATTCACATACAACTGGTACGAATTCAATCTGCTTTTCGGACACTTTATTATCCAACACATAAGCCAAGTAAGCTTCACATCCTTTTCTCACATACTTAAGAGCTAACATCGAGGATATTACTGCCGGTAACCTATTCAAGTCATTAGATTCAATCCAGATGATCTCACCGTTCTGACATCTCAAATTAATAATCTTTCTTTTGCAATTCACCACTGCATCATGCAAAGTTAACCAGTCCATTCCCAAAATTATATCGAACTCGTCGAAAGGCAACAACATTAAATCAGCTGGAAAGCAGGAATCCCGAATCATCAACGGGCAACCTTTACACACTTTATCAACAAAAACATATCTAGCCAAAGGGTTGGACACACGGATCACAAAATCAGTAGACTCAACAAGCAGAGTCTTACTTGATACTAGAGTTTCACACACATATGAATGAGTCGAACCAGGATCAATTAATGCAATCATAGTAGTATCATAAAGTGTGAAAGTACCAGTAATGACATCTGGGGAAGAAGCATCCTCTCTGGCTCGTATAGCATAAGCTCTATGTAACACCCCAAACCCGGTCAATACACCACAACCGAATCTGGCATGTTACGGGGAAAATCGTGTTTGAGGGGTTAGGTTTCAGGTTAAAGATTCGATGAAAAAAACTCTTTGACATATTTTATACTTGTCAAAATCTTGGGCATGATTGCTTTAAAACTGGTAGTGAATTTTGAAAACCCGGGAATTTGAAAACTTGGTTGACTCCATAAGTAAGACAAATCCATATCGTTTGAGAATCCCAAGTAATCTCCTTCTTGATGCTTAAAAACATTTTGAGCTTAGTGTGGAAAAAATCTCTAGTTTTAGAAAACGTTTGAGTTGCATTTATTTTTAATTTATAGTGTGATACCCGATGGTAAAATTTAAAACATATCGCTTTGTAGTTTTGAAAACCTCATTTTATATCCAAGTTTTTATTCGATAATAATCCATAATTTATTAGGACATAATTGGAACCCAATCAAAGCATGTGAATAATCAAAACATAATTTTAAGAGGCCTTTTACAATCCCAACAAAACCATATGGAATAAAAGAAATTAAGAACCAAGTCTAAATCAGTGAAATTTCGAATTTATTCATGGCATGGTCACCTCGAGTCCACCCGGCTCCATGTCCGCAATCTAAGTGTCACCTGAAATGATAAGGGAGAAGGCGAGTCGCAAGACTCAGTGCATAAATCCCTCTCCCGATTAATGCAACATGCTAACACACATCATAGCAACGCAATACAAGTAATGCACCCAATCCTAGCCATCCGTACTCCATTTCTACCCCGTGTGGTACCAAACCACCGGTGGTGCCAAACCACCGGTGACCCAAAGTCACGAATAATCCAATGATGGGGTCAACCCATCGTGTGATACCAAGTCACCGGCGTCAATCCCAGATAATCACCGTGGGGCCAACCCATCGTGGTGCGGCCACCGGGGCGAGACGCTCGAGGTGCCAAACCTCGTGTCCCAAAGACACGAATGTGATACCAAATCACCGTGACCGGTCACGAATCCAATGATGGGGCCAACCCATTGTGTGATACCAAATCACCGGGCGTCAATCCCAGTATAATCAATCGTGGGGCCAACCCACCGTGGTGCTAAGCCACCGGGGCGAGACGCTATGAGGTGCCAAACCTCGTGTCCCAAGACACGAATGTGATACCAAATCACCGTGACCGAAGTCACGAATCCGGCGATGGGGCCAACCCATCGTGGTGATACCAAATCACCGGGCGTCAATCCCGTATAATCAATCGTGGGGCCAACCCACATCGTGGTGCTAAGCCATCGGGACAAGACGCCGAGGTGCCAAACCTCTGTGACCCAAAGTCACAATAATCAATCAGTGGTACCAAACCACTAGAGGTGCCAAACCTCTGGTGTCCCAAAGACACGGATATCATATTCCCCCTCCTCTCACATCACCCATAACATATCATACTAATGCAAATCGTGCAAGACATGTAATCATGCTAACATGTTTAAAATTGCATCTCATATCACATACATCATCGATCATGATATCATATACCATTAATAGAACTCGTAATGAAACGGGCTTACCCGAATCCGTGCACATACCCCATAGGGTATCATATCAATCAACCACACTGTTTGACAATCAGGTTTATCAACCATATTACTAAGCAATGAGTGTGTTAGCTTACACACCTGTTAAAACGCAAGCTTTTAAACCCAACGAACCGATCTAAGATCCTCAAATACCTTGCTCCTATAATCGGCCAAACATAGATTAGCCATCTATACCATTCGGCCAAAACCATTAAACCAAAGGGGTTAACAATTGAATCCCTTACCTTTCACTTGGTTTGGTTTCCTACCAAAACCCGAACCAACCAATGCTTCCTTAGTCAATCGACCACACCCTAACAAGAGAACTGTTAATTTTTTTGAAGTCTTTGATTAACGAAAACTAAAAGAATGCACTACTAGAACCAATCCCTTACCACCACTTACCAACGATTAACCGAGAAAGAAGACTCTCTTGCTTGCTTCCAAAATCCAAAGGCCCTATAACGTAATAGTTAACAAAGATTAACTCCTTTCAACCAAACCTAGAATCGAACTAACGAGGGAGAGGAGAAATAACCATTCGGCCAAGCACTTACCTAACACCAACCAATATTCGGCAAGAACCACTAAGAGAGAGGAAAGATTTGGCCAACTCTTAAACAAGATGGAAAAAGAGGATTCGGCTAGGGTGGCTTGTAATAATCAAACAAGATTCGGTCAGAGTGAAAGAAAAGAGAAAACGAAATGCAAAAGGATAGGGGTTGATATTCGGCCAACAATAGAAATGGGGAAAAGAAAAAGAAAAGGAAAGGTTTAGAAGGGTGAAGTTTCGGCTTGCAAAAGAAAGAATGGAGAAAGTGTTTTGGAGAATGGAGTTTCGGCTTACAAATGAAGAGAAAAGAGAGAGAGCAAAGAACATTCGGCTACCAAGAAAATTGAGAGGGACAAAGCAAATTCGGCAAGGCTATAGGGTTTGGTCTCTTGATTTCAAGAAGTAAAGAAAATGAGAGAAAGCTCTCTTGTAATTTCGGCTACTATTGACAAAAGATAGGAATTTGGCTTGACACAAAGTGACCGAAAAAGGCACAAAAGTGCTTAAGTGAATTTCGGCTAACACCCCTCCCCACTTACCAAAATCGGCCACTCTCTCTACAACTCCCCAACATTCGGCCACTACCCACAATTACTCCAAGCCACACATTCAAACTAGTTTGAACTAGTCTCCCTCCTAAATTCGCTCTCCACCCACCATTTAAACATTTGACTTGGTCCATGGCGAGTTTGAACGCCCACAACTCTTCTCCTCCATGCCACAAAATGAGAGCAAAAATGTGGGATTTTCGCAGCTTGAACACAGGACCTCCTCTCCAAACACAAGCCCCAAGTGGCGCATGCTTTGCCATCTTACTAGCTCAACTCTTGTGCTAACTTTTCACCTAAAATTATTTATAAACCCCAGGCTCCTTCAGCTCCTCTCACATAAAACTTAAAACCAAAATTTTTCCTACCACTCCTAAACTTATACTAAGCTTACAACTAAGCCCCAAAACAACACAAAAGCAACATTGCAAAACAACCACATGCAAAACAATGCAATAACAAAATAGCCCCTATCCCTGGATATTACACTCTAGCTGGTGCTTGAGCCTCTGATCAAACTGTAGTGTCCTTTGTCCCTCTCTGACTACCACCTACATTACCCGAATGTCCGGGTGGTCTGCCTCGTGCTGACATGTTGCTCGGTTTAGTGTTCTAAACCGTATTTTGGTTGGCTAGCATCGGGCACTCTCGAATAAAATGGTCTGACGATCCACATTTAAAGCAGGACTGATCATGGAATCTACAACTCCCAGAATGCCATTTTCCACAATGCTTGCACTCAGCCCATCTGCTGAACATTACCAACACTAGCCATCGAGTGGCTCGGGAACTCACCGGAGGTCGATCTCGCCTGAGACAGTCCAAGTAGCTTTATGTCGTACCAAGTCATCTTTGAACTTCTTAAACGCTGAATGGAAAGTCTTACTCGATGATCTTTTTCGAGTGTCTCTAGCTTCTATTTTAGCCTTTCTTTTCTCTTTCCCAAGCTCTTCAGCTTTGCAAGCTCGTCCGACAAGTACTACGAACTCTTTGATCTCAAGAATGCCCAAAAGCAACTTTATGTCTTCATTCAGACCGTCTTCAAATCTTTTGCACATAATGGCTTCAGTTGATACACACTCTCAGGCATATCGACTCAATCTAACAAACTTCAGCTCATATTCCGTCACAGTCATATGACCCTATTTTAGTTCCAGAAATTCTTTTTGTTTCTGATAGATGAATCTCTGACTGATATATTTCTTACGGAACTCGATCTGGAAGAAATCCCAAGTCACTTTTTCTTTCGGAACCACTGATACTAGTGTATTCCACTAGTGATATACAGTGCCCCGAAGTAGAGATATAGCACACTTCAGGCATTCATCAGGAGTACAGGATAGCTCATCAAGTACCCGAATAGTGTTATCGAGCCACATCTCAGCTCGTTCTGCGTCATCATTATCATTAGCTTTGCATTCTTTGGCCCCATATTTCCTAATTTTATCAACAGGAGGCCTACTAGATCTCATCGGATCTAACATCGGAGGTGCTGAAGGTACCAGAGTTGGATTATTCGGGAGTGGAGGTTGTTGTACAGCCGGGTTAGTCTGAATGAACTGGGTAAACCATTCATTCATCATCTGGTAGAAGGCTTGCTTAGCCTCCCCCTCATGGCTACCCGAGACAGGTCGAGAGTCTACCGGCACTGACCCGCGTGCGCGATCAGGCACTACACTCTCTACATCATCAGCTACGGCTCTGTCAAGATCCATTTACTATATAAAACACAGTTTGAAATATCAAAAAGTCACCACACTATCTTTTATATAAATAAGGCATGTATAGCTAGACTCACACGCGCTACGATAGTCCTAGAATTGACTAAACCGTAGCTCTGATACCAATCAAATGTAACACCCCTAACCCGTGTACGTCACCGGATTAGGGTTACGGGTATTACCATGTAAGCTAAAACTTTAGTTCACTCAATTAAATCTTAGTTGATCATCTTTATCAAATAATTTAATCATAAACAGACAGATCACACATGTGTAACACATACTTGATACATTAAACCAAGTCATACACGATATATGTAACACCCCAAACCCGGACGAGACACCACGTCCGAATCTGGTATGCTACGGGGAAATCGTTTTTGAAAAGTTAGAGTTTCCGTTTAAAAGCTGAGTGAAAACACAGTGTATTTTGAAGACAATTTGAGTAGACTTGTTTGGAAACAGTTGATATATTCGAATTCCGGAGATTTTGAAAACTTAGCCAGAATGTGTAGCTAAAACGAGTTATTACCATTTAAAACCTCATAAGTTTCTTAGTGATACATAACACTTTTAAATTTAGGAGAACTACCAGTTTGAATTGGAAACCAGTTATATTTATTTATCAAAAAGACTTAGTGTGATACCCGATGGTATAGTTAAAAAAAAACCCAGTGCGTTATAGTTTTGAAATCATTATCTTTCCAAGTTTTAGTAAAAATTTATTCCAAGTTACTTTGTTTAAGGCATGTCAAAATCAACTTAAACATCAACAACATAAAACATAACTTTAAAGGCCTTTTACAAATCCAAAATAAAACCCAATTAAAAGTAAATAAACTAAAGTACCCAAATAGTAGAGTCGGAGTAAAACTTTGTTAAGCATGGCATGTGCACCCCGAGTCCATCCCGGCTCCACGTCCGCGTCTACGAGTCACCTGAAATGTCAAAGGAGAGGGTGAGTCGAGTGACCCAGTGTGCAAATCCCGCTCCCGAAGAAACAACATGCTAACACACATCATACATAGCAACATAATTAATGCAACCCGATCCTAACCATCCATATCGCCTTTTTCTACCCCGTGTGGTACCAAACCACTGGTGGTGCCAAACCACTGGTGACATATAGTCACAATGTGTTACCAAAACACTGGTGTCCCAAAGACACAATATCCATCATTGTGGTACCAAACCACTTTGTGTCCCAAAGACACGATGTGCTACCAAAGCACCGTGACCGTAGTCACAAATCCGATGATGATGGGGCCAACCCATCGTGTGATACCAAATCACTAGCGAGACGATCCCATATCTCAAGTGGGGCCAACCCACGGTGGTCAAACCACAGTGGACAAGTCGCAATGAGGTGCCAAACCTCCGGTGTCCCAAAGACACAATGTGCTACCAAAGCACTGTGAACGTAGTCACAAATCGGTGATGGGGCCAACCCATCGTGTGTTACCAAAACACTGGCGTCAATCCCGTATAATCATTTGTGGGGCCAACCCACTGTGGTACTGAGCCACTGGGACGAGACGCTGAGGTACCAAACCTCTGGAGGTGCCAAACCTCTGGTGACCCAAAGTCACAAAGTTGTGCTACCAAAGCACTGGTGCTCGTCAGCACAAAATGTCACTGCTCCCTCCTCTCATATCACCCATCAACATACCATACTCATGAAATCATGCATCTCACACAAGTCATGCATATTATGCCCACATACCCAGCATTAACTCTCATAGCGTACATAAATAACATAGGTCATGATATCATACTTCATTAATAATACTCATAATAGAACAGACTTACCCGAAACGTTCACATACCCCATTTGGGTATCCATTTGTCCCTCATACTGTTATAAATTTTAACAGGCAAACAGGTTTATTAATAATCTTACTAAGTATCAGTGTGTTAGTTACACACCTGGTAAAACCGAGTCTAAAGATCCCTACGAATCACTCTGAGTCCCTTGATTATCAAACCCCTAAAACAATCGGCCAACATAGAATTAGGCACTAAGACCATTCGGCCAAAGACCATCAACCAAAGAATCAACATTAATCATTACCTTACACCTGCGAATGGTTTGGTTTCCAAACAAACCCCGAACCAAAAGTGGCTCTTTTTGACAATCGGCCTTCACCTAGAAATAGAATCATTACTCTCTTGTAGCCTACCTTAACGAAATCAAACGAGTGAAGTAATATCACTTACCACACTTACCTAATCACTTAACAGATGAAGATGGCTCCTCTTGTTTGCTTGAAACCCTTTGGTGTCCTATAATGAAGGGATTAGAATCCTTCAAAAATGACCATAGTCGGCCCTTAATCAAACCATAACCAACAAAGATCAAAAGAGGAAGATATGGCCATTCGGCCTTACACTTACCAACACCCAATATTCGGCCAACCTATGACTTCTAGGAGAGGTGGGGTTCGGCCAACTTTTAGAACAAGATGAAGAAAGAATTCGGCTTATTCCCGAAGAAGAAACACAAGAGAAAGGTGTATAGAAGGGGATTGGTATTCGGTCAACAGTGGAAGGAAGATTCGGCTCACAAGTGCTAAGATAGAAGGAAAACAAAAATGGGTAAAGGAAGAGTACTTACGGTTTTGAAAGAAATAAGAAATGGAGAGAGAGCTTTGGAGAATGGGTTTCGGCTACCAATAAGAGTCAAGGGGAAACAAAGAAATTTCTGGCAAGGTGAAATTGCTTAAGCTTTCGGTTTTGAAAAGGAAGAAAATGAGAACTTACTTGGAGTAATTCGGCTACTAGGAGATTGAAAGAAAAACAAGCAAGTTCGGCACTAGATGTTTACACTTTCGGTTTCCACAAAGAAAATGAAAGATAACTTCTTTAGAATTTCGGCTTTGGTTTCTCAAAAGAAAGAATTTTGGTTTACCGGGATGATGACCAAAATGCTAAGAAATTTGCCAAAAAGATTCTGCACTACCCTTCTCACACCCATACCATAACCGGCCACTACCCATCAAGTTCCCAAGTTTCGCCAACACCTCCACAAACCCCAAACATTCGGCCACATCCCCATTCACTCCCAACCACCATTTCAAACTACATGACCAAGTCTCCCCCAACAAATGCTCTCCACCTCTCATTTGAATGTGAAGACTTGGTCCAAGGTAGAATCCAAATTGTTCTCAACCTCTTCCTCCATGCCGTCCAAAAATAAGTGACAAAATGGGGACTCTACACTCGAACACCTGGACCTCCTCACCTGGAGATGACGCCACACCTAGCTCCCAAGTGGCACATGCCTTGCCACTTTTCCAGCTCTTCCTTTGTGCAATGAACCTCAAATAAAATTCTTAAACCCCACTTCCTCAGCTCCCTTCACCTAACACCCCAAAAACCAAAATTTACCCACACACTCAGGCCCACTCCTAGCCTACAATTAAGCTCCTATAACACCGAAATAACCACACAGCACACTAAACACATGCAATAACATGCAACAACAAAATAGCCCCCTAACCCGGGATATTACAATATAACCATCGATGAACATAAAATGACCATACAATGTATATTACGACATTATCACATAACAATACATATTTCATGCACCACATTTATCAAAACGATCTTGATCTATAAAATTTATAAACAACTAAACTACTCGTAACTAATTAAATAAGTAAGTATGCTTCGAATGTCAATGCACAATACTTCCTATTAAGACCAATTTCATATGGCGTAAAATCTATTTCCACATAACCGAATATATGCAACTTATTACACATCACATACATACTTATGTATTTGACCGAATATACAAGGTCTCATTTATAACATTTCATGTTCGTTACCTAGCACAAACCGAGTTTGATAGTTTCATACACTCAATTAAATTAAGCAATCTCACAAGCCAAACATATTTACATGTATACATCATAGTTATGCACATTTTCCATATTCGACTATGAGCCTAAATAACTAGTACTTTAAACATGTTAGCTACATTTGCAACTATCACCTAGGTTTGGCCGAATACACATACATAAATTCCGAATGATGCTCAACTAACACATACCTACCGAAACACCTGACTAATTTAACATAAACATTGGCTTTACAAACAAGCAATCATATAGAACGCATAATACATAAGCTTGCATAAAAGAAAAGACCATAGCCAAATCATTGAAACCAAACACATTCATCATATAGTCAAGACCAATTAAGACTGAATTAAACAAATAATCAAGCCATTTTTGCATGGCTATTATATACAAACAAAACATCATTCAAACATTTAGTTAGCCTATACATGCCTTTGATTCAAAAACTAACTTTAAAAATACCAAAAAGGGGTGATAGTGTGGTTGACTCCTCCAACGATCCTTTGAGCCCGTAGCTTGACTTGAATCTATAATGCGAAACAATGAACACACACGAAATAAGCTACTAGCTTAGTAAGTCTTAAGCATTATATTATATCGTTCAACTGTTTAAACATGAAATAAAATCAATTCATGACATTACATTTACATGTCTTACTTATAACTCAACATAACAAAGTATTACTACTTTACTTAACTTGATAACTTCCAATCTCCTTAACAATTACATCAATCGCCGATTATACTTAATAATCACATAGCTAAGTATAACAATTTACCTACATGAGCATTTTTAATCACACTCATGTTTCGAATTTCAAATAACCACATAACATATTTCATACATAAAATTTACAACCAAGTATATAACACTTTTCTTTCATCATTTTATTTGCTCAATATCATAGCATATTTATATATATATTTATCACACTAAAGTATGATAGTACATACCTTATAGCCAAATTAACAAAGCCATTTTCAAAACTTAAGCTTTCTAGATTTGTTTCATGGCTTTAATACTATATAACTGAAATTCAAAATTGAAACTCACCGGTATAGAACCTGCTAGGCTTTTGCCTAAATCGCACACACCGGCACTAGGCCTGCTAGACTCAAGGTCTGAAGTTTAAACACCGACATTTAGCCTGCTAGGCAATAAGCCCGAAATATTTCACCGGCACCAGGCCTGCTAGGCTCGAAGCCCGAAATAAATCACCGGCACAAGGCCTGCTAGGCTCGAAGCCCGAATATCAACATAATTAATCCTTCAATACACATTTCTTAATGCTGTCATCACAGACAAATCATATACTTCATATTACATTCACAAATCAAATTGAATATACTTATTCATCTCACATTAAACAAAATATATTCAATCCAATATAATACCCTTACATTCGGCTAACTCATACATTTATGCTTAAAATAAATAAATTCATTCATTTACTACGTTCATAAATAATTCTTTGAAGTATATTTTCTTAAGAACTTACCTCGACTATCGACGGACAACGGAGACCGGTTATTCGATAACCTTCGCCTTTCCCCGATCCAAATCCATTTTTCTTTGTTCTTAATTTAAACACATTAAAATTTAGCTCATTCAAGCACATTTCATCTCAATTTAGTCCCAAAACACATAAATGGGCAAATTACCATTTTACCCCTATTTTTCGTTTTTTTTATTTAGTCCTATTTGCACAAAACACAAAATACACAAAATTTCACTATAACACCTCAGGGCCGAATATTCATAGGGACCATATTAGTCCATTTCTTTCATTTATTTTACATTTTAGCCCCATCAAAAATTCATTTTTGCAATTTAGCCCAAAGTACTCAAATTCACTAAAATTTCCAATACAAAACATGCTAATCTTTAACATATCTTTAATATAAACTCGTCAAACATCAAAAACCACAAGAACATGTAAATGGCCGAACATCAAGCATGCTCAAATTTAAAAATTCTACCATGGGTCAACTTATATTCGAAACAACGATCTCAAAAACATAAAAATTATCGAAAAACGAACTAAAACACACCTTAAATTGAGCTAGATGATGGCCGAACACTTCAAAGTCTTTAAACCCTTATTTTGTAGCTAACATACGGCAATGAGAGATGAAGAAAAAAAAGAATGGCTTTTAATTTCATATAATTTAACATATAATAACATTTTTAATGATTTACCATTTTAACCATTAATTAATAATAAAAACAACTTTTAATATAAGGTCACACTTGACCTTTGCATACTAACTCATAAAATGGGTTAATTACCCTTTTAATACTCCATATTAGAAAGCCATCATCATTTAAGCACTTTCCACTATAGTATGCAACTTTTACACTATACGCGATTTAGTCCTTTTTGTTAAATTAAACACTCAAACGATAAAATTTTTATACGAAACTTTCACACATCATAAATCACATATAATTTGCACCAAAAATAATATAAAAAAAATTTGGACTCAGATTCGTGGTCCCGAAACCACCGTTTCGATTAGGGTCAAATTTGGTCTGTTACATCATGCACTCCTCAGGTGTGCAAGACAATTCATCGAATAACTTAATGGTATTTTCTAGCCAGAAATCTGCCCTTTCTGGGTCATCATCTATTTTCGCTCTAAATTCTTCAGCCCCTTACTTCTGAATTCTATCAACTGGAGGTTTTTCTCTTCTTAACATCTCCACCACTTAGGGAGCTACAGGGCAGACTGGGGGATTGGAGGGGGTGGAGGAGGTGGAGCGTTCGGGTTTGTACGAACAAACTTCAAATACCAAGCATTCATCATATGGAGGAAGGATTCTCTAGACCCTCCGCTTTGACTCAGTGTCACGGGCCAACTCTCGACTGGCGCGGTCCCCTCAGCGGGAGCCGGTGTATTACTCTCGACATCATTCGCCATTGCTCCGTCGGTATCCATTTACTATATAAAAACACATTTTAAATTGTCAAGAGTCGTCACAGTATCATAATTCATATATGGCATGTATAGCTAGACTCGTACACACGCTAGGTTAGTCCGAGAATCGACTAAACCATAGCTTTGATACCACTAAATGTAACACTCCTTACCCGAGTTCGACGCTGGAATAGGATACGAGATGTTACAAGGCTTAAACACAAGCATTCAAATCCTTTCTCAGTTATAAAATTTCGTTCAAATTTAAAACTTTTCAAACTTCATCTTAAAGTCCCTAATATGGGCCTACGAGGCCCAAAACATACTTTAGAAATGGTTCGACACTAAACCAGGCACTTTAGAAAACTTTGGAAAGTTTCACTGAAAATAGGGGCACACGCCCGTGTGGCAAGGGACACGCCCATGTGGGCAGACCGTATGATCTCACACGCCCATGTCCCTAGCCGTGTGGATTTATTTTTCAATTTGAACCTACAGGGGTTTTCACACAGCCTGGCACACACCTGTGTCCATGGCCAGTGTCCCTCACACGGCCATGACACGCCCGTGTCTCCGCCCGTGTGTTAAAACCTTGACATTCTATTTCTGACATCATCAATCATTTAGGGTCACACGGACATGGCACACATCCATGTGCTAGGCCGTGTGGTAAATTTAATTTCGCATTTAAGGTGTAGACTTCACACGGCCTGGGTACATGCCCATGTATTATGGCCGTGTCATCCACACGGTTGAGACACACGGTCGTGCCTCAGCCCGTGTGGTTACTACTGGGCATTCTGTTTTGCCAACTTAAGGTTTAGAGGACACACGCCCATGGGGCAGACCGTGTGTCACACACGGCCTAGACACATGCCCGTGTGTGTACCCGTGTGGACAAAAACAAGGCTATTTACCAAGCCCTTTTACCACCCTTACTTGCACCAACATAAGTCACAACCAAGACATACACACATCAAGGCCACTACACTCCATTCACATGCAAAACTTATCACATACTTTATCAATCCAATCATGCAACCTACTCATTCATGCGTTAACACACCATATATTTCACCATGCAAATTGCACATTCATGAAAAACATCATCATTTTAATATATCAATAACAAGTATTAGCCATCATCCATGACCTTATACAAAATGAATCAATCTTCAAGACAAGCCAACAAATTTGGCCAAACAATATGACACTTGACAAAAAAACCAAGTCCCTATACATGCCATACTCAAAATGATAAATCTAACTATACCAAATGTTCAGATTGATAGTGTGATCGAGCCTCCGACGTCCTTTGATACCCGAGCTAGCTTGGCGATACTATAAGAAAATGGAAAGGAAAGGGAGTAAGCATAAAGCTTAGTAAGTTGCATGTAAATAAATAACAACATCAACCATGCATCTATAAACACATAGCATAATATAAACCAGCATATCATTCTTGATTTAGCAATGGTAGATTTATTACATATTTACACATCACAAATATCAACCAAAATTACAAGATCATCCCGAAATCATTCTTATAGATAGAACTTACTCAATTTCATCCTTACCATTAAGGCATCATAACTAAGCTCATATCTCATGAGTTTCAAGTAAGAACCTGTACCACTCACAACATGATTATATCCTTTCATATCTTTATCATAAGCTTTAAATAACCCGTGGAAACATTTGGAATACTAATGGATATTCGATAAGCCTCACACAAGAGGGTAAAATGCCGATTCTGTGTCCCAGACATGGTCTTACACTGGCTCACATGTCGAGGTCGATGCCATGTCCCAGACATGGTCTTACACTAGCTCTTGTCCTAATGTCGATGCCATGTCCCAGACATGGTCTTACACTGGCTCTCATAATGTGGTCGATGCCATGTACCAAACATGGTCTTACACTGGCTCTCATAATGTGGCCGATGCCATGTCCCAGACATGGTCTTACACTAGCACACATGTCACCCAAATGTCATGGCATGGGTATTCAGTCTATTCCTAAGGTTCAACTAGGAGTTTTTACTACATCAATTCTCATCATGCGTATTCATAACAATAATCAAACACTTTATGTCATATTAATTGTTTAATGCATAATAACAATAAAGTTGTATTATTTACGTACAACTTACCTCGGTATACAAAATATGGGTGACTAGTTCGATTTAGTGCAATAGCTTGGTTTTCCCCTGGTTTGGGTCCGGGCTCCGTTTTTCTTATTTTGCAAGAGAAAAGCTTGGCTGAAATTTCAAGCTTCCAAAACCCTTATTTTACTTATATTTTCGGTGGTGAAGAGAAGATGATAGCCTCCTCTCTTTTGTTTTATTTTTTTTATTAGACAAGTCTCTAATTTCAAGCTTCCAAAACCCTAATTTTATGACTTTGTCTCTAATTAAAATTTTCATGTCCAGCCACCATAATTTTATTGGTCTATTTACTCAATAAGGACCACTACTTTAGTGTTCCGTAGCTATTTAACACCTTTATCTTGTAGAACAAAACTTTCGCACTTTATGCGATTTAGTCCTTTTTCAAAATTAAGCATGCCATCACTAAAATTAATTCACCAAAATTTTCATGTACTCATATAATCATGCTATAACACATAAAATAATATTAAAAATAATTTCTCCTACCTCGAATTAGTGGTTCTGAAGCCACTGTTCTGACTAGCCCCAAAATCGGGTTGTTACATACAGTATTGGTAATCAAAGTTTGAGGAAATTTTCAAAAAGATGTATGTGCTCATGATAAAAAAAAAAAGAGACGAAGAAAGAGCGAAGAAAAGTTTGCTCAGTCTCCAAAAAGAAAAATGCATGAGCATGAGTTCAAAATAAGTTTGGGGGTGTTCCAAAGGTTCACTTAAAGAAAAAGGCTTTATTTCGAGAAATCCAAGAAAAAGTTAAAGGTTAAGATTTTGAAACTGAAATGTCTCATCTCTTTAAATCCCTACCTTTATCCGAGCCCCATTACAACCTTATAAAAGACCTATTGATTTGATGATTATGACACCTACATTAGTGGAGAGGAAGTACTAAGTTCAACATATGAAGATCATAAATAAGCCTTATGATTGTTTGCTTGATTGATAAGAAATTCTGTTGAATGAAGAATGTTATCTGTGGCTGTGACATACATACAAACTATGATTCACGTTGGCATATCTTGAAACTTAGTATAAAATTCTAAAAATGTTTGTGTATGAATTACTTGTGAATAAAGGAGATCTCTGAACATGAAGTTATTCATGCATGATTATGGGACAAAGATTGATGCTGCTTACACAGTTAGCAATTTTGCCTTAGCAAGACCTTTTGCTGTGCATAAACATTACTCGGGACGAGCAATGATTTAAGTTTGGGGGTGTGTAAACTAAAAAATATATAGGATTTTTCCTATGCAATTTATCACCTTTTTACTTAAATTCGTTGTTAAAACTAAGTAATTATTTAATAAATTAATGAAATATGTGAAAATATGAAATTAGGACATAGAAATTATTAAAATGTGATTTTATGTTTTATTATATAGTTTTCATACATAAAATGGCTTATTTTACATTTATTTGAATATATTATATTTTTAATACATAAAATGGGCCATGCATGATAAAATTAAATATAAAATATAAAATTATATTTAATAATTCATTTTAAAATATTTCATTAATAATTTGGGTTTTAATTAATTATTTATTTTATTCTTTGGTCCTTCAATTTAATGATTTATTTTTGACAGGTCTGATAGCTTTGTTGGATTACAAAAACCATCCAAATTGAATACCAAGTCAACCCAATTTCGGCTACACATGGCTGTCCACATAAACTACTTTTTTGGATTAATTACACAAGGTCTTTGCAATGTTGAAGAAATTAGAGATTTGCTCGAAGATTTACATTTGACCGAGTCTCAGTCCTGAGTTGTTATGGAATTTAAATTACTTAAAAATCTAGCAAAATTAAACTCAAAATCCACTAATCATGGCCGGCCACTCATTGAAGAAGCTTGAAGAGACTAAACCTCTCTATTTTTAGAAAACTACTCTCCTCTCTTCACCTAAAAATAAGACTTCATTTCACCATTCCTAATCATCCCTCATCCCACATCATTCTCTCTTTTCTCTCAATTTTCTTTAGAATTTTCCATTCCCCACCCCTAGAATTATCTCTTCATAGAGATTTTAGCAATTAAGCCTCTTGAAAAGCCCTTGGTCGGCCACCTTGGAGAGCCATCAGCAAAGGAGCCAAGCGAAGGAGCGAAGGAGCCTTCTCGGTCAGAGTCTTCGGTGACAGCCACTTTGATTTGGGTTTAATCTTTCTTTTCATTGATTTAATCTGAAATGTTTGCTATGTGTTCTTTGTTCTTGTTACGACAATGTTAGCTTAATTTTATTTAAGCTAGGATGATTTCTTTGATTAAATAATATTTATTTGATTCATGCTTATAATGTTTGTGCCTCAATCGATCATGTTTTCAATTAAAATCAAGTCTGTATTTCATTCATACGTGATTGAAATGCACTTGAATTAGTTGAGTGATCCTAACCAGGCGACGACTAGTGGACACATAATTGAAATGTGCATGCTCAATTTAGATCCTAACCCGATTAAATTACAGGTTGCATAACAACTCTAACCAAGCTCTGTTATCTGCATAGTTGTTAGATTTGTGTGATTAAACTGTTTCAAACCTAACACGTCCCTGTTACCTCGCACGAATTCTAAGAAACCCTTAGTAAATAAGGATCAGTAAAATGCATAATTACTAAGTAAAGGTTTACGAAATGACCTAATGTGGTTTCCAAACTCATGAAAGATCGAGTTGCCATGGAATGTTTTTTCCGAATGTTATTAAGCATGTTGATAATAAATTGAGTTTAATTAAAGTAACTGTCCTAGTTTATTTGTGTTATAATTGTTACAAATTGTGTTTAATTTTGCTAAAATCTATTTCATTCATATAATTTGCATATTTAGGATAATTTGCATTGGGGATCATTGCATTGAGTTTAATATATTTAATTTTAAGCATCACTTCTCAATCATATTGTGTTTGTATTTACCAAGTTGTTAATATAATTTTATAATTAAGTGATTTAACACAAATACAATCCCTTTGGAGACGATAACTCAATACTTACTAATTACTTGATAACGATACACACTTGCACAAACCTACACGTTAAAATACCACCTCATAGTTCTCTACTTTTTTGCAGTATTCACATTTTAGACGTTAGTACGTCCGGATGCAGTCAAGTTGTTGGCGCCATTGTTGGGGAGGCAACGTCACTTGTTTAATTTAAATCTTTGCACTATAATTAGAATATTTAGGAAATTTTTAAGTTATAGATGCGCCTTTATGAATAGAACGTACGAGGATACGTACGAAATCATTGAGCACATGGCACTAAACTCCTGTTAGTGGCCAATTGAATGATTCACATAAGGCCAGAAACCCGCCACGATAAAAGCTATCAAAGTGGAGGACAAGTATCAATAGTTAGTGGATAATCTCAATCGTATTGAACCTGCTTCTACACCGTCTACGCGTGGGGGAGATAAACCAATCTTCCACTATGAACAATCCTGTCGAAGATGTAAATTACATCAGGAATAGGGGTGGAAACCCTTATTTGAATACATATAATCCCCGCTAGAGAGATCACCTGGATCTGAGATGGGGAGGGAACCAAGGAGCAGGTAATAATTCAAATCAAGCTAAAAATACTAATTGTCAACCTCCTTACTTGCAAAAACCTCAGGATAGGACCAACCCAAATGACCATACTGCATGTGGTCAACATCTGGATAAAATTGAGGGAGAGATGCAGTCAATAAGAACCGATGTCAAGCAAGTACAGTCTGAGTGCACCAACTCGGACGTTGAGAAAGCTCTAGGATTGAATGAGCCAATTGATGAGCATGATTAGCGATATCAAAAGACAAATTGGCACAGGTATTCCCAGTAATATAGAAGACAATCCACAGAGGGAAGATAAGGAGCACGTGAAGCCGATAGCACTTTGATCAGGAAAAGCTCTGAGTAACCCAGAAAACCCTACTCCGAAGGTAATTCTAGAGAATATTGATGACCCTCAAGAGGAATCTCAAGAAGCTGAAGATGAATAGAAGCCAAAAGAGGTAAGGATACTGGCGGGTGAATTAGAAAAATAATCACCAACAGATGTCAGAATCTGTAATATCCTAAATTGGGGGTTATGCGTTTGGAGCATAACTCAAGTGTTAGTAGGCTTTAAGTGTGGTTGAGCATGTTTTAAGGGTTTTGAGAATCCAAGGATGTAGGAGGAAGTCTTGGAAAAATATTAGAATTTTATTTTTAAAGGAGAAGTTAGGTGAAAGAGGCCTTAAGGAAAATTATTAGGAGTTTATGGACATGAAAGTGGGCTTGGTATAGTGGCTTGGGACGCTACCTTAGGTGCTTGGGAGGTTGCGTCAAAAGGGAGTTCAGGGGGGAAAAGGTTCGAGCATCGTGGGAAGCATTAAAGACTTTTTTGCGTCAAAAAGGGGAACTGGGCTAAGGAGGCTTTAAAGAAATTTTTAGGGAATTAATGACACAAGGAATCATGTGGTAAAGTGGCAATGGACGCCATGTGCAAGTGGGGTTAAGGGCCTTGGTTGAGTTATGCGAAGGAAGCGGGAAGGAGTGTTTATTTTTGCGTCAAGAAGACGCTTTGGCGAAAGAGGTTTTAAAAGAAATTCTGGGTGAATCATGTCACAAAAAAATGCCTTGGCAAAGTGGCTTGGGGCGTTATCTGCAGCTTGCGTCCAAGGGCTCCAGCAGGACTTGGGTTCGAGGCTGGTGAGCAGCAAGGGGAGTGTTTTATTTTGCTTTTGCGTCAAGGTAGAGTTGGAAGAAAGTGGACGACACAGGGGACTTTTAATTGGATGACGATTCAGCTTATTCTCCTATTAATTTCGGCTAAGGTAGGATAATTGATGATTATTTTATTTTATTTTAAGTTGGTAGATAATAGATAATTCTTGTTTTATTTATTCAAGTAGGATAATTGTTGATTTAATTATTTTGTGCAAGATGAAGAAGAGATAAATAAGGATTTATTTTATTTATTTTGGTTTAAATAGGTGATAAGAGATAATATAGGAGTTTGATAAGGGATTAATGTTGGATTAATTTATTTTATTTGTTAAGGAGATAATAGAGGAGATTATCAAAGAGTTTGATAATAGCAAGGATATAGTAGCCGAATTCTTTATAAGGGGGAGTAATCATCTTTGATATCTTTTCTTTAAATTTCTTTGTGTCGAATTTCTTCCCACTCACACCTCTCATTCTTTTCTTTCATCCAACACCAAATCTATTTCTATTTCTTTGAAGCCATAACCAAGCTTAAAGTTCCTATTCTCTTTGTTTTGCCGCAAGTCACAAAAGCTAAAACCCTCTGTCGTTGTTCTTTGTTGCCGAAATCTCCGGGCATAAAACCCTCTCCATTGTTGCGTTTTCTCTTCACCATTAAGTGCCGAAACCATCATTGTTGTGCTCTAAGCCGAATCTTTAAAGGAGGGTGCTGTCGACTACTTACTTTAGGCTCTTCAAAGCAAACGTGTAATAGTGGTAAGTGAATTCTCCTTTGGTAATCAGTTTTTGATTCTTCAAGGTAGGCCAATAAGGCATTCGACCAAGGGCCATCTTTAGGATTTAAATGTGACCGATTGGTATTATGGTTAATTAGGGGGCAAGTCGACAGAAGTAGGACAAGCTTCGGGATTCAAGATTTATTTCGGTAAGGATATTTAGTAAATGTAGATTTGATTTGATATATTAAAGTAGTAGTGATTAACCGGTTGATCGGATTAAGTATCGTTATGGAGGTGAATGCTGGTCAAGGAGGACAAGGGATAGCCCCTATCCCGAAGTTTAAGAGAAGAACCGTTTCTGCGGTCCGGGATTGGCCACCGGGGTGTGGACCAGCGTCAGAACAAGAAAGTAGGCAAATAGCCGTAGTATCGCCTAGTGATAGCATCAGTATCGAAAGTATAGTTCTCCAAGTGATCAGGTGTGTGATTAACCCACCGTTTCTGGGTT
The DNA here is from genome assembly GCA_025698515.1 of Gossypium sturtianum. Taxonomy (NCBI): domain Eukaryota; kingdom Viridiplantae; phylum Streptophyta; class Magnoliopsida; order Malvales; family Malvaceae; genus Gossypium; species Gossypium sturtianum. The sequence goes on from CM046950.1 coordinate 129,446,806, forward strand.
TATGCTATATTTGTATGTGTTATGTTTATGGGTTAACTAGTGCAAAGGATGTGGTGATGTGATATGGATACCCTAGAGGGGTATATCGAATACCGTGTTAGTGTTGATTATTGAATGAATGTGAATGTGCCTTTATGAATGAGATTGTATGTCTGAACAACTTGTACATGCATTATTATCATGACATTATTATATGTTGCATGTGCATGGGTGGGATATGATATAAAAGAAGGTACGGGTGTACTTCGAGTACGTGGTTTGATGTTAGCCTTGAGCTACATTGTGGATTGACGTTGATCGAGGTCACGTTGTAGATTAATTGCGATTTAGTTCGCGTGGCTTGATGAGTAGCTCGTGCCTCATCGTGGTTGATATAAGCTATGTGCTATATCGTGGTTGATGAGTGAGTATGTGTCCCATCGTGGTTTTGGTGTTAGCTACGGCTACATCATGGATTGGCGCTGACTGAGGTCGCGTTGTGGATTATTGTGCTTAATTACACGTGGACGGCATTGATTGCCTTTGGAGTAAAAAGGAGAGGGTGATTTGTTAATCCCCGGTGTGTGGTAGGTGGATACGGGGGTGTGTAGAGGATGGACCCTAGGTTGGGTTGGGTGCACTTTGCATTTCAATTGATATGTGGATTAATGTGAAAATGGGCCAAGCCCAAAGATATGAATGTGGATCGGTGCGTGAATGGGCTAAGCCCGATATGTGGAAATTATGCGGTTAATTGCCCTCACACGATAAGTGACATGAATATGGGCCAAGCCTGAAATGTGTTATTATGTGAATATGTTATCTTGTTATCGATATATGGGTTAATATGTGGTTAACATGTGGGTGGAATTCAAAGGATTAATTACACACCGAGTCCAGTATGACTCACCCAAATTTTTATCAACATCGCAGTGATGGATGATGATCGGACCGGGTTGGAGTGGATACGAGGTGGCCCATGCGTAGAAGAAGTTGTTTTCATTATATAATAGAATTTATTAACTTCATGATTTTTAAGTATTTTTGAATAGTTATTTGTTGTAATAAGGGCCTTAAAGTATTTGAATTTTGCTATGTTTCAGTTGGATTTGTAATTAAGTTAATATTTTGGTAGTTTAGTTTTTAAAAGCTATTTATATCTCAAAAGTCATATTAAAGTTTTGAATCCGGTATTTTATCACCACTTAATATTATTTTGAATGTTTTAAATGTTTTATCAAGGGCAACAAATTTTTAACGATTTTTACTGTTAAGTAAGAATATTTTTAAACGTTTTCCGCAGTGGCATTTCAAATTCGGTCGTATCGAATGGGCCGGGTTTGGGGTGTTACAGCCAGATCGTCGAGCCGTTTTAAACTCTCGGCTGGGGTTTAAGGCCCAAAACGTTTTCAAATCGAGCCCAAGTAAGTTTTATGAAAATATTTTTGGAAATAAGCGTGTTTTTCTCGGCATGGCACCTAAGTCTCAGACCATGATCCACCGTAAGTACCCTATCTATAGTATGAATTGTAGAAGGGTAAGAATGGAACGTAGAATAGTATGGTAGGTACTTGAACCCTAGGACTAGTTTACCCCAACAATTACATAAGACTTAAGTGACTAATTAAACAACCCTGTGACTTAGTCACCGAGTTAGAGTGTGGCAACCCCTGTACGCATGTCTAGGATTGGATCCGGAAGAGCCTGGTACTTAAGCAATCCCTAGTGACTCACCTCCTCTTCACTGAATCCTACAGTGCGTAGCTTCTGGTTCACCTTAACCAAGAGGACTCGATCCACAAAGCTAAACACCATAACTAAAACCCGAAAGGGATTAGCCACATTTTCATGGAAACCCTATTTTTGTTTTAAAAAAAATCAACAAACTACTCTTTTATTGTGAAAATTATTATCTCTGAAAATTTCCTAAAAATTTCTAAGTTATAAAATTACTAAAATGCCCCCGGTTTGAAATTTTTTTTTTGAAATTTCCATACTACCACAACTTTTACTGAAATATTCCTACTTTGCAAAAATAATAAATCTCTATTTTGCGAAATTTGTTTTTTTAAAAATTACGAAAATGCCCTCGACTTACAAAAATTACCAAAATGACCCCGATTTAAAAATTTCATAACACCACTGATTTGGAAAACAAATTTTCAAGATAACCTCGAGTTTTTGTAAATTTTGAAATATCGTTGATTTGTAAGGATTTTCAAATTTACCCTGTTTATTACCAAAATACCCTTATAGGACGAATGACGAAATTACCCACAGGTTGGGAAAGGATTTGAAATGACCATAGAAGTGTAGTGAATGAATGTGTCTCTGCTTATGAATGTGAATGTGACCCTCTCACGAATTAGAGTAGTGAACTTGAATCGAACCTTTGTGTAATCGAAAGAACTACTTCTAAATACTTTACTTCATAAAATTGTTCGCGGTTTATAAGTGGAACAAAATTCTGATGCATAAAACTTTTTAATCATATAAAATCGCAACGTTAGAAAAGAGCTCCAGGAGACGTGGTCGAATGACAGTATCGGAACCAGTAGGGTCTGGCCATGGGTCAGAAAGTGACGTGTCGCCGTCGCCATTAGTGGGCGCAGAGGATCAAGATCTGACAGGAGGAGATGACGCCGTATCGCAAGCTATGCTACGTGTGCTACAGCAGGTAGCAAGAGTTGGAATGAGAAGTGGAGCTCGGAAGTTAGTTTCGGAGAGACTTAGGACCAACGGAGCTAAATTTTTTAGGGGAGTATCCGGAGTGGCTCCGAATGTAGCGGAGTATTGGTCGGAAGCAATCGAAAGAATCATGGATGATCTAGATCTGCATCTTTGAGGAAAAGTCGAAGGCGCGGTCTCGTTGCTACGAGATGAAGCTTATCGATGGTGGCTCACCACAAACAAGGTGTCCCGGTCGATTGGATTGGGATTTCTTTAAGGCTAAGTTTGAAGGGAAGTATGTGGGAGCCATTACTAGACTCGCAAAGAAAGCGTTTCTAAACTTGGTTCAAGGAAGCAAGTCGATGTGCAGTATGAAGCGGAATTTGTGCGGTTAAGTCAATGCGCCAAGGGGATCGTGGCTACGATAACGAAAGGTGTGTCCGATTCAAAGACGGGTTGCGGGATGAGCTACGAGTGTTGATTGCTCATAAAGAGAAAGGGACTTTGCAATTCTAGTGGAAAATGCTCGGATAGCTAAAGAAGTTAAGAAAACCGCGAGGCAGAATCGAGAGAAGAATAAGAATTCGAACAAAAGGAGTTTTAGACCATCGCTGCCATCCGAGGATATTCGAGAAAGACCAAGGATCGAGAATTCATGCGTGCACTGTGCGCTTTTCGAGAATCGAGTCGTTCATGTGCTCGGTGTGGAAGAGCTCATGCAGGAGAATGTTGGGGAAATAGTAAGGAATGTTTATGGTGTGGGTCTAAGGCTCATTTGGTTAAGAAATGTCTGCAAGTGATGGATAGGGCCCGAGGCCAAGGTCGTGGAACACCCGGCAGAGGAGCTGAAGGTTCGGATGTGAGACAACCAAGGATGTGATAGCGGGTAAGTTCCTTGTTTTTAGAGTATTATTTGTTGCTTTAGAGATAGTTTATTGTGGTATTGCTAGTGAAGTGTATGAAACCTTGGATGTGAACTTTAAAACCGTGCCTAGAAGGTAAGATAGTTTTATTAAGATCAGAGTGCGCAGCAGTAGAGTAGTGTGGTGAGTTAAGAATGCACGATTGAACGATAGTAAGTAATTTCGAGGACGAAATTATTTTTAAGGAGGGTAGAACTGTAATATCCTAAATTGGGGGTTATGCGTTTGGAGCATAACTCAAGTGTTAGTAGGCTTTAAGTGTGGTTGAGCATGTTTTAAGGGTTTTGAGAATCCAAGGATGTAGGAGGAAGTCTTGGAAAAATATTGGAATTTTATTTTTAAAGGAGAAGTTAGGTGAAGGAGGCCTTAAGGAAAATTGTTAGGAGTTTATGGACATGAAAGTGGGCTTGGAAAAGTGGCTTGGGACGCTACCTTAGGTGCTTGGGAGGTTGCGTCAAAAGGGAGTTCAGGGGGGAAAAGGTTCGAGCATCGTGGGAAGCATTAAAGACTTTTTTGCATCAAAAAGGGGAACTGGGCTAAGGAGGCTTTAAAGAAATTTTTAGGGAATTAATGACACAAGGAATCATGTGGTAAAGTGGCAATGGACGCCATGTGCAGTGGGGTTAAGGGCCTTGGTTCGAGTTGAGAAGGAAGCAGGAAGGAGTGTTCATTTTTGCGTCAAGAAGGCGCCTGGCGAAAGAGGTTTTAAAAGAAATTCTGGGTGAATCATGTCACAAAAAAATGCCTTGGCAAAGTGGCCTGGGGCATTATATGTAGCTTGCGTCCAAGTCTTGGGTTCGAGGCTGGTGAGCAGCAAGGAGAGTGTTTTATTTTGCTTTTCCGTCAAGGTAGAGTTGGAAGAAAGTGGACGACACAGGGGACTTTTAATTGGATGACGATTCAGCTTATTCTCCTATTAATTTCGGCTAAGGTAGGATAATTGATGATTATTTTATTTTATTTTAAGTTGGTAGATAATAGATAATTCTTGTTTTATTTATTCAAGTAGGATAATTGTTGATTTAATTATTTTGTGCAAGATGAAGAAGAGATAAATAAGGATTTATTTTATTTATTTTGGTTTAAATAGGTGATAAGAGATAATATAGGAGTTTGATAAGGGATTAATGTTGGATTAATTTATTTTATTTGTTAAGGAGATAATAGAGGAGATTATCAAAGAGTTTGATAATAGCAAGGATATAGTAGCCGAATTCTTTATAAGGGGGGAGTAATCATCTTTGATATCTTTTTCTTTAAATTTCTTTGTGCCGAATTTCTTCCCACTCACACCTCTCATTCTTTTCTTTCATCCAACACCAAATCTATTTCTATTTCTTTGAAGCCATAACCGAAGCTTAAAGTGCCTATTCTCTTTATTTTGCCGCAAGTCACAAAAGCTAAAACCCCTCAGTCGTTGTTCTTTGTTAACGAAATCTCCAGGCATAAAACCCTCTCCATTGTTGCGTTTTCTCTTCACCATTAAGCGCCGGAACCATCATTGTTGTGCTCTAAGCTGAATCTTTAAAGGATGGTGCTGTCGACTACTTACTTTAGGCTCTTCAAAGCAAACGTGTAATAGTGGTAAGTGAATTCTCCTTTGGTAATCAGTTTTTGATTCTTCAAGGTAGGCCAATAAGGCATTCGGCCAAGGGCCATCTTTAGGGTTTAAATGTGACCGATTGGTATTATGGTTAATTAGGGGGCAAGTCGATAGAAGTAGGACAAGCTTCGGGATTCAAGATTTATTTCGGTAAGGATATTTAGTAAATGTAGATTTGATTTGATATATTAAAGTAGTAGTGATTAACCAGTTCATCTGATTAAGTATCATTATGGAGGAGAATGCTAGTCAAGGAGGACAAGGGATAGCCCCTATCCCGAAGTTTAAGAGAAGATCTGTTTCTGCGGTTCGGGATTGGCCACCGGGGTGTGGACTAGCGTCAGAACAAGAAAGTAGGCAAATAGCCGTAGTATCGCCTAGTGATAGCATCAGTATCGAAAACATAGTTCTCCAAGTGATCAGGTGTGTGATTAACCCACCGTTTCCGGTTTATGCTATATTTGTATGTGTTATGTTTATGGGTTAACTAGTGCGAAGTGATGTTGATGTGATATGGATACCCTAGAGGGGTATATCGAATACCAGGTTAGTGTTGATTATTGAAAGAATGTGAATGTGCCTATATGAATGAGATTGTATGTCTGAACAACCTGTACATGCATTATTATCATGACATTATTATATGTTGCATGTGCATGGGTGGGATATGATATGAAAGAAGGTACGGGTGTACTTCGAGTACGTGGTTTGATGTTAGCCTTGAGCTACATCGTGGATTGACGTTGACTGAGGTCACGTTGTGTATTAATTGCGATTTAGTTCGCGTGGCTTGATGAGTAGCTCTGTGCCTCATCGTGGTTGATATAAGCTATGTGCTATATCATGGTTGATGAGTGACTATGTGTCCCATCGTGGTTTTGGTGTTAGCTACGGCTACATCGTGGATTGGCGCTGACTGAGGTCGCATTGTGGATTATTGTGCTTAATTGCACATGGACGGCATTGATTGCCTTTGGAGTAAAAAGGAGAGGGTGATTTGTTAATCCCCCGTGTGTAGGTAGGTTGGATACGGGGTGTGTAGAGGATGGACCCTAGGTTGGGTTGGGTGCACTTTGCATTTCAATTGATATGTGGATTAATGTTAAAATGGGCTAAGCCCAAGATATATGAATGTGGATCAGTGCAGAAATGGGCTAAGCCCGATATGTGGAAATTATGCGGTTAATTGCCCATTACTGATAAGTGACATGAATATGGGCCAAGCCCATAATGTGTTATTATGTGAATATGTTATCTTGTTATCTCGATATATGGGTTAATATGTGGTTAACATGTGGGTGGAATTCATGGATTAATTACACACTCGAGTCAGTATGACTCACCCAAATTTTTATCAACATCGCAGTGATGGATGATGATCGGACCGGGTTGGAGTGGATACGAGGTGGCCCATGCAGAAGAAGTTGTTTTCATTATATAATAGAATTTATTAACTTCAGTATTTTAAGTATTTTTGAATAGTTATTTGTTGTAATAAGGGCCTTAAAGTATTTGAATTTTGCTATGTTTCAGTTGGATTTGTAATTAAGTTAATATTTTGGTAGTTTAATTTTTAAAAGCTATTTATATCTCAAAAGTCATATTAAAGTTTTGAATCCGGTATTTTATCACCACTTAATTTTATTTAGAATGTTTTAAATGTTTTATCAAGGGCAACAAATTTTTAACGGTTTTTACTGTTAAGTAAGAATATTTTTAAACGTTTTCTGCTGTGGCATTTCAAATTCGGTCGTATCGAATGGGCCGGGTTTAGGGTGTTACGGAATCAGAAAGGTCCCATTCTCTTGAAGACTTAAAGAAGAAAGAGAGCGGGATGATGATGAATTTGTAAGTTTCCTAAACCTATTTAAAACATTAAATGTTAACCTACCTTTAATAGAGTTAATTGAAAATGTTCCCAAGTATGTTATACTTTTAAAGGAGATGATGGCAAAGTTTAAGAAAATTAAGGTAGGAGAACAAGTTAATTTAAGTGCTTCTTGTAGTGTGATTATTTCAAGATAGGTATCTCGAAAACTGAAAGACCTCAGGTGTAACACCCCTCACCTGTATTCAACGCCGGAATAGGGTTACGGAGCATTACTGACTTACGAAACAATTAAACAACTATTTAACATACAATTGTTCAATTCAATCATTCATCATTCAATCTCAATCAATTTGTCCCTATTAAGAGCCTACGATGGCTTAAACATACTTTGGAAGTGGTTCGGGACTAAACCGATAACTCAGGAAATTTTTCAACACTTAGCAACTTTTTCTTCAAACAAGGGACACACGCACGTGTGGCCAGGCCGTGTGTCTCACACGGCCACAAAACACGCCCGTGTCACAGGCCGTGTAAAAATAGGGGGTACATACTGACTTGGGTCACACGGCCAACCACACGCTCGTGTGCCCTTCAAAGTGGCCACACACGCCCGTGTACCAGGCCATGTCTTAGGCCGTGCCAAACATGTAGAGTATATTGACTTATACAACACAGCCAAGTCACACGCCCGTGTGCTAGTTTGTATGCCAAATAGGGGGTATACTAACTTGTACCACAAGGCCGATCACACGCCTGTGTGTGAGACCGTGTGGAGCATACTGACTTCATTTCAATTTCAACACCAGGGGATACACGGCCGTGTAGCATGGCCATATGTCACACACGGCTGAGACACACGCCCGTGTCTCTGCCCGTGTGGACAAAAATAGGCTATTTACCAAGCCATTTTGCCACCTCATTTGGTACACATTTTCACCTACACAATTGACACCCAACCATAGCATAAAATGCAATCTAAAATAATAAAACCAAGCCTAAATCTTACCATTTCAATACCAACCAATTCAAGGAACATAAATACCACAATATACTAACTAAATTCATACCAATCCTTGTCTACTCAATCATCAAGATGACCATTATCAAAGATGCATTATTAGGCCTAATTTCACAAGCATACCAACTTCCACAAATCATCAACTTAACATTTATAATACCTATTAACAACAATGACCACAATTCTCATAATATAAACCATTCTCATATCCATCCATGAACTTAACTATCAACAATATACATATATAGAAGCACATAGCCAAATTCACCAAATTAAGCCAAATCTGATGGCTATATTTACAAACCAAAACATATACATTTACAATGCCAATTCATTTAGCCAACATCATTACCAAAACATAATCAACATGACCCAAATACCTATACATGCCATATACTTAAAACATAGTTTCAAAGGTACCAAAGAGTTAGTTGATAGTGTGCTGAAGTCTCCGACGATCCCCGAATCTGAGCTAGCTTTGAAATCACTATAAAACATGGAAAAGCAAAAAAGTAAGCTATATAGCTTAGTAAGCTCGTACGTTAACAATGAGAAATAATCATCATTCATTAATCATTCATATAATGAAAAACAATGTGCAACAATTCTATTAAATCTCAAGCTATCAAATGATCATTCATATAACTAACCAAAGAACTCATCAATTTCATAGATTTTGATACTCAATTCATTTCTGTACGTACCTGTACCACCTTGTACTAATCTCATACTCAACCACATCCTTCATTTACCCATTGAACTATTCGGAATAGAAGTCGAATACTCAAGGTTTCACTCAATAAGTACCTATACCATGGCCCGTAGCCAAATCAAGGTAACTTATCTGAAATTCTGATATCATGGCCCGAAGTGAAATCAGTCGATATGCATGGCCCGAAGCCAAACCGGTATATCTCGCACCCGAAGTCCTAATAACATGGCCTGAAGCCAACTCAAAGTATACCTAATAACATGTCATTAGCATCCTAAACTATTCCTAAGGTTCAACCGGGTTTCCAACTGTCGAATCTTCATCGAATCATTTCTGAACTCGTCCGTAATTGTATAATCACAATTCATGCTATATCAAAGCATATAAAAAACATTTGAGACGAAATTATAACATACGAACTTACCACGGATATTAAAACGATGAATCGAGTCAATTACTCGATAACTTTATCTTTTCCCCGATCCAAGTCTGTATTTTACTTTTTTTGATCTAAATATATTCAAAAATCAACTTATTTCATCATATATTCATTCAATTTATTCCAAAACACTCTTTAAGGCACATTTTGTAACGCCCCAAAAATATAGGGTCTTTAATTTTACGGGTTCTGACACAAATTGCTTGTTCGCTTGAATGGCTAAGTGATTTGGGTGTGTATGGGGGTGTTTGAGAAGCCTGGGGTCAAGTCTTGGCTTTTGCAAAAAAAAAAATACTTTTTCCCCTCAAATGAACCTGGACACTGGTACTTAGGCTTTATTAATAATAATGTTTGGTTAATGACACAAAGAGAGTGAGTGGTCTAGTGGCAAGGTGGCACTACAGCTGGCAAGGGGTCTGAGGTTCAAATCCTAGGATTAGCAATTAAGTGTTTATTTTGCTGCTTGAGCTGGGAAGGTGGAAGAGTTGGACTGAAACACTACTGTTGAGAAGTTTGAATTGGTCATAGAGAAATTGTAGGAGCAAATCGTGGAGAGAATCAAGCAATTTCAAAGGTGTGAGTGTTGTAGCTGAACTAGGAATCTTGGGCATGCAAATTCGGCTAGGGGGTTCTTGAGTGCTTTTCTCTGCTACTATTCGGTTGTTGGCATTTTTGTTGTTTTTGGGAGTGCCAAAAATTCAACCTACCATTCGTGCATCTTTTGTCTTGCAATTAACCATTTAGGCACTTTTGTTGTTTCGGTTTTGCATTTCTTCTTCAAGCTCTGTTGGCTGAATCTCTGCTTCCCTCTCCCTCTCCCAACTTAAGCCAAACGCATTTCCTCTCCTTTCCCATTCGTTCATTTGTTTTCTTCTTTTTCCCTTTCTTCTTATAAGTCGAATATCACCTCTCTCCTTTTGTTTTCTTTCAGCTTCCAATTGGCTTGTGAACCGAACCTTTCTCTTTTCTCTTGATTAGTTTGGGGGTGAGCAAATTTCTTTTTCCTTTCCTCTCTCTGTTTCAGTTCTACAAGCATTTTGAAATTGGTAAGTGTTCATATTTTTCACTTCGTGTTTAAAACTGTTCTCCCTATTCCCCTTTTCCCTAAAAGCCGACTATTTCTTTCCTTCATTTTCTTTCAAGGCCGAATGGTGACCCCTTCCACTTGATGTTGTGATCATTGGGTTTTAGGTATTCCTAAGGAGTGGAATAGTGCAGAAGTAACTCAAGTTGTCAACTCTGTCTCTCGTTAAGGGTAAGACCACTACCATACTCTTAGATTAGGCCGAATATTCCTATGGTTAGCAAGTCAGCAAATGTGGATTAAAAGCCACATATTTGATCACTGTTTTGATTAATAAGATCTGTTTGGATTCAGATATTTAGCATAGGCGTGTGATAAATCCTGATTGGTGGTCTTAACAGATTAAGGTCAGTCGCCAAACAAGGTTGGGCGCTCGTGGATCTTGGAACGACTCTATAAGAAGGTGTGTAATCACACTATCGTCTCTCTGAGTCGGCAAAAGCCGAAATGCCGAAAAGTTGAAACTTTGGCATTTGAGGCCTCACGAGCGTGCGATCGCTCGTGTGGTAAAACTGAGCCCACAACCGAGGGCGGTAGACTGAAGAGGCTATTACGAGTGTTCTCGTGCAATTGGGCCGTGTTGGACCGAAATGGGCTGTGTGGGCCCAATAGGCTCATGGACCCCACACGGGTAAAATTTATGAAAAGTAGTAGAAACTGTTTTGGGGATACATAGATCACATAACTGTGATAGGATTTGGGCCAAACGGGCAACACGAGCGTGTGGGCCCATCTGGGCCGAATATTCGGCTTTGAGCCCGTTTACACTTTTTTGAGAAAATGAAATATCTGTGTCGCTCGAGGCGACTGTAGGCCTTAAGAAAGGTCGTAAAATGAATGAAATACCCTTAATGAGTAAAATGACTGAAATACCCTTAATGAGTAAAATGACTAAAATACCCCTAGTGAGCAAAACGATCGAAATACCATTGTAGGATAGAATTACCGAAATACCCCTGAGGGGTGAAATTACCATTTTACCCCTAACCGATGAAATGACCATTATACCCCTTGTGGAAGTTTTATTGATGTATATATGATACCTATTTGATTGGTTGTGAATATGACATACTGCATACACGTAATTTTTATGACACGACATTCTGCATTGGGGTTCAGATTCTGATTTGGAGGAAGTACTGTACTAGTGGCTCTGCCACGTTTTTATTGTTCTAGTGGCTTCGCCACGTATCCTGATCTTAGTGGCTGGGCCACGTTTACTGTTGTTAGCAGCTTTGTTGCGTTACTGTTAGCAGCAATGCTACGATATTGGTGTGTTGGCTAGGTGGGTCGACTTAGTCCCCACATGGTGTGTTGGTTGGTACGGCTGGTTTGTTGGCTGGATTGGGTTGGGTTGCATCTCTGTTCTGTACTATTAATATTTTGGGCTTAGACCCACATCACTCTCAGATAGGCTAAAGCCCGGTCGATGCACATCAGATAGGGCTTAGGCCAAGTTTGTTTTTGCTTGCACCGATTGATGTTTGACTGATAGGGGATTACACACTGAGTTTTCGCAAACTCACCCTTTCTTTTAATTGTACAGGTAATCCCCAGCCTTAATCGATTTGGAGCCGTGAGAGACCCGGAGGCGGCCACGTGAACAATATTTTTTCGCTTGAGTTTTAAATATTTTTAATTTATGTTTGGGTTTGATTATGTAGTAAGGCCATTTGAAGTTTAACTTTTATTTGGTTTAAACTTCTTATTTATTCCTCTAGATTAGGAAAAACGGGTTTTTCAAAATAATAACTATTTCCAAAGAAAATCACGCATTTCAAACTTTAAGGTTTACAAATTTAAAAACTTCCGCGGTTTTTAATTCAGATTAATAAACTTGTAATAAATGATATGACCAATAAGTGGTTAAAAAGTTTTGATTTTACAACCCCAACGTTTTCAATAGAAATTAGTTTTAAAAGGATTTAAACCTTTAGTCAGGAATTTTCAACGACAAGACCATTTTTTTCAAATCAACACTTCGATGTGACACGTCAGATTCAGTCGTAACGTCTAGGCCGGGTTTGGGGTGTTACACTTTTACACTTTTACCCCTAAACTTTCACATCTTTTACAATTTAGTGCTTATTACATAAAATCACAAATTCATGCAATTCAATCCAATTTCATCATAGCCAAATTTCACTAGTGTCCATATTAGCCCATATTTCTCATTTATTCACACTTTTAACCACCACATTTCACATTTTCTCAATTTAATCCCTTTTTTACATTTTTGTCAAAAATCACTTTACAAAACTTGGTTAACTATTAACAAACATTCATAATCTATCAAGAAACTTCAAAACACATACATATTCATCAATGGTAACATCTAAAATCTTTAACAATTTTGCAAATTAGTCCCTGGGCTAGCTAGAATAAGCTGCAACGATCTCAAAAAAGTAAAAGTCATTAAAAATAAGATAAAAATCGTACCTTAATGAGAAAAATAACTATGGCCGAATGAAAACCTAGAAATTTTGGCTTTTCCTCCTTCTCAATTGGTTTGGAGAAGATGATAATGAATAAAATTGATTTTTGTTTTATTAATTTTAACCTTTAATAACTAAATTACAAGAATAACCTTAATGAACATTAATTATTTCAAATTTACCAAACCACTACCATCCACTATCATAATAATGGTTTAATTACAACTTAAGGAACTTAACTTTAAGGTTCTATAGCTATTAAACACCTTTAACTAATAGAACAACACTTTTACACTTTACGCGATTTAGTTCTTTTTCTCAAAATGACCAATTAAACGATAAAATTTCTTAACAAAATTTTCAAACATACATTCTATCATGCTGTAAACATTCAAATAATAATAAAATAAATATTTTGACCTCAGATTTGTGGTCCTGAAACTACTATTCTGATTTGACTAAAAACGGGATGTTACAACTCTCCCCATTAGGGATTTTCGTCCCCGAAAATCTTACCAGTGAAAAGGTTAGGGTACTATTTTCTCATAGCTTCCTTGGGTTCCCATGTATCTTCCTCGATCCTATGTTTATGCCAAAGAACCTTCACTAGGGCTATGCATTTATTTCTCAATTCTTTAGTTTCACGAGCTAAAATTTTGATCGGTTCTTTGCTATACATTAAATCAGTTTGTATCTTAACATCTACCGGAGAAATCACATGTGACAGATCGGATCTGTATTGACGTAGCATAGAAACATGAAAGACATTATGAATCTTTCCAAGTTCTAACGGTAAAGATAGTCGATATGCTACAGGCCCTATTCTTTCAATGATCTCATACGGTCCGATAAATCGTGGACTTAGCTTTCCATTACGGCCGAATCGATTAACCTCTTTCCATGGTGACACCTTTAGAAACACTCGGTCCCTGGCTTGAAACTCAATTTCTTTATGTTTCAAATCCGCGTATGATTTTTGTCGATTTGAAGCTGCTTTTAAACTATCGCGAATCATTTTCACTTTTTTTTCAGTTTCTCTTATCAACTTAACCCCGTGAATCTTTTTCTCACTTAATTCAATCCAGTATAACGTAGTTCGACATTTGCGACCGTACAAAGATTCGTACGGTGCCATCTTTATACTCATCTGAAAATTGTTGTTATACGCGAACTCAATCAACAGTAAGTACTTTTCTCAATTGCCCTTAAACTCTAAAATCAAACATCTCAACATGTCTTCGAGAATCTCAATAACTCTCTTGGTCTGACCATCAGTCTGATGTTGAAAAGTAGTACTCAAATTCAACTTTGTTCCCAGAGCTTCTTGCAGTTTCTTCCAGAATCGCGAAGTAAATCTCAGATTTCTATCAGAAATAATAGATAGTGGCACCCCGTACAATCAAACAATCTCAGGAATATACAATTCAGCTAGCTTATCAAGTGAGTAATCTGTACGTACCACTATGAAATGAGCAGATTTGGTTAGTCGATCAATGACAACTGAGATAGCATCTTTCTTTTTCGGAGTTAGGGACAATCCCGACACAAAATCCATTATAACTCTATCCCATTTCCACTCGGGAATCATCAGGGCTGCAGTAAACCCGATGGTACTTGATGTTCAGCTTTGATTTGCTAACAAATCAAACATTTAGAAACAAACTCTGAGATAGCTCGTTTCATGCCTTGCCACCAATAAAACTGTTTCAAATCGTTGTACATTTTGGTACTCCCCGGATGAACAGACAAACAGCTATTGTGCGCTTCGTGTAAAATCTTCTGAACGAGTTCTAAATTTCCTGGTATGCAAATTCTATTTTTGAATCTTAAACAATCATCGGTTCCAATCTGAAACTCTGAATGAATAGTTTCACATTGAGTCCGTTTAACTTGCAATTCACGGTCATTTTTCTGAGCTTCACTGCTTTGTTGAAGAAATATCGGTTTAGCTTTTAATTCAGCCAAAATAAACCCATCGTCACAAATCATCAACTGGGTATTCATTGCTCGTAATGCAAACAAAGATTTTTGACTCAGGGAATCAGCAACAACATTAGCTTTTCCTGGGTGATAATCGATCACAAATTCATAATCTTTCAATAACTCGAGCCATCTTTGTTGTCGTAGATTCAAATCTTTCTGTGACATCAGATATTTTAAGCTTTTTTGATCCATATAAATGTGGCATTTTTCACCATATAAATAGTGTCGCCAAATTTTCAATGCGAACACAATTGCATCCAACTCTAAGTCGTGCATCGGATAGTTCTTTTCATGCGGTTTCAATTGTCGAGAAGCATAAGCTATAACTTTTCCCTCTTGCATTAAAACACAGCCCAAACCGTTTAATGACGTGTCACTGTAAACCACAAAATCTTTCCCCGGTTTAGGTTGAACCAGAACTGGTGCTTTAATTAATAATACTTTCAACTGTTCAAAACTCTGCTGACATTTTTCTGACCATTCGAATTTCACATCTTTCTGAAGCAATCGTGTCATCGGTGTCGCAATCATCGAAAATCCTTTCACGAATCTTCAATAATAGCCTGCTAAACCCAGAAAACTATGGACTTCAGACACATTTCTCAGAGGTGTCCAGTCAACAATTGCAGAAATTTTACTTGGGTCAACTCTAATACCTTCAGCTCAAACGATATGCCCCAGAAATCCAACCTCTCGGAGCTGAAACTCACATTTACTGAACTTTGCAAACAATTGATTATCACGTAGAGTTTGTAACATAATTCTCAAGTGCTTGGTATGTTCAGATTCATCTCGTGAATAGATCAGAATGTCGTCAATGAATACAATAACAAATCTATCTAAATACGGCCTGAATATCCGGTTCATCAAGTCCATGAAAATTGCAGGAGCATTAGTTAATCCGAAAGGCATAACCAGGAATTCATAATGTCCATACCTCGTTCTAAATGCGGTTTTAGGCACATCTGACTCTTTAACTCGAAACTGATAATAACCCGATCTCAAATCAATCTTTAAATATACTGTAGCCCCTTTCAGCTGATCAAATAAATCATCAATCCGTGGTAGAGGGTATTTGTTATTTATAATCACTTTATTCAGTAGTCTGTAATCGATACACATTCTCATCGTGCCGTCTTTCTTCTTTACAAATAATACCGGTGTACCCCAGGACGAATAACTCGGTCATGCAAAACCTCTATCTGTCAATTCATGCAACTGAGCTTTCAACTCTTTTAATTCTTTTGGAGCCATTCTGTACGGAGCTATCGATATCGGTGTTGTTCCCGGTACTAATTCAATACCAAATTCAACCTCTCTAATAGGTGGCAACCCCGGTAATTCTTCAGGAAACACGTCCAGATATTCACAAACAACTTGCACTAATTCATTCTTTGATTCAGACACTTTTGCATCCAAAACATAAGCAAGATAAGCTTCGCAACCTTTTCTCACACATCTCTGAGCTGACATAGAAGAAATCACAATAGGCAATTCATTCGATTCATTTGATTCAATACGAATAATTTCATTATTCTGACACTTCAATTCTATAACCTTTCGTTTACAATTCACAACAGCATCATGTAGAGTCAACCAATCCTTTCCCAAAATTACATCGAACTCATCAAACAGAAAAAGCTTCAAATCAGCCGAAAAATAGTAACCCCGAGTTATCAAAGGGCAATTCTTAAAAATCTTATCAACTAAAATAGACTTGCTTAAAGGGTTTGATACGTTAATCACAAACTCAGTAGACTCGACAGGGAAATTGTTATTAAACACCAAATTCATACATATATACGAATGTGTCGATCCAGGGTCAATTAAAGCAATCAAATTAGTATCATAAAGAGAGAATGTACCGGTAATAGCATCTGGGGACGACGCTTCTTCACGAGCGCGAATAGCGTAGGCTCTAGCAGGTACTTTGGCATCGGATCTCACAGCTGAGTCCCTAGTTATAACTCTACCACTGGATACATTTCTCATATTTCTTTGTGGTCTCCCTCTCGCGATCGTATTGCTCGATCTTACATTCTAAACTTTTTCTTTCTCAGATAACTCTGGGCAGTCTCAAATAAAGTGATTTCGCGAACCACATTTGAAGCAAGCTTTACTACTTTCATTCCAACATTCTCCAAAATGTCGTCTCCCACACTGTTGACACTCGGGTTTGTTATTTCTCACACTGCCAACACTCGAAACAGAGGTAGCTTGAGCTTTAGGATTCACATATAGATTTCCACGATCTCTACTCTGATATCCCACTGATGCATTCGATCGACTATACGAATCTCGAGATTTTTTTGATGAAGAATGATAAGGCTTATTCATCAGTGTTTTCTTCGAATCTATAGCCTCTGAATCAGCTTTTTTCTTTTATCGGCTAAAATCTTCAGCTTTGCAGGCCCGTTCGACTAACAAAACGAATTCTTTCAAATCTAGATTCCTGACCAGAAGTTTAATGTCTTTGTTCAGCCCATCAATAAACCGCTTGTAACAACCCAAAATAGGGCCTAGTTGAAACAGTGGTTTTGAGACCACAAACCCGAAGTAAAAATATTTAATTTATGATTGTTTTAGAGTCTATGATATGTTTGGGTGATGGTGTGCAAATTTTGTTAAGAAAATTTTATCGATAAAGTGCCCAATTTTTATTATTGGGATTAAATTGCATTAATTACAAAATATGAGTTCTAGAACATAAGTACTTGTTTTAAATGGGGGTTTAAACTAGAGGTCTTTAAATGGAAAATAGAGCATCATATTTTGTTATGGACAAAACTAGTCATGAAAGGGTAAGAATTGAAGGTTTAGTAAAAAAGGGCATTTTTGTCATTTGGGTGTTTTAAGGCATAAAAGACAAAATTGAAACCCAAAAAACTGTTCATTCTCTTCTCCATGCTACTGAAATTTTCAAGAAGCCATGGCTAGGGTTTCAAGCTTTTTCAAAGCTCAATTGTAAGTGCATTTGAGCCCCGTTTTTAATGTTCTTCGTATTTTTGAGATCCTAGAAGCTTAACCTTTCTATTTTTACCATTTATTTGCATGAAAAATGAAGAAAAAAAATTGAACCATGCTAGATATTTGTGCATTTTTATGTTTAATGGTAGAATAAGGGTTCACGAGGTTAGAAGAATAATTTTTGCTAAGTGATTTTTGTTGAAAATGGTTAAAACGGGTTAATTAGTAAAAGTTGTAAATGCTCCTAAAAGTGTGAAATAATAAGAATTTGAGGTTGCTTTGGAAGAGAAAAAGATTCGGCTGACCTTGAATTTTATAGAAATTGAATAAAAATCATATTACGAGCCTAGGGGAAAAATTGTAATTATGAGAAAGTTTAGGGGCAAAATTATAATTTTGCCGTAGTATGATTTTTGTATTAAAATGAGTAATATGAGTGATAATTAAGTGAAATGTCACATTTTGGATCAAATAAATTGAGATTTGGACCAAGTACGGGGAAATGTCAATCAAAATGACCGATTTGCGTCGAGGTAAGTTCATATTGTTAGTCTATAGTGAACGATTATTAAATTTGAATTGAGATGATGTATTATTTTATATATGTTTGTTATCTAATCATGACTTTATGCAAGTACGAGATTGGACTGAAGGATCAATCGTGAGAAATGCAGGGTCAAGTACATTCATACTACGACTCGTGATGAATTGACGGAAAAAACCATGGTTGGACCATGGCAGTGAGTGTGCCAGTGTAAGGCCATGTCTGGGACATGGCATTGGCCTCAAGTTGTGTCAGTGTAAGACCATGTCTGGGACATGGCATCGACACTGAGGATGAGTATGAGCTAGTGTAAGACCATGTCTGGGACATGGCATCGGCTCGAGATGAGTGCCGTGTAAGACCATGTCTGGGGCATGGCATTGGCACTGATATGTGATCCCATGTAAGACCATATCTGGGATATGGCATTGGCGTCCTACCAGGTGTACAAGATATCTCGAACATCCCTAATATTACAAGTAGTTTAATGGGAAATTCAAGGAGTATGCTCAAGATAATTAAGAATATGATATGTGAGTATTATGACTAGGCATGGGTATGTATACGAGACTCATAAATAATGTGCTCGAATTATGATACATTATTGATAAGGATGAAAACGAATAAGATGTGTCTGTGATCACTTGAGTGTTATGTGCCAAGTTATAATATGCTTTCGTGTAAGTGTGTATAAATGAAAGTGAACACAAAGAATTAATGAATGAGTGAAATTGACATTAAAATAGTTGTGGGCAGCAACGTTAGTATAACTTTGAAAAATCACCAAAAATGGTGAAAAATGAATTAAAGACTGGGTGAGATATGAAATTAAATTTTAATGATTCTATTTTTTTTTTTATAAAAGATACAGAGTAAGCAAAAGAAGTGTGAATTATGAGATATTTCAATTTTAGTGAGACAGGGTCAGAATGAGTTTTAGAATCCCCTGTTCCAACTTTGGAAAATCAGTAAAAATTGTACAAAAATAATTATGGATTATAATTCCGATGCTTGAAATCCTTAATAATTTTATTTTCAAGTGAAATAAGCGATAACATCATATGAATTTTATACGAGGAGAAAATTGATTCGCAGTGAAGAAGTGTCAGAACTGTTGGACAACGAAATAGGGGTAAATTTAATGAATAAACTGTACTAATTGGCTAAGCCAAAATTTTTGAATTTTCTATGGTAAGAATTTATGTGATTCTATTTTCATTGAACATTAACGGTTGTTCATTCGGAGCTCTGTAGCTCGAGAAATAAATAATTTAGTTACAGTGACTCAAGTAGATAGATTAATGTGAACATGAGTAATAAGGTGTAAGCATGTGATAAAATGATTATATCATCTTAAGAAATTATTGTGAGGATTTATCCACACAAGTTTATTAATTTCTTATTATTTGCAAATGAACTTACTAAGCATTTATGCTTACTTCCCATCTCTTTTCCCTTGCCTTGTAGTACCGCCAAGTTAGCTCGGGGATCGGTGGACGTCGGAGATTCGCTCACACTATCAATTGGAACACTTGCTATATCTAGATACATTATTTTTTGGGTTATGGCATGTAAAGTAGGTTTGGTCGTTTTGTCATATATGTCATATTTCTTTTGGCCTAAAAGGTTGGCCCTTTTTTAATAAATGTTCATTTTGATTAAGGCTATTTGGAGATGGCCAATATTGATGGTTGTTATACGCCTATGATGTGGTTATTCATGTATGTGGTAATTACATAATTGAGATGTTGTGGATGTGGTTTACAAATGATTTCATGAATGATGATATGTATGGGAATGTGTATACAGAATTGGATATTCGGATGTCCAATTATAGCATGATACATGTTGATGAAATGGATACAAGAGAGTTTGTGTTTTAGAGTGGGGAACTGGCTTGGAAAATAACCAACTTCCAGGCCACACACGGCAGACACGGCCATGTGTCTCAACCATGTATGTGATGTAGACACGGTCTAAGGGCACGCAAGGCAGTGCCAAGGTCAGTGTGACCCTATTTTGATGATGACGTCATAAACATAGAGTTACACGGGTTAGGGACACGGGCATGTCCCAGGCCACACGGGCATGTGACCCCTATTTTGACAAAATTTTCTAAATTTTCCCCAAAGTTTCAAAATTTCTCGATTTAGTCCCGAACCATCCTAAAGGATATTTTGAGCTTTATAAGCCCATATAAGGGAAAAAATGCATGTGTTAGAAAAGTTTTAAATTTGACGAAATTTTATGACCCGATTTTACATGTTCAAGAAATTTTAAGTTCGGTAACGCCTCGTACCCTATTCCGGCATTGGATATGGGTAAGGGGTGTTACATTTAGTGGTATTAGAGCTATGGTTTAGTCGGTTCTCGGACTAACCTAGCATGAGTAAGAGTCTAGCTATAGATGTCATATATGGATCGTGATAGTGTGATATCTCCGGGCTCTAACAAATTTGTTTGTTGAGACAGAGGTGCTTTCCAACCGAGCTATTTTCGAAAATGCTGACATTGACACTGAGATATTTGAAAATATGTTTGTGATAAGAAAAAAAGTTATAAATGTTGAGAAGTTATGAAAAAGGAATTAAATGTGTGAACCGAGTAGAACGCTGGAAACAGGCACTTTCGTTTAGGGACATGTGATGGATTGACAATAGAAGACCATGGGTTGACCATGGCAGCATGTGAATATGTTATTATTGGTGGGCTATGTGCGATACCACCGTATTTATTATTATTTGTGGGCTGTGTGCGATACCACCGTAATTATTATTAATGGTGGGCTATATGCGATACCATCGTATTTATTATTATTGGTGGGCTGTGTGCGATACCACCATATTTATTGTTATTGGTAGGTTGTGTGCGATACCACCGTATTTATTATTAATGGTGGGCTGTGTGCGATACCACCGTATTTATTATTAATGGTGGGCTGTGTGTGATACCACCGTATTTATTATTACCGGTGGGCTGTGTGCGATACCACCGTATTTATTATTACTAGTGGGATGTGTACGAAACCACCGTGTATTCGGTATTATTCCGAAGTGTTCATTGGGAAACTTTGACTAAGTGAAATTACGTGTGACTATGTGATTACAAGTGCAGGGTATAAGTGCATGTAAATGTGAGCAATGTTTATGATATGTATTTGGAATGTGGTAAGACTTGAAATGAGTAAGATTATATGTAAATGATACATCCTTTTTACTTATGTTTTTACATATTAATGTATTATGTGAAATGTGAGTGAATATTATTGATATTTATTAAAATGATGGAAAGTGAGGAAATTCCTGGATGAACCTTCGGAAAAGACAAAGGATACGGATGAATACCGTGAATATGTGTGTTAAATTGCCTAAAATAACTAGTGTGTTATGATGAAATTTTATGAGAATTATGTTGAACAAACTCACAATTGAGAGACTAAAGAACTTATTTGCGGATCAACTATTATGGTGGCCAGATAAAAGAATGAGTCGATAAGTAAGGATAAAACTAAAAGAGATATTCAATCATTTTGAAGATCATTCGGATTATGCAAGGCTAAGGTTAAAGAAGTCAACTTCGATGAACCAACACATACAGGTATGATACCTAAAGAATATACTAATTGGAAGTTTTTCTGAGTTGGTTTACGATAGTGGATGGAATAATATAAACCTAATGATGACAGAATTAGACAGTGAGATAATGTTTGAATTGTAAAGAAAAGTTGGTGATAGAATTCAGGAGATGATGGTATTCTGTTTCTACCGGCTATTGTTTGCTTAGTATACGGGGGACTATATAGCCTTGGTCACAGAAGGAATGTCGGGTTATTATGAAAATAATACGGGTTTCGCAATGTTACAGTTAAGGAAAAAGTTAATATTGACTAATCGACTCGTTCGGGGTTTTTATCATATGAGAATGCTAGTTGATTTCAGTGATAGATGAAAGCAGTGTTAATCTGTCTGGGCTGTGATCAGTATTACTCTATCTTTTCTGGTTTTCTATTAAAATGAGTTGATAGAAAAGTGACAGTAAAGTTCATATGATGTTGAAATTCAGTTTTCACTGATTGTTATTCTGTGAAATGTGTATATGAAGACTATGTTGCTTTTGTTATCGTTCAGTGCTTATAAGTATTGTTTTCCTTCTAGAAATTTTCTGAGAATTATCGAAGTCGGTATTATTTCTCTTATGAGCTATATTCTCGGACTTCTAGTACGGTATCAAATCTTGGATTTCATTATCTCGGGTTTCTTATCAACTTTATTTTGTGAATTGTGCAAGAGATATTCCTTTACTGGAAGTAATCATACTTTTGTGATTAAGAAATCTAGTTTGATAGTGAATGTACAGTGTTACTATTGTCAGATGTGTAAATACTGTGCTTTTGCATTGGTTAAAAAATTGTTTATCGGTGTGACTGAGATGTTAGCCTTGAAATGGCGCTACGATTTTAATTGTCAGAGAGATGCAATTCCAATGTGGTTCAGTATTTTGAGAATTTACAGTAAAATGAATTTTATTAGATGTGATCTATCTTTAGATTTTGGGATAGGAATCAACATTGATAAAAGAGCAAACAGTGAAGGATCGAGCTGGAATCCGCGCTATGGTTGTTATTTCTTAGTAATTTTATATATCTCAAAGAGTTAAAATGAGATTGTTATGTATCATTGAAATTGTATAGTTGATATAAGGATCATTGATTCGTAACCGGAAAGAATTGCAATAGGATACATGTCTGAGTTATCATGGCAACCAGATGAAAATGGTTCCTTTAGAAGGGTACTGTGAAACAGCCAAGACCAATTCAATTATTCAGTCTGGATAGTTTATTGGTTTGAAGTGTATTTTGATACAAGAACGTGAAAATGATAGCTTATGCTTGCACTCAGTTAATACTGCATGAAAAGAATCTTATGATGTGAATTATAAATTGATTATTATTCAAAAATAATGATGCTTACTCCATGATTTTGTGAAACTTAGAATTTTGTCAGTACATGGTAAGTTAGAAGTTTTCGATAGGAACTAACTTCTGATTCAGAACTCTAGGTCAGAAACTGACCATTTATTTGTTGTTTCGAGACAGAGTTTGTGTACCAAGAAATCAATTATAGATTATCAAAAATTACATACAGAACCGAAAGGTAAGAGTATTGTAATTTAGATAAGTGACAGGTGCTTCTGAAAGTATCTTTGTGACATAAATTTTTATTTTTATTTTATTTGGTAAGTAAAGAAAAGTGATTTACGGTTCATCGAAGAGTATAAGACTATTGATAGAATGAGGCAAGTTACTTATCAGTGTGTATTTCGTCAGAACTTGATAAAATTCAGTGATGTGGTTCTTATGTCTAGGATAAGGAAGTACAGTTCAGAATCTTAGTTTAAGAAGTGAGATGTTGAGGATGCCGAAGCTGTCTGAGAATTTGACAGTGCTTTGCGAAATCAATCCTAAGTTTATATTTTGGTAAAATTTTCGGGGACGAAAATCCCTAAGGGGGAGAATTGTAACAGCCCAAAATAGGGCCTAGTCAGAACAGTGGTTTCGAGACCACAAACCCAAAGTAAAAATATTTAATTTATGATTGTTTTAGAGTCTATGATATGTTTGGCTGATGGTGTGCAAATTTTGTTAAGAAATTTTTATCGATAAAGTGCCCAATTTTATTATTGGGATTAAATTGCATTAATTGCAAAATATGAGTTCTAGAACATAAGTACTTCTTTTAAATGGGGGTTTAAACTAGAGGTCTTTAAATGGCAAATAGACCATCATATTTTGTTATGGACAAAACTAGTTATGGAAGGGTAAAAATTGAAGGTTTAGTAAAAAGGGCATTTTTGTCACTTGGGTGTTTTAAGGCATAAAAGACAAAAGTGAAACCCAAAAATCTGCTCATTATCTTCTCCATGCTGCCGAAATTTTCAAGAAGCCATGGCTAGGGTTTCAAGCTTTTTCAAAGCTCAATTATAAGTGCATTTGAGCCCCGTTTTTAATGTTCTTCGTATTTTTGAGATCCTAGAAGCTTAATCTTTCTATTTTTACTATTTATTTGCATGAAAAATGAAGATTAAAAATTGACCCATGCTATATATTTGTGCATTTTGATGTTTAATGGTAGAATAAGGGAGCACGAGGTTAGGAGAACGATTTTTGCTAAGTGATTTTCGTTGAAAATGGTTAAAACGGGTTAATAAGTAAAAGTTGTAAATGCTCCTAAAAGTGTGAAGTAATAAGAATTTGAGGTTGCTTTGGAAGAGAAAAAGGTTCGGCAGACCTTGAATTTCATAGAAATTGAATAAAAATCATATTACGAGCCTAGGGGCAAAATTGTAATTATGAGAAAGTTTAGGGGAAAAATAATAAATTTGCCGTAGTATGAGTATTGTATTAAAATGAGTAATGTGAGTGATAATTAAGTGAAATGTAACATTTTGGATCAAATAAATCGAGATTTGGACCATGTACGGGGAAATGTCAATCAAAATGACCGATTCGCGTCGAGGTAAGTTCATAGTCTATAGTGAACGATTATTAAATTTGAATTGGGATGATGTATTATTTTATATATGTTAGTTATCTAATCATGACTTTATGCAAGTACGCGATTGGACTGAAGGATCAATCGTGAGAAATGCAGGGTCAAGTACATTCGTACTACGACTCGTGATGAATTGACGGAAAAGGCCATGGTTGGACCATGGCAGTGAGTGTGCCAGTGTAAGACCATGTCTGGGACATGGCATTGGCCTCAAGTTGTGTCAGTGTAAGACCATGTCTGGGACATGGCATCGACACCGAGATGAGTATGAGCTAGTGTAAGACCATGTCTGGGACATGGCATCGGCTCGAGATGAGTGCCAGTGTAAGACCATGTCTGGGGCATGGCATTGGCACCGATATGTGATCCCATGTAAGACCATATCTGGGATATGGCATTGGCGTCCTACTAGGTCTACGAGATATCCCAAACATCCCTAATATTACAAGTAGTTTAATGAGAAATTCAAGGAGTATGCTCAAGATAAGTAAGAATATGATATGTGAGTATTATGACTAGGCACAGGTATGTATACGAGGCTCATAAATAATGTGCTCGGATTATGATACATTATTGATAAGGATGAAAACGAGTAAGATGTGTCTATGATCACTTGATTTTTATGTGCCAAGTTATGATATGCTTTGGTGTAAGTGTGTATAAATGAAAGTGAACACAAAGAATTAATGAATGAGTGAAATTGACATTAAAACAATTGTAAGTAGAGAGATTAGTATAACTTTGTAAAATCACCAAAAATGGTGGAAATTGAATTAAAGGCTGGGTGAGATATGAAATTAAATTTTAATGAGTCTTTTTCTTTATAAAAGATACAGAGTAAGCAAAAGAATTTTGAATTATGAGATATTTGAATTTTAGTGAGACAGGGTCAGAATGAGTTTCGGAATCCCCTGTTCCAAATTTGGAAAATCAGTAAAAATTGTACAAAAATAATTATGGATTGTAATTCATATGCTTGAAATCCTTAATAATTTTATTTTTAAGTGAAATAAACGATAACATCATATGAATTTTATACGAGGAGAAAATTGATTCGTAGTGAAGAAGTGTCAGAACTGTTGGACAGTGAAATAGGGGTAAATTTAATGAACAAACTGTACTCATTGGCTAGGCTAAAATTTCTAAATTTTCTATGGTAAGAATTTATGTGATTCTATTTTCATGGAAATTTAACGATTGTTCATTCGGAGCTCTGTAGCTCGAGATATAAATAATTTAGTGACAGTGACCCAAGTAGACAGATTAATGTGAACATGAGTAATAAGGTGTAAGCATGTGATATAATGATTATATCGTCTTAAGAAATTATTGTGAGGATTTATCCACACAAGTTTATTAATTTCTTATTATTTGCAAATGAACTTACTAAGCATTTATGCTTACTTCCCCTCTCTTTTCCCTTGCCTTGTAGTACCGCCAAGTTAGCTTGGGGATCGGTGGACGTCGGAGATTCGCTCACACTATCAATTGGAACACTTGGTATATCTAGATAAATTAATTTTTGGGTTATGGCATGTATAGTAGGTTTGGTCGTTTTGTCATATATGTCATATTTCTTTTGGCCTAAATGGTTGGCCCTTATTTAATAAATGTTCATTTTGATTAAGGCTATTTGGAGATGGCCAATATTGATGATTGTTATACGCCTGTGATGTGGTTATTCATGTATGTGGTAATTGCATAATTGAGATGTTGTGGATGTGGTTTACAAATGATTTCATGAATGACGATATGTATGGGAATGTGTATACAGAATTGGATATTCGGATGTCCAATTATAGCATGATACATGTTGATGAAATGGATACAAGAGAGTTTGTGTTTTAGAGTGGGGAACTGGCTTGGAAAATAGCCAACTTCCAGGCCATACGGGCAGAGACACGGCCATGTGTCTTAGCCATGTGACAGACACGGTCTAAGGGCACGGGCGTGTGCCAAGGCTGTGTGACCCTATTTTGATGATGAAATCATAAACAGAGAGTTACACGGGTTAGTGATATGGGCGTGTCCCAGGCCACACGGGCGTGTGACCCCTGTTTTGACAAAATTTTCTAAATTTTCCCAAAAGTTTCCAAATTTCTCGATTTAGTCCCGAACCATCCTAAAGGAATTTTTGAGCTTTATAAGCCCATATAAGGGGAAAAATGCATGTGTTAGAAAAGTTTTAAATTTGACGAAATTTTATGACCCGGTTTTACATGTTCAAGAAATTTTAAGTCCGGTAACGCCTCGTACCCTGTTCCGGCATTGGATACGTGTAAGGGGTGTTACATTTAGTGGTATCAGAGCTATGGTTTAGTCAATTCTCGGACTAACCTAGCATGAGTAAGAGTCGAGCTATAGATGCCATATGTGGATCGTGATAGTGTGATATCTCCGGGCTCTAACGAAATTATTTGTTTAGACAGAGGTGCTTTCCAAACGAGCTATTTTCGAAAATGCTGACATTGACACTGAGATATTTGAAAATATATTTGTGATAAGAAAAAAAGTTATAAATGTTGAGAAGTTATGAAAAAGGAATTAAATGTGTGAACCGAGTAGAACGCTGGAAACGGGCACTTTCGTTTAGAGACATGTGATGGATTGACAATAGAAGACCATGGGTTGACCATGGCAGCATGTGAATATGTTATTATTGGTGGGCTGTGTGCGATACCACCGTATTTATTATTATTGGTGGGCTGTGTGCGATACCACCGTAATTATTATTAATGGTGGGCTATGTGCGATACCACCGTATTTATTATTATTGGTGGGCTGTGTGCGATACCACCGTATTTATTGTTATTGGTGGGTTGTGTGTGATACTACCGTATTTATTATTAATGGCGGGTTGTTTGCGATACCACCTTATTTATTATTAATCGTGGGCTGTGTGCGATACCACCGTATTTATTATTTCTGGTGGGCTGTGTGCGATACCACCGTATTTATTATTACTAGTGGGCTGTGTGCGAAACCACCGTGTATTCGGTATTATTCCAAAGTATTCATTGGGAAACTTTGACTAAGTGAAATTACGTGTGACTATGTGATTACAAGTGCAGGGTATAAGTGCATGTAAATGTGAGCAATGTTTATGATATGTATTTGGAATGTGGTAAGACTTGAAATGAGTAAGATTATATGTAAATGATACATACTTTTTACTTATGTTTTTACATATTAATGTATTATGTTAAATGTGAGTGAATATTATTGATATTTATTAAAATGATGGAAAGTGAGGAAATTCCTGGATGAACCTTCGGAAAAGACAAAGGATACGGATGAATACCATGAATATGTGTGTTAAATTGCCTAAAATAACTGGTGTGTTATGATGAAATTTTATGAGAATTATGTTGAATGAACTCACAAATGAGAGACTAAAGAACTTATTAGCGGATCAACTATTATGGTGGCCAGATAAAAGAATGAGTCGATAAGTAAGGATAGAACTAAAAGAGATATTCAATCATTTTGAAGATCATTTGGATTATGCAAGGCTAAGGTTAAAGAAGTCAACTTCGATGAACCAACACATACAGGTATGATACCTAAAGAATATACTAATTGGAAGTTTTTCTGAGTTGGTTTACAATAGTGGATGGAATAATATAAACCTAATGATGATAGAATTAGACAGTGAGATAATGTTTGAATTGTAAAGAAAAGTTGGTGATAGAATTCAGGAGATGATGGTGTTCTGTTTCTACCGGCTATTGTTTGCTTAGTATACGGGGGATTATATAGCCTTGGTCACAGAAGGAATGTGGGGTTATTATGAAAATCATCCGGGTTTCGCAATGTTACAGTTAAGGAAAAAGTTAATATTTACTAATCGACTCGTTTGGGGTTCTTATCATATGAGAATGCTAGTTGATTTCAGTGATAGATAAAAGCGGTGTTAATCTGTCTGGGTTGTGATCAGTATTACTCTATCTTTTCTAGTTTTCTATTAAAATGAGTTGATAGAAAAGTGACAGTAAAGTTCATATGATGTTGAAATTCAGTTTCCACTGATTGTCATTCTGTGAAATGTGTATATGAAGACTATGTTGCTTCTGTTATCGTCCAGTGCTTATAAGTATTATTTTCCTTCTAGAAATTTTCTGAGAATTGTCAAATTCTGTAACACCCCAAACCCGGTCAACACGCTACGACCGAATCCGGCATGTCACAGGAAAAACATTTTTAAAGAAGACAGGAGGTTGTTCTGATTTTGTAAAGAATCGTTATTGAAAACAAGTTGTCGTATCTTATTTTAGGAAAACTATTGATCTTCATGAAAACCCGAATTAGTTTAAGTGATAAAGCTAAAAGCCATTTTGCACTTGGTCTTAAAGTAAAACTTAGTCTTGAAAGAAATTGAGTTAGCTTGTTGTCACCACTTGTTTGTTGTTACCCGATGGTAAAGTTTAGAAAACCCGATACTTTGAAAAAAAAAATTAGAAACATTCATTAATAGATTGTTAGGCATGCCTTTTTGTCTAACATAAGCAAAATATAATGTAAATTCAAAGCCGATAAATAAAACCAAAAAATAAAAGTTAGTGGCCTTATTACAACCCAAAACCAAATTTAAAGCAAAGTAAAAACCGAAATGATAGTTCAAAACAAAAAACCCGAAATACTGTGCATGGCCACCTTGAGTCCGCCTCGGCTCCGCATCCGCACTCTATGATTCATTTGCAAAATGTAAAGGAAGGGGTGAGTCACCGAGACTCAGTGTATAAATCCCCATCCCGATAATATCTGTGCCCTTACACAATTTCATAAGCCAATATGCAAATCATGCAACCCACAACCTAACCATCCGAACACCTGCACCTACCTCGTGTGGTACCAAACCACTGGTGGTCAAAACCACTGAGACTTAGTCACGATAATAATAGAGAAAGCGGGGCCAACCCACTGTGTGGTCAAAACCACTGGTGACAATCTAGAATCATGCCTTCCCCCCCTCCTCTCATCATTCCCAACTTTATGAGCATACTTTTCATGGCATAACAATTATGCTTAACATACTAGCATCACATGGCATGGCATATCCAAATATTGTAGAGGCATTCATCGTTAATCAATCAATAGTGGACTTACCCGGAGTCCTCGCTCTTACCCACAAGAGTAACATAATAGTTTCGACGGTAAATCCGGCTTTTGGCAACATACATGGTAAACATATTAACTAATGAAGTGTGTAAGGGTTACACACCTAATTAACCGTAGTACGATGCTCTCTACGTCGACACTGTCGTTAATCGACACCACTACTATCTGTCTATTGCTTTGCTCAGATGTCGGCCCACACCCCGGTGGCCAATCGCGAACAGCGGACACTGCCCTCTTTTTGAACTTAGGGGCTGGGGTCTTAGATCTAACCCCACCTAATGCTTGGCTGCCACTAGGGTCCATAAAACCTTTGGTCACTAAATTAGATTAATACAGTGACTAACGATTCGTAAAGATGTCAACCCGAAAGAGTAGATTCCTTACCTAGCTTGACAAATCCCGAAGATTCAATGCCGCAGATCACAACACAGATCGAGCACCCAGTCGACTAATACCAAGCCTTCCTTAACACCCTTCAATCGGCCAAGATCACACTCTAGAAGAATCGATTGGAAGCAATGGCAACCCAACATTAATGATTTACTGCTTATGGGTTGAGATTTTGGCTTTGAGAACCATGGAAGGGAAATAAATTTCGACAAATCGGAAAAATAAAGATGCAAGAATCGTTAAGGTGCCACCCCAAGAATCTTAGAAATGTTTGGTTTTAGAGGTAACAAAAGAAAAAGATGAAGAAGAGTAGGCCACAGGAGTTCAGTTTATGGAAGAAAATCAGAGATGAGAACCTTGGATGGAGATATTCGGCTATGGCACAGAGGTTGAAGATGATGATGATGGGGTTAGGGGTTTTTGGCTTTGAAACAAAAGAAAGTAAATGATGATGCAGCTAAGGTGATCAAAAGAAATCACAAGAAGAGGGAGGGGTGATGGTTTCGATTTTAGAACAAAGATGGAGAAGAAGAGTGGGAAGAATTCGGCTTGGGTTTTTGAGAGAAAAGACGAAGAAGCAACAATTGCCAAAAGTGAAATATGGGAGTGGTTCAATTCGGCAAAAAAAAATAAATAAAAGAAAAGGCCCTAAGTGCATTCTAACTAGCCGAATGCCACACTTCACCAAAGCCAACTTGCCACATTCGGCCACCCCCTTAGAAACCCTCAACCAAATGCTCAGACCACCTACCACCATTCAAATTTCGGCTAACACACTCCCCCAACCCGATCCCTTCTTTTTCTCCTTACTTTCCTCTTGATCATCCATTCAAACAAGTTTGAACACTTCAACCTCCTAACATTTCTCTCCTCCTCTCGCTTGAATCATTGACCCTTCAACACCATCCACTAGAGTCCATCCTGAGGACAACTCCCCTGGTCTTGGCGTCAAAAAGAATAAGCAGAAAGGGATTCATGCAGCTCAAACCAAGGCTCTTCCTCTTGCATGTGGTGTCATACTCCTTGTGCTTAAGTGGCGCCTCCCTTGCCACTTTACCACTGAGATACTTGTGTTAAAGCACTCCAATAATTTCCTTTAACACCTAACTCACTCAGCTCTCCCTTCCAAGTACCCAAAACAAAAATTTTTGCTACGGCTCAGGCCTACCCCACGCTTATGCCTGGACCCCAAAACACCTTAAACTAGCACAACAATCATATTACCACATGCAAGCACACAAAAATGCAAAGACCCCGATTTAAGGATGTTACAGTTCTACCCCCTTAAAAAAAATTTCGGCCTCGAAATTACCTAGTCGAAAGAGTTGAGGGTATTGCTGTCGCATCACATCCTCTGGTTCCCACGTGGCCTCTTCCGCTCCATGATTCTCGCCATAACACTTTCACCAAAGGAACTGATTTCCTACGCAAGACCTTGACATCTCGATCCAGGATCTGTACTGGTTCCTCCTCAAAAGACAAATCCGGGCTCACTTCTATCTCTTCCACTGGCACAATATGCGACGGATCTAATCGATAGCGCCTAAGCATGGAGACATGAAACACGTCGTGAATCGACTCAACTCCGATGGTAACTCGAGCTGATAAGCTCTCGGTCCTACCCGCTTCAACACCGTATAAGGTCCGATAAACCTAGGGCTCGACTTTGCCCTTTCAACAAAACCTCGACAACTTCTTCCCCGCAACACTTTCGTAAAGACCTTGTCACCCACAAAGAAACTCTACATCCCTACGCTTAAGATCGGCATAAGACTTCTCGCTTTGTCCGGCTTCCTTCGACGAGCTCGAATCACCTTAACCTTATCCTCTGTTTCAAAGAACCAACTCTGGACCCAACATCCGACGTTCACTCAACTCTTTCCAGCACGTGGGGGTATGACACTTCCGTCCATATAATGCTTCATACGGTGCCATCTGGATACTTGCCTGATAACTATTGTTGTACGCGAACTCTGCCAACGGTAAATATTCCTCCCAACTACCTCTGAAATCCAAAACACAACCCCTTAACATATCTTCCAAGATCTGAATCACCCTTTCTGATTGCCCGTCTGACGGTGAATGAAATGCCGTGCTGAAATCCAACCTTGTACCTAACGCCTGATTCAACGCTTTCCAAAACCTTGACGTGAATCTGGGATCCCTATCTGAGATAATCGACATCGGCACTCCATGCAGTCTCACTATTTCCGCTACATACAACTTAGCCAACTTTTGGAGTGAGTCATCAACCCGAACCGGTATAAAATGAGCTACTTTTGTCAGACGATCCACAATCACCCAGACTGAATCCTTCTTGCTAGGCGTAAGAGGTAGCCCACTGACGAAATCCATCGTAATCCCTTCCCACTTCCACCGCGGAATCTTTACCGGCTGCAACAGACCCGATGGTAACTGATGTTCAACCTTGACTTGCTGACACGTCAGACACTTACTTACAAATTCAGTTACTTCAAACCTGGCCACCAGAACTATTCCTGCAAATCTCGGTACATCTTGCTACCTCCAGGGTGCATAGCGTATGGGCTGCTATGAGCTTCCTAAAGAATCATCTGCCTTAACTCAACGTCTTTCGGCATACAAGCTCTCCCTTGAAAACAGAACACTCCATCGCTGCTCAAGCTATAACCCTCCATTCCACCATTCTGCACTTGTACACATCGAGCACTTAAGACTTCATCCACTAGCTGTTTCTCCTTAACCAGATTCACCCAAGTCGGCTTCACCTGCAATTCCGCTAACAGACTCCCGTTGTCATACAGGCTAAGGTGGGCAAACATTGCTCTCAGGTCCGCTACCACATTGCGGCTCAACGCGTCAGCCACTACGTTAGCCTTACCCGGATGGTATTCAATCGAGTAGTCGTAGTCCTTCAACAACTCGATCCACCTCCGCTGCCTCAAATTCAATTCCTTCTGAGTCAAGAGGTACTTCAAACTCTTTTGATCCGTGTAGACTATGGACATCTCCCCATACAAGTAATGCCTCCAAATTTTCAGGGCAAAAACCACTGCAGCCAACTCCAGATCATGTGTCGGGTAGTTCACTTCGTGAGGTCTCAACTGTTGAGACGCATACGCCACAACTTTCCCCTCTTGCATCAGCACACATCCCAATCCGGTATGCGACGCATCACAATACACCGTAAACTCCTTCCCTGCTTCAGGCTGAATCAAAACCGGAGCTTCTATCAGAATCCTTTTTAACTTGTCAAAACTTTCCTGATGCTTATCTGACCACACAAATGGAACCCCTTTTCTCAAAGAACTTGGTCAGCTACGCACTGTAATCAAGGAAAACCCTTCAACAAATCTTCTCAGTAATATCCTGCCAAACCCGAAAACTCGAATCTACGCTCACGACTTAGGTGGTTTCCACTCCAATACCACCTCAATCTTCCGAGGGTCCACCCTAATCCCCTCAGTTGACACCACATGACCCAAGAAGGTTACTTCCTTAAGCCAGAACTCGCACTTACTAAACTTTGCGAATAGTTGCTTCTCCCTCAGAATCTGTAAAACCACTCGTAGATGTGAATTATGCTCCTCCTCAGATTTTGAGTACACCAAAATGTTGTCTATAAACACTACGACGAACCGGTCCAAGTACGGTTGAAAAACCTGATTCATCATGTCCATGAACACTGCTGGGGCGTTGGTCAACCCAAACGGCATTACCAAGAACTCGTAGTGCCCATAACAAGTGTGAAACGCCGTCTTATGAATATCGGCCTCCTTTACCTTAAGCTGGTGATACCCCGACCTTAAATCAATCTTAGAGAAGACTGATGCACCCCTAAGTTGATCGAACAGATCGTCTATCCTCGGCAACGGATACTTATTCTTAATCATCAACTTATTCAGCTGACGGTAATCTATACACATCCGCATTGTACCGTCTTTCTTCTTCATAAAAAGCACAGGCGCTCCCCAAGGTGATATACTCGGCCGGATAAAACCCCGGTCCAATAATTCCTGAATCTGTGCTTTCAGTTCCACCAAATCCTTCGGTGCCATCCTATATGGGGAAATAGACACTAGCGCGGTTCCGGGTAACAGATCTATACCAAACTCAACTTCGCGGTCTGGAGCCAGACTCAGAAGTTCTTCTGGGAATACATTGGTAAATTCCTTCACCGTCCGGACATTCCCTACAGTTGATTCTTTGGCCTCCAATGCACAAACATGAACCATGAATGCCTCACAACCCTTTCTCACCATCTTCTCGGCCTTCAGAGCGGATACTACATTGGATAGATAATTCCTTCTATTACCTATCATCACCACCTCTTCACCCCCAACAGACCTCAACACCACGCGCTTGGCTGCAAAATCCAGACTTGCTTGGTACCTCACTAACCAGTCCATCCATAGGATCAAATCGAACTCCCCGAATGGCAGTTCCATCAGATCGGCCAAAAACACTACCCCTTGAAGTTCTAGAGGTACATCCTTATACAGTTTGTTTACTTCTACAGAGTGACCTAGAGGGCTAATTACTGTCATCTCCCTAGAAGAAATCTCATAGACTAAGTTCATAGTTCCCACTATACTACTGGCAACATAAGAGTGCGTCGAACCCATATCTATCAAAGCAGTATAAGGCAGTCCAAAAATTAAGAACGTACCGGTTATGACGTCCGGTGCGTCACCCTCCTCCCGGTGCCTCGTTGCATAGACCAACCCAGGCTGTCTTACCTCTAAGCTTCCAGCACCTCTGCCCGATGCTCCGCGGCCTCGTCTAGAATCATTACCACCCCTGGCCGAACTGCGACCCCTCTGTGGTAGCTGACCATCCCTCCTAAACGCGTACGGCCTTGACCTCGGGATCGGATCCTCGGCTATCCTCTCGCGGACAATCCCTTACCCGATTGCCCCATTGACCCACACTCGAAGCACCCTCTCTGCTCCCGATCCAACACTCTCCCGAATGAGACTTCCCACACCGAGCATACCATGGTGGCCACTGAGTAGTAGCAGCAGGCCTTGCAGCTTGATTTGGCCCACCATATCTAGCCCTTTTCTGCGAATTCCCGGCAGACCCTGATGATCCAGAACTCCTCTTATTCCAATTCCTATCCTGGTTCCGTCTCACTGACTGTTTCACCTCCTCAGTGATCTTGGCCTTCTCTACCAAGACCGTAAATTCTCTCTCCTACTGTGGACCAATCAACATTCGTAGCTCATCTCTCAACCCGTCCTTAAATCTGACACAGCGCTCGTGTCCCGTAGCCACAATACCCCGAGCATAGCGACTTAACCGAAGAAACTCTGCCTCATATTTCGATACTGTCTTACTCCCCTGGACCAAATTTAGGAACGCCTTACGCTGTGCATCAATGTAACTGGCCCCAACGTACTTCCTCTGATAAGCTGCATTGAAGAAATCCCAGCTGATGTCGTCGGCCATTGCTCCATCCCTGACCGTGAGCCATCACTGATAAGACTCATCTCGGAGAAGAGAAACTATCCCCTTCATCTTTTCCCCAGCCGTAAAGTCCAAATCATCCATTATGCGTTCTGTCGCCTCCAGCCAATACTCAGCTGTATTGGGAGCTACACCAGATACACCCCTGAATACCTCTGCTCCATTAGCCTGGAGTCATTCGGACACAGATTTCTGAGCTCCTGTTCCGACGCCTGCACCCTCGACTCTCTCCAAAACCCTCAACATCGCCTGCGACACTGCATCATCACCACCCGTCTGATCCTGAAATTCCGCGCCCACAGCAGGCGGCGGTGGTGCCTCATTTTTCGACCCATGGCCAGACCCTACCGGTTCCGACATAGTCATCCTACCTCTACCATGACCACGCGTATTACGCCCACGTCCTCGGGTGCTCATGACTACCGTTCATGAATTAATCTGATTTTAAAATTTTATGCATTAGATTCGTTCCATCATTATTGCGTAGACGCTTTTATGAATGATTTATTATAGGGGCCGTTCTCGTAAGTTCACACAATCCTACAAGTTTCAGTCTCTAAAGTAATTTCCTATTACTACCAGTCATGTCACAATCACAATCATATAAACAGCAGTTATGGGTACTTACCTGTGCGGATCGGTGCCAGAGACTCAGTGTCATGCTTTCCCCAAATCAAGCATTTTTCATCAAAATCATTTCGTAACCCATTATTGAAAAAATTTTGGGCCTCGGGCCCACAGCTGAGCTTTTGAACTTGGCTCTGATACCAAAATTGTAACACCCCAAACCCGGTCAACACGCTACGACCGAATTCGGTATGTCACAGGAAAAATGTTTTGAAAGAAGATAGGAGGTTGTTCTGATTTTGTAAAGAATCGTTATTGAAAACAAGTTGTCGTATCTTATTTTAGGAAAACTATTGATCTTCATGAAAACCCAAATTAGTTTAAGTGATAAAGCTAAAAGCCGTTTCACACTTGGTCTTAAAGTAAAACTTAGTCTTGAAAGAAATTGAGTTAGCTTGTTGTCACCACTTGTTTGTTGTTACCTGATGGTAAAGTTTAGAAAACCCGATACTTTGAAAAAAAAATTAGAAAACATTCATTAATAGATTGTTAGGCATGTCTTTTTGTCTAACTTAAGCAAAATATAATGTAAATTCAAAGCCGATAAATAAAACCCAAAAATAAAAGTTAGTGGCCTTATTACAACCCAAAACCAAATTTAGAGAAAAGTAAAAACCGAAATGATAGTTCAAAACAAAAACCCAAAATACTGTGCATGGCCACCTAGAGTCCGCCCCAGCTCCGCATTCGCGCTCTATGATTCATCTACAAATGTAAAGGAAGGGGTGAGTCACCGAGACTCAGTGTATAAATCCCCATCCCGATAATATCTGTGCCCTTACACAATTTCATAAGCCAATATGCAAATCATGCAACCCACAACCTAACCATCCGAACTCCTGTACCTACCCCGTATGGTACCAAACCAAGTCAAAAATAATACATATGTGGTCAAAACCACTGGTGGTCAAAATCGCTGAGACTTAGTCACGATAATAATAGAGAAAGCGGGGCCAACCCACTGTGTGGTCAAAACCACTGGTGACAGTCTAGAATCATGCCTTCCCCCCCTCCTCTCATCATACCCAACTTTATGAGCATACTTTTCATGGCATAACCATTATGCTTAACATACTAACATCACATGGCATGGCATATGCAAATATTGTAGAGGCATTCATCGTTAATCAATCAATAGTGGACTTACCCGGAGTCCTCGCTCTTACCCACAAGAGTAACATAACGCTTTCGGACAGTAAATCCGCTTTTGGCAACATACATGATAAACATATTAACTAATGAAGTGTGTAAGAGTTACACACCTGATTACCCGTAGTACGATGCTCTCTACGTCACACTATCATTAATTGACACCACCACTATCCGCTCATCGCTTTGCTCGGATGCCGCCCACACCCGGTGTGTCCAATCGCGAATAAACCGACACTTGCCTCTTTTTGAACTTAGGGGCGGGGGTCTCAGACCTAACCCCACCTAACGCTTGGCTGGCACTAGGGTCCATAAAACCTTTGGTCACTAAATCGGATTAATACAGTGACTAGCGAATCATAAAGATGTCAACCCGAAAGAGTAGATTCCTTACCTAGCTTGACAAATCCTGAAGATTCAGTGCCGCAGATCACAACACAGATCGAGCACCCAGTCGACTAATACCAAGCCTTCCTTAACACCCTTCAATCGGCCAAGATCACACTCTAGCATAATTGATTGGAAGCAATGGAAACCCAACGTTAATGATCTACTGCTTATGGGTTGAGATTTCGGCTTTGAGAACCAAGGAAGGGAAATAGATTTCGGCAAATCGAAAAAATAAAGATGCAAGAATCGTTAAGGTGCCACCCCAAGGATATTAGAAATGTTCGGTTTTAGAGGTAAGAAAAGAAAAAGATGAGGAAGAGTTGGCCATAGGAGTTCAGTTTATGGAAGAAAATCAGAGATGAGAACCCTGGATGGAGATATTCGGCTATGGCACAGAGGTTGAAGATGATGATGATGGGGATAGGGGTTTTCGGCTTTGAAACAAAAGAAAGTAAATGATGATACGGCTAAGGTGATCAAAAGAAATCGCAAGAAGAGGGAGGGGTGATGGTTTCGATTTTAGAACAAAGATGGAGAAGAAGAGTGGGAAGAATTCGACTTGGGTTTTTGAGAGAAAAGACGAAGAAGCAATAATTTCCAAAAGTGAAATATGGGAGTGGTTCAATTTAGCACAAAAGAAAATAAAAGAAAAGGCCCTAAGTGCATTCTAACTAGCCGAATGCCACACTTCACCAAAGCCAACTTGCCACATTCGCCACCCCCTTAGAAACCCTCAACCGAATGCTCACACCATCTACCACCATTCAAATTTCGGCTAACACACTCCCCCAACCCGATCCCTTCTTTTTCTCCTTGCTTTCCTCTTCATCATCCATTCAAACAAGTTTGAACTCTTCAACCTCCTAACATTTCTCTCCTCCTCTCGTTTGAACTCATTGACCCCTTCAAAGAGCCATCCACCGTAGTCCATCCTGAGGACAACTCCCCTGGTCTTGGCGTCAAAAAGAATAACAAGAAAGGGATTCCTGCAGCTCGAACCAGGGCTCTCCCTCTTGCATGTGTCGTCACACTCCTTGTGCTTAAGGGGCGCCTCCCTTGCCACTTTACCATTGAGATACTTGTGTCAAAGCACTCCAATAATTTCCCTTAACACCTAACTCACTCAGCTCTCCCTTCCAAGTACCCAAAACAAAAATTTTTGCTATGGCTCAGGCCTACCCCACGCTCATGCCTGAACCCCAAAACACCTTAAACTAGCACAACAATCATATTACCACATGCAAGCATACAAAAATGCAAAGACCCCAATTTAAGGATGTTACAAATTCGGTATTATTTCTCTTATGAGCTATATTCTCGGACTTCTAGTATGGTATCAAATCTTGGATTTCATTATCTCGAATTTCTTATCAACTTTATTTTGTGAATTGTGCAAGAGATATTCCTTTACTCGAAGTAATCATACTTTTGTGATTAAGAAATCTAGTTTGATAGTGAATGTACAGTGTTACTATTGTCAGATGTGTAAAGACTGTGCTTTTGCATTGGTTAAAATATTGTTTATCGGTGTGACAGAGATGTTAGCCTTGAAATGGCACTGCGATTTTAATTGTCAGAGAGATGCAATTCCAATGTAGTTCAGTATTTTGAAAATTTACAGTAAAATGAATTTTATTAGATGTGATCTATCTTTAGATTTTGGGAAAGGAATCAACATTGATAAAAGAGTAAACAGTGAAGGATCGAGCTGGAATCCGCGCTATGGTTGTTATTTCTGAGTAATTTGATATATCTCAAAGAGTTAAAATGAGATTGTTATGTATCATTGAAATTGTATAGTTGATTTAAGGATCATTGATTCGTAACTGGAAAGAATTGCAATAGGATACATGTCTGAGTTATCATGGCAACCAGATGAAAATGGTTCCTTTAGAAGGGTACTGTGAAATAGCCAAGACCGATTCAATTATTCAGTCTGGATAGTTTATTGGTTTGAAGTGTATTTTGATACAAGAACGTGAAAATGGTAGCTTATGCTTGCACTCAGTTAATACTGCATGAAAAGAATCTTACGATGTGAATTAGAAATTGATTATTATTCAAAAATAAGGATGCTTACTCCATGATTTTGTGAAACTTAGAATTTTGTCAGTACATGGTAAGTTAGAAGTTTTCGATAGGAACTAACTTCTGATTCAGAACTCTAGGTCAAAAACTGACCATTTATTTGTTGTTTCGAGACAGAGTTTGTGTACCAAGAAATCAATTATAGATTATTAGAAATTGCATACAGAACCGAAAGGTAAGAGTATTGAAATTTAGATAAGTGACAGGTGCTTCTAAAAGTATATTTGTGACATAATTTTTTTTTATTTTATTTGGTAAGTAAAGAAAAGTGATTTACGGTTCATCGAAGAGTATAAGACTATTGATAGAATGAGGCAAGTTACTTATCAGTGTGTATTTCGTCAGAACTTGAAAAAATTCAGTGATGTGGTTCTTATGTCTAGGATAAGGAAGTACAGTTCAGAATCTTAGTTTAAGAAGTGAGATGTTGAGGATGCCGAAGCTGTCTGAGAATTTGACAGTGCTTTGCGAAATCAATTCTAAGTTTATATTTTGGTAAAATTTTCGGGGACGAAAATCCCTAAGGGGGGAGAATTGTAACAGCCCAAAATAAGGCCTAGTCGAAACAGTGGTTTCGAGACCACAAACCCAAAGTAAAAATATTTAATTTATGATTGTTTTAGAGTCTATGATATGTTTGGCTGATGGTGTGCAAATTTTGTTAAGAAATTTTTATCGATAAAGTGCCCAATTTTATTATTGGGATTAAATTACATTAATTGCAAAATATGAGTTCTAGAACATAAGTAATTCTTTTAAATGGGGGTTTAAACTAGAGGTCTTTAAATGGCAAATAGACCATCAGATTTTGTTATGGACAAAACAAGTTATGGAAGGGTAAAAATTGAAGGTTTAGTAAAAAGGGCATTTTTGTCATTTGGGTGTTTTAAGGCATAAAAG
Organism: Gossypium sturtianum; assembly: GCA_025698515.1. Lineage (NCBI taxonomy): Eukaryota > Viridiplantae > Streptophyta > Magnoliopsida > Malvales > Malvaceae > Gossypium > Gossypium sturtianum. The sequence goes on from CM046950.1 coordinate 129,487,655, forward strand.
ACAAAATTGAAACCCAAAAATCTGCTCATTATCTTCTCCATGCTGCCGAAATTTTCAAGAAGCCATGGCTAGGGCTTCAAGCTTTTTCAAAGCTCAATTGTAAGTGCATTTGTGCCCCGTTTTTAATGTTCTTCGTATTTTTGAGATCCTAGAAGCTTAACCTTTCTATTTTTACTATTTATTTGCATGAAAAATGAAGATTAAAAATTGACCGATGCTAGATATTTGTGCATTTTGATGTTTAATGGTAGAATAAGGGTGCACGAGGTTAGGAGAATGATTTTTGCTAAGTGATTTTCGTTGAAAATGGTTAAAACGGGTTAATTAGTAAAAGTTGTAAATGCTCGTAAAAGTGTGAAATAATAAGAATTTGAGGTTCCTTTGGAAGAGAAAAAGGTTCGGCTGACCTTGGATTTTATAGAAATTGAATAAAAATCATATTACGAGCCTAGGGGCAAAATCATAATTATGAAAAGTTTAGGGGCAAAATTGTAAATTTGCCGTAGTATGATTTTTGTATTAAAATTAGTAATACGAGTGATAATTAAGTGAAATGTGACATTTTCGATCAAAGAAATCGAGATTTGGACCAAGTACGGGGAAATGTCAATCAAAATGACCGATTCGCGTCGAGGTAAGTTCATATGGTTAGTCTATAGTGAACGATTATTAAATTTGAATTGAGATGATGTATTATTCTATATATGTTTGTTATCTAATCATGACTTTATGCAAGTACGAGATTGGATTGAAGGATCAATCATGAGAAATGCAGGGTCAAGTACATTCGTACTACGACTCATGATGAATTGACGAAAAAGGCCATGGTTGGACCATGGCAGTGAGTGTGCCAGTGTAAGACCATGTCTGGGACATGGCATTGGCCTCAAGTTGTGCCAGTGTAAGACCATGTCTGGGACATGGCATCGGCTCGAGATGAGTGCCAGTGTAAGACCATATCTGGGGCATGGCATCGACACCAATATGTGATCCCATGTAAGACCATATCTGGGATATGGCATTGGCGTCCTACCAGGTGTACGAGATATCTCGAACATCCCTAATATTACAAGTAGTTCAATGGGAAATTCAAGGAGTATGCTCAAGATAAGTAAGAATATGATATGTGAGTATTATGACTAGGCACAAGTATGTATACGAAACTAATAAATAAAGTGCTCGGATAATGATACATTATTGATAAGGATGCAAACGAGTAAGATGTGTCTATGATCACTTGATTGTTATGTGGCAAGTTATAATATGCTTTGGTGTAAGTGTGTATAAATGAAAGTGAACACAAAGAATTAATGAATGAGTGAAATTGACATTAAAACAAAGTTGTAAGCGTGAGATTAGTATAACTTTGAAAAATCACCAAAAATAGTGGAAATTGAATTAAAGGCTGGGTAAGATATGAAATTAAATTTTAATGAGTCTATTTTTTTAATAAATGAAACAGAGTAAGCAAAAAAAATGTGAATTATGAGATATTTGAATTTTAGTCAGACAGGGTCAGAATGAGTTTCAAAATCCCCTGTTTCAACTTTGGAAAATTAGTAAAAATTATACAAAAATAATTTTGGAGTATAATTCATATGATTGAAATCTTTAATTAGTCTATCTTCATGTGAAATAAACGATAACATCATACAAATTTTTTACGAGGAGAAAATTGATTCATAGTGAAGAAGTGTCAGAACTGTTGGACAGCGAAACATGGGTAAATTTAATGAATAAAATGTAATAATTAGCTGGCCAAAAATTCTGAATTTTCTATGGTAAGAATTTATTTAAGTCTAGTTTCAGGGAAAATTAACGGTTCTTCATTTGGAGCTCTTTAGCTCGAGAAATAAATAATTTAGTGACAGTGACCCAAGTAGACAGATTAATGTGAACATGAGTAATAAGGTGTAAGCATGTGATATAATGATTATATCATCTTAAGAAATTATTGTGAGGATTTATCCACACAAGTTTATTAATTTCTTATTATTTGCATGTGAACTTACTAAGCATTTATGCTTACTTCCCCCTCTCTTTTTCCTTTCCTTGTAGTGTCTCAGCCATGTGACAGACACGATTTAAGGGCACGGGCGTGTGCCAAGGCCGTGTGACCCTATTTTGATGATGACATCATAAACAGAGAGTTACACGAGTTAGGGACACGGGCGTGTCCCAGACCACACGGGCGTGTGACCCCTGTTTTGACAAAATTTTCTCAAAAGATTCCAAAGTTCTCGGTTTAGTCCCAAACCATCCTAAAGGGTATTTTGAGCTTTATAAGCCCATATAAGGGACAAAATGCATGTGTTAGAAAAGTTTTAAATTTGAAGAAATTTTATGACCCGGTTTTACATGTTCAAGAAATTTTAAGTCTGATAACACCTCGTACCCTGTTCCGGCGTTGGATATGGGTAAGGGGTGTTACACCGCTTGCACATTATCTCTTCAGTAGAAACATACTCTCGAGCATATTTCCTTAACCGTACGAATTCTCTTTCATATTTGGTTACAGTCATGCGACCTTGTTTCAATTCTAAAAATTCTTTATGCTTCTGATCAAGGAACCGTTGAATGATGTATTTCTTCTGGAACTCGGTCTTAAAGAACTCCCAGGTGACTCTCTTTCTCGGTACCACCGATACTAATGTATTCAACCACTGATACGCTGTAACACCCCTAACCCGTATCCATTGCCAGAGTAGGTTACAACGTATTACCGATCAATACACATCATTTAACATACAATACTCATACATTTATGCATTCATACTCAAATACCATTCAACACAATCACATTGTCCCTTATAAGAGCCTACAAGGACTTAAACATGCTATAGAAGTGGTTCGGGACTAAACAGATAACATCCAAAAAAAATTTTAAAACTTTGAAATTTTTCATCCATACAGAGGTCACACGCCCGTGTGAACAGGCCGTGTGCCTCACATAGCTCCAGACACGCCCGTGTCTCGGGCCGTGTGGAAACAGGGCATACATACTGACTTGGGTCACACAGCCGACCACATGTCCATGTGTCTAACCAGTGTGCCCTTCGAAATGGCCACACACGCCCGTGTGCCAGCACGTGTACTAGGCCGTGCCAAACCTGTAAGGTATAATGACTTATGCAACATGGCCAAGTCACACGTCCGTGTGCTAAGCCGTGTGCCATTTAGGTGGTATACTGACTTGTACCACACGGCCAGTCACATGCCCGTGTGTGAGACCGTGTGTAGTATACTGACTTCAATTTAATTCAAACACCAGGGGACACACGGCCGTGTAACATGATCGTGAGTAGCTCACGGCTGAGACACACGCCCGTGTCTCTGCCCGTGTGGACAAAAATAGGCCATTTGCAAGGCCAATTTGCCACCCACTATGCACATACCTATCTAAGCTCAAATAGCACCATTTCATCACACAACTAAACCAGCCAAAATCATCATCAAAATGCACAAATACTATATCCATTTCAACCAATTTCAATTCTCAATTCAATGCCATTTACCAAAATATTATCATGCATTTTCCATTTGATCGTGTCCAAACTAACTATGACAATGAATAAGGCAAGCACACCTATTGTTCGGTAGTATAGCTATGGCAAGACCGGAAATATCGTATCCTCAAGGACCAAGAGTACTAGTAGTTACTATCTTTTTATTATCTAGCCTAAGTATTAAGGGAATCGATGTTTAATTAACTAATTACTAAACTAAGGATGCTAAGACACAGAGAGTGAATTGGTGAAATACTTTTGGGAAAACCAGTTGATTAAGACAATACCCGAGGAAGAATCCACCAAAACTTCACTTGTTACTTAACTCTAAACCAGACGATTTATTCACCTGACTTGATCCGTAGGATTCCCTAATTTATATTAACACCTCTTTCGAGGCTAATAATGTCTAACCCTAGGTTGATTAATTGAAATCTCTTTCTAATTAAAACCCCTAGTGTTGCATTAACACGATCTATGGACTCCCATATTAGGTTTGACCCTAATCCGACAGATTTTCGTCATCATATCTCTAGGGTTGCGATAAACTCTGCTTAACTATGCTAGATCTACTCTTAAACAGGGACTTTTGCTCCACTGCCTAAGCACATCAATACATGAATCAATATCCTGAAATATTAAAACAAGAATTAAGAACACATAATTAAGAACAAATCAAGTATTTATCATACAGTTCAGAAAACAATAACAAGATCTGTCTTAGGTTTCATCCCCCTCAGGTATCTGAGGGGTTTAGTTCATGTTTAATAAAGAATACATCTCAGAAGAAAGTAAATAACAAAACATAAGAAAAACCCTAAAACCCGCTGAAGGAGATTGAAGGGAAGATCCTCTATCTTGAGTGTGATTTCAGCTTCTGAGATGAATCAACTGGCTATCTTTGAGTAATTTCCTGTGTTCAGCCCTCTCTAGCTTCGCCCACCCGTCAAAGAGCCCTGACAAAAGGCTTCTGTCGAACTCCCCCCTTTAGGTTGCCCTCTAGGGTGTTTATATAGGCTTTCGGGATGTCTTTCTTTGCCCACAAGTACCCTAATTCGAATGGAATTAAAATAGGTCAAGGTAGGGGCACGCCCGTGTGGAACGCCCGTGTGAGTCGAGCCCAGGCCGTGTTCGGTCCTGCTAAGGTGGCACGGCCGTGTGGTGAACTCTAGGCCGTGTGAATTTCTTACTTTGGCCTATTTTCTCTGTTTTCGGCCCGTTTCTCGTTCTTTTCATCCTCCGATGCTCTCCTAAGTATAAAACATGAAATTAAAGGATTAGGAGCATCAAATTCCACAATTCAAGGGATTAAATCATCCAAAAGTATGCTAAATGTGGGATTAAAATATGTATATATTACGGTTTATCACCATTCATGTGATTAATACATATCAAGACATCATTTGCATAATTCCATTCCATATACTACTTGCCAAAATATACCATAATTGAATACTTATACACAACCAAAATATTATACCAAGCTAAGCCAAATCACATGACTTTAACTCATACCACAACATGTACCAAAATCAATATATCAAGTAACCTTAACTATCATCCTTATAACTAGCCTATACATGCCATATTTACATATATCCATAAGTTCAAAGGTACCAATCAGCAACTGGATAGTGTGATGCGTAACTCCGAATCGAGCAAGCTATCGAACGTCTATAATACACGAAAAAGAAACAAAGTAAGCTTTATAACTTAGTAAGCCGGTATAATTCAGAATTAAACTTACCAATTTTACATAATCAAGACAATAAATAAGGTAAACTCAATTCAATCTCCAAATGCTTGACACATGCATTCATCACCAAGTTAGTTATATAAGTACATGAAATTATCCAATCTCTCAATTCAATACTCAATACATTGTATCATGCCAAATTCATATATCATGTACATCATATTCAATATTTCACTCTCAATCAAATAATCAATAATTCATTCAATAATAGTACTCATCTGTATAAACAATATTTATGCCCGTTGAATCCATTAGAACTTCAAAGGATACTCGAGTGGTATACATCAGTAATCCGTCAATTCACTATCATTTCCGCTCTTTCGAGCTATAATCAGTAAGCTCCTCCTGAGGTGATGGACAATAAGCTTTATTGAGCTAAAACGGCAAGCTCTAACAAGCTGAAAACAGTAAGCTCTTATGAGCTGATATATCGGTAAGCTCATACGAGCTGTGGTGAGTCCGCAAGAAAAGCAGGAACTCGACCAAAACGGTAACCCTAGTGACATATCACTCGTATCCTTTGAATTCATACGGTTCAAACGGGCTCGGTAACCATCAGTCTATATCAATTAAGCATTTGTATTCCAAGTATATCAATTTCTCAATTATATACATACATTTCAAATAAATACAAGTATTTAAAGTTCGATTCCAATTATACAAACTTACCTTGTATCGCGCGGATAGCAAATAACGGTTAATCGTCAACTTTTCCTTTTCCCCGATCTAAACCCGATCTCGGCTTATCTTGATCTATTTATTATCAAAATCAGCTTACTTAATCAACCAGTTATTCAATTTAGTCAAAAACACAAATTGGGGATATTTTACATATTTGCCCCTAAACTTTTACATTTTTACAATTTAGTCCTTATCACATAAAATTGTAAATTCATGCAATTTAGTACAATTTCATGCTTGGCGAATATACTACATGTTACTAGCAGCCCATATTTTCAATTTATTCACGCTTTTACCCACATAATTTTACATTTTCACAAATTAATCCCTTTTTGACATTTTTATCAAAAATCACTTTACAAAACATGAAAATCTATCATCAAAAATTCATATTTCATCTTCAAACACCAAAGAACACATAAACTCATCAATGGAAACTTTTAAAATCTTTAACAGTTTCAAAATTTAAGGTACGGGCTAGCTAGAATACGAAGCAATGATCTCAAAAACGTAATAATCATTAAAAACCGAGTCAAAATACATACCTTATTGGAGAATTTAAGGTTGCCGAATGAAGAACCCTATTTTAGCTTCTTCTTCTTTTAATTTCGGTGTATGAAGATGATAATGAAGCTTTATTTTAACTTTGTTTTATTAATATTAACATTATTTATCAAATACCAAAATTAACCTTAAAATATAACATTTAAAATCACTTAAATGATGTCCATAAAAGTCCACTAACATTTAAAATGGTATAATTACCATTTAAGGCCACCATATTTAAAAGCCAAAGCTAATTGACACCTTTAACAAGTAGAATGTAACTTTTGCATTTTACGCGATTTAGTCCTTTTTATCAAATTAAGCATTCGAACAGTAAAATTTCTTTACAAAACTTTCACACAATAATACTATCATGCTCTAAACATTAATAAAATAATAAAATAAATATTTTCGCCTCGAATTTGGGGGCCCGAAACCACTGTTCCAATTTGACCTAAAAACGGGCTGTTACAACTCTCCCCCCTTAGGGATTTTCATCCCCGAAAATCTTACCAATAAATAGGTTAGGGTACTATTTTCGTATAGCTTCCTCGGGTTCTCACGTAGCTTCCTCAATCCTGTGCTTATGCCAAAGAACTGTCACTAGGGCTATATGTTTATTTCTCAATTATTTGATTTCACGAGCTAAAATCCTGATCGATTCTTCGCTATACATCAAATATGCCTGTATCTCAACATCTCCCGAAGAAATCACATGTGATGGATTGGATCTATATCGATGTAACATAGAAACATGGAAGACATTATGAATCTTTTCAAGTTCTTACAGTAAAGCTAGTCAATATGCTACAGGCCATATTCTTTCAAAGATCTCATAAGGTCCGATAAATCGCGGACTTAACTTCCCCTTACGGCCGAATCAAAGAACCTTTTTCCACGGTGACACCTTTAAAAACACTCGGTCCCCGACTTGAAGTTCAATTTCTTTACGTTTCAAATCCGCGAATGATTTCTGTCGATCTAAAGCTACTTTTAAACTGTCACGAATCGTTTTAAATTTTTCTTTAGTTTCTCTGATCAATTTAACCCCGTGAATCTTTTTCTCACTTAGTTCAGTCCAGTATAGCGGATGTAACACCCCCAGACCTGGCCCAGACGTTATGGCCGAATCCGGGAATGTCACATCAAAGGCATAACTCAAAATGATTTTGCTAAGTAAAAATTTAAGACCCAAAAGCCCAAAATCCTTGAGTCTTGTTAAGGAATGATAAAATCCCATTTTATTATTTTAAGTATTTCGGAAACCAAGTTTAAACATAAGAAATTTACTCAGGTTTAATAATTAAGTAAACAGTTGAAACAGCAAAACCCAAAATCTAAAGTCAAATTGGAGTACAAGGCCTTATTACATCCAACGAAAATAAAGTAATTACAACCATGTCTTTTGAGACAAATAAATAAAACTTCTAAGTATCTTGTAGTGTGGCCGTCTCCGAGTCCTCTCCCACGTCGAGCCGGTTACTAAGGATCGCCTGAAACATTTAATAAAAAGGGTGTGAGTTTCGAAACTCTGTGTGTACGACCCTTGGTAATCCAATCAACATACAATTATCACATTGGGCCTAAGCCCTATCAAAATCAGTGGTCTTGGGCCTTAGCCCATAACGACCTCATATCACATTAGTATCACATGAATGCTGTAACATCCCCAAACCCGGCCCATTCACTACGACCGAATCTGGTTATGTCACTGGGAAAAGACGGTTGAAAATCTTCTAAATTTAAAATAAAACATCGTAGTTTGCTGAATTTTGGAAAACATATCTTTGGAATAAAACTTTGCTATTAAACTCATTCATTTTTAAAACTTTAGTTTATAATATCCAATTTGAATAAATAGGTTGCAAACCATAAATCATTTTCACGTAGCAATTTAATTTAAATAAACCATAGTTAAAGTAATACCAAAAACATAAAATGGCCTTTATTACAACCCAACAATTCAAATAAAGTACTTATATCAAAATCAAGCATGGAATAATTGAACATCATCTTCGGCATGGGCCACCTTGTCCTCTCCGATCCCTGTCGACTTTTTATGCACTACTCGAAATGGTTAAGGAAAAGGTGAGTCACCCAGGACTCGATGTGCTACCCTTTTTCCCGGATTAGCAAAATATCACATACAAACATAATCATGATCATCATGCATCCCAATCATATGCACCCAATCCTAACCGTCCATACACCTTTTCTACCCTGTGTGGTACCAAACCACCGGTGGTGCCAAACCACCGGTGACGTATAGTCACAATGTGTTACCAAAACACCGGTGACCGAAGTCACAAATCCAATGATGGGGCCAACCCATCGTGTGATACCAAATCACCGCGACGATCCCCCATATCTCAAAGTGGGGCCAACCTACGGTGGTGTTAACCACGAGGGGCGAGTCGCAATGAGGTGCCAAACCTCCGGTGTCCCAAAGACACAAATGTGGTACCAAACCCACGGTGACCGTAGTCACGATAATCGAGTGATGGGGCCAACCCATCGTGTGATACCAAATCACTGGCGTCAATCCTCAATACCGCCTTGTGGGGCCAACCCACCGTGGTGCAAAACCACGGGGACGAGGCGAGGTGCCAAACCTCCGAGGTGCCAAACCTCTGGTGACCCAAAGTCACAAAGTTGTGTTACCAAAACACCGGTGCTCGTCGGCACAAAATATCACCGCCTCCACTCATATCACCCATCATCATACCAACTCATGTATAGTATTCAAATCATGCAAACATGTTTAACGTTGCATCTCATAGCACATACATCATAAATCATGACATCATGTATCAATAACGATTACTCATAATGAAACGGACTTACCTGAATCCGTGCACATACCCCATAGGGTATCATATCACTCAACCATACTATTTCGGTTTTACCAATCAATCGGTTTATCAAACATATACAAAGCAAGAAGTGTGTTAGCTTACACACTGATTACTAATGCGACTATCAAATCCCGTAGATCAAGATCTAACGCACTAGATCCCCATTCCTTAACACTTTTCGAGCACTAGCCACGACCGAGATATGCGAGATCAAGCCTTCCCTACAATCGCCAAAACTAAACAACATAATCATGCTAATCAACCTCTAAGGGTATAATCGTAATTTTACCTACTAAGGCTATTTTCGTAAATTCACACCTGCAATGGCCTTTCTGAAGGCCTAATGTCGCCACTAGCGACTCAGCTACCACTTCCGGTTGTACCGGACAATTGGGCCTAAAACCCGATTTCGGCCTATCCGGGCCCACACGCTCGTGTGGCCCACCTAACACCAATCTAGCCACGTATATAACTTCCACCTAGTCTAGTTCAACATATACTAACCAATCATGCAATTTACTCATATGGGCCCACGGGCCCATTGGGCCCACTTCGGCCCTGTAACATCCCCAAACCCGGCCCATTCACTACGACCGAATCTGGTTATGTCACTGGGAAAGATGGTTGGAAATCTCTGTCTTTAGAACTAAACTTGAAAATTTGTTATCGCTGAAAATCGTGTCCATTTAAAATTATTAAATAATATAAGTTTGTTGAAAATTTCCGAATTAAAACATTATTATAAGTTGCTATAATATGAATCTTTTGCGAAAATATTACTAAGTGTAGTGTAAACCTCAACATTAATGAATAGAGTACTTAAAATCAAAGAGGCCCTTATTACATCAAGAAAATCCCAAAATACTGATAATATAAATGCTTAAATAAAGTGAAACATCTTCTGTATGAAAATCTCCTTCTGCATGGGCCACCTTGTATCCACTCCAACCCGTCCACTAACCACGACTCACCTGCGATGATTAAAAAGTTGGGTGAGTCATACAGACTCAGTGTGTAAGATAACCACTGAAATCCACCCACATGCTTAGCCACATAATATCCCCATTATCAAAGGCAAAGAGAAATATATATATATTCATTTTAACAATTACCACAATCTGGGCTTGGCCCACATTCACGTCATACTCAATTCTTCGGGCTAGGCCCATTTCATAATAAACCACACATCAACTGGGGCTTGGCCCATTTCCACGTATGTTTCCAAAACATACCTATCCACATGTCATATTGGGCTTGGCCCATTTCCATATTATTACAAAAATAATGCAACATGATTCCCAACCCAACCTAGGGTCCATCCGCTACACACCCCTTATCCAAATTACCACACACCGGGGGACCATCAAGTCACCCTCTCCTTTTCCCTCCAAAAGGCAACCAATGCCATCCACGATGTAGCGTATAGCTAACATCAAACCACGATGGAGCACACAAGAATCCATCAAGCCACGATATGGCATAAAGCCCATATCAACCAAGGTAACCACGCCGAACTAAATCGCAAAGATCCACAACGCGACCTCGATCGGGGCAATCCACGATATAGCACGAAGTCGACATCAACCACGTGCTCAAGTACACCCGTACCTTCTTTTCATATCCCACCCATGCACATGTAACATAATATAATGCGGGGATGATGTATGTGCATGCTACTAACAATCATAGGCATACATATATATTAAAAATCAATCATCACATATTAGCCAATTTGCTACTAACTTTGGTCATCATCATACCCTTTAGGGTTATATATGGCATACTTGATAATCGCACATGTTAGTAAAACATATAACACATAAAACCCGGAAAGCGAGTGGGTTAGTTACACACCTTACTACTAGGAGTACTAGACTCTCGATCCTCGATGCTATCGCTCTAGCGAAACTACGGCTATTTGCTCAACGTTTTTACATTCTTTGGCCCACACCCCGGTGGCCAATCTCATACAAAGAGAAACGGATCTTTTCTTAAACTTTGGGACGGGGACCTTCCCTTTCCCTCCTTGACTGTACTCGCATCCACGCCCATCGAAAGTCACTTAATCGTAACCACACGATTAATCAACGAAGTCATAAACAACTAATTCTAAGTCACTTACTAATATCCTTACCAAATAATCGAGATCCCGACGGCTTCCCTTGCTCTTGTCGATATGCCTCTTAGATGATCGAATCCAAGAGACTTCCTCAATGCTTCCTTCTTTCGACTTCCCTTATACCTAATGGAGCAGAACCGGAGAGGTCGCCTTGCTGATATTCGACCAACCACCCTTGGCTACTAAGAGGATATTTCGACAAGGGTGAGAGGAGATTCGGCTAAACCCAAAAGAAGAGAAAAGGAGAAGAGGTGAGGATATTCGGCTACAAAGAATTGATGAGCGAATGATGAATGAAAAAGAGCTCCTCCCCCCCTTATTTATACTACATAGCCTAGCTCCAACCTCCCACAAAAATCCTCAAAATTCTCCTAAAACACCTCCCTACCATCCATTCAAAATGTTTTGAAAAAATAAAAAAATCATACCTAACTAGCCAAAATTTAAAAACAAAGACCAAGTCTTCTCCACCTTTCAAGCCTCCCAAAACCGTCCAATACCTCCAAATTTGCTGCCAAAAAAAACAACAAAAACAAATACTCCAAATGCCGCACACCAGTTCGAACACAGGACCAAATCGCCGCACTCCTTGCCCTAACGCCTGTGCCACTCGGCCACTTTGAATTTCATGATAGAATCCCCAACATTTATTTATAAACCCTTCCTACTTCACCCATCACAAGCAAAATATAAAACACCAAAATGCTGCTCCACCCTCGAACCCGCGCTCTCACTTCCTCCAGCGCCTAAGTGGCGCATACGCTAGCCACTTGACCAACGAGTTCTTTGTGTCTTAAAGTCGCCCACTCTTTTTAAAGCCTCCTCCATTTGTAACGCCACACCCAAAAATTAAAACCAGATCTTTGCCTTCTTGGATCGAACCCAAGACCCTCAAAGCGCTACTTCCAAATTTCTTAAGCAGCGCATGAAGCCACTTTGCCAAAGCCTCTCATGTGCCTTAAACGCCCAATTAATTCTCTTAAGACACCCCTCGCCAAGCTCCCCTTTTAACCCCTAAAACTAAAAATTTTTTAAGGCAACCTACCACCACCTAGGGTTCTCAGGACCCCTAAAACTTACTCAACCACACACTGAAGTGTGCCAACACCCAAGCTAAACACCAAAAATCTAACCCCTAGAACCAGGGTGTTACAATTCTACCCTCCTTAAAATAATTTTGTCCTCGAAATTACTTTACTAACAAACGTCCATACAACCTATCTTACCACCCTACGCTTACGCTGCGCGCTCTGATCTTACTAAGGCTATCGTACCTACACAATCTCTAAGTTCAAGCTCAAAATTCGAAACGCCTCTCTCAGCAACACAGGAAAGGCTAACTTATAAGCAAACAAAGTAATTAACGCAAGTACCCAAGCAAAGGAGCTTACCTAGAATCACATCCTTGGTTGACTCCGACTAGAACCATTCCTTCCATGACTTGAACCACGACCCCTCGTCGCTTGAGGACAATTCTTGACCAAATGTGCCTTAGATCCACACCGAAAACATTCTTTACTATTTCCCAAAGACTCTCTCACGTGTGAGGTCTTCCACATCGAGCACAGAGACAATTCCGATCCATTGGTACAAGTACACTTACGAGATTCTCGATCTTTGGTCTTTTCTGGACATTACTGCAGGACGATCGACGCCCAATATTTCTCTTATTCTCGCTCCTATTCTTTTCTCGGTTTCCCTTACCGTCCTCTTAACTTCTTCTGGCTATACGAGCTTTCTCCACTAGCACCGCTGAAGTCTCTTTCCCTCTGCGGAGCGATCAAGACTCGAAGCTCATCTCGCAATCCGTCTTCAAACCGGACGCACCTCTCATAGTCGGTGGCCACAATACCCTTAGCATATTGACTTAGCCGCACAAACTCGCGCCAGATTCGCTATCGACTTATTTCCTTGCACCAGATTTAGAACGCGCCTTCCTTTGCGCATCTAAGTAGCTTGCTCCAACGTATTTTCCTTCAAACTTTTCCTTAAAGTAGTCCCAATCCAATCGATCTGCGGTACACCTTGTTTGACAGTGAGCCACCATCGATAAGCCTAGTCCCGAAGAAGCGAAACAAAGCACCTTTAAGCTTTTCCTCTGGGGCACAATCCAAGTCGTCCATAATTCTCTCGACTCCTTCTAGCCAATACTCCGCTACGTTCGAGCCACCCGAATACTCCCTAAAAACTTCACCCCATTAGACCTAAGTCTCTGGACACCGACTTCCGAGCTCCATTTCCCCTACTAGCTCTTGCCACTTGTCAAGCACACGTAACATAGCTCATGACAATCGTGTCCTCTTCACTTATCGGATCTTGTTCCTCTACATCCACTCTTTGGCGGCACTTCGCTTCGACCCATAGCTGGACCCTACCGGTTCCGGTCGTCATTCTTCCTCTACCGCGTCCCCTAAAACTCATCTCTAGCGCTTCGATTTAATCTGTTTAGAAAGTTTTATGCATTAGAAATTATTGTTTCACTGTTTTATCCACGAGCAATTTTATGCAATGAAGTTTCCGAGAGTAGTTCTTTCGATCAATCAAAGTTTCCTTCCTACCTGTGTAATTTCGTCATTTTCCTACAGGGGTATTCTGTAAATCGAGAAAACATCTTCCAAAATCTGATTTAGAGCTTACAAACCCAAGGAGTAAGTTTGAAAAAATTTTAAAACAGAAAATTTTAAAACAGCAAGGCTAATCCCTTTTCGGGTTTTAATAATTAGTTTAGCCTATGAACAAGTCCTCTTGGTTAAGGTGAACCGTAGCTACGCACTGGTAGGATTCGAGTAAAGAGGAGGTGAGTCGCTAGGATCGCTTAAATACCAAGCTCTTCTTGAATGCCACTCCTAGACATGCGTCTGCGATGGTTACCACACCTTAACTCGGCGACTTATTTCACAGGTTTGTTTAAGAGCTTTAAGTTTTATGCAGATGTTTGAGTAGACTAATCCTACAGTCCAACAGCCTGAATATTCTAATCTACGAGCCCAAATAACCCATAACAATTCATACAAACAAATCACTTCAAAAGTCCGGTACTTACAGTGGACTTCTGGTCTGAGGTACAAAGCCATGCCGTGAGTAACTCAAAAACCTTTTATAAAAGCCCATTGAAAAGCCCATTTTGAAAACGTTTTTGGGCCCCAAAACCCTCAAAGCCGAGTTTTGAACCGGGCTCTGATACCAAACTGTAACATCCCTAAACCCGACCCATTCACTACGACCGAATCTGGTTATGTCACTGGGAAAGATGGTTGGAAATCTCTGTCTTTAGAACTAAACTTGAAAATTTGTTATCGCTGAAAATCGTGTCCATTTAAAATTATTAAATAATATAAGTTTGTTGAAAATTTCCGAATTAAAACATTATTATAAGTTGCTATAATATGAATCTTTTGCGAAAATATTACTAAGTGTAGTGTAAACCTCAACATTAATGAATAGAGTACTTAAAATCAAAGAGGCCATTATTACATCAATAAAATCCCAAAATACTGATAATATAAATGCTTAAATAAAGTGAAACATCTTCTGTATGAAAATATCCTTCTGCATGGGCCACCTTGTATCCACTCCAACCCGTCCACTAACCACGACTCACCTGCGATGATTAAAAAGTTGGGTGAGACATACAGACTCAGTGTGTAAGATAACCACTGAAATCCACCCACATGCTTAGCCACATAATATCCCCATTATCAAAGGCAAAGAGAAATATATATATATTCATTTTAACAATTACCACAATCTGGGCTTGGCCCACATTCACGTCATACTCAATTACTGGGCTAGGCCCATTTCATAATAAACCACACATCAACTGGGCTTGGCCCATTTCCACGTATGTTTCCAAAACATACCTATCCACATGTCATATTGGGCTTGGCCCATTTCCATATTATTACAAAAATAATGCAACATGATTCCCAACCCAACCTAGGGTCCATCCGCTACACACCCCCTTATCCAGCCTACCACACACCAGGGGACCATCAAGTCACCCTCTCCTTTTCCCTCCAAAAGGCAACCAATGCCATCCACGATGTAGCGTATAGCTAACATCAAACCACGATGGAGCACACAGCAATCTATCAAGCCACGATATGGCATAAAGCCCATATCAACCAAGGTAACCACGCGAACTAAATCGCAAAGATCCACAACGCAACCTCAGTCAGCGCCAATCCACGATGTAGCACGAAGCTGACATCAACCACGTACTCGAAGTACACCAGTACCTTCTTTTCATATCCCACCCATGCACATGTAACATAATATAATGCGGGGATGATGTATGTGCATGCTACTCACAATCATAGGCATACATATATATTAAAAATCAATCATCACATATTAGCCAATTTGCTACTAACCTGGTCATCATCATACCCTTTAGGGTTATATATGGCATACTTGATACTGCACATGTTAGTAAAACATATAACACATAAAACCCGGAAAACAGTGGGTTAGTTACACACCTTACTACTAGGAGTACTAGACTCTCGATCCTCGATGCTATCGTCTAGCGAAACTACGGCTATTTGCTCAACGTTTTCTGTTGCTGGCCCACACCCCGGTGGCCAATCTCATACAGCAGAAACGGATCTTTTCTTAAACTTTTGGACAGGGACCTTCCCTTTCCCTCCTTGACTGGTACTCGCATCCACGTCCATCGAAAGTCACTTAATCAGAACCACACGATTAATCAACGAAGTCATAAACAACTAATTCTAAGTCACTTACTAATATCCTTACCGAAATAATCTGAGATCCCGACGGCTTCCCTTGCTCTTGTCGATATGCCTCTTAGATGATCGAATCCAAGAGACTTCCTCAATGCTTCCTTCTTTCGACTTCCCTTATACCTAATGGAGCAGAACCGGGAGAGGTCGCCCTTGCTGATATTCGGCCAACCACCCTTGGCTACTAAGAGGATATTTCGACAAGGGTGAGAGGAGATTCGGCTAAACCCAAAAGAAGAGAAAAGGATAAGAGGCTGAGGATATTCGGCTACAAAGAATTGATGAGCGAATGATGAATGAAAAAGAGCTCCTCCCCTCCCCTATTTATACTACATAGCCTAGCTCCAACCTCCCACAAAAATCCCTCAAAATTCTCCTAAAACACCTCCCTACCATCCATTCAAAATGTTTTGAAAAAATAAAAAAAATCAAACCTAACTAGCCAAAATTTAAAAAACAAAGACCAAGTCTTCTCCACCTTTCAAGCCTCCCAAAACCGTCCAATACCTCCAAATTTGCTGCCTAAAAACAACAAAAACAAATACTCCAAATGCCGCACACCAGGTTCGAACCTGGGACCAACTGCCGCACTCCTTGCCCCAACGCCCAGGCCACTCGGCCACTTTGAATTTCATGCTAGAATCCCCCCAACATTTATTTATAAACCCTTCCTACTTCAGCCCATCACAAGCAAAATATAAAACACCAAAATCTTTGCTCCAGACCCTCGAACCCGCTCTCACTTCCTCCAGCGCCTAAGTGACGCACGCTAGCCACTTGACCAACGAGTTCTTTGTGTCTTAAAGTCGCCCCAGCTCTTTTTAAAGCCTCCCTCCATTTGTAACGCCACACCCAAAAATTAAAACCAGACTGCTGCCTTCTTGGATCGAACCCAAGACCCTCAAAGGCGCTACTTCCAGCCCCTTAAGCAGCGCATGAAGCCACTTTGCCAAAGCCTCTCATGTGCCTTAAACGCCCAATTAATTCTCTTAAGACACCCCTCGCCAAGCTCCCCTTTTAACCCCTAAAACTAAAAATTTTCTAAGGCAACCTACCACCACCTAGGGTTCTCAGGACCCCTAAAACTTACTCAACCACACACTGAAGTGTGCCAACACCCAAGCTAAACACCAAAAATCTAACCCCCGTAACCGGGGTGTTACAGCCCATCGACGCCTTAAGCAAATTTCCAACCCACGAGAATACTACACGATGGCCTCAACTATCGCGTCGAAGCCCCACACGTGCGCCAGACGCGCTCGTGTGGCTACTACTAATGCCGTGACCGGCACTTCGGCATTTGCCGCTCTACAACTAGAGTAGAGAGAGTTACACACCGATAGGACTCGGTGCTAATCCGCGCTCGATCACTCTTGTGCCCAAACGCCCAAGATGTGTTTACTCTCCTCCTAGGATGCTCCTTATATAGCTAGCTCTTCACCTTCATTCTTTGTGTCTTTCCGATGTGGGATCCCTTCACATCGATGAGAGTTTAAATTCAACTGAAACTCTTGCCGTCCAATCCGCAAAAATAAATACTCCATTGCTTGTCATGAGATTCGAACCTGTGCTCCCCTTGTGCTCGCACGCCTTACTTCCAATGCCCAGTGCCACTCGGCCACTTTGATTTTATGCCATAAAGCCACACCATTTAATCTTTAAAGGCTTCCTACTCAAGCCCCCAGTCGCATAAGAAAAATAAAACACGCAAAAGCCGCCTGCTGCCGAACCAGAATACCACGCGCGCACCTCCAGGCTCCTAAGTGCCGCATAGGAACCACTTGGACAAGTTCTTTGCTTGCGTCAAAACACGCCCCTACTCCTTTTAAGGCCTCCTCTCCTTGTAACGCCAGAACCCAAAAATATTAAAACCCCTTGTAGCCACGCTGGACTCGAACCTGTGCCCTCACCGGCGGCGTCCTCCCCAAGCTCTTAAGCGCGCGACGAGACCACTCTACCACCGCCTTCCCTTGTGCCAAAAATTACAGAAAAATTATTCTTAAGACCTCCCTTGGCCCGATTCCTTTTCCACTAAAAATCCAAAATTTTCCAAAGTCTCCCCTTTCATCCAAGCATTCTTAAAACCCCAAAACACATCCAAGCACACCCAAGAACCTTCCAACACCTACATTATACTCAAACCGCATAGCCCCTAAACCAGGGTGTTACAAATGCAATGCACCCATCCCAAATCCAACCCTGCACACTATTTCCCTTCCAACCCTACACACCTGTGGGGATATAAATATCAACCCACCCATCCCTACACACTAAAGGTAGCACCAAAGCATGACACTACTCTCAAACGTTGCAGCAAAGCTGCTATAATGGGCTTAAAGCCACCGGTGGATCCACGATCGTCAAGCGACTATGCAATCCTCAAATCTTCCACCGTATCATCAAAACACACCCAAGTGCAACATATATTTCATGAATGCAACATACACATTCTCACACATTCGGCACTCAGCGGTATTTTAGTCATTTCACTACCCAAGGGTATTTCCGTAAATCTACTCTACAGGGGTATTTAGTTAATTTTGTAAATCAGGGATATTTTGGTGATTTCGTAAGTCAAGGGTATTCTGGTAATTTTACAATTAGAGGTATTTTAGTAATTTTTCAAATCTAAGGATATTTTGGTAAATTTCAAATCAGGGGTATTTGGTCCCTCTCGGGTTTTAGTTATGAACTTTGGCCCATAAACAAGTCCTCGCGGCTAAAGTGAACAGACACTATGCACCAGGTAGGATTCCAGAGAAGAGGAGGTGGGCCACTAGGATCGCTTAAGTACCAAGCTCTCCCTAGATCCACTCCTAGACATGCATATGTCCGTTGCCACACTCTAACCCAGCGACTTGTCCACGGACATGTTAAATTATTAGAATTAAGTTTTATGCAGTTTGAGAGTTGTTCAGAACTAGGCCTAAAGTCCATTAAACCCTAGCATACTTGTCTACGTCTTCATAAAGCCCATCAAGCCCATTTCACGTTCATATAACCCATTATGCTCAATTCACATCCTTATGGCCCATTAGACCCAAATCTCATTCATATGGCCCGTTAGGCCCAAAACAATTCCAGATCATGTAACATGCATGCCTAACTCAATTCATATACTCAAATCAATCAATTTCATCCAACTTAGCCTCAGGGCCCACCAGGCCCATTTCGCCACTTTCGGCTTTCTGGCTTTCTGGCATTGCCGATATCATGTGTGCATAGTGTTTGTACACACCTGGTTACTGCGACGTGCTATACTATCCTTAGTCTTAAACCTACAACCAACCAACCTTGAATCAATCACCCATACTTAAACAAAATATCTACAAAAAGCTGAGACCTTGCCGTAACCTTACCGTGTGCCACCGGGTTCTAATAGCCCTTCCTTAGCAACTAATCACGAGTATCCCCTAGATCTGCACTCACACACACACCATCAAGATTCGAGTGACTCATAATCCACACAAGTCACCCCTATAGATAAAACTCACATTCAGCCATTCACTTAAACCACAATCGAGTTGAGTACACTTACCCTTGTTAATGATCCTACCATGCTTGCGATCTTTGAACCTTATCCTTGTTATCATAGAGTTAACGACATGACAGTTAGATAGCCTTTCGGCTTTTAGCAAAATGTACAAAAGAGGTTAACCGAATACTTACCAAATCCCCTTTCGATCCTGCGGCCTAGATAGCTATTAACTAGATTCGACTTTCAACACTTGACTGAGAGTAGGTAAGAATCGATTTGTGATGGAGGAACAACCACGAAGATTCAGCACTATTAGGAATTTCAGCAAGAGAAAAGATGGTGGTAATTCGGCTATAGAAGAGTTTGGCTATGAGAGAATTCGACACAAAGGAATTTGGCTTTAGGAGATTTCGGCAATGGGAGAGTTTGGCTATGGGAGGAATCGATTGAGGGGAAGAAAAGAAAGAAAAAGAATGGAAAAATTCGGCATTACCTAGGACCCCAGATTCGAAACACACACAATTATATAGCCTATAGCCGAAACTTAGCCACCCCTGAAGTCCAATTCGGCACCACTTCATCCACTGCTCATCTCCTAATTTTTCTCCATGATATCTCTCTTATCCTTCTCCTAAATTCTCTCTACTGATCACTTCTACTTAGAGTCCCTCTACACGCCACTTCCAGCCTTCTAGAAGCCTAAAATTAAATTCCAAAATAAAACTAAGCTAGCACTCGAACCTCAGACCTCCCTACATGCATATGTCGCCACCTCTCTACACCCTAGTGGCGTCACTTAGCCACTTCACCACAGGCTTCTTTGTGCCATTTTCACTTATTTTTATTTAAAAGCCCACTACTCACAACCCTGATTCCTTAATTAAATAAATTAAGAATCCTCCACCATAAAACTCGAACCCAGAGCTTCTCCAACACACCTAGACACTCCAAATTTAGTATACTTTTAAACTCGTCATGTCGATTGTCATTTTCTTGCTCACTTAAAAAAATTTATGAAACCCAAAGCCCAAAGCCCAATAGGCCCAATTCTTCTAGGCCCAAATTCGGGGCGTTACAATTCTACCCCCTTAAAGAAATTTCGTCCTCAAAATTTCCAACTAACTATTAATCGCACCGCTCAAGTCACACCACTATGCTTTCGCTGCGCACTCTAATTTTAATAATATTAACACACTTTAACTCTAATTGGACCCTCTTGCACCTCTTCTAGCGCTCATCATTGTGTGCGTATTTTTGGATTAGAATTTTATGAAATTAGTTCATAGTTCCACTGTTTAAAACACATGTCTTATGCAAGTAACAATTTAAAAGTTGTTTCGCGGTCATAAATCCACTACAGGCTTAAGTTTCCTATGGGCTTTAGTCTCTAAAAACCTATTGTTTAAAGTAGCCCAATATCTAAATATAGTTCAGTAATTTAAACAAGTAAAATAACAGAAAAACTTACTTGGCTCGACGTCAAGGGCTCAGTGAACCACACTTCAAAAATCCTACAAAAACTTTTTAATCTACTTGTTTTAAAAACCAAAATCTAAGGCCCATTTCACAGCCCGAGCTTTGCAACTTGGCTCTGATACCACTAAATATAACACCCCCAGACCCGGCCCAGACGTTATGGCTGAATCTTGGAATGTAACATCAAAGGCATAACTCAAAACGATTTTGCTAAGTAAAAATTTAAGACCCAAAAGCCCAAAATCCTTGAGTCTTTTTAAGTAATGATAAAAGCCCATTTTATTATTTTAAGTATTTCTGAAACCAAGTTTAAACATAAGAAATTTACTCAGGTTTAATAATTAAGTAAACAGCTGAAACAACAAAACCCAAAATCTAAAGTCAAATCGGAGTACAGGGCCTTATTACATCCAACGAAAATAAAGTAATTAAAATCATGTCTTTTGAGAAAAATAAATAAAACTTATAAGTATCTTGTAGTGTGGCCGTCGCCGAGTCCTCTCCCACGTCGACCCGTTTACTAAGGATCGCCTGAAACATTTAATAAAAAGGGTGTGAGTTTCAAAACTCCATGTGTACGACCCTTGGTAATCAAATCAACATACAATTATCACATTGGGCCTAAGCCCTATCAAAATCAGTGGTCTTGGGCCTTAGTCCATAACGACCTCATATCGCATCAGTATCAGATGAATGCAATGCACCCATCCCAAATCCAACCCTGCACACCATTTCCCTTCCAACCCTACACACCTGTGGGGATATAAATATCAACCCACCCATCCCTACACACCAAAGGTGGCACCAGCAGCGGCACTACTCAAACGTTGCAGCGACTATGCGATCCTCAAATCTTCCTCCGTATCATCAAAACCCACCCAAGTGCAACATATATTTCATGAATGCAACATACACATTCTCACACATTCGGCACTTAGGGGTATTTTAGTCATTTCCCTACCCAAGAGTATTTTCGTAAATCTACTCTACAGGGGTATTTAGTTAATTTTTTAAATCAAGGATATTTTGGTGATTCCGCAAGTCAAGGGTATTCTGGTAATTTTATAATCAGGGGTATTTTAGTAATTTTTTAAATCTAAGGATATTTTGGTAAATTTCAAATCAGGGGTATTTGGTCCCTCTCGAGTTTTAGTTATGAACTTTGGCCCATAAACAAGTCCTCGCGGCTAAAGTGAATAGACACTATGCACCAGATAGGATTCTAGAGAAGAGGACGTGGGCCACTAGGACCGCTTAAGTACCAAGCTCTCCCTAGATCCAATCCTAGACATGCATATGTCCGTTACCACACTCTAACCCAGTGACTTGTCCACATACATGTTTAATTATTAGAATTAAGTTTTATGCAGTTTGAGAGTTGTTCAGAACTAGGCCTAAAGTCCATTAAACCCTAGCATACTTGTCTACGTCTTCATAAAGCCCATCAAGCCCATTTCACGTTCATATAACCCATTATGCACAATTCACATCCTTATGGCCCATTAGACCCAAATCTCATTCATATGGCCCGTTAGGCCCAAAATAATTCCAACTTAGCCTCAAGGCCCACCGGGCCCATTTAGCCATTTTTTGCTTTTCGGCATTGCCGATATCATGTGTGTGTAGTGTTTGTACACACCTAGTTACTGCGACGTGCTATACTATCCTTGGTCTTGAACCTACAACCAACCAACCTTTAATCAATCACCCATACTTAAACAAAATATCTACCAAAAGTCGAAACCTTATCGTAACCTTACCGTGTGCCACCGGGTTCTAATAGCCTTTCCTTAGCCACTAATCAAGAGTATCCCCTAGATATGCACTCACACACACACCATCAAGATTTGAGTGACTCATAATCCACACAAGTCATTCCTATAGATCAAACTCACATTCGGCCATTCACTTAAACCACAATCGAGTTGAGTACACTTACCCTTGCTAACGATCCTACCACGCGTACGATCTTTGAACCTTATCCTTGTAATCACAGAGTTAATGACATGACAGTTAGATAGCCTTTCGGCTTTTAGCAAAATGTACAAAAGAGGTTAATCGAATACTTACCAAATCCCCTTTCGATCTTGCGACCTAGATAGCTATTAACTAGATTCCGCTTTCAACACTTGACTGAGAGTAGGTAAGAATCGATTTGTGATGGAGGAACAACCACGAAGATTCTGCACTATTAGGAATTTCAGCAAGAGAAAAGATGGTGGTAATTCGGCTATAGAAGAGTTTGGCTATGAGAGAATTCGGTACAAAGGAACTCGGCTATAGGAGATTTCGGTAATAGGAGAGTTTGGCTATGGGAGGAACCAATTGAGGGGAAGAAAAGAAAGAAAAAGAATGGAAAAATTCGGCATTACCTAGGACCCCAGATTCGGCACACACATATTTATATAGCTTATAGCCGAAACTTAGCCACCCCTGAAGTCCAATTCGGCACCACTTCATCCACTGCTCATCTCCTAATTTTTCTCCATGATATCTCCCTTATCCTACTCCTAAATTCTCTCTACTGATCACTTCTCCTTAGAGTCCCTCTACACGTTACTTCCAACCTTCTAGAAGCCTAAAATTCAATTCCAAATAAAACTAAGCTAGCACTCGAACCTAAGACCTCCCTGCATGCATATGTCGCCACCTCTCTACACCATAGTGGCGTCACTTAGCCACTTCACCACAGGCTTGTTTGTGCCATTTTCACTTATTTTTATTTAAAATCCCACTACTCACAACCCTGATTCCTTAATTAAATAAATTAAGAATCCTCCACCATAAAACTCAAACCTAGAGCTTCTCCAACACACCTAGACACTCCAAATTCATTACACCTTTAAATCCGTCATGTCATTTGTCATTTTCTTGCTCACTTAAAAAATTTTATGAAACCCAAAGCCAAAAGCCCAATAGGCCCAATTTTTCTATGCCCAAATTCGGGGCGTTACAGCGGAGTTTGACATTTGTGACCATATAAAGCTTCGTACGGTGCCATCTTTACACTCATCTGAAAACTGTTATTATAAGCGAATTCAATCAACGGCAAGTATTTTTCCCAACTGCCTTCAAACTCTAAAGTACAACATCTCAACATGTATTCTAGAATTTGAATAACTCTTTTGGTCTGACCGTCTGTCTGAGGATGAAAAGTTGTACTGAAATTAAATTTTGTACCCAAAAGCTTCTTGCGATTTCTTCCAAAATCGCAACGTAAAACTCAAACCTCTATCAGAAATAATAGATAGTGGCACCCCGTGTAGTCGAACAATCTCAGAAATGTTCAATTCAGCTAATCTATCAAGTGAATAATTTGTACGTACCAGTATAAAATGAGAAAATTTCGTTAGTCGATCAACGACAACCTAGATATCATCTTTCTTTTTCAGAGTTAAGGGCAATCCCAACACAAAATCTATTATAACTCTATCCCACTTCCACTCGGGAATCATCACAGGCTGCAGTAAAGCAGATGGTACTTGATGCTCAGCTTTGACTTGCTAACAAATCAAACATTTAGAAAAAAACTTTGATATATCTCATTTCATGCCTTCCCACCAGTAAAATTGTTTCAAATCGTTATACATTTTCATGCTTCCCGGATGAACCGATAAGGAACAATGGTGCGCTTTGTGCAAATTCTATTCCGGAACCTTAAACAATCATCTGTTCCAATCTTAAACTTTGAATCAGGGATATTTTCACATTGAATCCTTTTAACTTGCAATTCATGATCCTTTTTTCTGAGATTCACAGATTTGTTGAAGAAATACCAGTTTAGCTTTTAATTTAGCTAAAATAGACCCATCGTCACAAGTCATCAATTGGGTATTCATTGCTCGTAATGCAAACAAAGATCTTCAGCTTAGGGCATCAGCAACAACATTAGCTTTTCTCGGGATATAATCAATCACAAATTCATAGTCTTTCAATAACTCGAGCCATCTTCATTGTTGCAGATTCAAATCTTTCTGTGACATCAAATACTTTAAGCTCTTGTGATCCGTATAAATGTGACATTTTTCACCGTACAAGTTGATAAACCGTAAAAGTAACATATTTTAATCCCATATTTAGCATACTTTTGGATGATTTATCCCTTTATTTAAGTAAAAAGGTGCTCTTAATCCTTTCTTTTCATGTTTTATACTCAGGAAAGCACCAGAGGATAGAAAGAATGAGAAACGGGCTCAAAACGGACCAAATTGGGCCAAAGTGAAAATCGACACGGCCTGGACTTGAGCCAACACGGTCGTGTCTCCTTGACAGACTAGAACACGGCCTAAAGACGATTCACACGGACGTGTGCAATGGCCGTGTCCCTGTCACGAAGAAGAGTAATTTCACTCGGAAAAGGATACATAGGGGCAAAGAAACCTATTTCAAAAGCCTATATAAACACCCTAAGTATAACCTAGAAGGGGGCAGTGAGCTAGGCCAAGGAACCGAGCCGAAAAGGTCAGATTTTTGGGAAACACTCGAAGATAACCAGTTGATCCATCTCAAGAAGCTGAAATTCTACTCAAGACGGGGGATCTCTCCTTCAATTCCTTTAGGGGGTTTTAGGGATTTCTTATGTTTTATTTTATCTTTTCTTTTGAGATGTTTTCTTTTATTGTTATGAACTTAAACCTTCAGTACCTGAAAGGGATGAAACTTAGATGAATCTTGTTATCATTTGCTGAACTATATGATAAATACTTGATTTGTTCTTAATTCTTGTGTTGATATTTTCGGGATATTGATTCGAGTTTGATGTGCTTAGGTGGAGGAGCAAAAGTCCATGCTTAAGAGTAGATCTAGAATAATTAAGCTGAGTTGATCGCGCGCCTAGAGATAGGGTGACGAGATTTTGCCGGATTAGGGTGAAACCTAATATGGGAGTCCATAGATCAAGTTAATGCAATTCTAGGGGTTTTAATTAGAAAGAGATTTCAATTAATCAACCTAGGGTTAGACGTTATTTGCTTTGAGAGAGGGTTTAATATACATTAGGGAGTCTTATAGATCAAGTCAAGTGAATAAATCGTCTGGTTCAGAGTTAGATAACAAGTGAAGTCTAGGTGGATTCTTTCTAAGGGTATCGTCTTAATCAACTGAGTTTTTCCAACAGTATTTCCCCAATTCATTCTTTTTTGTCTTTGCGTCTTTAGTTTAGTAGTTAGTTAAATTTAGATTAAATAACAACTTCACTTATTTTAGGCTAGATAATAAAAAGAAAGTTAGTATTAGTACTTTTGGTTCCTTTGGGTTCGACAATCCAGTCTTGCCTAAGCTATACTACTGTTCGATAGGTGTGCTTGCCTAAAATTGTTGTCATAGTTAGTTTCCAGGTTCGATCATTCTTTTTATAAATTTTAAGACTTTGACATCGCGAAAACAACAATCAAGTTTTTGGCGCCGTTGCCGGGGAACTAAAATATTAAGAAAGCTCTATTTTTATTACTTTAGCCATTATTATTATTATTATTTTTTTTTTACTTTGCTAAATTTTCTTTTATTTGATTTTGGCAGATAGAGGAGATGGCACTGAATAACTATCAGTGGCAAGTTATGAGGACAAAGCCAACAAAAGCAGCCGATATCTACAACCTCGACCCAATAACTAGGCTATCAAACCAGTTAGAGATGTTAAATAAAAAGTTTGATGATTTGTGTTCTTCGCAAATACATCCAGTTATGCAGTACAAAACAAGCGGAGGCGTGGCGAATCTTGAGTACCCACCCTACGGATATGGGATAGAGAACGAAGAAGTCCACTATATGGGTAACTATTCTAGACCTCAAAATAATTTTTATAGTGACACTTATAATGTAGGTTGGAGGTACCATCCTAATTTCTTGTGGGATGATCAAAGTAGCCAAGGACCGGAACTTCCTCCAAATTTTCAACAACCACCTTATCAACAGGAAGAGGAGTCAAACCTCGAGGAGATGTTGACAAAATTCATGGCAGCCACAGATACCCGTCTACAAAAAACTAAGACAACGCTTAATAATCAATAAGCATCGATCAAAGGGATCAAGAACCAAGTTGGGGAACTTACTAAGTCAGTTGGACAACTTGCAAAGTTAAATTCCGAACGACCGCAAGGCCGTCTACCAAGCAACACTGAAACTAACCCAAAAGAGCAAATTCAAGCCGTAACAGCTCATGACAGTGAAAGGTTAGTGGAATCTGACCTAAGGCAAGAGCCTGTAGTAAGTGAAGGTAAGGTTGAGGTAAGCCATGATTTACCAAACCCGGTAATTACAGAGTACCAAGCTCATATGCCATAACCCAATGCGATAAAGAAAGACCACACAGAGGAACAATTCGGTAAATTTCTTAAACCTCTAAAGAAGTTTCTTATTAACTTGCCATTTCTTGAAGCTCTTTCGCAGATGCCAGATCCTAGACCTCGTGTCAATAAAGGAGAAATGCATGAGGAACAAAGGCTTTGGACCGAAGGACTAGGCGAGTGGAAGACACACTTCAAAGAGAAATTAAAAATACACGAAGCAAAAATGAGGCAACTCCACGACAAACTTGACGATGGGACAACCCAGCTTAAGATAGGAGATCAGGTACTCAAAATCTTCCCAGATGGAACAGTCGAGGTAACTAATCGTAAATTCAGCACTTTTAAGGTAAACACTACTCGACTTAAACTATATATCAAAAACCAAATTGAATGCATGAGAAAGGATTTTCACCTCCTCAAACCACCCTGATAATGCGAATAAGAGGTAGGTCTAGCTCAAGACTTTAAACGAGCGCTTTTCGGGAGGCAACCCGAGCACTAACTCTACTAATTAGTTTCATTTTATTTCTTTTCGTATTTAGGCGTAGGTTTCCACACCCACACGGCCTTGCACACGGCCGTGGTCGTGGCCGTGTGGACACCACAGGTAGGCACATGGGCATAGACCGTATCTCTATTTAATTTTATTCCTATTTTTATTTTTACTTCCTTTATTATTTTTCTTTTTCTCAATGGAATTTAGGTTTAGCTTAGGATACAATAAAATCTGACCGACTACTTTGAGGATTCAAGTTTAAACGGTTCGAGGCGCTTCCCCACGTTCACCTCCAATCCTATCCGGTTTCTTTTCATTGACTTCATCAAAAATTCAGGAAGTTTCACCTCTCTCCCTATCGTATGATTTTATTTTGATATTATCTATCCTTTTACATTGAGGGCAATGTACATCTTAAGTGTGGGGGGTGAACAACCTAATTAGGTTCCTAACTTTTTTCATTATTCTCAAATTCCTGAAATTAGGTGCCAAACTTTTTGCATTATTCTCAAATCCCTGAATTTTAATTTGTTTTTAAGTAATTTTCTCATATTACTAATTAGGATGAAATTTATGATGATTTATGAATTTTATTGATATGTTTTAGATTAAGTCATTGATAATTGTGCATTGATAGTTAAATTCTAAGATACTAGAGAATCAAGCATGATAAGTCTATTTTTCAGAAATTAAAATTTTTTCTAGGTTGTCTACCAGAATTTGAATATTACTTTGAAGTTTGAAATTTACGAGGTTGATATCAAAATACCCATAATTTTTGTGAGATTTTGAGCCTTATAGAGCATATATTCTTTTTCTTGCTCACTTTTTGATTATGAGTGTGTCAACATTGAACTGTTATTCTAAAACTTGCATCGATTATACATGTTGAGACCACATCTTTGATTTGATATACAGAAATGATAAAGGCACCTAGGATTTAACCCACTTACTCCATAAAAAGCCTACCTTCATAATTAACCCCTAGTGAACCCCTTTGATCCTAACAACCCCATTTATTGACTCACCCAGTAATATTAACCCAAAACCCTTTGTATTTGTTATCACCATTCTTCTTGACTACCCTTTTTGGTCGAGATTTGATTTGATCAGTTGCCTAACTATGTTCTTTATTTCAGTTGTTAAAGTTCTTTATTATTACTTGATCTAAAAAAAATCGAAGTATATTCAATATTAGTATGATGAAAAGCGAGCTTATACAGTTAAAGCCAATTTATTGAAGAAGAAGCTCGTATTATTAGTTTCAAAGTTTCAATTCATGTAATTATTTATTTTTCAGTTTGTTGTTTCTAGTTAGGTAATTTTTCAGGTCGATCTCGATTCTAACTCTCTAATTCAGCCTGTATCCACACCTTAACCCAAGCCCCGTTACAACCATTTCAAAGACCTTTTATTTTGTGCATCATCTCATACTACAGTGGTGGAGATTTGATTTTAATGCAAGCCTATGGGATTAACTTTTCAGGTTTGACATTTGAGTGCTTAATTTTGAACCTTAAACACTTCGAGTGATTTGAGTGAATCTTTTGTGTGGATGTCAATCCTTGTAGGTTTTGGATCAGAGGTAATTATTTAAATGAGGGGAAACACCTAGGTTTTGTGCTACAAATGTATGACTTATATTGTTTGAATCCTTAGGACTCTTTGAGTTAATTTATCCATGTATAAATTATCTATGAATTATGATGAGACATTTTTGATAGGAATATTGAATCATGGAAAGTTCGTGTTAATTGTAAGTTGAGAATTTTGCTTGAGGACAAGCAAAAGCTTAAGTGTGGGGTTATGTGATAAACCATAAAAGTAAAATATTTTAATCCTACATTTAGCATACTTTTGGATGATTTATCCCTTGATTTATGTAAAAAGGTGCTCTTAACCCTTTCTTTTCATGTTTTATACTCAGGAAAGCACCGGAGGATGGAAAGAACGAGAAATGGGCTCAAAACGAACCAAATTTGGCCAAAGTGAAAATCGACACGGCCTGGACTTGAGCCAAAACGGTCGTGTCTCCTTGACAGACTAGAACATGGCCTAAAGACGATTCACACGGGCGTGTGCCATGGTCGTGTCCCTGTCGCGGAGAAGAGCAATTTCACTTGAAAAAGGATACTTAGGGGCAAAGAAACCTATTTCAAAAGCCTATATAAAAACCCTAAGTATAACCTAGAAGGGGGCAATGAGCTAGGCCAAGGATCCGAGCTGAAAAGGTCAGATTTGTGGGAAACACTCGAAGATAGCCAGTTGATCCATCTCAAGAAGCCGGAATTCTACTCAAGACGGCAGATCTCTCCTTCAATTCCTTCAGGGGGTTTTAAGGATTTCTTATGTTTTGTTTTATCTTTTCTTCTGAGATGTTTTCTTTTGTTGTTATGAACTAAACCCTTCAGATACCTGAAGTGGATGAAACTTTGATGAATCTTGTTATCGTTTGTTGAACTATATGATAAATACTTGATTTGTTCTTAATTATGTGTTCTTAATTCTTGTGTTGATATTTCTGGGATATTGATTCAAGTTTGATGTGCTTAGGTGGAGGAGCAAAAGTCCGTGCTTAAGAGTAGATCTAGCATAATTAAGTGGAGTTGATCGCGCGCCTAGAGATAGGGTGACGAGATTTTGCCGGATTAGGGTGAAACCTAATATGGGAGTCCATAGATCAAGTTAATGCAATTCTAGGGGTTTTAATTAGAAAGAGATTTCAATTAATCAACCTAGGGTTAGACGTTATTCGCTTCGAGAGAGGGTTTAATATGCATTAGGAGTCTTACGGATCAAGTCAAGTGAATAAATCGTGCAGTTCGAGTTAGATAACAAGTGAAGTCTAGGTGGATTCTTCCTAAGGGTACCGTCTTAATCAACCGAGTTTTTCCAACGATGATTTCCCCAATTCATTCTTTTTTGTCTTTGCGTCTTTAGCTTAGTAGTTAGTTAAATTTAGATTAAATAACAACTTCACTTATTTTAGGCTAGATAATAAAAAGAAAGTTAGTATTAGTACTTTTGGTTCCTTTGGGTTCGATAATCCGGTCTTGCTTAAGCTATACTACTGTTCGATAGGTGCGCTTGCCTCAAATCGTTGTCATAGTTAGTTTCTAGGTTTGATCATTCTTTTTATAAATTTTAAGACTTTGACATCACGAAAACAACGATCACAAGTAGTGTCGCCAAATTTTCAATGCAAACACAATTGCAGCCAACTCAAGGTCGTGCGTCGTATAATTCTTTTCATGCGGTTACAATTGTCGAGAAGCATAAGCTATAAATTTTCCTTCTTGCATCAGAACACATCCCAAACCATTTAATGACGCGTCACTATAAATCAAAAATTATTTCCTCGATTCAGGTTGAACCAAAACTGGCGCTTCAGTTAACAGTACCTTCAACTATTCAAAACCCTGCTGACATTTTTCTGACCATTCGAATTTCACATATTTTTGAAGCAGTCGTGTCATCGGTGTTGCAATCATCGAAAATCCTTTCACGAATATTCGGTAATAAACCGCTAAGCCCAGAAAACTACAGACTTTAGAAACATTTCTCAGAGGTTTCCAATCAACAATAGTAGAAATCTTACTCGGGTCAACTTTAATACCGTCAGCTGAAACAATATGCCCTAGAAATCCAACCTCTCGGAGCCAAAACTCACATTTGTTGAACTTTGCAAATAATTGCTTATCACGTAGAGTTTGTAACACAACTCTCAGGTGCTCGGTATGTTCAAATTCATCTCACAAATAGATTAGAATGTCGTCAATGAATACAACAACAAATCTATCTAAATATGATCTGAATATCTGGCTCATCAACTCCATAAAAACTACTGGAGCATTAGTTAATCTGAAAGGCATAACAAGGAATTCTTAATGTTCGTACCTCGTTCTGAATGCGGTTTTAGGCACATCCGACTCTTTAACTCGTAACTGATAATAACTCGATCTCAAATCAGTGTTTGAAAATACTGTAGCCCCTTTCAACTGATCAAATAAATCATCAATCCGTGGTAGAGGGTATTTTTTCTTTATAGTCACTTTATTTAGCTGTCTGTAATCGATACACATTCTCATCGTGCCGTCTTTCTTTTTCACGAACAATACCGGTGCACCTCAAGGCGAATAACTCGGTCGTGCAAAACCTCTATCTGTCAATTCTTGGAACTGAGCTTTCAACTCTTTTAATTCTGTTGGAGCCATTCTGTACGGAGCTATCGGTATCGGTGTTATTCTTGATACTAATTCAATACCAAATTCAACTTCTATGATCGATGGCAAACCCAGTAATTCTTCTGGAAATACATCTGAAAACTCACAAATAACAGGTACAGATTCAATCTTTGATTCAGTCACCTTAGTATCTAATACATATGCAAGATATGCATCACAACCCTGTTTCATACATTTCTGAGCTAACATAGACAATATTACAGTAGGTAATTCACTCGAATCATCAGACTCAATCCGAGGAATTTCACCGTTTTGACATTTCAATTTGATAGTCTTTCGTCTACAATTCACAAATACATCATGGGTAGTCAGCCAGTCCATACCCAAAATCATATCAAACTCATCAAACGGTAGAAGCATCAAGTCAGCCCGAAAACAGTAACCCCGAGTCATCAAAGGATAATTCTTACAAATTTTATCAACTAACACAGATTTGCCTAAGGGGTTTGATACTTTAATTACAAACTCTGTAGACTCGACGTGTAAACTCTTTTTAAATACTAAATTCATACATATATTTGAATGGGTTGATCCAGGATCTATCAACGCAACTATATCAGTATCGAAAAGAGAAAAAAATACTGGTAATAATGTCTGGTGATGATGCCTCCTCCCGTGCACGGATAGCATAAGCTCGGGCAGGTGCTCGTGCCTCAGATCTCATAGTAGAATCTCTCATAGCACCTCGGTTACATATTTCCAGTGTTTCGGGGTGGTCTCCCTCTAGTAGCTGTATTACTCACTTTCGTTGGTTGATCTCTTTCAGTTATAGAATTTTCTAGACAGTCCCAGAGATAATGATCAAGAGATCTACATCCAAAACAAGCTCCGCTCACTATTTTGAATTCACCATAATGTCGCTTGTTGCAATGCTTACATTCAGGTAAAACATTTCTAACACTACCCACACTGGCAACAGATGTCGTCTGAGGTTTAGAGCTGAAATTTCTTGCATCTCTATCTCTAATCGAAATCCCCACAGAAGCAGTAGAACGAGGATGATATTCTTTAGATTTCTTTGATGCTGACTGATTTGATTTACCCGCAAATCTTTTTCTAAAGCCTCTAGCCTCAGAATCGGCTTTTCTTTTCTCTTTGCTAAGCTCTTCGAATTTGCAAGCTCTATCAAATAGAACAACAAACTCTTTCAGCTCTAGAATCCCAACTAATAGTCTGATTTCTTCATTTAACCTATCTTTAAACCTTTTACACATTATAGCTTCAGAAGAAACATATTCACGAGCATATTTGCTGAGCCGTACAAACACTCTTTCATATTCTGTTACCGACATAAGTCTTTATTTCAATTCAATAAATTCCTTTCTTTTTTGATCAATGAACCTTTGGCTGATGTATTTCTTTCTAAATTCAACTTGAAATAATTCCCAAGTAACTCTTTCTTGAGGAACTACAGATATCAAGGTATTCCACCACTGATAGGCGATGTCTCTCAATAGTGATACAACACATTTTAAACATTCTTCAGGTGTGCAAGACAGTTCATCAAATGCCCGAATCGTGTTCTCAAGCCAAAACTCGGCTCTCTCAGGATCATCACTAACAGTAGCTCTAAAGTCTTCAGCCCCGTGTTTCTGTCTCTTATCAATAGGTAGTTTATTCAATCGCAAAGGATCCATACCTTGAGGAACTACAGGGATCGGTTACTCTCGACCTCATCAACTACAGCTCGATCAGGATCTATTTACTATATAAAAACACATTTAAAAATGTCAAGAGTCATCACACTATCACAATTTATATATATGGCATGTATAGCTAGACTCACATACGCTATGTTAGTCCTAGAATCGACTAAACTGTAGCTCTGATACCAATAAATGTAACACCCCTAACCCGTATCTATCGCCAGAGTAGGGTTACGAGGTTTTACCGATCAATACACATCATTTAACATACAATACTCATACATTTATGCATTCATACTCAAATTCCATTCAACACAATCACATTGTCCCTTATAAGAGCATACGAAGCCTTAAAAATGCTTTAGAAGTGGTTCGGGACTAAACCGATAACATGTGAAATTTTTTTAAAACTTAGAAATTTTTCATCCATACAGAGGTCACACGCCCGTGTGAACAGGCCGTGTGCCTCACACAACTCTAGACACGCCCGTGTCTCAGGCCGTGTGGAAACAGGGCATACATACTGACTTGGGTCACACGGCCAACCACACGCCCATGTGTCTAACCCGTGTGCCCTTCGAAATGGCCACACACGCCCGTGTGCCAGGCTGTGTACTAGGCCGTGCCAAACCTGTAGGCTATACTACCTTATGCAACACGGCCAAGTCACACGCCCATGTTCTAGGCCCTGTGCCATTTAGGGGGTATACTGACTTGTACCACACGGGCAGTCACACGCCCGTGTGTGAGACCGTGTGGAGCATACTGACTTCAATTTAATTCCAACACCAGGGGACATATGGCCGTGTAACATGACCGTGTGTCGCACACGGCTGAGACACACGCCCGTGTCTCTGTCCGTGTGGACAAAAATAGGCCATTTGCAAGGCCAATTTGCCACCCACTATGCACATACCTATCAAAGCTCAAATAGCACCATTTCATCACACAACTAAACAGCCAAAATCATCATCCAAATGAAAAAATACCATATCCATTTCAACCAATTTCAATTCTCAATTCAATGCCATTTACCAAAATATTATCATGCATTTTCCATTCATGTAACTAATACATATCAAGACATCATTTGCATAATTCCATTCCATATACTACTTGCCAAAATATACCATATTTTAATACTTATACACAACCAAAATATTATACCAAGCTAAGCCAAATCACATGACTTTAGCTCATACACAACATGTACCAAAAACAATATCTCAAGTACCCTTATCTATCATCCTTATAACTAGCCTATACATGCCATATTTATATATATCCATAAGTTCAAAGCTACCAATCGGCAACTGGATAGTGTGATGCGTAACTCTGACTTTATCCGAATCGAGCAAGCTATCGAACGTCTATAATACACGAAAAAGAAACAGAGTAAGCTTTATAGCTTAGTAAGCCGGTATAATTCAGAATTAAACTTACCAATTTTACATAATCAAGACAATAAATAAGGTAAACTCAATTCAATCTCTAAATGCCTAACACATGCGTTCATCAACAAGTTAGTCATATAAATACATGAAATTATCCAATCTCTCAATTCAATACTCAATACATTGTATCATGCAAAATTCATATATCATGTACATCATATTCAATATTTCACTCTCAATCATATAATCAATAATTCATTCAATAACAGTACTCATCTGTATAAACAATATTTATGCCCGTTGAATCCATTAGAACTTCAAAGGATACTCGGGTGATATACATCAGTAATCCGTCAACTCATTATCATTTCTGCTCTTTCGTGCTATGATCAGTAAGCTCCTCCTAAGCTGATGGATGGTAAGCTCTATTGAGCTAAAACGGTAAGCTTTAACGAGCTGAAAACAGTAAGCTCTTATGAGCTGATATATCGGTAAGCTCATACGAGTTGTGGTAAGTCCGCAACAAATGCAGGAACTCGACCAAAACGGTAACCCTAGTGACATGTCACTCGTATCCTACGAATTCATACGGTTCAAATGGGCTCGGTAATCATTAGTCTATATCAATTAAGCAATTTGTATTCCAAGTATATCAATTACTCAATTATATACATACATTTCAAATAAATACAAGTATTTAAAGTTCGATTCTAATTATATGAACTTACCTCGTATCGCTTAGATAGCAAATATCGGTTAATCGTCAACTTTTCCTTTTCCCCGATCTAAACCCAATCTCGGCTTATCCTGATCTATATCAACTAGTTATTCAATTTAGTCCAAAACACAAATTAGGGCTATTTTACTCATTTTTCCCTAAACTTTCACATTTTTACAATTTAGTCCTTATCACATAAAATTGTAAATTCATGAAATTTAGTACAATTTCATGCTTGCCGAATATACTACATGTTACTAGCAGCCCATATTTTCAATTTATTTACACTTTTACCCACATAATTTTACATTTTCACAAATTAATCCCTTTTTGATATTATTGTCAAAAATCACTTTACAAAACATGAAAATCTATCATAAAAATTTCATATTTCATCTTCAAACACCAAAGAACACATAAACTCATCAATGGAAACTCTTAAAATCTTTAACAATTTCGAAATTTAAGGTACGGGCTAGCTAGAATACGAAGCAACGATCTCAAATACATAATAATCATTAAAAATCGAGTCAAAATACATACCTAATTGGAGAATTTAAGGTTGCCGAATTAAGAACACTATTTTAGCTTCTTCTTCTTTTAATTTTGGTGCATGAAGATGATAATGAAGCTTTGTTTTAACTTTTTTTTTATTAATATTAACATTGTTTATCAAATACAAAAATTAACCTTAAAATATAACATTTAAAATCACTTAAATGATGTCCATAAAAGTCCACTAACATTTAAAATGGTCTAATTACCATTTAAGGCCACCATATTTAAAAGCCAAAGCTAATTGACACCTTTAACAAGTAGAATGCAACTTTTGCATTTTAAACTATTTAGTTCTTTTTACCGAATTAAGCATTCAAACAGTAAATTTTCTTTACAAAACTTTCACACAATAATACTATCATACTGTAAACATTAATAAAATAATAAAATAAATATTCTGGCTTCCGATTTGTGGTCCCAAAAATACTGTTCCGATTTGACCTAAAAATGGACTATTGCATACGCAGAATCTCACAAAAGGGAAATTGCACACTTTATTACTTTAGCCGATGTACGAGAAAGTTCATCAAACACTCAAATTGTATTTTCAAGCCAAAACTCAGCTCTCTCATGATCATCGTCAACATTAGCCCTAAACTCTTTAGCCCCGTGTTTACGAATCTTATCAACTGGAGGCTTGTTCAATCTTAAAAGCTAGACTCCTTGAGGAGCTACGGTACAGGTTGGGGAACATGAGGGGGTGGAGGTTGTTGAGCAGCCGGGTTAGTTCGGATATATTGCGTGAACCATTCGTTCATCATATGGAAGAAGGCTTCTTTAGCCTCTCCTCCCTGGCTACCCGTCACGGGTCTAGAATCAGACGGCGTTGTCCCTTGAGCGGGACCAGGCACATTACTTTCAACCTCATCAGCTATCGCTCGATTGGGATCCATTTGCTATATAAAAACACATTTTTAAATGTCAGAAGTCATCACACTATCACAGTTTATATATGGCATGTATAGCTAGACTCTCATACACACTACGTTAGTCCTATAATCGACTAAATCGTAGCTCTGATACCAATAAATGTAACACCCCTCACCCGTATTCAATGTTAAAATAGGGTTACAGAGCATTACGAGACTTATGAAATAATTAAACAACTATTTCACATACAATTGTTCAATTCAATCATTCATCATTCAATCTCAATCAATTTGTCCCTATTAAGAGCCTACGAGGCCTTAAACATGCTTTGGAAGTGGTTCAGGACTAAACTGATAACTCAGGAAATTTTTCAACACTTAGCAAAATTTTCTTCAAACAAGGGACACACGCCCGTGTGGTCAGGCCGTGTGTCTCACACGGCCACCAAACATGTCCGTGTCATAGGCCGTGTGAGAACAGGGGGTACATACTGACTTCGGTCACACGGCCAACCACACGTCCTTGTGTCTAGCCCGTGTTGTAACAGCCCAGTTTTGGGTCTAGTCAAAACAGTGGTTTCGGGACCACAAATTTAACACATTAAAATTCATTTTTATTATATTTTTATGGTCTACAATTTTATGGAGCGATTTCATGAAAATTCCGTTCGAAAATTTTGATGTTTGGGCACTCAATTTAGTTAAAAGGACTAAATTGCAAAAAGTGCAAAACTTGAATTCTATATGTTAGAGGTGTCCAAATGCTATGAGATTTTAAATTGGAGGTCCTGAAATGGTAATTAGACCATTGGTTAAGTTGGTGGACAAAAATGGAGTTGGTTTGGTATGTTTCTAAAGTTTTTTCATTAAGGGCATTTTAGTAATTTGGTAATTAAATGAATTTAAAAGCCAATTTTTGTCCATCTTCCTCCCATGGCCAAAATTCACAAGGGGAAACCATGGCTAGGGTTTTTAAAGCTTCCAAGCTCGATTGTAAGTCCGTTCTAGCCCCGTTTTTAATGAGTTTTATGTTTTAAAATCCTTGTAACATGATCTATCTATTTCTACCACTAATTTGAAGTGATGTCAAGATCTAAAATTTTACCCATGATTCATATTTGTGTACTTTGATGTCTAATGGTAGAAAATGCATGTTTGTTGAATGATAAACGACTTTTGCTAAGTGATTTTCGGTAAAAATGCCTAAAAGGACTTGTTTGTAAAAGTTATAAAATATGGTGTAAAAATGTGAATAAATGAAAATTGTGGGCTATTATAAGCATGTCTAAGGTTCAGCTAGGCTTGGGTTTTGAAGAAATTGAATGAAATTCATTTTACGAGCCTAGGGACTAAATTGTAAAAATGTCAAACTTTAGGTGCAAAAATATAATTTTTTCCATAATTTGATTTTGTGCTGATTTGAAAAGTATAATGATTAAATAAGTTAAATGTGATAATATAGATCGAGAAAAATGAGGTTCGGAGTTAGAATGAGGGAAAAACGAGTATTGACGATTTAGTCCTTTTTGACGTTTTTATGCCGAGGTAAGTTCGTATGTTTAATAAGCATTAAATTAGATATGTATAAATGCTTAATTGTTATAATTGTGGTAAATGCTATATTCTTGAAATGAAATGTGAATGTTATTGAGTACGTTATTACGAAAATCACCGATAATGATCTGATACAGCGAAAGTCCCGATTGAACCTTAGGAATAGATAGGATACAAATGTCATGGCATTAGGGTTACTGAGATTTCGTGTAAGACCATATCTTGGATATGGCATCAATATGAGACTTCGTGTAAGACCATATCTGGGATATGGCATCGATATGAGACTTCGTGTAAGACCATAGCTGGGCTATTGGCATCAATACAAGATTACATGTAAGACCATATCTGGGATATGACATTGGTACGGTACTGTGTGTACGAGATTCCCGAGTATCCTTTAGTATTCCAAATGATTCAACGGGAAATTCAATGAGTATGTCAAAGAAGAGAAATAGTATGTAAGTAATTATGAATTGGTACAGGTATGTACGTAAAGTGTATAAGCATTGATATGTACGTAAAATGTATAAGCATTGACTTCATGAAATTGTAAGTTCATGATTCCCATGAGAATGATTTTGTGAAAACCTTGTGATTATTAGTCTATACTTGTGATGTATGAAATACATGGTAAATTCAATTGACGATTTTGTGATTTGCCTTCGGGCCAAATTGAGTTATGATGTCGCATGTTTTATTCATGCAAATTGTGATTTATCGAATATGAGAAAATGGGAAGATAAGAACTTAGACAATTGAAAGATGTTAAAATATATGCTTGAAATGTAAATACACATAATTAATGTGCATGTTTACTATGAGGTTTGAAATGATTGTTATTTGCTATAATATGTTAGAAAGTAGAGATAATGGTTGTTAGGCTAATGCCAAGATATGTTAAGTTATGCTTATAAGTTGATAGAGTAAACAATGTGACTGAATAAATTATAACTGTGAGATTCATAGCAATTTGTACTATCTTATGTTTATATTGTTGGACTTGGTAAATGATTGGTAAGAGTTGCTTACTATTTTCGTATAGACTTACTAAGCTATATATATAGCTTACCCCCTCCCTTTCCAATGTCTTATAGGGTTATTGAGCTAGCTCGAGTTGGAAATCGCCGGAGATTCTATCACACTATCAAGCTGTCATTTTGGGTATAAATTAATTAAAGTATTTTATGTCTATGGCATGTATAGGGACTAGGTCAATTTGTTATATGTGTCATGATTAATTTGGCCATATGTAATGGCTTGTAATCGTCAAAGGCTTGTTTTGCTATTTGGCCATGTAAGTTGGCTTATATTGGCTAACATGGTTGTAAGCCTAAGTATATTCATATATGTGTCAATGCCTATGGTGATATGATCATGGTATGCTTGGTGAATGTGAAATGTTTGGAAATGTGATTTATGACATGATTGTGTAAACTTTTGGAAATGTGACCTATTGATGAGATGAGGAATCTAAGTGTAATTTGGTAACTAGAAAGTAGTTGAATGAAGCCTAATGAATGTGAAATTTGTATGTTTGATTTAGGGCTTAATAAATGTAGTGAATATGTTAGAAAAATATATAAAGTTGATATGTTTTAACCATGAATGTGGATGTTTTTGTTGCCTAAGTATGTATTGTTTCGTGCCTTTGAATTGGTGTAAGTGTATGTGTGAACAAGGGTGGAAAATGGCGTGGTAAATAGCCTTTATTTTTCCCGCATGGGTAGATACACCCACGGGCATGTGTTCCGGTCGTGTGTCCCCTGCACCTTAATTTTGAGAAACAGAATGTCTAGGATTGAGCACACGGGCATGTGTATCAGCAGTGTGTGCTACACGGCTAACACATGGGCGTGTGGCACAAGTCAGAGAGCACCCTAATTTGAACTCAGTCTGAAGCACGGGCGTGTCCCCAGGGTCACACGGGCGTGTCCCTTGGACCACACGAGCGTGTGAGCCCTGTAACATGAAAAATTTTCTAAGTGT
This sequence comes from Gossypium sturtianum, assembly GCA_025698515.1. NCBI lineage: Eukaryota > Viridiplantae > Streptophyta > Magnoliopsida > Malvales > Malvaceae > Gossypium > Gossypium sturtianum. Next base: position 129,528,572 of record CM046950.1, read on the forward strand.
TGTAACTTTTTTTAAAGATTTCAGTTTAGTCCCGAACCACTTCCAAAGCATGTATTGAGCCTCGTTGGCTCATTTTAGGGACGATATGAATGTGTACGAAAAGTTCTAATTTGAATAGAATTGAAAATGTATGTTTGCTTGTGTTTATGTCCTGTAATGCCTCGTACCCTGTTCTTGCATCGAATACGGGTAAGGGGTGTTACACGTGTGCCCTTCAAAGTTGCCACACATGCCCGTGTGCTAGGCCGTTTGTTAGGCCATGCCAAACCTGTAAGGTATACTGACTTATACAACACGACCAAGTCACATGCCCGTGTGCTAGGCCGTGTGCCAATTAGGGGGTATATTGACTTGTACCACACGGCTGATCACATGCCCATGTGTGAGACCATGTGGAGCATACTGACTTCATTTCAATTTCAACAGCAGAGGATACACGGTTGTGTAGCATGACTGTGTGTCACACACGTGTGCCCTTCAAAGTTGCTACCATTCCTCGAGCGTAGCGGCTCAAACGCAGAAACTCCGCCTCATATTCAGCCACAGATTTACTTCCCTGCACCAAATTCAGAAATGCCTTCCTCTGTGCATCCACATAGCTGGCCCCAACATACTTTCCTTGGAACGACTCCTTAAAGAAATCCCAATCAATCCGGTCTGCGGTAGTACCCTCCTTTACCGTGAGCCACCACTGGTAAGCCTCGTCTCGAAGAAGAGACACGACCCCTTTCAACTTCTCCTCCACCGTGATGTCCAGGTCATCCATTATGCGCTCAGTTGCTTCTAACCAGTACTCAGCTGTGTTAGGGGCTACGCCAGAAACACCCCTAAACATCTCCGCTCTGTTGACTCAGAGTCGCTCCAACACAAATTTCTGGGCTCCTGAACCCGTGCCTACCTCAGCAACTCTTTCGAGGACCCACAACATCGCCTGAGATACTGCATCATCTCTGGGTGCCTGATCTCGAAATTTTCCCTCTACAGCCGGAAGGTCCGGCATCTCGTTTCCTGACCCGTGGCCAGACCCTGCTGGCTTTGACACGGTCATCCTACCCCTACCGCGTCCACGCGGCGGACGTCCTCGACCCCTTGTACTCATTCTTCCGATTGGCGTTTATCTGATTAAGAATTTTATGAATCATTAATTCTTCCCACTGATTAACCACGAACAGTCTTATGAATAGAAATTTTAAAGGTAGTTCTTTCGAATTCGAACCTATCTACAGTTTCAGTCTAAAGTTTACCTCCGAATTCCAGGAAGCACACACATTCAATCATTAAACATTAGCAAACAAGTACAACCACGAACCTACATTCTTTGTGTTGGGGTATTTTTGTCATTTCACTACCCAGGGGTATTTTCGTAATTTATCCTACAGGGGTATCTTCGTAATATTCCAAAAGAAATAGGGTTCCGTGGTGATTTCTTGAAATAGGGGTATTTTGGTAATTTTGTAAATCTGAGGTATTTCGATAATTTTCAAAATTTAGCAATTTTGTGAAAGTTGAGTGGCTGGTCCCTTTCGGGTTTTAGTTATGGATTTTGGCGCGTCAACAAATCCTCGCGGCTAGGGTGAACTGTCACTACGCACCAGGTAGGATTCCAGTGAAGAGGAGGTGAGTCACTAGGACTGCTTAAGTACCAGGCTCTTCTGGATCCAATCCTAGACATGCGCATACCTGTTGCCACACCCTAGTCTTGCGACTCATTCACAGGTTTGTTTAGTGACATCAAGTCTTATGAGATGAAAGGAGTTGTTTCAGCTAAGCCTAGAGTCCATCAAGTTCTAATCTAGATAGTCTACGTCCCATAAAGCCCATCAAGCCCACATATATATATATATATATATCACATAGCGAGTTCAGAATACTTACCTGGCAGACTTGGGCCGGAGACGCAGGTGCCATGCCGAGAAAACCCTCCTGTATGATTTATAAATATACATGTTTTTTAAAAAAAAAACCTATTTTTAGAAAACGTTTTGAGCCTAAAACCCCCAAAGCCAAGTTTTGAACCGGGCTCTGATACCAATTTGTAACACCCCAAACCCGGCCCATACACTACTACCGAATCTGGTATGTCACTAAGGAATTTTATAAAATTGTCACACTTTGGAAAACGAGTATCATGTTTAATCATTTTAACCGGAAAGACTTAGTAATTTAATATTCTGTATAAAATGTAAATTTAAATGATACCTTGGTGAATTAGGAAAAAAAACTAAGTTGTTACATACCTTAGCTAAATATTAACATGAAATTTAAAAGTCCAATAATAAAAACCCAACATGAAACCCAAAATAAATATGAGTCTAGTGGCCCATGGCCCTATTACATTGAAACTTAAAATCCTCTTAATAAAAAAAATAAAATAACTGAATAATAAAAAGCCTTTTGCTGAATCCAAATACTCTCTCGCATGGCCACCTTGCGCTCCTCTCCAGCCCGGTTCGATGCACTAAGTGCTACCTGAAAGATGTTAAATAATAGGGTGAGTCGCGAGACTCAGTATGCACCCACATGCACCATTAGATTTCGGCCTTAGCCCCACAGAACATAATAACAGATTTATATATATAACAGAAATTATGCAAGCCCAACCCAAATCCTAGGTTTCCATCCGCTACACACCATCCTTACCTGCCAGTCACACCATTAGGGATTTCTACAATCAACCCACACCGCTACACACCATCGATGGTAGTCATGCTGCTCATCGTCAGATCATGGCTGTAGCCACTACAACAGGTCATGGCAAAAGCCACTACAACAGGTCACGGCAAAAGCCGCTACAACAGGTCACGGCAAAAGCTGCTACAACAGAACACTTCCCCTTTCTTCAAACCCAACCCCATGCAATCATAAGAATCGGCATACTTATCACACATATCATCTTAACAGGAACATTCACTTAGGAATGACAGAGATCACTAACCTGGTGATTCACTTTTACCCTCCTCGGGTTTCAACCATTATGCCAGGATTTCGACATTTATCAAAATATAACAGATTTGTAAACAAATTTTAACAGGCAATCTAAATGGTGTGGAAGTGTTACACACCTCATATCGCGTAGTTTTACACCCTTAGTCAATATCCTTACTATCTGGATCTACAACCCTTAGTCTAAAACCTTGCTCAAAAGCCGAAAGAACACGAAGATTTGGGCTCCCCTACATTCGGCCAAGGGTTAGCAAATCCCGAATTTTTCACGTTAAAAATAATAGATCTCCTTACCCTGAAATCCTGAAAGTAACACGATTCATGTGTTATTGAACTCTGACTTAGAGATCTAAGCAAATGAATCCCGCTTCAAATCCCGGAATGCCGCAAAAGAAAATAAAATATTAGTCCCATATAGCCATTCGGCTATGGCCTCCAAAAGCTGAAAAGAATCAAAAGAAAACACAAATCATTACTTACCCTACTGAAGATTTTTGGCTATCCCTTGTAGAAAGATTCGCAATCGTAGAAGATTAGAGATCTAGGAGTTTCGGCTCTTTAAGGAAAAATCTCGGAAAGATGATCTGACGTGTTTTCAGCTTTTGAAAGAACTAAAAATTGAAGAGATGGCCAAGAGAGATTCGGCCAATGAATATTAAGGAGAGGAAAAGGTGGTTGGCCGGATTTCGGCAATTGATGAGACTTCAGGGGTTTTGGTTTCTGACAGAAAAGAAAAAGAAGAAGAGATGATTCGAAAGAGAGAAAAACTAAAGGTTATTCGCAGAGAAAACAAATGAAAATCCGGCACACCCCCTAGCCTTTACCAAAATCGATTTCCCCCCTCACTGAGTTTGATTTTCGGCCAACTCTAGCCTCCTGGATGAGCTCTCATCTTTTCCCTTATCTTGATATATTGATTCCTCAAAAATAGCCCTAATTAGCACCAACTCCTCCCTTCTTTATCTGCTTATTATCCTCATAATTAAAACATTAAAATCTCCTAAATAATAGCCTTGTGCCGTCCCCTCCTAGTCCCCTTTTAAGTGCCGAAATTTGGCCCTATAACTTGGGCTTCAAGCAACTAAAATTTGGGCCCTCCTCATACACTAGTGATGCCACCCTCTCCCTTCCTTGTGGCGCCACCTAATCTTTGGGCAACAAGCCCATTTTGTCATTTAAAACACATATAACTTCCTTTTAAAATGCTAAAGTGTCTACGCAGAGATTTAGTCAAGGCCTCAGCCCATTCTTGAGCCTAATTAGTACCTAAATTCTCAATTTAACCTATTAAGCATACATTACACAAAATGCACAGGCCCAATAATTCGGGATGTTACAAAATTTTTGGGCCTATTGACACTTCATGATGAACCTCATTTCAAACCTCAAGCCTAAAAATATTAATTTGCATTTGGCCTTTTTCTTTGGTCCTGCACTGCACAATTATATATGTTTGGCCATACGTATTGAGGGTTAAGTAGATACATTAAGGTGAATTTTGTAAAAATAGAGTGATATACGAAGGATTAGTGTGATGTAAGGACTATAGGTTAGCATGAAAAGTGCAAAATAAAAGAAAAAGTCCATACAGAACAAAAGTAACACGAGTAGAAAAAGCTCTCAAAAAAGACAAAACATTCTTGAGTGGGATGAGCTGAAAAAGGAAGCTACAAAGTCACAAAAGAAAGAAAAACTAGTTAATTAGTGTACAAAAACTCGTAGGCTAGCCATAGTTACTATTTCATGCTATGATTTCCTATACATGGAGAGACAAGGAAGGTGAGAGAAGGAGAAATAAGATGGTGAGCGGGTAAGGGTCATTAAGGGGGAAGAATAGGAATCAATACGACGTGTGATCGCTGTGAAGTCAAAGTTTTAAAATTTATAAAGATAATGATCGAACCTGGAAACTAAATATGACAACGATTGAGGCAAGTGCACCTATCGAACAGTAGTATAGCTTAGGCAAGACCGGATTGTCGAACCCAAAGGAACTAAAAGTACTAATACTAACTTTCTTTTTATTATTTAGCCTAAAATAAGTGAAGTTGTTTAATAATCTAAATTAACTAATTACTAAGCTAAAGACGCAAAGACAAAAAGAATGAATTGGGAAAATACATGGGAAAAACTCAGTTGATTAAGACGATACCCTTAGGAAGAATCCACCTAGACTTCACTTGTTATCTAACACCGAACTGCATTTATTTATTCACTTGACTTGATCCGTAGGACTCCTTAATGTATATTAAACCCTCTCTCGAGGCGAATAACGTCTAACCCTAGGTTAATTAATTGAAATCTCTTTTCCATTAATAACCCCCTAGAATAGCAGTAAATCGATCTATGGACTCCCATATTAGGTTTTACCCTAATCCGGTGAAATCTCGTCACCCTATCTCTAGGCGCGCGATCAACTCCGCTTAATTATGCTAGATCTACTCTTAAGCAGGGACTTTTGCTCCACCACCTAAGCACATCATACTTGAATTAATATTCGCGAAATATCAACACAAGAATTAAGCACACATAATTAAGAACAAATCAAGTATTTATCATATAGTTTAGAAAACAATAACAAGATTCATCTAGGTTTCATACCTCTTCAGGTATCTAAAGGGTTTAGTTCATAATAATAAAAGAAAACATCTCAGAAGAAAAGATAAAACAAAACATAAGAAATCCCTAAAACCCCCTGAAAGAATTGAAGAGGAGATCCTCAGTCTTGAGTAGAATTTCAACTTCTTGAGATGGATCAACTGGCTATCCCTTGAGAGTTTCCCACAAATCTAACCTTTTCGGCTCGACTCCTTGGCCTAGCTGACTGCCCGTCGACTCCCTCTTTTTAGGTTATACTTAGGGTGTATTTATAGGCTTTTGGAATGTGTTTCTTTGCCCCTAAGTATCCTTTTCCAAGTGAAATTACTCTCCTCCGTGGCAGGGGCACGACCATGGCACACGTCCGTGTGAATCGTGGCCAGGCCGTGTTGGACTCCATCAGTGAGGCACGGCCGTGTAGATCGACATCAGGCCGTGTTCTAGTATATTTGAGGAGGCACGGCCGTTTGGGCTTTAGTCCAGGCCATGTCGACTTATTCTTTGGCCTATTTTGGTCTGTTTTGAGCCCGTTTCTCGTTCTTTTTATTCTTGGGTGCTTTCCTGAGTATAAGACATGAAAAGAAAGGATTAAGGGCACCTTTTTACATAAATCAAGGGATAAATCATCCAAAAGTATGCTAAATGTGGGATTAAAATATGTTACTATTTCGGTTTATGAAATACCCCCACACTAAAGCTTTTGCTTATCCTCAAGCAAAATTCTCAACTTACAATTAAAACGAATTTTCTATAACTCATAATTCCTATCAACAATGTTTTATCATAATTCATAGATAATTTATACATGGATAACTCAACTCAAAGAGTTCTAAGGATTCAAACAATCTAAGTCATAGATTTGTAGCTTGAAAATATAGGCCTCTCCCCTTATCTAAATAATTACCTTCAATTTAAAACCGACAAGGATTGACATCCTCACAAAAGATTCACTCAAATCACTCAAAGTGTTTAAGGTTCAAAATTTTGGCACTCAAAAGTCGAACATGAAAAGTTAATCCCATAGGCTTGCTTGAAAATCAAGTCTCCACCACTGTAATATGAGATGATGCACAAATCAAAAGGACTTTAATTAGGGTTGTAACGGGGCTAGGGTTAAGGTGTGGATAGAGGCTGAATTATAAGGTTAAAATCGAGATCGTATTTAAAAAATTACCTAACCAGAAACAATGAACTAAATAAAAGTAATTACATCAACTGAAAGCTAATAATATGAGCTTCTTCTTCAATATTTGGAATTCAAACGTATAAGCTCACTTAATCACAAAACTAATAATGAATAACGACTATACTTCGATTATTTTTTTTTAAGAACAAATCATAAATACATAACAACGGATAAATTAATGAAATAAAAACATAGTTAGGCTATTAATCAAATCAAATCTCGATATAAGGGTAGTCAAAAGGAATGGGGATAACAAAAACAAAGGGTTTTGGGTTAATATTAGTGGTTATGTCAATAAAAGGGTTGTTGGGATTAAAAGGGGTTCACTAGGGGTTAATTATGAGGGTAAGCTTTTAATGGAGTTAGTGGGTTAAAACCTAGGTGCCTTAATCATCTCTGTATATCAAATCATAGGTGTGGTCTCGATATGTATAAACGAGGCAAGTTCTAGAATAACAAGTCAATGTTGACATACTCATAATCAATAAAGTGAGCATGAAAAAGAATATATGCTCTATAAGGCTCAAAAACTCACAAAAATTATGGGTATTTTGATATCAACCTCGTAAATTTCAAACTTCAAAGTAATATTTAAACTCAGTTCGACAACCTAGAAAATTTTTAATTTCTGAAAAATAGACTTATCATGCTTGATTCTCTAGTATTCTTAGAATTTTATTATCAATGCACAATTATCGATGACTTAATCTAAAACATATCAATAAAAAATCATAAATCATTAGAAATTTCATCCTAATTATAATATGAGAAATTTACTTAAAAAAAACAAGACTAAATTCAGGATTTTGAGAACAATGCAAAAAGTTTGGCACCTTTTTAGGTTGTTCACCCCCCACACTTAAGATGTACATTGCCCTCAATGTACAAAGTTAGATATATAGACAATTAATTATAAATTCAAAAGATATGAAGGGAAGTGAAACTCCCTGAATTTTGGATGCATTCCTTGAGTCAGAGGTGAAAGATAAGTTGGAGGGGCCGGTCTGGATGACGATCCTGCACTAGATGAAGAAATTGGGTAGCTCATTGAGGATTAGCCAGGATATAATAATAATTAAAACTATACTAATTAAATAATTAAAGAAAAGCAAGCTAAAGTGAAGAAATTTGAAAATTAAAATAAAATTAAAAGAAAAATTAATGGACCGTAGTGTCCTTATTGTTGGATGGTTCGTGAGGTGGGTGTGACCTCTAAGGCTGCGGAGGTGCTGGTGGTGGCGGAATTGGTGTGATTCCCTAGCAGCCTTTAGAACCTAAAATTAAGAAACTAAGATAAAATAAACTAGATTAAGCATAAGAGTGTTAAAGAGAAGGAAAATAAATGAGAAGATAAAAATAAAAGAACAGATAATTGGTCTCAAAGACCCTTGGCTTGGTGACTGATTGAAGTGGCCGGCATGAATTTATGTAGATCGGTCTCCGTGAGGGAGACTGTGCTTGGCTTCTTCCACTTCTTTGGCATTGTTTTGGTGTAGCTCAAGGGTATAGAGAAAAGGGGTAGGAAAGAAAATGAAAAGTTTAAGGTTGAAAGTTAGTAGGAGAAGAGGGAAGGGAGAGGGGTTTAAATAGATTTTCAAACCTGGTACCATCCCACGCCCGTGCTCCTTAGGCGTGTCGATTCACACGGCCATGTGTTTAGGTGTGTTGGCTTACCCATGCCCATTTTACAGATTGCCACGCCCGTTGGTGATAAGTCAGTGTCGTCCACGGCCGCGTCGCACGACCGTGGTATTCTGTCGGTGCCCATGGGGCGGTGGTTGGAGTCTGTGACTTCGAAGATTTGATTCTCTCTGACTCGTACCACCTCTGCCATGTTAGTACGGTAATCCGGGGCATCCACACGGCCATGGCCACGGCCGTGTGCTAGGCCGTGTGGCCTGGAAATCTGTAATTTTTGGTTAGTTTAAGCTAGATACTATAAAGAAAGGATAAAATAGAATAAATAAGAAAAAATAAAAATGTAAAAGTTAATGGGGTTAGTGCTCGGGTTGCCTCCCGAGAAGCGCTCGTTTATAGTCTTAAGCTAGACTTTCCTCTCGTTTGCATCATCAGGGTGGTTTGAGGAGTTGGAAGTCCTTCCTCATGCTATCAGTTTTATCCTCGTGATAAATTTTTAGTCGAGATGCGTTTATAGTAAAAGTTTAAAAAATAGGATTACTTACCTCAACTGTTCTGTATGGGAAAACACTGGTTACCCTAAAAGGTATTTCTTTGTTTGTGTTAGGGTCTGGAGGAGATATTTGACGATCTGCCTTATCTAACAGTACCTGGTCTCCTATTTTGAAGTGGTTTGTTGTTCCTATGAGCTCTTCTGGGGGCTCCTTCGGTTTTACCTTGTGTGGTTCCGGTTCTTCGTCGTGTAACCCTAATTTTTCCTTGAAGTGTGTCTTCCACTCGTCTAGATCATCCATCCAATCCTTCGATCTTCATAAACTAGTTCCTTGTTGGCATGGGGTTTAGGATCGTGTTCAATTGTATTCTTTTGTGGTGCTTCCTGAAAATAAGGGTTAACCGAATGGTTATTAGTAGAATTTACGTTCTCACCTTGATTACTCGATGTTCGGGGTGAGTCGAGAGCCTTGAGGGTGACTGTCTAGTTACCTACACGAAGTATGAGTTCTCCAAAGATCAACATCAATTTTAGTCCCGGCGCTTGCTAAAAAGGTCTTCCTAAAATTAAGGGAATCGAATTATCCTCATCCATGTCTAAGACAACAAAATCTCTTGGGAAAACGAATTTGTCAATTTTACAAGAACATCTTTGATAATACCCCTAGGAATTCTAACAGATTTTATCACTAATTGAATGCTCATCCTAGTTTGTTTGGGTTTCCCTAGACCTAATTGTTTAAACAATTTATAAGGCATGACATTTATGCTTGCCCCTAAATCATTTAACGCATTATCAACGGTTAGTCTACCAATTAAACATGGAATTGTAAAACTCCTGGATCTTTTAGCTTTTGTGGTAGTCTATTCTGTAACATTGCTGAGCATATTGCGTTTAATTCCACATGTGGATCCTCGTCTAATTTGCATTTGTTTGTCAAGAGATGTTTTAAAATTTTCCTCGAATCTGGCATCTGTGAAAGAGCTTCAAGTAGCGGTAAGTTAATATGTAATTTCTTTAAAAGTTTAAGAAACTTACCGAACTGTTCCTCTGTGTCGTCTCTCGTTAATGCTTCGGGATAAGGTATGTGAGGTTGGTACTCATTGATTACCAGTTTTGGTTTTTCTTGTGCTACCTTAACTTTACCTTTTTCTACCTCGTTTCCTTGTATTGGACTAGGTTCGTCTAATCCTTCACTTTCTTGAGCTGTTATGGTTTGCTCCTTTGGATTAATCTCAGTGTTTCTTGGTAGACGCCCTTGCGATCGTTAAGACATCAACTTTGCGAGTTGTCCAACTGACTTAGAAACTTCCTCAACTGACTTAGTGACTTCCCTAACTTGGCTCTCGATCCCTTTGATCAATGCTTGTTGGGTCTTAAGGGTGGTTTCAGTGTCTTGGGGACGATTTTCTGTGGATGCCATGAATCTTGTCAGCATCTCTTCAAGGTCTGGCTTCTTCTCCTATGGATAGGGCTGATTTTGGAAATTTTGAGGAGGTTGTTGTCTTTGATTTCCTTGACCTCCCCACGAAAAATTTGGGTGGTTCCTCCAACCTGGGTTATAATTATTACTATATGGGTTATTATTAGATCTGAAATTGTTACCTATATAATTCATCTATTCGCTCTCTGTGCTTGGTTGGTAGGGTGGGTACTCAGGATTCACCACGGTTCCACTTGCATCGCACTGCATTACTGGATGTACATGCGAAGAACACAAACTATCAAGCTTTTTATTCATCATCTCTACCTGTGTTGATAGCATGGTTACTGCATCTATGTTGAAAACTCCGGCGGATTTTGTCGGTTTGGTCCTTGTAACTTGCCACTGATAGTTATTCAGTGACATCTCTTCAATAAACTCGTAAGTCGCTTTGCCGGGAGTTCTATTGTTCAGGTTCCACCGTGGTGAATCAATTAGTTGCCTCGTTGAGGGGTTTATACCGTTATAGAAAGTTTGGACTTGGAGCCACAATGGTAAACCATGGTGCGGACACCTTCTCAAGAGATCCTTATATCTCTCCCATGCGTCATATAATGTCTCTAAATCCATCTGCACAAAAGAAGAGATATCATTCTATAATTTGGCCGTTTTGCGGTGGTGGGAAATATTTTAATAAAAATTTTTGGTCATTTGATCCCATGTAGTGATTGACCCTCGTGGTAACGAGTTTAACCAACTGTTTGGCTTTATTCCTTAATGAAAAGGGAAATAACTTAGAAGCCTTATGGCATCATCGAAATGCCATTTATTTTGAAGGTATCACGAAACTCTAAAAAATTAGCTATATGAGTGTTTCGATCTTAAATCCGCAAACCATCAAATTGAACAAATTGTTGAATCATTTGTATAGTGTTAAGCTTTAATTCAAAATTATTAGCAGCTATAGCGAGCCCTAACAATACTAGATTCGGCTCCTCATTAAATGAGGTTTAGCATAATCATACATAGTACGCGGAGCATTATTTTCTGCCACATCTTGTGGTGGTGGATTATTTTCGTCCATCCCTTCAGTAGGATTGGATCTGTCTTCTCGCTCTTCTTTTGTGTAATTTAGGGCTCGCCTAATTTCTCTGCGATTTCTACGAGCGGTAGCTTCAATATCACTGTCGTATACTAGTGGTCCTCTCGGGTTCCTTCTAGTCATAAACTAGAGGTACCTGCTAGGAAAAAGAAAGAAAGAAAATTAGAAAAGTTAAAACTAAGATAAAAAAATAAAAATAAAAGTAAATGGTAAAAATAATAAAAATGGCTAAAGTAATAAAAATAGAGCTTTCTTAATTTTTTAGTTCCCCGGCAACGGCGCCAAAAACTTGATCGCTGTGAAGTCAGAGTTTTAAAATTTATAAAGATAATGATCGAACCTGGAAACTAACTATGACAACGATTGAGGCAAGTGCACCTATCGAACAGTAGTATAGCTTAGGCAAGACCAGATTGTCGAACCAAAAGGAACTAAAAGTACTAACACTAACTTTTTTTCTATTATTTAGCGTAAAATAAGTGAAGTTGTTTATTAATCTAAATTAACTAATTACTAAGCTAGAGACGCAAAGACAAAAAGAATGAATTGGGGAAATACTTGGGAAAAACATAGTTGATTAAGACGATACCCTTAGGAAGAATCCACCTAGACTCCACTTGTTATCTAACATTGAACCAGACGATTTATTCACTTGACTTGATCCGTAGGACTCCCTAACGTATATTAAACCCTCTCTCGAGGCGAATAACGTCTAACCCTAGGTTAAATAATTGAAATATCTTTCCCATTAATAACCCCCTAGAATAGCAGTAAATCGATCTATGGACTCCCATATTAGGTTTCACCCTAATCCGGCAAAATCTCGTCACCCTATCTCTAGGCGCGCGATCAACTCCGCTTAATTATGCTAGATCTACTCTTAAGCAGGGACTTTTGCTCCACCACCTAAGCACATCATACTTGAATTAATATCCGCGAAATATCAACACAAGAATTAAGCATACATAATTAAGAACAAATCAAGTATTTATCATATAGTTCAGAAAACAATAACAAGATTCATCTAGGTTTCATCCCCCTTCAGGTATCTGAAGGGTTTAGTTCATAATAACAAAATAAAACATCTCAGAAGAAAAGATAAAACAAAACATAAGAAATCCCCAAAACCCCCTAAAGGAATTGAAGAGGAGATCCTCCATCTTGAGTAGAATTTCGGCTTCTTGAGATGGATCAACTGGCTATCCCTTGAGAGTTTCCCACAAATCTGACCTTTTCGGCTCGACTCCTTGGCCTAGCTGACCGCCCGTCAACTCCCCCTTTTTCGGTTATACATAGGGTGTATTTATAGGCTTTTGGAATGTGTTTCTTTGCCCATAGGTATCCTTTTCTGAGTGAAATTACTCTCCTCCACGGTAGGGGCACGGCCATGGCACACGCCCGTGTGAATCGTGGCCAGGCCGTGTTGGGCTCCGTTAGTGAGGCACGACCTTGTAGATCGACATCAGACCATGTTCTAGTATATTTGAGGAGGCTGGGCTTTAGTCCAGGCCGTGTCGACTTCTTCTTTGGCCTATTTTGGTCCGTTTTGAGCCCGTTTCTCGTTCTTTTTATTCTTGGGTGCTTTCCTGAGTATAAGACATGAAAAGAAAGGATTAAGGGCACCTTTCTACATAAATCAAGGGATAAATCATCCAAAAGTATGCTAAATGTGGGATTAAAATATGTTACTATTTCGGTTTATCAATGTGCCAAACTATTTCCATGATTGTAACCCTTTTTGATGCTTACTATTTTTGAATTCCATACCTGTCCTAAGCCTCAGAACGTTACAAGTCAAAAAGTCCTATTTAACCTTAATATCCTTACACATGAATGGACATCATACTAAACACACGCATAAACGACTATTTGTATTATGCTCGAACAATAAAAGTACTTGTATGATTTGTTGATGGATCCCTACAGGTGAGACGCTTAATGCTTGTATATTTTGTAACATACTAAACTTAGATGTTTGTGATCAAAAGTGGTAAGTCAACTACTCATCATGTCAAAGTTGTTAATGATTATGAAATGCCTAAGTCCTATGCTCTAAAATCAATAGTTGTATGATATTTTCTCAAGGGTCGTCAATTCTATTTTTCGTTTCTCTTTATGTTGCTTGAGGACAAGAAATGACTTAAGTGTGGGAAAGTTTGATTTGTCGTAATTTGATGTAGTAGATTAAAATATTTTTTGCATTTAAGGAGCTTGAATACAAGCTGTAACACCCATTACCCGTGTTTAGCGCCGAAATAGAGTACAAGGCGTTACCTAGCTCAAAACAGAGTACAAGGCGTTACCTAGCTCAAAGTTTAAAAAATTTTGGGTCATACTAACATGCATTTTGGGGACATAAAAGTTCGTTCAAATTTAAAAAATTTCAAACTTCTTCTTAACGTCCTTAATATGAGCCTATGAGGCCCAAAACATACCTTAGAAATGGCTCGATACTAAACCAGGCACTTTAGAAAACTTTGGAAAATTTCACTAAAAACAGGGGCACACGCCCGTGTGGCAAGGGACACGCCCGTCTGGACAGACCGTGTGGATTTATTTTTCAATTCGAACCTACAGGGGTATTCACACGGCCTGGCACACGCCCGTGTCCCTCACACGGCCATGACACGTTCGTGTCACCGCCCGTGTGTAAAAACCTTAACATTCTATTTCTGATGACATCAACCCAATAAGGTCACACGGCCAAGGCACACGCCCGTGTGCTTAGGCCGTGTGGCAAATTAAATTCCTAAAATCAAGTGCAGACTTCACACGACCTGGGCACATGCCCATGTCCTATGGTCGTTTCTTCCACATGGATGAGACACACGGCCGTGCCTCAGCCCGTGTGGTTACTACTGGGCATTCTGATTAGGAAACTTAGGATGCAGGGGGACACACGGCCAAACTACATGCCCATGGGGCAGACCGTGTGTCACACACAGCCTAGACACACGCCCGTGTGTCTACCCATGTGGACAAAAACAAGGCTATTTACCAAGCCCTTTTCTGCCAATCTTACTTGCACCAACATAAGCCACATCAAATAACCTACTCATTCATGCATTATCTACCAATTACTCAACCATGCATTTTGCACATTCATGAAAAACATCATCATTTTCATATATCAATAATGAGTAATAGCCATCATTCATAGCCTTATACAAAATAAATCAATCTTCAAGACAAGCCAACACCTTTGGCCAAAACAATATGACACTTGACAAAGACAAAGTCCCTATACATGCCATACTCAAAATGATAATTCTAACTATACCAAATGTTTAGATTGATAGTGTGATCGAGCCTTGACGTCCTTTGATCCCCGAGCTAGCTTGGCGATACTATAAGAAAATGGAAAGGAAAGGGAGTAAGCACAAAGCTTAGTAAGTTGCATGTAAATAAGTAACAACATTAATCATGCATCTTTAAACATATAGCATATTATAAACCAACACAACAATCTTGATTTGGCAATGGTAGATTTACTACATATCTACACATCACAAGTAAAAGCCAAAGATTTCAAGATCGTCCCAAAATCATTTTCATAGATAAGACTTACTCAATTTCATCCTTACCATTAAGACATCATAACTAAGCTCATATCTCTTGAGTTTCAAGTGAGAAACTGTACCACTCACAACATGGTTATATCCTTTCATATCTTTATCATAAGCTTTAAATAACTTGTGAAACCATTTGGAATACATATCCGATAAGCCTCACACAAGAGGGTATAATGCTGATGCCATGTCCCAAACATGGTCTTACACTGGGTCACATGTCGAGGCCGATGCCATGTCCCAGACATGGTCGTACACTAGCTCTCGTCTCAATGCCGATGCCATGTCCCAGACATGGTCTTACACTAGCTCTCATAATGTGGCCGCTGCCATGTCCCAGACATGGTCTTACACTAGCACACATATCAACGCCGATGCCATGTTCCAAACATGGTCTTACACTGGCTATCATAATGTGGCCGATGCCATGTCCCAGACATGGTCTTACACTAGCACACATATCACCCCAAATGTCATGGCATGGATATCCAATCTATTCTTAAGGTTCAACCGGGAGTTTTTACTACATTAATTCTCATAATGCATATTCACAACAATAATTAAACATTTTATGTAATATCAATTGTTTAATGCATAAATACAATAACGTTGTATTATTTACGTACAACTTACCTCTATATACAAAATTTGGGCGACTATTCGACTTAGTCCAATAATTTGGTTTTCCCCCAGTCTAGGTCCTGATTCCGTTTTTCTTGATCTATAATGATAAAATTCACTCATTTTGGAAAAATTACTATTTTGCCCCTACACTTTATAAAATTACAATTTTGCCCCTAAGCTCGTAAAACGATTTTCATCAAATTTCCTCATTAACCAAGTCTAGTCAAATCTATTTTAAGTTTATGGCAACCCATAAATCAAATTATTTCACACATTTACTCCCTATTTTAAAACATTTACAAAAAGGTCCTTTTTAGGTGTTTTCATGAAAATCACTTAACAAAAAATGTTTATGTAACAACTAAGATTCATTTTCTTCCATAAAATTTCAGAAATCAACATGAATTCTCACATGGTAAAACCCTAGACTCTCAACTATTTTGCAAAATAGTCCTCTCATTAGCTAGATTAAGCTATAGGATTCCAAAAGTACAAAAATTATCAAAAATGACCATCAAAAACACTTACTTGCAAAGGTTTAAGTTGCTGAAAATTTCAAGCTTTCCAAAGCTCCTTTTTGCTGAAAATTTCGGTGGTAGTAGGGAGAAGATGAAGCTTTTTCTTTTATTTTTATTATATTAACCAATTAAGTCACCTAATGCCACAACCTTTGACCATTTTCATGAATTAAAAATTCATGTCCAGCCACCACTTATTTTGTTGGTCTTTTTACCCAATAAGGACCTCTAATTTAGTGTTCCATAGCTATTTAACACCTTTAGCTTGTAGAACAAAACTTCGTACTTTATACGATTTAGTCCTTTTTCAAAATTAAGTATGCAATCACTAAAATTAATTGACCAAAATTTTCATGCACTCATATAATTATGCTGTAACGCATAAAATAATATTAAAAATAATTTCTCCGGCCTCAGATTAGTGGTTCGGAAACCATTGTTTTGACTAGCCCCAATATTGGGCAGTTACACTTCTCCCCCCTTAGGGATTTTCGTCCCCGAAAATCTTACCGTTAAAAAGGTTTGGGTATTGATCTCTCATAGTCTCCTCGGGCTCCCATGTGGCCTCTTCGACCCCATGTTTATGCCATAGTACTTTCACGAGTGCTATACTTTTATTTCTCAGTTGCTTGACCTCTCGATCTAAAATCTTAACCAGCTCTTCACCATAGGTCATATCTGGCCGAATTTCAACCTATGTTGGTGAAATAACTTGTGAAGGGTCAGAACAATAACGGCGCAACATAGACACATGGAAAACATCATGGATCTTCTCTAACTCTGATGGTAAAGCTAATCGATATACTACTGGTCCAATTCTCTCAGTCACCTTATATGGCCCAATAAAACGTTGACTTAATTTGCCTTTCCTACCAAATCTGAGGACTTTCTTCCACGGGGATACTTTCAAGAACACCCTATCACCGACTTGAAACTCAATTTCTTTTCGTTTCAAATCCGTGTAGGATTTTTTTCTATCCGAAGCGGCCTTCAAACAGTCACGAATCACTTTTACTTTCTCTTTTGCTTCTCTGACTAAGTCAACCCCGTGTATTTGATTTTCTCTTAGTTCGGTCCAATACAAAGGTGTTCGGCACTTGCGCCCATACAAAGCCTCATAAGGTGCCATTTTCAAACTCGACTGATAACTATTGTTGTAGGAAAACTCTACCAACGGTAAGTACTTTTCCCAACTGCCTTGAAACTCAAGAACACAACACCACATCATATATTCAAGAATCTAAATTACTCTTTCCGACTGACCGTCGGTTTGCGGGTGGAAAGCAGTACTAGAATTCAGTTTCGCCCCTAAAGCTTCTTGCAGCTTTTTTCGAAAACCTTGATGTGAACCTCGGATCTCTATCCGAAATGATCGTTAAAGGTACTCCGTTTTAGAAACATACAAATCGGCCAATTTCTCAAGTGGATAATCGATACGCACCGGTACAAAATGAGCCGACTTAGTTAGCCTATCAACCACAACGCAAACAACATCTTTATTCTTTGGCGTCAACGAAAATCCAGACACAGAATCCATGGTAATACGGTCCCACTTCCACTCGGGAACCATCACGGGCCGAAGTAAACCCGAAGGTAGTTGATGTTCGGCTTTCACTTGCTAACAAATTAAGCACTTAGAAACAAACTCAGAGATGTCTCTTTTCATTCCCGACCACCAATACATTTTCTTCAAGTCATTATACATTTTCACACTACCCGGATGAATAGACATACAGTTGCTATGTGCCTCATGCAGAATTTTCCAAATAAGCTCATCATCTTTGGGTACATAGATTCTATCTCGAAACATTAAACAACCATTTGAACCAATCTGAAAGTCTGATTCTACACCCGTCTCACACTGAGTTATCTTAACTTGTAACTCTTTATCACTTTTCTGAGCTTTACAAATCTCTTGAAGAAACATCGGTCTAGCTCTTAACTCTACTATGACCGAACCATCATCAGTCACAGACAACTGGGTATTCATAGCCATCAAAGCAAACAACGACTTCCTACTCAAAGCATCGGCGACCACGTTAGCCTTTCCAGGGTGATAGTCAATTATCAACTTGTAATCTTTTATGAGCTCTAGCCATCTCCGTTGGTGAAGGTTCAGTTCCTTTTGAGTCATCAAATACTTTAGGCTTTTATGGTTAGTGAATACTCGGCATCTCTCGCCATACAAATGGTGTCTCTAAATCTTCAGCGCGAACACTATGGCGGCTTACTCTAAGTCGTGAGTCGGATAGTTTTTCTCATGTGGCTTTAGCTGTCTCGAAGCATAAACTATTACCTTGCCTTCTTGCATAAGCACACACCCCAATCCATTTAAGGATGCATCGCTATACACCACAAATTCCTTTCCCGGTTCCGGTTGCACTAAAACTAGGGCTTCAGTCAATAATGCTTTTAGTTTCTCAAAACTCTTTTGGCACTTCTCTGTCCATTCGAACTTGACATCTTTCTGTAGTAACCTCGTCATCGGTGTAGCAATCATGGGAAATCCTTTAACAAGCCATCTGTAGTATCCCGCTAAGCCCAAAAAGCTTCTAATCTCTGATACATTCCTCGACGGTTTCCACTCAACAACAGCCGAGATCTTACTCGGGTCAACTTTAATTCCATCACCCGACACGATGTGTCCTAATAATCCGACCTCTCAGAGCCAAAACTCACATTTTCTAAACTTAGCATACAATTGCTTATCTCTTAAAGTCTGCAAAACAGTTCTCAAATGTTCCACTTGCTCACTCTCATCACGAGAATAAATTAATATATCATCAATAAAAACAACGACGAACTTATCCAAGTACAGTCGAAAAATACGGTTCATTAAGTCCATAAATACTGCAGGGGCATTCGTTAAGCCAAAGGGCATGACCAGGAACTCATAGTGGCCATACCTCGTCCGAAATGCAGTTTTCGGCACATCTTGCTCCTTAAGTATCAGCAGGTAATAACCGGACCTCAGGTCTATCTTAGAAAACACTGTGGCTCCCTTCAATTAGTCAAACAAATCGTCGATCCTTGGCAAAGGATACTTGTTCTTAACTGTAACCTTGTTCAGCTGTTTGTAGTCTATACATAACCTCATCGACCCGTCTTTCTTTTTCACAAAAAGTACTGGAGCACCCCACGGAGAATAGCTTGGTCTTGCAAAACCCTTTTTCGTTAACTCTTGTAGTTGAACCTTCAACTCTTTTAACTCCAATGGTGCCATCCTATACGGGGCAACCAAAATAGGTGCCGTACCAGGGACCAACTCAATACCAAACTCGACTTCTCTAGCTGGAGGCAATCCAAGTAACTCTTCTGGAAACACATCTGGATACTCGCATACCACAGGCACTGACTGAATCTTTATTTCTGACTCTTGGGTATTTAACACAAATGCAAGATAGGACTCATACCCTTTTCTCACGTATTTCTCAGCAGTCATAGAAGAAATTTGTACAGGTAAGCTATCCGATTCACCTAATTCAACCCGAATAATATCCCCATTTTCACATCTCAGTTCAACAAACTTACTACCACAGTTTACTAACACGTTATGAACAGTCAACCAATCCATGCCAAGAATTAGGTCAAATTCATCAAACGGTAGTAGCATGAGGGTAGCCAAAAAGCAATGGCCTCTAATCATCAAAGGACAGTTTCTACACATTTTATCAACTATCACATACTTGCCTAACGGGTTTGACACTTTTATCACAAATTCGGTAGACTCAACAAGCATATTCATGCTAGACACCAATTTCATACAAATATATGAATGGGTAGACCCCGGATCAATCAAAGCAACAACAGAGATATCATGAAGAGAAAAAGTACCCGTAATCACATGTGGTGAAAATGCCTCCTCGCTAGTGCGAATGGCATAAGTCCTTACAGGCGCTCGACCCTCGGACCTTACGGTGGACTCTCTAGGCGCACCTCTGCTGCCAGCCCCACTTCCAGGGTTCTTTTGTGGTCTACCCCTAGAAGGAGCATTACCCGATCGCACGCCTTAATCTGTATCATTTTCGACCATCTCGAGACAACTACGAATAAAATGGTCTAGTGACCCACATTTGAAGCAGCCTCTTTCATTTCCTCGGCACTCACTGAAATGACGTCTACCGCACTGTGAACATTTTGGTCTGTTCGATCGAGCACTACCAACACTCGTGATAGAAGTAGTTTGAGCTTTAGACACTGTATACTGCTTATTCTTATTTCTGCTCGAAAATCCTACTGACGCATTTGATCGAGTAGGAAACCCTCTAGACCTCTTGGATGAGGTCTGAAATGATATTCCCATTTGTCTTTTCTTTGAGTCACGAGACTCGATTTTAGCTTTTCTTTTCTCTTTGGCCAATTCTTCAGCCTTGCACGCTCTCTCAACAAGCACTACAAACTCCTTTAATTCCAGGATGCCAACTAATAGTCGGATGTCTTCATTTAACCCGTCCTCAAATCTCTTGCACATGATGGCTTCGGTAGATATGCACTCCCTAGCGTATTTACTGAGTCTCACAAACTCACGCTCATACTCTGTTACTGTCGTCTGGTCTTGCTTCAATTCTAGAAACTCCTTCTTCTTCTGGTCTATAAACCACTGACTAATATACTTCTTTCAGAACTGCTCTTGGAAAAACTCCCATGTAATACTTTCCCTTGGTACAACCGACACAAGGGTGCTCCACCATTGGTACGCCGAGTCTCGCAGGAGTGACAAAACACACTTCATGCACTCCTCAGGTGTGCAAGACAATTCATCGAATACCCTAGTGGTATTTTCTAGCAAGAACTCTGCCCTCTCTCGGTCATCATCTATATTTGCTCTAAATTCCTTAGCCCCTTGCTTTCGAATTCTATCAACTGGAGGTTTTTCCCTTCTTAACATCTCCACCACTTGGGGAGCTAGTGGGGCAGACTGGGGAATTGGAGGGGGTGGAGGAGGTGGAGCGTTCGGATTTGCACGAATAAACTCTGAATACCAAGCATCCATCATATGGAGGTAGGCTTCTCTAGCCCCTATTCCCTGACTCAGTGTCACGAGCCCACTTTCGACTGGCGCGGTCCCTTCTGCGGGAGCCGGCGCATTACTCTCTCCAGCATCCGCCACTGCTCCGCCAGGATCCATTTACTATATGAAAACATAATTTAAATTTGTCAGGAGTCGTTACACTATCTTATCACATATATGGCATGTATAGCTAAACTCGTACTTATGCTAGGTTAGTCCAAGAACTGACTAAACCATAGCTCTGATAACACTAAATGTAACACCATTTACCCGTGTTTAGCGCTGAAATAGAGTACGAGGCATTACCTAGCTCAAAACACATACTAACATGCATTTTTGGGTCATAAAAGTCCGTTCAAATTTAAAACTTTTCAAACTTCCTCTTAATGTCCTAAATATGGGCCTAAGAGGCCCAAAACATACCTTAGAAATGGTTCGATACTAAACCAGGCACTTTAGAAAACTTCAGAAAATTTCACTAAAAGCAGGGGCACATGCCCGTGTGGCAAGGGACACGCCCGTGTAGACAGACCGTGCGGATTTATTTTTCAATTCGAACCTAAAGGGGTTTTCACATGGCCTGGCACATGCCCGTGTCCCTCACACGGCCATGACATACCCGTGTGTAAAAACCTTGACATTCTGTATCTAACGTCATCAGCCTAATAAGGTCACACGGCCAAGGCACACGCCCGTGTGCTTAGGCCGTGTGGCAAATTAAATTCATAAAATCAAGTGCAGACTTCACACGACCTGGGCACATGCCCATGTCCTATGCCCGTGTCTTCCACACGGATGAGATACACAGCCGTGCCTCAGCCTGTGTGGTTATTACTGGGCATTCTGATTAGCCAACTTAGGATGCAGGGGGACACACGACCAAACTACACGCCCATGGGGCGGACCGTGTGTCACACACGGCCTAAACACACGCCCGTGTGTCTACCGGTGTGGACAAAAACAAGGCTATTTACCAAGCCCTTTCTGCCACCGTTACTTGCACCAACATGAGCCACATCAAATAACCTACTCATTCATGCATTAACCTACCAATCACTCAACCATGCATTTTGCACATTCATGAAAAACATCATCATTTTCATATATCAATAATGAGTAATAGCCATCATTCATGGCCTTATACAAAATAAATAAATCTTCAAGACAAGCCAACACCTTTAACCAAAACAGTATGACACTTGATTAAGACTAAGTCCCTATACATGCCATACTCAAAATGATAATTCTAACTATTCCTAATGTTCAGATTGATAGTGTGATCAAGCCTCCAATGTCCTTTGATCCCCGAGCTAGCTTGGCGATACTAAAAGAAATTGGAAAGGAAAAGGAGTAAGCACAAAGCTTAGTAAGTTGCATGTAAATAAGTAACAACATCAAACATGCATCTTTAAACATATAGCATATTATAAACCAACATAACAATCTTGATTTAGCAATGGTAGATTTACTACATATCGATACATCACAAGTAAAAGCCAAAGATTTCAAGATCGTCCCGAAATCATTCTCATAGATAGGACTTACTCAATTTCATCCTTACCATTAAGGTATCATAACTAAGCTCATATCTCATGAGTTTCAGGTGAGAACATGTACCACTCACAACATGGTTATATCCTTTCATATCTTTATCATAAGCTTTAAATAACCCGTGAAACCATTTGGAATACTAAAGGATATCCGATAAGCCTCACACAAGAGGGTATAATGTCGATGCCATGTCCCAGACATGGTCTTACACTGGCTCACATGTCGAGGCCGATGCCATGTCCCAGAAATGTTCTTACACTAGTTATCGAATCAATGCCAATGCCATGTCCCAGACATGGTCTTACACTAGTACACATATCAACGCCGATGCCACGTTCCAAACATGGCCTTACACTGTCTCTCATAATGTAGCCGATGCCATGTCCCAGACATGGTCTTACACTAGCACACATATCACGCCAAATGTCATGGCATGGATATCCAATCTATTCTTAAGGTTCAACCAGGAGTTTTTACTACATCAATTCTCATCATGCATATTCACAACCATAGATCTCTTAGGAATTAGTGTAGGGCTACACACCTGGTTACCAACGTGTTCACTGAATCCCGAAAGTTTGCCAAAACAGCTTATACTCCTCCCTAAAGATCATACTTAGAATCGGCTAGACACTAACACTTAATATGACCTTGGCCGAATATTCATATTCACTTACCTTGCAGATCTAAATCCCAAAATTGTCACTTGTTTGAGGTATCTGTCGAAATTCCTATAAGCATATGTTAGATCCAATTCTAACATTTAAACACAATAAATGGCCTTGACCTATGATCATACTCGCTACCTTAGACCTAGAAATCCCGAAGATCTCCTCTCTTGAAGTCACTACGAGAGAAATCCGAAACCTCCTTCATAGTTTCGGCCAAAGAACAATAAAGGAAATTAGATTCCACTTTCTGCTAAAAGGAAAAGGAAGGAAATCGAATATCATTTGATCTTACCCCTACTACAGAAATCGATCGCACCCTTGCACGCCACCACAGAGATATTCGCTATGTAGACTAGATAGTGATCGATGAGGTTTCGGCTTTTGGGGTTTAATGGACCAATCGGCTAGGAATCACTTGTGCATTCACCTTTGATTGAGTTCGTAAAAGAAGAAGAGAAAAGTGTTGAACTTGCCGCGCTTTAGTCTAGATGACAAGAAAAAGGTTCGCCAACTTAAAAGAGAAAAGAAGAGATGCTCGAGAAGAATTCGGCAATGGTGATCTTTTGATTGAAGAGGTTGCGGCAATGGTGATCTTTGGGGAGGATTTCGGCTAGAACAAAGTTAAAAGAAAAAGAAGAGAAAGTGATAGGTGTTGGAGAGAAAGGAGTAAACGAAAGAGAGGCTAAATGTTTTTATGAAATTCGGCTACTCCTCCCTACTATCTTAGTCGAAAATCACCTCAAGAGAGTCCCTAGGCCGCCAACACTCTTCCCTTATCGCTCCCTTATTATTCTCCTACTTTCTCTCTTCTTTACCTACTCAAAATAATTCAAATAAACCAATATTTATCTCCCTACCTTAGCCGAATTTTGAATGCATTTGACTTGATCAAATGCTCACCCATCAAGTGTCCCATTGCCGCCCACCACCGCTCATCCTTGCAAAAAATAAAACTCCTATTTGCATCCCTTGTTTGCTCGAACCTAGGCCCTTTTACACCGCTCTGTGGCGTCACTTACAAAGGCTTTAAGTGGCGCCTCCTTGCTTTAACAAGCCCATTTTATGTCCAATTTCCCTATAAATTTTCTTAAGGCCTATCATGCTTAGTTCCCCTTTAAGACTTAAAATACAATATTTTCTAAGGCATTCTCCTACATTCTAAAGTTCCCAAAATCCATAAAAAACAATCAAAACAACACATAGCCATACTAGCACATGCAAAAATGCACAAGCCCTAAATCCTGGATATTACAGTTCTACCCCCCTTAAAATAATTTCGACCTCGAAATTACTTGGCTAAAATAGATGAGGGTATTGCTGTCGTATTGCTTCTTCCGGCTCCTAAGAAGCTTCTTCCGATCCATGATTACACCATAATACTTTGACTAGAGGAAGTGATTTCCTCCGCAACACCTTCACATCTCGCTCCAAGATCTGAATCGGCTCTTCCTCATAGGACAAATCTGGTCTCAGTTCCACCTCCTCAACCGGTACTACATGAGACGGATCCGATCGATAACGACTTAGCATAGAAACGTGGAATACATCGTGCATCTGTCTCAACTCCGGAGGCAATTCTAACTGGTATGCCACTGGTCCAACTCGCTTCAATACCCGATAAGGTCCTATAAACTTTGGACTTAATTTCCCTCTGCAACCAAATCTCATCACCTTCTTCCATGGAGAAACTTTAAGAAACACCTGATCTCCCACAGCAAACTCTATTTCCTTCCGCTTAAGATCTGCGTACGACTTTTACCTATCAGATGCTTCCTTCAATCGTGTCCGAATTACCCTAACCTACTCTTCAGATTCTACCACAATTTCTAGACCCAAAACTTGTCGTTCCCCCAATTCTGTCCAACACGTAGGAGTGCGACACTTCCGTCTATACAGCGCTTCATACGGTGCCATCCGAATACTGGCTTGATAGATGTTATTATATGCAAACTCCGTTAAAGGCAAATATTCTTCCCAACTTCCTCTGAAGTCTATCACACAGCCCCTCAACATATCTTCCAACACTTGGATCACTCGCCAGATTGACCGACCGTCGATCGTGGATGAAATGTCGTAGTGAAATCCAATCCGGTGCCTAAAGCTTGATGTAGTGCTTTCCAAAATTGAGACGTAAATCTTGGATCCCTGTCTGAAATAATCGAAACCGGTACTCCATGCAATCTCACAATTTCTGCCACATACAACTTTGCTAACCTCTGCAAAGAATAGTCAACCCGCACTGGAATGAAATGCGCGGACTTTGTCAATCGATCCACTATCACCCATACCGAGTCCTTCTTAGTAGGCGTAAGGGGAAGCCTACTAACGAAGTCCATGGTGATTCTCTCCTACTTCCATCGCGAATTTTTATCACCAAGCAATCTCGACGGAACTTGATGTTCAAATTTCTTGACTTGTTGACACGTTAAGCACTTCCCTACAAATTCTGCAACTTCCCGCTTAAGACCAGTGCCACCAAAACTGCTCCTTTAGATCTCTATACAACTTACTTCCTCCAGATGCATAGCATAAGGGCTACTATGCGATTCTGAAGAATTCTCCGTCTTAACTCCTCGCTTCTTCTAAGATACGCACCTTACCCTTGAAACACAATACTCCATCGCTCTTAACACAATAATCCTCTAGCCG
Organism: Gossypium sturtianum; assembly: GCA_025698515.1. NCBI lineage: Eukaryota > Viridiplantae > Streptophyta > Magnoliopsida > Malvales > Malvaceae > Gossypium > Gossypium sturtianum. The sequence continues at coordinate 129,554,548 of CM046950.1, forward strand.
CCCATTCTCGCACTTGCCGCAACTTAGCACTTAAATCATCATCCGCCAACTATCCTTCTTTCACCTCATTCACCATGACGGCTTGACTGCAACTCGCCAAAGAAACTTCCATCGTCATACAAGCTAAGCCGTGTGCAAACATCGCCTCGGATCCGACACTACTTTCTCGACTTAGGGCATCCGCTACCACATTTGCCTTGCCCGGTGATACTCTATGGAACAATCGTAGTCCTTTAATAACTCCACCCACCTTCATTGTCTCGGGTTTAGCTCTTTCCGAGTCACAGATACTTAAGGCTCTTGTGGTCTGTGTAAATCACTGACTTTTCTCCATATAAATAGTGCCTCCATACCTTTAGAGCAAAAACCATCGCGCCAATTCCAAGTCATGCGTCGGATAGTTAACCTCATGTGGCCTTAATTGTCGAGACGCATAAGCGACTACCTTCCCGCCTTGCATCAAAACACATCCTAATCTGTATGAGAAGCGCCACAATACACCATGAAATCCTTCCCCGCCTCAGTGAATCAAACTGAGCTTCATTCAAAACCTCTTAAGCTTCTCAAAGCTCTCTCAAGGCCTATCTGTCCATACGAAAGGTACCTCCTACCTCAACAACTTCACAAAGGAGCAAATATTGATGAGAACCCTTCCACGAACCTTCAGTAGTAGCCTGCCAATCCCAAGAAACTACGTGCCTCACCCACAGGACTTAGGTGGTTTCCACCTAGCATCGCCTCAATCTTCCTAGGATCCACCCTTATCCCTTCTGCATACACTACATGCCCTAAGAACTTAATCTTCCTTAAGCCAAAATTCACACTTGCTGAATTTGGCATATAGCTTCTTTTCCCTTAACACTTGCAACACTATCCGGAGATGCTCGTCATGTTCCTCCTCCGACTTGGAATACACTAGGATGTCGTCTATGAACACAACGACGAACCGATCCAAGTAAGGTTAAAAAACCCGGTTCATCATATCCATGAACGCGATCAAGGCGTTCACAATTCGAACGGCATTACCACGAACTCATAATACCCGTATCTTGTCCGGAAAGCTATCTTATGGATATCCACCTCCTTCACCTTAAGCTGATGATATCCCGATTGTAAATCTATCTTTGAAAATACTGTGGCCCCCCTAAGCTGATCGAACAAGTCGCCTATCCTTGGCAATGGGTACTTATTCTTGATGGTCGACTTATTCAATCGACGATAATCTATGCACATACGCATAGTTCCGCCCTTCTTCTTCACAAATGTAATCGGTGCTCTCTACGGAGACACACCGGGTCGAATGAATCCACGATCCAAAGAACTCCTGGATTTGAGCCTTGAGCTCAACCAACTCCTTTGGTGCCATTCTATACGGAGCGATAAATACCGGCGCTGCCTGTGCAACAAGTCAATTCAAACTCCACCCCAGCTGTGGGTATTCCGAGTAACTCCTGCGGGAAAACATCCACAAATTCCTTACTATTCTAACTCCACTAACTCCCTCTTCTTTTGCATCCAACGACCGACGAAGGTCAAAATGCCTTGCACCCTTTCCGCACCATCTTATCACCTTTAATGCGGAATCTACGTTAGACAAATAGTTTCTTCTTTCTCCTATCATAATTATCTCCTCATCCTCCGGGTCCTTAACTCCATTCACTTAGCCGCGAAATCCAACTTAGCCCGATGTTTCACTAGCCAATCCATGCCAAGAATGAGATCAAATTCTCTCAAGGGTAATTCCATCAAGTCGGCAGGAATACCACTCCTCGAATCTCTAGAGGTACATTGCAAAATATCCTATTCACCACTACGATTTGACCTAACGGGCTTACTACTGATCATCTCCCTACTAGATAGTTCGGATGTTATGCCTAGCGTTTCGACTACTCTACATACAACATACGAGTGGGTCGAGCCAACATCGCTTAAAGCAAAGTAAGGCTTATCACCTATAAGGAACATACCGACATTATGACGTCCGGCATGCGTCTCCATCCTCCCTCCGGCGAATTGCATACACCGCACCGGATCGTCTTGCCTCCAGACACCAACACCTCTCGCCTGTTTCCCGCCCTCTTCTGAACCATTACCTCTCGCCAATCGGACCACGACCCGCGCGGTGGCTGCGGTCCACCTCTCCCCACCCTGATTAGCACCCGACTGTTGGTCGGCCCGTCTGCTTTTTCATGGGACAGTCCAATCATGTGTTCCTTGGACCCACACTTAAAGCATCCCCTGTCTTCTTCCAACACTCTCCTAGGTGCATCTTCCCACACCGAGTACAAGTACAGATCGCCCTCCTCAGTAGCAACCTCGCCGACCTCGCGCCCATCAACTCTCTGTCTCTTTTAAACATTCCCTGATGACCACGAGGCTCCAAAACCTCTCCTTTGTCTCTGCTCCTATCCGTATTCTCGCCTCACAGATTCCTTAACCCCTTGGGCTACCTTAGCCTTTTCTACCAACACTGCAAACTCTCGCTCTGGCGCCAGGGGCTATCAACAACCTCGAGTCATCCTCACCCCGCCCTCAAACCGGACACATCGTTCATGCTTCAGTAGCCACGATTCCTCGAGCGTACCAGCTCAACCTTAAGAATTTCGCGCTCAGACTCCGCTACGGACTTATTCCCTTGAACCAACCTCGTAAATGCCTTCCTCTGCGCATCAATATAGCTAGTCCCAACATACTTCTTCTCGATCACGCCTTAAAATTCTCCCAAGTGAGATCCTCGGCTATAGCACCATCCCGAATCGTGAGCCACCATTGATATGACTCATCGCGAAGTAGCGACACCACTCCTTTCAGTTTCTCCTCAACAGTCAGATCCAACTCGTCCATAATCCGCTACATCGCCTCCAACCAATACTCAGCCGTATTGGGCACCACACCGGATACACCACGGAACACTTCAGCTCTATTGGCTCGGAGCCGCTCGGGTACAGATTTCCAAGCTCCCCACCTCCACCTGCTCCAGCCACCATCTCAAGAACCCACAAAGATCGCTCGCGAGCATCGCATCATCCTCGTCCCGATCCTCGATGCTCAACATCGCACCGTGGTGGTGGTGGTGGTACCTCATTCTTGGACCCTTGACCAGACCTAACGGGTTCCGATACGGCCATTCCGCCTCTACCACGCCCTCACACATTATGACCATGTCCCCTAGAACTCATGTCTACGATCGTGATTCAATCTGTTTTAAAAAGTTTTATGCATTAGTCTTTGTTCCACTGATTACCCACGAAGAAATTTTATGTAAAGGAGTTTAGTAGTAGTTCTTTCGATCATTACAGGGTTTTCATTTCAAGTCTTCTACCCTAATACAGAGAAGCACATCCATTTAATAGTATCTACTACACACATTCATCACTCGAACCTTTTCGTCCGATCCAATCCTAGGGGTATTTTGGTAATTTGTCCTATCGGGGTATTTTGGTAATTTTCAAAATCCGGGTATCTCAATATTTCACAAAATAGGAGTTTTCAGTATTTTTGTAAAGTAAGAACATTTTAGTAGAGGTTGAGGGTAGTATGGTAATTTTTAAACTAAGGGTATTTTAGTAATTTTTTTACAAACCAGGGCATTTGGGTAATTTTGTAAACCGGATTTTCTTTTTAAAATCTAGAATAGTTTTTACAAATCAAAGGGGTAATTTGGTGATTTTAAAACTAAGGGTTTTTTTTTAAACAGTATGGCTAGTCCCTTTCGGGTTTTAATTATTGGGTTTAGCCCATGAATAAGTCCTCTTGGTTAAGGTGAACCGTCACTACGCACCAGGTAGGATTCGAGCGAAGAGGAGGTGAGTCACTAGGACTGCTTAAATACCAAGCTCTTCCTGAATCTAATCCTAGACATGCGCACAATGGTTGCCACACCCTAACTCGGCGACTTACTCACAGGTTTGTTTAATTAGGCCTTAAATTTTATGTAATTCTGTGTTGGAGTAAGCTAATCCTAGGGTTCAATAACTCCTAATGTACTAATCTACGTTCCCGTTATACCCACGTACAAATCATACAATAGTTAGGGGTACTTACCTGGTGGACTTCGGGTCGGAGACTTAGGTGCCATGCCAGATAAACCTGCTCAATTCCAAAAATTTTCACAAAAACTTATTTGGGCTCAATTTTGAAAACGTTGTGGGCTTTAAACCCAAGGCTGAGAGTTTAAAATTGGACTCTGATATCAAATTGAAACACCCCAAACCCAGCCCAGGAGCCCCGACCGGATCTGGCATGTTCCTCGAGTAAAACATTTCAAATCTTGTTTGTCAATTTGGAAAATGTGGTCATTTTGAAGAGGAATCATTAGGTGTTGGGTTCAAGTTGAAAATGGTGTCTTTTTTTTTTTGAAGTGCATATTAAAATAATATTTTCGTATTTGAAAACTATAAGTTAGAAGAAACTGCCGAATTTTAGGGTTTAACATTAAGTTGAAAATCGTTGGTATTTAGGTGTCAAAATATTGAACATTTATTTTAAAGATGAGTTATTTAACCTTCGAGTTAATAAGAATCGTATCGTAATAAAAATTTAGTGAGCAAGCATAAAATAGTGTAATAATAGTGGCCTTATTACATCAATAGCAAAACCCGAAATAAATCAAAAACTTAATAGGAAAATCCAAATTGGAAGAAAACACTGAGCTGAGCATGGCCACCACCTAGTCCTCACTGACCCGGTCCAAATCACTGAGTATCACCTGAAAAAGATATCCCACGAAGGGTGAGTCAATAGACTCAATGTGTAACAACTACCACGAACTCCCAAACGATTTAGGCATATCAATCACATATAATGAGATATAAGTAATGATGCAATCCCAAACCCAAACCTAAATAACCATCCTCTACACATCACCCGTACAGCCAATACACCGTGGGGATTACTAAATCGACCCTCCATCCGCTTACACGCCATCGAAGGCGATCATTGCGCAGACGACATGCACATCGCCCTTATAAATTGTGGCACAACCACCAGATAATGTGACAAAGTCACCAGATATTAATATGTGACATAAGTCACCACATTTAGATTATGTGACATAAGTCACCAGATATTGTGGTAAAAACCACCAGATCACTTCCCCTTTTCAATATCACTCGTATGCCCCATCCGTCATACAAACATGCAGAAATAATGCAATTTACCTTATTTCACATTCGTAACAAATTCTCATATGTGTCATGTTCAATATTCATAATATTATTAACAGAGTGTTAATGGATAACGTACCTGAATCCTCCGTACCATTGAATTGTACCTTTAGCCATGCTTTCATATTTTCATTAACACATATATTAATATTAATACCATAGATCTCTTAGGAATTAGTGTAGGGCTACACACCTGGTTACCAACGTGTTCACTGAATCCTGAAAGTTTGCCAAAATAGCTTATACTCCTCCCTAAAGATCATAGTTAGAATCGGCTAGACACTAACACTTAATATGACCTTGGCTGAATATTCATATTCACTTACCTTGCGGATCTAAATCCTGAAATTGTCACTTGTTTGAGGTATCCATCGAAATTCCTATAAGCATATGTTAGATCCAATTCTAACATTTAAACACAATAAATGGCCTTGACCTATGATCATACTCGCTACCTTAGACCTAGAAATCCCGAAGATCTCCTCTCTTGAAGTCGGCTCACATAGAAATCCTGAAACCTCCTTCATAGTTTCGGCCAAAGAACGATAAAGGAAATTAGATTCCACTTTCGGCTAAAAGAAAAAGGAAGGAAATCGAATATCATTTGATCTTACCCCTACTACAGAAATCGACTGCACCCTTGCCTACCACCACAGAGATATTCGGCTATGTAGACTAGATAGTGATCAGTAGGTTTCAGCTTTTGGGGTTTAATGGACCAATCGGCTAGGAATCACTTGTGCATTCAGCCTTTGATTGAGTTCATAAAAAGAAGAAGAGAAAAGGGTTGAACTTTCCGCGATTTAGTCTAGATGATAAGAAAAAGGTTCGGCCAACTTGATAGAGAAAAGAAGAGATGCTCAGAAGAATTCGGCAATGGTGATCTTTTGATTGAAGAGGTTGCGGCAATGGTGATCTTTGGGGAGGGATTTTGGCTAGAATAGGTTAAAAGAAAAAGAAGAGAAAGTGATAGGTGTTGGAGAGAAAGGAGTAAACGAAAGAGAGGCTAAATGTTTTTATGAAACTCTGCTACTCCTCCCTACTATCTTAGCCGAAAATCACCTCAAGAGAGTCCCTAGGCCGGCCAACACTCTTCCCGTTATTAGCTCCCTTATTATTCTCCTACTTTCTCTCTTCTTTACCTACTCAAAATAATTCAAATAAACCAATAATTATCTCCCTACCTTAGCCGAATTTTGAATGCATTTGACTTGATCAAATGCTCACCCATCAAGTGTCCCATTGCCGTCCACCACTGCTCATCCTTGCAACAAAATAAAACTCCTATTCGCATCCCTTGCTGCTCGAACCTAGGCCCTTTTACACTGCTTGTGGCGTCACTTACTAAGGCTTTAAGTGGCGCCTCCTTGCCACTTTAACAAGCCCATTCTTTTGTCCAATTTCCCCTATAAATTTTCTTAAGGCCTATCATGCTTAGTTCCCCCTTTAAGACTTAAAATACAATATTTTCTAAGGCATTCTCCTACATTCTAAAGTTCCCAAAATTCATAAAAACACATTCAAAACACACATAGGCATACTAGCACATGCAAAAATGCACAAGCCCTAAATCCCGGATATTACAAGAGCTAAGATGCATGTTCAAAAATCTACCCATGTATGGTGTGTTTGTAAAATGATGTTTGATGGAAGATTATGAGAGTTTGATGTTAGATAAACATATTTTTCTAAGTGGATTTCATGAGAAATGCTAGTAGGGACTAGTTTGTAAAATTTATGAAATTTGTCATACATGGTAGAAATTGTAAGAATTTGATATAGCAATAGTTGAGAATATTAATAAGCTAAGCATAAAGTATTAGAAATTTGAATGAAAATCACTTTACGAGCCTTGGGGCAAAAGTGTAATTATGAGAAAGTTTAGGGGCAAAATAGTAATTTTCCAAAGTATGTGTTAAGAGTCAATTTAGTCAATATGAGTATTAAATGAGTTAAATTATTATTATAGATCAAGAAAAACAAAGCCCAGACCAAAACCGAGGCAAGAACAAAGTCGAGGACTAAATTGCATATCTACCTATATTTTATACATTGAGGTAAGTTTGTATGATTTCTAAGCTTTATGATTAATATCATTGAATTGCTTAGTATAATGTACAATATTACCATGAAAATGTTTAATGATATGTTAACAAAGAAATCAATGATATTAAGCATGAGAAAGTCCAAATTGAAGTTGAATTACTTAGGATACTCGATCTATCACATGAGACAAGAAAGTCCGTATAAGATAAAGCCAAGGCATGGCATCGGCAATCAAGAAAGTTATCATGTAAGACCAAGACAAGTCTTGGCATTGAAGAGTTATTATGAGATGAAGACCCATATAAGCCCAAGCCAAGGCATGGCATTGGTGAGTCTCCAAGCAAAGATGTCATGTAAGTCCAAGACAAGTCTTGGCATTGAAAAGTTATCATGAGATAGAGATTTCATGTAAGTCCAAGCCAAGGCTCGGCATTGACCAGTTCACAAGTAAAGATACCAAATAAGACCATGTCAAGACATGGAAATGGTGAGTTCCCAAGGGAACATATAAGTAAGACTTTGTGTAAGTCCATGTCAAGGCATGGCATCGATACCAAGATGAGAGATCCCATGTAAGACCATATCTAGGATACAACTTTGGCATCGAGTTAGATGTGAGATGAGATTCAGTATCCTCGGTTATTCATAGTAATTCATCGGGCAAAATAAGTAAAGCTATTATCAAGTTGAAAATGAGTATTATTCATGTTTTGAATGATGAATTAGAGATTATGATTATTATAGTAAAGTATACTGATCTATGTGATCAAGTGATACAGGTACCTTGTTTACCTCACGAGCATGAGACTAGTAAGAATCATGAGATATGTAATAATCAGTAATAGTAAGTAAGCTTTAATAGCTGAAATTTATGATGCCGAATGGTTTATGTTAAGCGAGTATGTTTCTATGTGCATTATTTGCAAACTTACTAAGCTAAATGCTTACGTCTTTATTTCTTTCTTTCCATGTAGTCCCGCCAAGCTAATCTCGTGGATCATCGTCATTGGAGCTCGAAGCACACTATCAATCGCTATTTTGGTATAGCCAAGTTGTTCATATTAAGTATGGCATGTATAGGAAACATTTCATTTTGAGTATATGTCTTAAAAAGGTGCAATAGTATGGGCTATCAAGTTCATTATTCTTTTGTGTATGGCTAAGCGATTTTCCAAGATTGACTAAGTATGTATGTTTATTGATATCAATGAATCATGTAGTGTTGTTCATGAAAGATGTAGTAATTTGAGTTTGTAATATCCCGGGTTAGGGGCTATTTTTGTTATGGCATAATTTGCATGTTAGGAGCTTGCTATGTTGCTGTTTTGGTGTCTTAGGGGCTTAATTGTAGGCTAGGACTATGCCTGAGCAGGTAGGAAAATTTTAGTTTTTAAGCCTTAGGTGAGAGGAGCCGAGGAGTGGGGTTTTTATATTTTATTTGGTGTTTTAGAGTACAAAAGAGGAGCTGGTGGAGTGGCAAAGCATGCGCCACTTGGAGCTGGTGTTAGCGTCAATTGTAGGAGGCAGAGGTCCCGAGTTCAAGCTGCGAAATTCCCCATTTTGGTTTCCATTTTGGCGGCTCAAGGAGGAGGAGTTGTTGGTAGTTCAAACTCTACCATGGACCAAGTCAAATTATTCAAAAGAAAGGTGGAGAGTGAATTTAGGAGGAAGACTAGTTCAACTAGTTTGAATTGGGTGGTTGTGAGTGATTGGAGGTAGTGGCCGAATATTGGGGTGTGTGTGGAGTGAGTGGCCGGTTTTGGTAGTGGGTAGGAGAGGTGTGCCGAATTTCATTTTGGGCATTTTGGTGTTTTCGGTCAAGGGTTAGTAAGCTAAGTTCTTTCTCTTTTTTGTCAATTGCAGCCGAATTTTCCAAGGTTTTCCTCTCATTTTCTTCACTTCTTGAAACCGAAAATTCAAGTGAGTCTCTCCATCTTTTCTTTTGCAAACCGAAAGTCAAGTTCTCATTTGCCGAATCTGTGTTGCCCTTTTGAGTTGGTGTGGCGAAAGTTCTCAACCATCTCCTTCTTTTATTCATTTGTTGAAGCCGAAACTAGTAATCCTTCTTTTTCATATTCCCATTCTTTTACAACTCTTGTGCCGAATCCATATCTCCTTCTTAGCCAAATCTCTCATTTGTTTCTTACCATTTCATTAAGCCGAAACCATCTTATTTTGTTCCCCTAATCTTCATTTTCTTTTCTCAATACTATCTTGCCGAAGCTATACTCCCTATTCACATATTTTCTCTTCTCTTCTCACCCTAAGCCGAACATAGGAGTGCCGAATCTTCTTCTCCCTCGGGTTCAAGGTGGTGACCGAACCTATCCCCTCACCTAGTGTGTTGTTGGCCGGATATAGTTGGAGTTGGGTAAGTGTGTGTTTGGCCGAATGGCCATTTCTCTCTTCTCTAGTACTATGTTGATTTCGGTTTGTTTAAAGCCTACGTTGGTTGTGGTTGAAAGGAGTTAATCACCTGTTTAATCATCTCGTATAGGGTCTTTGGATATTGGAAGTAATCAAGAGGAGTCTTCCTTCTTTGTAAACCGATTGGTAAGTAGTGGTAAGTGTTGGGTACTCATTATTATTAGTGCAATCTTTTGGTTTCGATTAAGCTTAAGGGTTCAAAGAATTAACCGTTCTCTTTTTAAGGTGTAGCCGATTGTTGGGAGGAGAACCATTTGTTGGTTCGAGGTTTGGTAGGAAACCAAACCAATAGCAAGGTAAGGGATCAAAGTTAAACCCTTTGGTTTATTTGGTCTTAGCCGAATGGTGTAGAAGGCTAACCTATGTTTTGGCCGATTGTTGTTAGGAGCAAGAGGATCGTGGGTTAGATCGGGTTCTTTGGGATTTAGGCTTGCTATATACCAGGTGTGTAACTAACACACTCCATACTTAGTAATACTGTTAATAACTCGATTGCCTTGTTAAAACCAAAAGCAGTATGATGGATTATTTGGTACCCAAATGGGGTATATGTACGGATCCGGGTAAGTCTGTAGCATTACGAGTTTTATTGATGATATATTTAATATTATGATCTATGCTATGTATGCTACGAAATGTAATGCTAAGCATGTTGGCATGATATGCATGACTTGTATGATAGGCATAATTTACATGAGTATGGCATGATGATGGGTGAAATGAGAGGAGGGAGGATGATGATATCCGTGTCTTTGGGACACTGTGTCTTTGGGACACCAGAGGTTTGGCACCTCCAGTGGTTTGGTACCACAGATTGATTATTGTGACTTTGGGTCACCAGAGGTTTGGCACCTCAGCGTCTCGTCCCAGTGGCTTAGCACCACAGTGGGTTGGCCCCACAGTTGATTATACGGGATTGACGCCAGTGATTTGGTATCACACGATGGGTTGGCCCCATCATCGGATTTGTGACTGCGGTCACCAGTGATTTGGTATCACACTGTGTCTTTGGGACACCGCAGGTTTGGCACCTCATTGCGACTCGTCCCCGTGGTAACACCACCGTGGGTTGGCCCCACTTATGAGATACGAGATTGTCGCTAGTGATTTGGTATCACACGATGGGTTGGCCCCATCATCGGATTTGTGATCGCAGCTTACGGTGATTTGGTATCACACTGTGTCTTTGGGACACCGGAGGTTTGGCACCTCATTGCGACTCGTCCCCGTGTGTTAACACCACCGTGGGTTGGCCCCACTTATGAGATACGGGATTGTCGCTAGTGATTTGGTATCACACGATGGGTTGGCCCCATCATTGGATTATTCGTGACTTTGGGTCACCAAAGTGGTTTGGCACCACACTTATGGATATCGTGACTTTGGGTCACCGGTGGTTTGGCACCACCGGTGGTTTGGTACCACACGGGGTAGAAAGGTGATATGGATGGTTAGGATCGGGTGCATTGATTATGTTGCTATGATATGATGTGTGTTAGCATGTTGTATTATCGGGAGTGGGATTTATGCACTTTGAGTCTTGCGACTCACCCTCTTCTTTGACATTTCAGTGACACTTAGACGCGGACATGGAGCCGGGATGGACTCGAGGTGCTCATGCCATGCTTTAATAAAGATTTGCTCAGACTTTATAAAATTTGGTACTTTAGCTTATTTATTACTATTTGGTTTTGTTTTGGGTTGTAAATGGCCTTTAAATTAGGTTTTACTATGTTTATGCTTAAAGTAGCTTTCTAATATGCCTTAACAAATTAATTGAGTTAAAATTTGCTAAAAACTTGGAAGGACAACGGTTTCAAAACTATAACGCAATGTGTTTTAAACTATACCATCGGGTATCACACTATGATTTGGTATCAAGGAAACTCAAATGATTTTCAAACCTAAACTCGATTTCCTACTAAGTCTAAATGTTTGAGTAGCATCAAGAAGCAACTTGAATTTCTAAATGAAATAAACTTGATTAACTTCTTAATTGATTAAGTTTCTGAAATCTCTGAGTTTTCAAAATGACGCATCAAGCTTTCAACAATCATGCCCAAGATTTCTACACGTTCAAAACTTTTCACAAAAATTTCATCAAGTTTTTAAACGAAAACCCAACTTCTCAAATACGTTTTCCTCGTAACATACCAGATTCGGTCGTGGTGTCTTGACCGGGTTTGGGGTGTTACAATTGTGGTATCAGAGCCAGGTTCAAAGGCTCGGCTGTGGGCCTGAGGCCCAAAATGTTTTCAAAAGTCTGTTTTAAGTGTTTTGTTTGAAATAAATGGTTTGAAAGGCATGACCCCGAGTCTTCGGCACCAGTCCGCCCAGGTAAGTACCCCTTACTATTGCTTGTGATTTATTGATGTGATTGGATGATTGCAATAGTGGATTACTTTAGAAACTGAAACTGATAGGATTCTGTGAACTCGCGAAAACAAAGCTTCTTAAATATTCATAAGACTTTGCTTTAAAATAGTGGAATAATTGCTGATGCATAAAACTCCTAAATTAGATAAGTCGAATTCTAGTCATGAGCACTCGAGGTGGACGTGGTCGTAATACTCGTGGACGTGGCCATGGTAGGATGACGGTATCTGAACTAGTAGGGTCTGGTCAGGGGTCAGAAAATGAGATACCGGTACCACCACCAGCTGGAGGTGGTGAGTTCCAAGATCAGACTGGGGATGACGCAGCGTGTCACGAGCGATCTTTGCGAGTGTTGGAAAGGGTAGCTGGTGTAGGTGGTGGTGCGGGAGTTAGGAAATCTGTTCTGGCGACTCGGGCAAAGCGGGCTGAATTCTTTCGAGGTGTTTCGGTGTTGCTCCAGCCTTCTTGAGTATTGGCCGGAGCGACAGAGCGGATCATGGATGATTTGGACTTGATCAAGAGAAGCCGAAGGGCATAGTATCGCTTCTTCGGGATGAGTCATACCATGGTGGCTCACGGTTCGGAGACGATGTGGCGGCAGAGGATCTTACGTGGGATTATTTTAGGATTACCGCCACCGAATAAGTCGACGATCAAAAACAAGTATCGTTGCCACGGATAGATGACTTGTTTGATCACCGGGTGCAGCGGTATTTTCTAAGATTGACTTTGAGGTCCAGGTATCACCGATTAAAGGTGAAAGAAGCGAGATATTCACAAGACAGCGTTTGACTCTCGGTATGGGCACTACGAATTTACTGTAATAATGCCGTTCGGGTTGACTAACGCTTGCGGCATTCATTCATGGATATGATGAATAGGGTGTTTCAAAGCAGATCTGGACCGGTTTGTGGTAGTTTTTATTGACGACATTCGGTGTATTCAAGAATAGAAGAAGAGCATGATGCGCATTTGCGTGTGGTACTGCGCAGATTTTGAGGAGAAGCGACTTTATGCTAAGTTCGATAAGTGCGAGTTCGGCTTAGAAAGTGACCTTCTTGGGACATGTAGTGTCACCGAGGGGATTGGAGTGGATCCTCGGAAAATTGAGGCGATTTTGGATTGGAACCGCCTAAGTCGATGGTTTGAGATTCGGAGCTTTACGGGTTTGGCGGATACTACCGAAGGTTTGTAGAGGTTTCTCGTTGATTGCAAAGCACCAATGACCAAGTTGTTAAGGAAAGAGGTTCCATTTGTTTGGGTGAGAAACAAAGCAGGAGAGAGTTTCGATAAGCTTAAAAAGATTTTGACTGAAGCTCCGGTTTTGATTCAACCTAAGGCTGGTAAGGAATTCAAGGTCTACTGCGATGCATCACATACGGGGTTGGGTTATGTGCTGATGCAGGAAGGTAAGGTTGTGGCTTACGCATCTCGGCAGCTGAGGCCACATGAGGTCAACTATCCGACGCACTATCTGGAGTTAGCGGCTGTAGTCTTTGCATTGAAGATTTGGAGGCACTACTTGTATGGAGAGAGATCAATAGTCTACACCGATCATAAGAGTCCAAGTACCTCTTGACTCGGAAGGATTTGAATTTGAGGCGCAGCGAGATGGGTTGAGTTACTTAAAGACTACGATTTGTTCGATTGAGTATCATCCGGGCAAGGCTAACGTGGTGGCGTGACAGCGTTGAGCCGTAAGGTTGTTTCGGACTTAAGGCGATGTTTGCCCACTTGAGTTTGTATGACGGACGGAAGTATTCGGTAGAGTTGCGAGTTAAGCCTACTTGGGTTGAGCGGTCGAGAGAAACAGATAGAGGATGAGGTTACGAGTGCGCGGAGGTTGCAGTGCAGGGTGGTGGTTTGGAAGGTTACAACTTGTCTAGTGATGGGGTGCTTTGTGTTTTCAAGGTAAAGCTTGTATGCCCAAGGATGTTGAGTGAGGCAGAGGATTCTTCAGGGCGCACATAGCAGCTTGGCCCTTATGCTATGCATCCCGGAGGTAGTAAGATGTATAGGGATCTCGAGAGAGCGCTTTTGGTGGCACAGTCGAAGAAAGAAGTGACAGAGTTTGTTAGGAAGTGTCGACATGTCGTGAGTCAAGGCTGAACATCGATTGCCGTCGGGGTTGCTTCACTGTGAAGATTCCTCGATGGAAGTGGGAAAGGATAACCATGGATTTCGTCGGTGGGTTACCACTTACCCCAAGCAAGAAGGATTCGGTTGGGTAATTGTGGATCGACCGACTAAATCACTCATTTCATTCGGTGAGGGTTGACTACTCACTTCAGAGGTTGGCGGCCGTATGTTTCGAGAGATAGTGAGGTTGCACGGTGTGCCGATGATCGATCATCTCGGATAGGGATCCCGATTTACGTCAAGGTTCGAAAGCGTTGCATCGAGCTCTGGGTGCGCGGTTGGATTTCAAAGACGGCTTTTCACCCGCAATCGACGGACAATCGGAAAGGGTTATTCGGATCTTGGAGGATATCTTTGAGGGGTTGTGTTCGGATTTCGAGAGGTAGTTGGGAGGAGTTTCTACCATTAGTGAGTTTGCCTACAACAACGATTACCAGCGAGCATCAAGATGGCACCATATGAGGCGTTGTATGGTAGGAAGTGTCGATCACCTACGTGTTGGGCGGAGTTAGGTGAACGCCAGTTGTTAGGACCCGAGTTGGTTCTTTGAGACCAAAGACAAGGTTAAGTTGATTCAGCTCGGTTGAAGGAAGCTTGGGACCGGCAGAAGTCTTATGCCGATCTTAAGCGGAGAGACATAGAGTTTTCTCGTGGGGATAAAGTTTTTACGAAGGTCTCGCCATGGAAGAAGGTTTTAAGGTTCGGAAAGAAAGGCAAGCTAAGTCCGAGGTTTATTGGGCGTATAAGGTATTAAGACGGGTGGGACCATGGCGTATCGGCTTGAGTTGCCGCAGAGCTAAGTCGATCCACGACGCGTTTTCCATGTTTCGATGCTTGGCATTATCGTCGGATCCATCACATGTGGTAGCGATGGAAGAGATCGAGGTAAATTCGATTTGACCACGGAGGAAGAACCCGTGCGATTCTAGATCGGGATGTGAAGGTTCTGCGTAAGAAATCCGTGCCTTTGGTTAAGGTACTTTGGCGGAATCATGGCGTAGAAGAAGCTACGTGGGAACCCGAGGATATGATGAGACAAAGAATACCCTCAACTTTTACGATCGGGTAATTTCGAGGTCGAAATTATTTTAAGAGGGGTAGAACTGTAATATCCCGGTTAGGGGCTATTTTTGTTATGGCATAATTTGCATGTTAGGAGCTTGTTATGTTGTTTGTTTTGGTGTCTTAGGGGCTTAATTGTAGGCTAGGACTATGCCCAGAGCAGTAGGAAAATTTTAGTTTTTAAGCCTTAGGTGAGAGGAGCTGAGGAGTGGGGTTTTATATTTTATTTGGTGTTTTAGAGTACAAAGAGGAGAGCTGGTGGAGTGGCAAAGCATGCGCCACTTGGAGTGAGTGTTGGCGTCAGTGCGGGGAGGCAGAGGTCCCGAGTTCAAGTGCGAAATTCCCATTTTGGTTTCCATTTTGGCGGCTCAAGGAGGAGGAGTTGTTGGTAGTTCAAACTCTACCATGGACCAAGTCAAATTATTCAAAAGAAAGGTGGAGAGTGAATTTAGGAGGAAGACTAGTTCAACTAGTTTGGATTGGGTGGTTGTGAGTGATTGGAGGTAGTGGCCGAATATTGGGGTGTGTGTGGAGTGAGTGGTCGGTTTTGGTAGTGGGTAGGAGAGGTGTCGAATTTCATTTTGGGCATTTTGGTGTTTTCGGTCAAGGGTTAGTAAGCTAAGTTCTTTCTCTTTTTGTCAATTGCACTAGAGAATTTTCCAAGGTTTTCCTCTCATTTTCTTCACTTCTTGAAACCGAAAATTCAAGTGAGTCTCTCCATCTTTTCTTTTGCAAACCAAAAGTCAAGTTCTCATTTGCCGAATCTGTGTTGCCCTTTTGAGTTGGTGTGGCGAAAGTTCTCAACCATCTCCTTCTTTTATTCATTTGTTGAAGCCGAAACTAGTAATCCTTCTTTTCATATTCCCATTCTTTTACAACTCTTGTGCGAATCCATATCTCCTTCTTAGCCGAATCTCTCATTTGTTTCTTACCATTTCATTAAGCCGAAACCATCTTATTTTGTTCCCTAATCTTCATTTTCTTTTCTCAATACTATCTTGCCGAGCTATATACTCCCTATTCACATATTTTCTCTTCTCTTCTCACCCTAAGCCGAACATAGGAGTGCCGAATCTTCTTCTCCCTCGGGTTCAAGGTGGTGACCGAACCTATCCCCTCACCTAGTGTGTTGTTGGCCGGATATAGTTGGAGTTGGGTAAGTGTGTGTTTGGCCGAATGGCCATTTCTCTCTTCTCTAGTACTATGTTGATTTCGGTTTGTTTAAAGCCTACGTTGGTTGTGGTTGAAAGGAGTTAATCACCTGTTTAATCATCTCGTATAGGGTCTTTGGATATTGGAAGTAATCAAGAGGAGTCTTCATTCTTTGTAAACCGATTGGTAAGTAGTGGTAAGTGTTGGGTACTATTATTATTAGTGCAATCTTTTGGTTTCGATTAAGCTTAAGGGTTCAAAGAATTAACCGTTCTCTTTTTAAGGTGTAGCCGATTGTTGGGAGGAGAACCACTGTTGGTTCGAGGTTTGGTAGGAAACCAAACCAATAGCAAGGTAAGGGATCAAAGTTAAACCCTTTGGTTTATTTGGTCTTAGCCGAATGGTGTAGAAGGCTAACCTATGTTTTGGCCGATTGTTGTTAGGAGCAAGAGGATCGTGGGTTAGATCGGGTTCTTTGGGATTTAGGCTTGCTATATACCAGGTGTGTAACTAACACACTCCATACTTAGTAATACTGTTAATAACTCTGATTGCCTTGTTAAAACCAAAATAGTATGATGGATTATTTGGTACCCAAATGGGGTATATGTACGGATCCGGGTAAGTCTGTAGCATTACGAGTTTTATTGATGATATATTTAATATTATGATCTATGCTATGTATGCTACGAAATGTAATGCTAAGCATGTTGGCATGATATGCATGACTTGTATGATAGGCATAATTTACATGAGTATGGCATGATGATGGGTGAAATGAGAGGAGGGAGGATGATGATATCCGTGTCTTTGGGACACTGTGTCTTTGGGACACCAGAGGTTTGGCACCTCCAGTGGTTTGGTACCACAGATTGATTATTGTGACTTTGGGTCACCAGAGGTTTGGCACCTCAGCGTCTCGTCCCAGTGGCTTAGCACCACAGTGGGTTGGCCCCACGCTTGATTATACGGCATTGACGCCAAGTGATTTGGTATCACACGATGGGTTGGCCCCATCATCGGATTTATGATCACGGTCACCGGTGATTTGGTATCACACTGCGTGTCTTTGGGACACCGAGGTTTGGCACCTCATTGCGACTCGCCCTCGTGGTTAACACCACCGTGGGTTGGCCCCACTTATGAGATACTGGGATTGTCGCTAGTGATTTGGTATCACACGATGGGTTGGCCCCATCATCGGATTTGTGATCGCGGTCACCAGTGATTTGGTATCACACTCGTGTCTTTGGGACACCGAGGTTTGGCACCTCATTGCGACTCGTCCACATGGTTAACACCACCGTGGGTTGGCCCCACTTATGAGATACGGGATTGTCGCTAGTGATTTGGTATCACACGGATGGGTTGGCCCCATCATTGAATTATTCGTGACTTTGGGTCACCAAAGTGGTTTGGCACCACACTTATGGATATCGTGACTTTGGGTCACCAAAGGTTTGGCACCACCAAAGGGTTTGGTACCACACGAGGTAGAAAGGTGATATGGATGGTTAGGATCGGGGTGCATTGATTATGTTGCTATGATATGATGTGTGTTAGCATGTTGTATTATCGGGAGTGGGATTTATGCACTGAGTCTTGCGACTCACCCTCTCCTTTGACATTTCAGGTGACACTTAGACGCGACATGGAGCCGGATGGACTCGAGGTGCTCATGCCATGCTTTAATAAAGATTTGCTTAGACTTTATAAAATTCGGTACTTTAGCTTATTTATTACTATTTGGTTTTGTTTTGGGTTGTAAATGGCCTTTAAATTAGGTTTTACTATGTTTATGCTTAAAGTAGCTTTCTAATATGCCTTAACAAATTAATTGAGTTAAAATTTTCTAAAAACTTGGAAGGACAACGGTTTCAAAACTATAACGCAATGTGTTTTAAACTATACCATCGGGTATCACACTATGATTTGGTATCAAGGAAACTCAAATGATTTTCAAACCTAAACTCGATTTCCTACTAAGTCTAAATGTTTGAGTAGCATCAAGAAGCAACTTGAATTTCTAAATGAAATAAACTTGATTAACTTCTTAATTGATTAAGTTTCCGAAATCTCTGAGTTTTCAAAATGACGCATGAAGCTTTCAACAATCATGCCCAAGATTTCTACACGTTCAAAACTTTTCACAAAAATTTCATCAAGTTTTTAAACGAAAACCCAACTTCTCAAATACGTTTTCCTCGTAACATACCAGATTCGGTCGTGGTGTCTTGACCGGGTTTGGGGTGTTACAGAGTTGATGAATTGAGTATGAGATTGATCATGATTCAGGGTGGCAATTGGCTTGGTAAATAGCCCACATGTGCCCACATGAATGGACACACGGGCGTGTGTCTAGGCCGTGCGTCCCCTGTACCTTAGTACCTTAAGTCAGAATAGGCTACGGGTTAGTCCCACGGCCGTATGTTTAGGCCGTGTGTGACACACGGTTAGCACATGGGCGTGTGCCCTGGTCGTGTGAAGTCTGCACCTTGCACTTGTAAATTGGATTGCCACATGGCTGAAGTACACGGGCGTGTGTATGGACCGTGTGGATAAGTCAGAATGCCAAATTTTAGCACACGGGCCAAAGGCACGCGTGTCAAGTGTGTGAAATTAGTCGATGTCGACCACGGGTGGAAGACACGGGCATGTCTTAGGGGTACATGGGCGTGTGACCCCTGTTTCAAGGAAAAGTTCCCGATTGAGTCCGAATGTTTCCGAATAGATGTTTAAGGCCTCGTAGGCCCATGAAATGTATGTTTTGATTAAGATAGAAGAGTTTCTATTTGAAACAAAATTTTACACCCTAAGTACATGTTTCCTTAAGATCAAGTATGGTAATGTCTCGTATCCAGTCCTCGCCTCGACGTGGGTATGGGGTGTTATATTTAGTGGTATCAGAGCTACGATTTAGTCAGTTCTAGGACTAATGTAGCACGAGCACGAATCTAGCTATACATGCCATACGTAAGAATGTTTTTATAATGATAGTGTGACGACTCCTGACGAATTAAATTATGTTTATACATATAGTAAATGGATCCCAAAAGAGTCAGAGCGGATGACGTAGAAAGTAACACGCCGGCTCCCGCTGAAGGGACTGTGCCTAACGAGAATGAGAATAGACCCAATACGGTGAGTCAGAGAGGAGGAGGAGAGGCTAGAGAAGCCTTCCTCCATATGATGAACACGTGGTATACGGAGTTCGTTCGTACAAACCCGAATGCACAAACCCCTCCACCCCCGCCTATTCCTCAACCTATCCCAGTAGCCCCTCAAGTAGTAGAGGTGGTAAGAGAAGAGAAGCCTCCAGTTAATAGGATCAGGAAACATGGGGCAGAAGAATTTCGGGCTAAAAGGATGATGATCCGGAAAAGGCCGAGTTCTGGTTAGAGAATACCACCAGGGTATTCAATGAACTGTCATGCACGTCTGAGGATTACATGAAGTGTGTAGTCTCTCTTTTAAGAGATTCCGCTTACCTATGGTGGAACACCATCGTGTCAGTGGTACCACGAGAAAAGATCACGTGGGAGTTCTTTCAAGAAGTGTTTAGAAAGAAGTATATTAGTCAAAGATTTGTCGATCAGAAGAGAAAGGAATTTCTAGAATTGAAGCAAGGCAAGATGTCCGTAACTGATTATGAGCGTGATTTTATACGACTCAGTAAATACGCTCGAGAGTGTGTATCCATCGAGGCCATCATGAGCAAGAGATTTGAAGATGGACTAAATGAGGACATTAAGTTGTTTGTTGCTGTCCTAGAATTAAAAGAATTTGTTGTGTTAGTGGAGCGGGCTTGTAAAGCTGAAGAGCTAGTAAAAGAGAAGAGAAAATCTGAAATGGAGTCTCGTGACTCGAGAAAGAGACAGTGGAATAAGTCAGTCCAACCCTCTTCCAAGAAGTCAAGAGATTTCTCCACCCGATCGGCTTCATCCACAGGGTTTTCAAGTAGAAACAAAGGTAAACAGTATTCGGCAAATAAGGCGAAAACTACTTCAGTCGCTAGTGTGGGGAACATTCGGTCTGATAGACCAGAATGCCCACAGTGCGGTAGACGCCATCTTGGTGAATGTTGAGCGCATGAAAATGCTTACTTCAAATGTGGTTCCCAAGACCAGTTTATAAAAGACTGTCCTGAGATGATGAAAGAAGAGAGAACTCAGAAACTGAGATCTGGGAGTATGGTCAGAGGAAGACCACAGAAGAACCCGGGTAGTGAAGCAAGTGGTAGAGGTAACCATAAAGAGCAGGTAACGAGACCCGAGGGTAGGGCACCTGCAAGGACGTATGCCATTCGCGCTCGCGATGAGGCATCTTCTCCTGATGTTATTACGGGTACCTTTTCTCTTCATGATATTAAAGTTATTACTTTAATAGATCTCGGATCCACACACTCTTACAATTGCATGAAACTAGTATCCAGTATGAGTATGCCTATAGAGTCTACAGAATTTGTGATTAAAGTGTCTAATCCATTAGGCCAAAGTGTGCTAGTCGATAAAGTATGTAATGATTGCCCATTGATGATTAGAGGTCATTATTTTAAAGCAAACCTTATGTTGTTACCATTTGATGAGTTTGACATCATTCTTGGTATAGACTGGTTGACAACTCATGATGTAATAGTAAATTGTGGGAAGAAATATATTGAGATGAGATGTGAGAATGGGGACACTCTCCATGTAGAATCGATTTAACAAGGTAGATCGCCCGGTAATGATTTCTCATATGACGGCACGTAAATACATAAGAAAAGGGTATGAGGCATATTTGGCCTTGTGATGAATGATAGAGAAACAGAGTTAAAGATCGAGTCAAGATCTTGATAGTATGTGAGTACTTGGATGTTTTTCCCGAGGAATTACCAGACTACCACCGCTTAGAGAGATTGAATTTAGCATTGAGCTAGCTCCCCTGCATCGCATCAATATCTATTACTCTTACAGAATGCCTCCATCGGAGTTGAGAGAGTTGAAGTCACAAAGAGATGAAGACTTGATGGATAAAGGTTTTGCAAGATCAAGTTGTTCTCCATGGGGTGCTCCAGCTTTTATTTGTGAAAAAGAAAGATGGCACCATGAGATTGTGCATAGATTACCGTCAGCTTAGTAAAGTGACAGTAAAGAACAAGTACCCATTGCCAAGGATCGATGATTTGTTCGATCAATTGAAGGGGGCCACTGTGTTTTCTAAGATAAACCTGAGATTTGGGTACTACCAGTTGAGAGTAAAGGATTCAGATGTATCCAAGACCGCTTTTCGAACGAGGTATGGGCATTTTGAATTTTTAGTCATGCCCTTTGGATTGACCAATGCTCCTGCGGTATTCATGGACTTAATGAACCGCATCTTTAGGCCATACCTCGACAAGTTTGTAGTCGATTTTATCGATGATATATTGATTTATTCCTGAGATGGGAATGAACATGCTGAGCATCTACGAACGGTCTCGCAGACTCTTCGAGAAAATCAACTTTATGCCAAGTTCAGTAAAAGTGACTTTTGGCTCAAGGAAGTAGGATTTCTGGGACATATTGTCTCGGGAGATGGAGTCCGAGTAGATCCAAGTAAGATTTCGGCCATAATGAACTGGAATCCACTGAGGAATGTCTCTGAGATTAGAAGTTTTCTAGGCCTAGCTGGCTATTATAGACGATTCGTCAAGGGGTTTTCCATGATTGCAACTCCGATGACAAAATTATTACGTAAAAATGTGAAGTTTGAGTGGGATGTAAAAATGCCATCAAAGTTTCGAGAAACTAAAGGCATTATTGATGTAAAGCTCGCTTTTAGTACAACCCGAAACAGGGAAAGAGTTTGTGATATACAGTGATGCATCATTAAACGGATTAGGCTGTGTACTTATGCAAGAAGGAAAAGTGATTGCTTATGCCTCAAGATAGCTAAAGCCCCATGAGAAGAATTATCCGACGCACGATTTAGAGTTGGCTGCAATAGTCTTCGCATTGAAGATTTGAAGACACCATTTATATGGTGAAAGATGTCGAATTTTCACTGATCACAAAAGTTTGAAGTACTTGATGACGCAGAAAGAGTTGAACTTAAGGCAACAGAGATGGTTAGAGTTGATAAAAGACTATGAGTTGGTCATTGACTACCATTCTGGAAAGGCGAATGTGGTCGCCGATGCTTTGAGTAGAAAGTCCCTATTTGCATTAAGGGCAATGAATTCGCGGATGACTTTATCCGACGATAGTTCTATTCTAGCTGAGTTGAGAGCTAGACAAATGTTTCTCCAAGAGATCATTGAAGCTCAAAAAGAAGATAGTGAATTGCAAGTCAAGAGAGCTCAGTGCGAGACAGATGTTGAGTCTGATTTCCAGATTAGTCCCAATTGAAGTTTGATGTTCAAAGATAGAACTTGTGTACCGAGAAAGGAGGAGCTTATTCAGAAAATGTTGCATGAGGCACATAACGGATGTTTATCTGTACATCCGGGTAGTACCAAGATGTATAATGACTTGAAGCAACAGTATTGGTGGCCAAGAATGAAGAAAGATATTTCAGAGTTTGTTTCCAAATGCATGATTTGTCAGCAAGTAAAGGCTGAACACCAAGTACCTTCGGGTTTGCTTCAACCCAATTCGATTCCCGAGTGGAAATGGGACCGTATCACCATGCATTTTGTAACGGGTTTACCGTTGTCACCAAGCAAGAAAGATGCTGTATGGGTTGTGGTTGACAGACTTACGAAGTCGGCCCATTTCATACCTGTACGAGTGGATTACTCACTCGGCAAGTTGACAAACTTGTATGTTTCAGAAATAGTAAGGATTCATGGAGTTCCCTTGTCAATCATATCGGATAGAGATCTGAGATTCACATCCAGATTTTGGAAGAAGTTACAAGAGGCCCTGGGTACAAAGTTGAACTTTAGTACAACTTTTCATCCTCAAACTGACGGCCAGCCAGAGAGGTTAATACAAGTACTTGAGGATATGCTCCGGTGTTGTATTCTCGAATTCCAAGGCAGTTGGGAAAAGTTTCTCAAATTGGTAGAATTTTCCTACAATAATAGCTTTCAGTTAAGCTTAAAGATGGCGCCTTATGAGGCTCTATATAGGCGTAAGTGTAGAACACCTTTATATTGGACTGAACTCAAGGAAAACTGAATTCACGGGGTTGATTTGGTTAGAGAAGCTGAAGAGAAAGTGAAAGTGATACGAAAGTGTTTAAAAGCTGCAGTGGACAGACAGAAATCCTGATCGGATTTAAAGCGAAAAAAGATAGAGTATCAAGTCGGAGATAAAGTTTTCTTGAAAGTGTCACCATGGAGAAAAGTTCTCAGATTCGGCTGGAAAGGCAAGTTGAGTCCACGTTTCATTGGACCATATAAGATTACCGAGAAAGTTAGGCCGGTAGCTTACCGATTGGCTTTGCCATCTGAGTTAGAAAAGATACATGATGTGTTTCACATATCTATGCTGCGACACTACCGATTTGATCCTTCACATATAATTGCCCCGTCAGAGATAGAGATTCGTCCCGACATGACTTATGGTGAAGAACCAGTTAAGATTTTAGCTCGAGAGGTTAAGTAGCTAAGAAATAAAAGTATTGCCCTAGTAAAAGTATTGTGGCAAAGACATGGGATAAAAGAAGCTACATGGGAACCAGAAGAGAGAATGAGAAACCAGTACCCAAACCTATTTGCTGGTAAGATTTTCGTGGACGAAAATCCCTAAGGGGAGAATTGTAACAACCCGATTTAGGGTTTAGTCTGACATCAAAAGAGACCACAAATTTGAGTTAGTAAAATGAGCTTTTAAGGTATTTGAAATGTTTGCATGATATTATGAAAGTTTCATGTGGAAATTTTATGAAAATTTCCATTAAAGGGTCCATTAGGACTAAATTGCAAAAAGTTGCAAGATATGAGTTTCTAGAAGCTTTTTGTATAAAATAGCTTTTGATTGGTAATTAGAAGTCCTTAAGTAGCAATTTGCCCAAATTATAATTTTTGGACAAAAATGGACATGAGTTAGTAATATTTGAAAGTTTAGTAAAAAGGGCATTTTGGTCATTTGGTTTTTTATTGATTAAAAAGGATGAAATAAGTCAAAATTTATGTTCATCTTCTTCAAGCTTGGCCGAAACTTTTAAGAACTCCATAGCTAGGGTTTATTCAATTTTTCAAGCTCATAGTAAGTGCATCCTAGCCTCGTTTTTAATATTCTTCGTATTTTTGGAGTTCTCGTAACATGAATTAGCTATTTTTAGCAATAAGATGAGCTAAGATGCATGTTCAAAAATCTACGCATGTATGGTGTGTTTGTAAAATGATGTTTTATGGAAGATTATGAGAGTTTGATGTTAGATAAACATCTTTTTCTAAGTTAATTTCATGAGAAATGCTAGTAGGGACTAGTTTGTAAAATTTATGAAATTTGTCATACATGGTAGAAATTGTAAGAATTTGATATTGCAATAGTTGAGAATATTAATAAGCTAAGCATGAAGTATTAGAAATTTGAATGAAAATCACTTTACGAGCCTTGGGGCAAAAGTGTAATTATGAGAAAGTTTAGGGGCAAAATAGTAATTTTTCCAAAGTATGTGTTAAAAGTCAATTTAGTCAATATGAGTATTAAATGAGTTAAATTATTATTATAGATCAAGAAAAACGAAGCCCAGACTGAAACCGAGGCAAGAATAAAGTCGAGGACTAAATTGCATATCTACCTATATTTTGTACATTGAGGTAAGTTTGTATGATTTCTAAGCTTTATGATTAATATCATTGAATTTCTTAGTATAATGTACAATATTACCATGAAAATGTTTAATGATATGTTAACAAAGAAATCAATGATATTAAGCATGAGAAAGTCCCGATTGAAGTTGAATTACTTAGGATACTCGATCTATCACATGAGACAAGAAAGTCTGTATAAACCCAAGCCAAGGCATGGCATCGGAAATCAAGAAAGTTATCATGTAAGACCAAGACAAGTCTTGGCATTGAAGAGTTATTATGAGATGAAGACCCATATAAGCCCAAGCCAAGGCATGGCATTGGTGAGTCTCCAAGCAAAGATGTCATGTAAGTCCAAGACAAGTCTTGGCATTGAAAAGTTATCATGAGATAGAGATTTCATGTAAGTCCAAGCCAAGGCTCGGCAAGTAAAGATACCAAATAAGACCATGTCAAGACATAGAAATGGTGTGTTCCCAAGGGAACATATAAGTAAGACTTTGTGTAAGTCCATGTCAAGGCATGGCATCGATACCAAGATGAGAGATCTCATGTAAGACCATATCTAGGATACGACTTTGGCATCGAGTTATATGTGAGATGAGATTCAGTATCCTCGGTTATTCATAGTAATTCATCGGGCAAAATAAGTAAAGCTATTATCAAGTTGAAAATGAGTATTATTCATGTTTTGAATGATGAATTAGAGATTATGATTATCATAGTAAAGTATACTGATCTATGTGATCAAGTGATACAGGTACCTTGTTTACCTCACGAGCATGAGACTAGTAAGAATCATGAGATATGTAATAATCAGTAATAGTAAGTAAGCTTTAATAGCTGAAATTTATGATGCCGAATGGTTTATGTTAAGCGAGTATGTTTCTATGTGCATTATTTGCAAACTTACTAAGCTAAATGCTTACGTCTTTATTTCTTTCTTTCCATGTAGTCCCGCCAAGCTAATCCCGTGGATCATCGTCATCGGAGCTCGAAGCACACTATCAATCGCTATTTTGGTATAGCCAAGTTGTTCATATTAAGTATGGCATGTATAGGAAACATTTCATTTTGAGTATATGTCTTAAAAAGGGGCAATAGTATGGGCTATCAAGTTCATTATTCTTTTGTGTATGGCTAAGTGATTTGCCAAGATTGACTAAGTATGTATGTTTATTGATATCAATGAATCATGTAGTGTTGTTCATGAAAGATGTAGTAATTTGAGTTGATGAATTGAGTATGAGATTGATCATGATTCAGGGTGGCAATTGGCTTGGTAAATAGCCCACATGTGCCCACATGAATGGACACACGGGCGTGTGTCTAGGCCGTGCGTCCCCTGCACCTTAGTACCTTAAGTCAGAATAGGCTACGGGTTAGTCCCATGGCCGTATGTTTAGGCCGTGTGTGGCACACGGTTAGCACATGGGCGTGTGCCCTGGCCGTGTGAAGTCTGCACCTTGCACTTGTAAATTGGATTGCCACACAGCTGAAGTACACGGGCGTGTGTATGGACCGTGTGGATAAGTTAGAATGCCAAAGTTTAGCACACGGGCCAAAGCCACGGGCGTGTCAAGGCCGTGTGAAATTAGTCAGTGTCGACCACGGGTGGAAGACACGGGCATGTCTTAGGGGTACATGGGCGTGTGACCCCTGTTTCAAGGAAAAGTTCCCGATTGAGTCCGAATGTTTCCGGATAGATGTTTAAGGCCTCGTAGGCCCATGAAATGTATGTTTTGATTAAGATAGAAGAGTTTCTATTTCGAAACAAAATTTTACACCCCTAAGTACATGTTTCCTTAAGATCAAGTATGGTAATGTCTCGTATCCAATCTCAGTCTCGGACGTGGGTATGGGGTGTTATATTTATTGGTATCAGAGCTACGGTTTAGTCGGTTCTAGGACTAATGTAGCACGAGCACGAATCTAGCTATACATGCCATACGTAAGAATGTTTTTATAATGATAGTGTGACGACTCCTGACGACTTAAATTATGTTTATACATATAGTAAATGGATCCCAAAAGAGCTGTAGCGGATGACGTAGAAAGTAACACGTCGGCTCCCGCTGAAGGGACTGTGCCTAACGAGAATGAGAATAGACCCAATACGGTGAGTCAGAGAGGAGGAGAAGAGGCTAGAGAAGCCTTCCTCCATATGATGAACACGTGGTATACGGAGTTCGTTCGTACAAACCCGAATGCACAAACCCCTCCACCCCCGCCTATTCCTCAACCTATCCCAGTAGCCCCTCAAGTAGTAGAGGTGGTAAGAGAAGAGAAGCCTCCAGTTGATAGGATCAGGAAACATGGGGCAGAAGAATTTTGGGCTAAAAGGATGATGATCCGGAAAAGGCCGAGTTCTGGTTAGAGAATACCACCAGGGTATTCAATGAACTGTCATGCACGTCTGAGGATTGCATGAAGTGTGTAGTCTCTCTTTTAAGAGATTTCGCTTACCAATGGTGGAACACCATCGTGTCAGTGGTACCACGAGAAAAGATCACGTGGGAGTTCTTTCAAGAAGTGTTTAGAAAGAAGTATATTAGTCAAAGATTTGTCGATCAGAAGAGAAAGGAATTTCTAGAACTGAAGCAAGGCAAGATGTCCGTAACTGATTATGAGCGTGATTTTGTACGACTCAGTAAATACGCTCGAGAGTGTGTATCCATCGAGGCCATCATGAGCAAGAGATTTGAAGATGGACTAAATGAGGACATTAAGTTGTTTGTTGCTGTCCTAGAATTAAAAGAATTTGTTGTGTTAGTGGAGCGGGCTTGTAAAGCTGAAGAGCTAGTAAAAGAGAAGAGAAAATCTGAAATGGAGTCTCGTGACTCGAGAAAGAGACAGTGGAACAAGTCATTCCAACCCTCTTCCAAGAAGTCAAGAGATTTCTCCACCCGATCGGCTTCATCCACAGGGTTTTCAAGTAGAAACAAAGGTAAACAGTATTCGGCAAATAAGGCACAAACTACTTCAGTCGCTAGTGTGGGGAACATTCGGTCTGATAGACCGGAATGCCCACAGTGCGGTAGACGTCATCTTGGTGAATGTTGAGCGCATGAAAATGCTTACTTCAAATGTGGTTCCCAAGACCAGTTTATAAAAGACTGTCCTGAGATGATGAAAGAAGAGAGAACTCAGAACCCGAGATCTAGGAGTATGGTCAGAGGAAGACCACAGAAGAACCCGGGTAGTGAAGCAAGTGGTAGAGGTAACCCTAAAGAGCAGGTTGCGAGACCCGAAGGTAGGGCACCTGCAAGGACGTATGCCATTCGCGCTCGCGATGAGGCATCTTCTCCTGATGTTATTACGGGTACCTTTTCTCTTCATGATATTAAAGTTATTACTTTAATAGATCTCGGATCCACACACTCTTACAATTGCATGAAACTAGTATCCAGTATGAGTATGCCTATAGAGTCTACAGAATTTGTGATTAAAGTGTCTAATCCATTAGGCCAAAGTGTGCTAGTCGATAAAGTATGTAATGATTGCCCATTGATGATTAGAGGTCATTATTTTAAAGCAAACCTTATGTTGTTACCATTTGATGAGTTTGACATCATTCTTGGTATAGACTGGTTGACAACTCATGATGTAATAGTAAATTGTGGGAAGAAATATATTGAGATGAGATGTGAGAATGGGGACACTCTCCATGTAGAATCAGACGAACAAGGTAGATCGCCGGTAATGATTTCTCATATGACGGCACAGAAATACATAAGAAAAGGGTATGAGGCATATTTGGCCTTGTGATGAATGATAGAGAAACAGAGTTAAAGATCGAGTCAGTACTGATAGTATGTGAGTACTTGGATGTTTTTCCCGAGGAATTACCAGGACTACCACCAGTTAGAGAGATTGAATTTAGCATTGAGCTAGCTCCTGGTACTGTACCAATATCTATTACTCCTTACAGAATGCCTCCATCGGAGTTGAGAGAGTTGAAGTCACAGTATGAAGACTTGACAGATAAAGGTTTTGCAAGATCAAGTTGTTCTCCATGGGGTGCTCCAGTTTTATTTGTGAAAAAGAAAGATGGCACCATGAGATTGTGCATAGATTACCGTCAGCTTAATAAAGTGACAGTAATGAACAAGTACCCATTGCCAAGGATCGGTGATTTGTTCGATGAATTGAAGGGGGCCACTGTGTTTTCTAAGATAAACCTGAGATCTGGGTACTACCAGTTGAGAGTAAAGGATTCAGATGTATCCAAGACCGCTTTTCAAACGAGGTACGGGCATTATGAATTTTTAGTCATGCCCTTTGGATTGACCAATGCTCCTGCGGTATTCATGGACTTAATGAACCGCATCTTTAGGCCATACCTCGACCAATGCTCCTGTGGTATTCCGAGTATCCTATTTGATTCTGAATGGTTCAAAGGGCAATTCCAAAAAATGAAAGACTATGTGAAATATGTAATTGATTAAGGTACGTTTGAAATATATACTATGATTGAGTATGAAAGGTAAGTATATGTTGTTGTTCACAAGTGAGAAACATGTATAGATTCAAAGAGATTAGATGTAGTATGTATATGAATGTGTTATGTTTTATTGAGATACTTCGAGATATGAATTATTTGGTAAGTTATGGCTAAATAAATAAGCCAAAGAAGAGTTATGAAATTACAATTGTGTAACATGAATGATCTTGTATTTGATATGATAATTAATGCTTATATGTTAGGTTTATTTGTATATAGCTTACTAAGCTTTTGAAAGCTTACTCTGTGTGTGTGTTTGCATTGTATTATAGATCATTAAAGCTACTGAAGGCTCGGGGATCGTCGAGGATCATCATCACACTATCTAATCATACTTTGGTACCTTTTGAATATGTATAGATATTAAGTATGGCATTTATAGTCTAGTTGAAATGGTTGATGTTTGAGATGTGTATATAGCCATGTGATTTGGCTAGATAATTGAATGTGATATAAATGAGTAGTCATGTTTTATGACGCATAGTTTGGTATGGTTTGATGGCTAATAAGTTGATCAAATTTATGATAAGTCTTATGAAGCAAAATTGGCAAATTATTGATGAATGGTTGTTATATTGAATTGGTAAGTTTGTGGATGAATTTTACTTAGAAATGTTTGTGATTGGATTGAGCTAAATGATGCATAAGTTGAAGTGTTTGTTAGGCTCATGAGTGGTTAGAAAAGATGGTCATTTTTGTATGTTTACATTGCTTTTAATGCTTGGATTGATGCTCAATTGTGCTTGTAGGTGTAGCCAGAAGTATGGGTGGCAATTTGGCCTTGCAAATGGCCAATAATTGCCCATATGGTTAAGCACACGGGCGTGTGGCTCGACCGTGTCCCTCGTGGTTGCATTTCAAAACAAGTCAGGCTCGACCACGGGCTGGACACACGGGCGTGTGACTGGCTGTGTGGTGCAAGTCAATAGCGACCACAGGTAAGGCACACGGGCGTGTCCTCGGCTGTGTGGACGAGTTAGTATGTATGCCCTATTCTGCCACGGCTTAGACACACGGGCGTGTGACCTCTGTAGCTTTAAAAAATTTTTAAATTTTTGAAAATTCCCTATGTGTTCGGTTTAGTTCCAACCCTTTTCTAAAGCATGTATAAGGTCTCGTTGACCTAATTAAGGGACACTTTGATTTAATTTATTTAATTATGATTTGAAATGTCCGTAAATGATCTGATTTGTCTGGTAATGCCTCTTAACCCTAGACTAGCTTTGGTTACGGGTTAGGGGTGTTACATTTGATTTGTATCAGAGCTATGGTTTAGTCGATTATATGACTAACGTAGCGTGTGAGAGTCTAGCTATACATGCCATATATATGAAATTTTATAATGTGATGAATCCTAACGTATAAAATGTGTTTTCGTATAGTAAATGGATCCAGAAAGAGCTGTAGATGACGATGTTGAAAGCAATGCGCCTGATCCCGCTCAAGGGATAGCGCCATCTGTTTTGAGACCGGCTACTAGTGGTCAGGAAGGAGTGGCTAAACAAGCCTTCTTCCAAATGATGAATGAGTGGTTCACTCAGTATATTAGAACTAATCCGGCTGTATCACAACCCTCGCCCCCGCCTAATCCTCCTCAGACTTCAGTTGTACCACGGGTTATGAATTTGAATCTGTTGAACAAGCCTCCGGTCGATAAAATTTGCAAGTATGGGGCTGAAGAGTTCAGGGCCACTAGTGAAGATGATACTGAGAGAGCTGAGTTCTGGCTCGAGAATACAATCCGAGTATTTGTTGAAATGTCATTGACTCTTCAAGAATGCATAAAATGTGTTATTTCTTTGCTACGAGATACAGCTTATCAATGGTGGAAGACTTTGATTTCCATTGTTCCGAAAGAACGGGTTACGTGGGATTTCTTTCAGTCTGAGTTTCGGAAGAAATACATCAGCCAGAGATTTATAGATCAAAAAATGGAAAGAGTTTCTGGAATTAAAATAGGGTCGTATGTCTGTCACCGAATACGAATGAGAATTTGTGAGATTAAGTCAGTATGCTCGAGAATGTGTTTCGACTGAAGCCATAATGTGTAAGAGGTTTGAAGATGGCCTGAATGAAGATATCCGATTGCTAGTTGGAATTCTGGAAATAAAAGAGTTTGTTGTGCATGTTGATGGAGCATGTAAAGATAAAGCACTCAGGAAAGATAGAAGAAAAGTTGAATCTGAAGCCAGATATGTGGGAAAGAGATTCTCAAGTAAATCATTTCAATCTGCATCAAAGAAATTCAGAGATGAGCATAGCCGATCAAAGGCTAATGTGGGACATTCGAACAAAGATCGAGTTAGATCGCAGTCGAACTCTAAAGCTCCAACAACTTCGATGGCTAGTGTGGGAAATGTCCGATCCGAGCGACCTGAATGTAAGAATTATGGTAAAAGACATCCGGGTAGTTGTAGATTGAATGATCAAGCCTGCTTCAGATGTGAATCATTAGACCATTTCATCCGAGACTGCCCAGAGTCTATTGAGCAAGAGATTGTTTAGAATCTGAGGTCAGATAATGTTTCAGCTAGAGGTAGACCTTCTCGAAATACAAGAAATGTTAGTGGTGGCCAAAGAACTACAAAAGATACCGTTGCGAGATCTGAAGCTAGGGCACCTGGTAGAGCTTATGCCATCCGAGCTCGTGAGGAAGCTTCGTCTCCAGATGTTATTACGGGTACATTTACTCTTTATGATACTTCTGTGATTGCATTAATAGACCCTGGATCTACTCATTCGTATGCATGCATGAACTTAGTATCCAGTAAGACTTTGCCTGTAGAGTCTACTGAATTTGTTATTAGAGTATCAAACCCCTTAGGTAAATATGTCTTGGTTGAAAAAGTATGCAAGAACTGTCCGTTAATGTTTCGAGATGTTTGTTTTTCGGCTGATCTGATGCTATTACCATTTGATGAGTTTGATATAATCTTGGGAATGGATTGGTTAACATTGCATGATGCTGTTGTGAACTGCAAACGAAAGACCATTGATTTAAGATGTCAGAATGATGATATAGTTCGAATTGAATCTAATGATTTTAATGGATTACCGGCTGTGATATCAGTGATGAAAGCTCAGAATTATGTGAAAAAGGGTTCTGAAGCTTATTTTGCTTATGTGATTGATTTGAAAGTGACTGAAAAGAAAGTTGAATCAGTGCCAGTTGTCTGTGAATTCCCTGACGTATTTCCTAAAGAATTACCGCGATTGCCTCCGATACGCGAAGTTGAGTTTGGCGTTGACTTAATGCTAGGAACAACACCTATTTCAATAGCTCTGTATAGAATGGCACCAACAGGATTGAAAGAGTTGAAGTCACAGTTGTAATAATTGACCGATAGAGGATTTGCAAGACCGAGTTTCTCACCTTGGGGTGCTCCCGTTTTATTTTTGAAAAAGAAAGATGGCACGATGAGAATTAGCATTGATTACCGTCAGTTGAACAAAGTGACTATAAAGAAAAAATATCCTTTGCCTAGAATTGATGATTTGTTTGATCAGCTGAAAGGAGCCACCGTGTTTTCAAAGATAGATATGAGATCGGGGTATTATCAATTGCGAGTAAAAGATTCAGACATTCCGAAAACTACTTTTAGAATGAGGTACGGGCATTATGAATTTTTAGTTATGCCTTTCGGACTAACGAATGCTCCTGCTGTTTTTATGGATTTGATGAACAGAATATTCAGATCGTATTTAGATCGATTTGTTGTTGTATTCATTAACGACATTTTGATATATTCGCGTGATGAAATTGAGCATGCCGAACATCTGAGAATCATATTACAAACTCTGCGAGATAAGAAATTGTATGCAAAGTTTAGTAAATGTGAATTCTGGTTGCGTGAAGTTGGTATTCTGGGACATATAGTGTCAGCATCTGGTATACGAGTTGATCTGAGCAAGATATCAGCTATTTTGGAGTGGAAGCCTCCAAAAAATGTGTCTGAAGTTTGTAGTTTTCTGGGACTTGCTGGTTATTATCGAAGGTTCGTAAAAGGATTTTTGATGATTGCTATCCCGTTGACTAGATTGCTTCAGAAAGATGTGAAGTTTGAATGGTCCGATAAATGTCAGAAAAGTTTTGATCATTTGAAAGCCCTTTTGATTGAAGCTCCAGTTTTAGTATAGCCAGAATCGGGTAAAGAGTTTGTGATTTATAGTAATGCTTCGTTGAATAATCTGGGATGTGTTTTGATGCAGGAAGGCAAAGTTATAGCTTATGCCTCGAGACAATTAAAGCCGCATGAAAAGAATTATCTGACACACGATCTTGAGTTAGCTTCAATTGTGTTTGCTTTAAAGATTTGGCGTCATTATCTCTTTGGTGAAAAATGTCATGTATTTTCGAATCATAAAAGTCTGAAATATTTAATGACTCAGAAAGACTTGAGTTTGCGACAGAGAAGATGGTTAGAACTGTTGAAAGATTACGAGCTGGTGATAGACTATCATCTGGGTAAGGCAAATGTTGTTGCTGATGCACTGAGTCAAAAATCACTATTTGCATTATGTGCGATGAATGCTCATTTAGATTTGTCTGATGATGGTTCAGTTTTAGCTGAGTTAAAAGCGAAACCGTTGTTCTTACAGCAAATATGTGATGCTCAGAAAATTGATAATAAATTGTCAGCGAAACGAGCTCAGTGTGATTTGAACTTTGATTCTGAATTTCGAGTTGATGTTGACGATTGTTTGAGATTTCGAGATCGGATTTGTGTTCCGAGAAACCCAGAGTTGATTTAGTTAATCTTGAATGAAGCACATAATAGTCGCTTATCTGTTCATCCGGGAAGTACAAAGATGTATCATGATTTGAAGCGACATTAATGGTGGTCTGGTATGAAACGAGACATTTCTAACTTTGTTTCGAAATGTTTAGTCTATCAGCAAGTTAAAGCTGAACATCAGGTGCCATCTAGTTTGTTACAACTGATAATGATTCCTGAGTGGAAATGGGATAGAGTGACAATGGATTTTGTTTCAGGGTTGCCTTTGACTTCGAAAAAGAAAGATGCAATTTGGGTCGTAGTTGACAGATTGGCGAAATCAACTCATTTTATTTGGGTACGATCTGATTACTCACTTGACAAATTAGCTGAGCTGTATATTGCTGATATTGTGAGATTGCACGGGGTGACACTATCTATTGTGTCAGACAGAGATCTGAGATCTACTTCACGATTCTGGAAGAAATTGCAAGAGGCTTTAGGTACTAAATTGCATTTTAGTAAAGCTTTTCACCCGCAGACGGATGGTCAGTCCGAGCGGATTATTCAGATCCTCGAGGATATGTTGCACTCTTGAGTGTGACGGTACGTGGGAAAAATATTTACCATTGATTGAATTTGCCGATAATAATAGTTTTCAGTCGAGTATCAAAATGGCACCTTATGAGGCTTTGTACAGACGCAAATGTCGAACACCTTTTGTACTGGACTGAGCTAAGTGAAAATAAGATACACGGGGTTGATTTGGTAAAAGAAACCAAGCAGAAAGTGAAAGTGATCCGTAACAGTCTGAAAGCAGTGTCTGATCGTCAGAAATCTTATGTAGACTTGAAACAAAAAGATATCGAATTTGAGATCGATGATAAAGTGTTCTTGAAAGTGTCTCTGTGGAAGAAAATACTCAGTATGAGATCATTGAACGAATTAGGCCTGTTGCATACAGATTGTTGTTGCCACCAGAACTAGAAAAGATTCATAATGTGTTTCATGTGTCAATGCTTAGACGATACAGATCTGATCCATCACATGTGATTTCTCCGTTTGAGATTGAAATCTGATTCGATATGACTTATGAAGAAGAACCGATTTGTATCTTAGCTCACGAGGTTAAAGAATTGCAAAATAAGAAAATCTCGTTAGTAAAGGTACTCTGGCATTGACACGGAGTGGAAGAGGCTACGTGGGAGCCCGAAGATTCTATAAGACAACAATATATGAATCTGTTTAACGGTAAGTTTTTCGGGGACGAAAATCCCTAAGGAGAGAGAATTGTAACAGACCAGTTTAGACCCTAGTCGGAATAGTGGTTTCGGAACCACAAATCCGAGTTAAAAAAATATTTTAATATTATTTTCTATGCTTACAGTATGTGATTAAGCATGTGTGAAAGTTTCGTGAATTAATTTTGTTGTTTGTGTGTTTAAATTGAGAAAAGGACTTAATCATAGAAAATGTGAAAGTGGCGTTCTAATTGATAGTGTGCTAAATTGCCATGATTTAAATTATTATAAGTCCTTAAAAGGTTATAATGCCACTATTAAGTAAGTGGGCATTTATGTCCATGTATTATAAGATGATATATTTGTTTCATTAAAGGCTTTAAGGTAATTTGTAAATTATGAGTTTATTAATATAACAAAAACATGAAAATAAGCCATGTTCATTTTTTAATGCTGAAAATATCAAAGAAAAAGAAAGAAGAAAAGCTTTAAGGGTTCGGCTAGCTATAAGCAAAAAATTAAGGTATGGATTTTGATCGGTTATTGATAATTTCTACATTTTTGTAATCGTTGCTTCGAAAACTTCAAAACCCATGTCTTAATTTTGCAAATTGATGATGATTTTGAAATGTTCCATTGATGAATTCACGAGTTTTGTGATGTTTGAGGATGAAATATGAAAGATATGTGATAGATTAACATAGTTTGTCTTTTAATTTTTGGTGAATTTGAGTAATTAGGATTAAATTGAGAAAATAATATTTTGACGGACTAAAATGTGAAATAAATGAAAAATATGGGTTGTTAGGGGCCTATAGAGAATTCGGCTAAGCATGGGTTATATTGAATTATTGTATTTTGTGATTTTATGATATAGGGACTAAAATGTCAAAATGTGAAAATATGAGGACTAATTTAAATTGCCCTAAATGTGTGTTCTTGGATTGAATTGAATGATTTGGTGAATAAGTGGATTAAATTTGAATATGAATAGATCAAGAACCAAAGAAAACTGATTTAGACCGCGGAAACTCGAAAGTGATCGAATAGTCGAATCCGTCTGTTTATCCGAATTCGAGGTAAGTCTATATACAAATAAATGTATTTGAATTGGTTTATTTATGTACCTATGAAATTTAATTGTGATGAATGTGTCCGAGATGATATATACCTGGAATCCAAGAAAGTATCAACCAAGTGTCAATATCCAAAAAGTCCCGTTCGAACCTAGGAATAGATAGGATTTTATATGTCATGACATAGGTTTTCGATATGTGATATCGTGTAAGACCACGTCTGGGACGTTGGCGTCGATCTGAGATTTACGTGTAAGACCATGTCTGGGACATTGGCATCGTATTTGATTCCAGTAAGACCCTGTCTGGGACAGTGGCATCGATATTTGGTTACATGTAAGACCACGTCTGGGACGTTGGCATTGTACGATTATTTCGAGTATTCCGAGTATCCTATTTGATTCCGAATAGTTCAACGGGCAATTCAGAAAAATGAAAGACTATGTGAAATATGTAATTGATTCAGGTACGTTTGAAATGTATACTATGTTTGAGTATGAAAGGTAAGTATATGTTGTTATTCACAAGTGAGAAACGTGTATAGATTCAAAGAGATTAGATGTGGTATGTATATGAATGTGTTATGTTCTATTGAGATACTTCGAGATATGAATTATTTGGTAAGTTATGGCTAAGAAAATAAGCCAAAGAAGAGTTATGAAATTACAATTGTGTAACATGAATGATCTTGTATTTGATATGATAATTAGTGCTTATATGTTAGGTTTATTTGTATATGGCTTACTAAGCTTTTGAAAGCTTACTCTGTGCGTGTGTTTGCATTGGTTTATAGATCGTTAAAGCTACTGAAGGCTCGGGAATCGTCGAGGATCGTCATCACATTATCCAATCATATTTTGATACCTTTTGAATATGTATAGATATTAAGTATGGCATGTATAGTCTAGTTGAAATGGTTGATGTTTGAGATGTGTATATAGCCATGTGATTTGGCTAGATAATTGAATGTGATATAAATGAGTAGTCATGTTTTATGATGCATAGTTTGGTATGGTTTGATGGCTAATAAGTTGATCAAATTTATGATAAGTCTTATGAAGCAAAATTGGCATATTGTTGATGAATGGTTGTTACATTGAATTGGTAAGTTTGTGGATGAATTTTACTTAGAAATGTTTGTGATTGGATTGAGCTAAATGATGCATAAGTTGAAGTGTTTGTTATGCTCAGGACTGGTTAGAAAAGATGATCATTTTGGTATGTTTACATTGCTTTTAATGCTTGGATTGATGCTCAATTGTGCTTGTAGGTGTAGCCCAAAGTATGGGTGGCAATTTGGACTTGCAAATGGCCTATAATTGACCACACGGTTAAGCACACGGGCGTGTGGCTCGATCGTGTCCCTCGTGGTTGCATTTCAAAACAAGTCAGGCTCGACCACGGGCTGGACACACGGGCGTGTGACTGGCCGTGTGGTGCAAGTCAGTAGTGACCACGGGTGAGGCACACGGGCATGTCCTCGGCCGTGTGGACGAGTCAGTATGGATGCCCTGTTTTGCCACGGCTTAGACACAAGGGCGTGTGAGACACACGGCTTGACCACACGGGCGTTTGACCTCTGTAGCTTTGAAAAAAATTTAAATTTCTAAAAAATTCGTATGTGTTCGGTTTAGTCCTGGCCCTTTTCTAAAGCATGTATAAGGTCTCATAGACCTAATTAAGGGACACTTTGATTTAATTTATTGAATTATGATATGAAATGTCCGTAAATGATCCGATTTGTCCGGTAATGCCTCTTAACCCTAGATTGGCGATGGTTACGGGTTAGGGGTGTTGCAACATTATGGACAGTTTCCCAAAATTTCAAAACTGTAAGGTTTGTTGCGACATCAAACCTCAATGTCGTGACATAAGCAATCTTCTAGGGATGTCACGAAGAGAAACCCTTGTGTTACGACATTGTTGCAATTTTCTGCAAGGTCAACCCGACCTCACTTTACAACCTGACTTTTTAACCTTAAAAAAACCCGAATTTTGACCTCAAAATACTAATTTTAAGCATAAAAACACACTACTAATATAACCTAACCTAATTTTAACATCCAAACTCTTTTGAAACCTCTCCTTTCAAAACCCCTTTTTACAAAAAATCTAGGTTTTTAATCCTT
The DNA here is from genome assembly GCA_025698515.1 of Gossypium sturtianum. Classification (NCBI taxonomy): domain Eukaryota; kingdom Viridiplantae; phylum Streptophyta; class Magnoliopsida; order Malvales; family Malvaceae; genus Gossypium; species Gossypium sturtianum. The sequence continues at coordinate 129,593,305 of CM046950.1, forward strand.
CATCCCCAATTCTAAAAACTACGTGTGAGGAAGTCATCATCAATAGATCAAAGAGGATGAACATACGGGTTCAATGTAACACCCCTCACCCGTATTCACCGTCAGAATAGGGTTACAGAGCATTACCTAACTTACAACACTTATAAACATACATTTCATAAACAAATTATCAATTCAAATCCCATTCAATCATACTCAATCATAGTGTCCCTTAAACGAGCCTATGAGGCCTTAAACATGCAATAGAAGTGGATCGGGACTAAACCGATAACTCGGGAAACTTTTCCACACTTAGAATTTTTTTCTCAAAACAAGGGACACACGCCCATGTGGCCATGTCGTGTGTCTCACATGGCCACCAGACACGCCCGTGTCACAGGCCGTGTGAAAACAGGGGGTACATACTGACTTGGGTCACATGGCCAACCACACACCCGTGTGTCTAGCCCGTGTGCCCTTCGAAGTGGCCACACATGCCCGTGTGCCAGGCAGTGTGTTAGGCCGTGCCAAACCTTTAGGGTATACTAACTTATGAAACACGGCCAAGTCACACGCCCGTGTGCTAGGCCGTGTGCCATTTAAGGGGTATATTGACTTGTACCACACGGCCGATCACGCGCCCGTGTGCTAGGCCGTGTGGAGCATACTGACTTCATTTCAATTTCAACACCAGGGGACACACGGCCGTGTATCATGACCGTGTGTCACACACGACTGAGACACACGCCCGTGTGGACAAAAATAGGCTATTTACCAAGCCAATTTGCCACCCATTTTGCACATACCTGCACAAGCACAAATGGTACCAATTCAAGGCACTAACATACATCCAAATACCATCAATACAATTTACAAATATGCTACAATTTGCCATCCAATTTCATACTTAATTCACATATTCAATTAAATCAACTAAACCATTACATACATACATTCTCAAGCATCAATTCTCAAACACATAGCTTCCCAAATTACCTAATATTATCAATCATTATAAATTCAACTTCAACCACACAATATAGATCAATTTACCAAACTCAAAATAGAACCATTTGCACATTTATAAACATCATGAATTTCATTATCATAAGCCAACTCAAATGGCCCAAAATACATGGTCATCAAACATACCAAAATGACTCAAGCCTATACATGCCATATACCATATATACACAACACAAAAGTACCAAGTAGATGGTTGGATAGTGTGACGTAGTCTCTAACGATCCCCGAATCCGAGCTTGCTTTGAATTCACTATAAAACATGGGAGAAACAAACATGGTAAGCTATAAAGCTTAGTAAGTTCATACTAAATATACTCAACAATTCATAATACACAAATCATCAAACTAAACTAATTAACATCTAAATCATGATAACCAACAAACCTTCCTCATATTTACTCATGTGCTTATATAAAAATTCATAACTTCTTCCATTTGGATTTCTTACTTTACATGTACATTCCTGTACAAATTCATAACGAACTCATACCTTTTCGTAATACTGTCGAATACTCGATATCTCACACACTAAGTGCCAATGCATAACCGAAGCTATTATAATCTCGCACACTAAGTGCCTTACATAGCCGAAGCTATCTCGGTCTCACAAACTAAGTGCCATATATAGCCGAAGCTATTCTGAATCGCACACTAAGTGCCATATATAGGCGAAGCTATCTCGAATAACACACTAAGTGCCATATATATATCCGAATCATCTTCAAACATGACTATAATCTCATATATACAATTTACGCAATATCAAATAATTAAAAGCATAATTATAACAGTGCTTATCACATACGAACTTACCTCGGATGCTAAAACGACGAATCGAGTCATTTAGTCGATAACTTTATCTTTTCCTCGATCCAAGTCCGTATTTTGTTTTTCTTGATCTAAATATATTAAAGATTAACTTATTCAATCATTTATTCATTCAATTTAGTCCAAAACATACTTTAAGGTACATTTTCACTTTTACCCCTAAACTTTAATAATTTCACAATTTAGTCCTTATTTCAGAAAATCACAAATTCATGCAATTTAGTCACCACCCATGCTAGCTAAATTTCTCTAGTACTCATATTAGCCCACATTTCTCATTTATTTCACATTTTGACCCCAAATTTTCAACATTTCTCAATTTAATCCCTAATTGGCATTTTCACTAAAAATCACTTTATAAAACTTGTATAATTCACAAGAAACATTCATAATATATCATCAAACATCAGAACAAACATGTATTCATCAATGGCATCATTCAAAATCTTTACCAATTTTGCAAATTAGTCCCTGGGCTAGCTAGACTAAGTTGCAACGATCTCTAAAACATAAAAATCATTAAAAACAGGACAAAAACAGACTTACAATTGAGCAATGCAATGACTGAACCCTAAATAGCTTCCATGGCTTCTTCTTTCCTTGAATTTTTGGTTAAGGAAGATGATAATGGATGAAAATTTGTTTAATTTTACTTATTTTAACTTTAATTACTAATTTACTTAATTAACCTTTAAAAACATTAATAATTACACAAATACCAAGCCATTATCATCCACTATCATATATTTGTGCTATTTGACACATAAGGACCTTCTCTATAAGGTTCTATAGCTATTAGACACCTTTAGCTATTAGAACACCACTTTTACACTTTATGCGATTTAGTCCTTTTTATCAAATTGACCAACCCAACGATAAAATTTCTTAACAAAATTTTCACACAATCATTCAATCATCCGAAAAAAATAAAATAATAAAAAAATAAATATTTTGACCTCGGATTTGTGGTCCCAAAACCACTATTCCGATTTGAACAAAAACAAGTTGTTACAACTTTCCCCCCTTAGGGATTTTCGTCCTCGAAAATCTTACCAATGAATAGGTTAGGGTACTATTTTCTCATAGCTTCCTCGGGCTCCCACGTAGCCTCTTCAACTCCGTGACGTTGCCACAATACTTTCACTAAAGTTATGTGTTTATTTCTCAATTCTTTGATCTGTCGAGCCAAAATTCTAATTGGTTCTTTGTTGTATGTCATATCAGGTTGAATCTCAATCACTGACAGAGAAATCACATCTGAGGGATCCGATCGATATCGACGCAACATCGACACATGAAAAACATTGTGGGTTTTCTCTAACTCAATCAGAAAAGCTACTCGATATGCCACTGGACCGATTCTTTCGATGATCTCATACGGCCCAATGAATCTCGGACTCAATTTGCCTTTATGACTGAAATGAAGTATTTTCTTCCATGGGGATACTTTTAAAAATACTTTCTCACCGATCTGAAATTCAATGTCTTTTCGTTTCAAATCCGCGTACGATTTCTGACAATCTGAAGCTACTTTCAAGCAGTCGCAAATTACTTTCACTTTCTCTAATCAAATAAACCCCGTGAATCTGTTTCTCGCTAAGCTCGGTCCAATATAATGGAGTTCAACATTTAAGACCAAACAATGCTTCATACGGTGCCATCTTTATGCTCGATTGAAACCTGTTATTATAAGCAAATTCAACCAGCGGCAAATATTTCTCCCAATTGCATTCGAACTCTAAAACACAACATCGAAGCATATCTTCTAGAATTTGAATTACTCGTTCAGACTGTCCGTCGATTTGCGGATGGAAAGCTGTACTAAAATTCAACTTTGTACCCAAAGCTTCTTGCAATTTCTTCCAAAACCGTGACATAAATCTCGGATCTCTATCCGAAATAATTGAAATGGGCACCCCATGCAGTTTAACAGTCTCAGCAATGTACAATTTAGCTAATCTATCAAGTGAATAATCAGTACGTACCGGAATGAAATGTGCAGATTTTGTCAATCGATCAACAACAACCCAAATTGCATCTTTCTTTTCCGAAGATAGGAGTAATCCCGATACGAAATCCATAGTCACTCTATCCCATTTCCACTTCGGTATCATCACAGTCTGAAGCAAGCCTGAAGGCACTAGATGCTTGGCTTTCACTTGTTGACAAACTAAACATCTCGATACAAACTCTGAAATATCTTTTTTCATCCCCGACCACCAATATGATTGTTTCAAATCATTTTCGTGCTTCCCGGGTGTACGGATAAACATCCACTATGTGCTTTATTTAAAATCTTCTGAATAAGCTCAGGATTTCTCGGTACACAAATTCTACCTCGAAACATCAAACAATCATTAGACCCGATATGAAACTTTGAATCAGAAGTTGACTCATACTGAACTCGTTTAACTTGCAATTATTTATCACATTTTTGGGCTTCACCGATTTGCTGAAGGAATAACAGTCTCGCTTTCAACTCAGCTACAATCGAACAGTCATCAGATAAAGCTAAATGTGTATTCATTGCACACAAAGTAGATAATGACTTTCTGCTCAAAGCATCAGCAACTACGTTCGCTTTCCCATGATGATAATCAATTACTAACTCATAATCTTTCGGTAATTCAAGCCATCTTCGTTGTCAAAAATTCAAGTCTTTCTGAGTCATTAAATATTTTAAGCTCTTGTGATCTGTATAAATATGGCATTTCTCACCAAACAAGTGATGTCGCCAAACCTTTAATGCAAACACAACTGTAGCCAACTCTAAATCGTGCGTCGGATAATTCTTTTCTAGAGTTTCAACTATCTAGAAGCATAAGCTATTACTTTGCCTTCCTGCATTAGTACACAACCTAGACCGTTCAATGACGCGTCACTGTAAATCACAAATTCTTTACCCAACTCAGGTTGAACCAGCACTGGTGCCTCGATTAACAACGCTTTCAAATTTACTGAAGCTTTATCGACATTTTTCAGACCATTCAAACTTTACATCTTTCTGTAATAATTTGGTCATCGGTGTAGCAATCAGTGAGAACCTTTAACGAAGCGTCAGTAGTAACCAGCCAATCCTAGAAAACTTCAGACCTCAGATACATTTCTAGGTGGTTTTCAGTTAGTAACTATAGATATCTTGCTCAGATCAACTCTTATACCTTCCATAGAGACAATGTGCCCCAAAATCCGACTTCCCGGAGCCAAAACTCACACTTGCTTAATTTAGCATACAATTGCTTATCTCTCAAAGTCTACAACACATTCCTCAAATGCTCGGCATGCTCAGACTCATCTCGTGAATAGATCAGAATGTCATCAATGAACACAACAACAAATCTGTCAAAATACGGTTTAAAAATCTGATTCATCAAATCCATAAAAATGGCAAGAGCATTAGTTAGTCCAAAAGGCATAACAAGGAATTCATAATGTTCGTACCTCGTTCTGAACACAGTTTTCGGCACATATGAGTCTTTAACTCGTAACTGATAATACTCCGATCTCAAGTCTATCTTTGAAAATACTGTTGCACCTTTCAACTGATCAAACAAATCATCTATTCTTGGCAACGGATACTTGTTCTTTATCGTAACCTTGTTGAGCTGGCGATAGTCAATACACATTCTCATTGACCCGTCTTTCTTTTTTATGAACAATACAGGCACACCCCAAGGCAAAAAACTCGATCGTGCAAAACCTCTATCTGTTAACTCTTGCAATTGAGCTTTCAATTCTTTCAACTCTTTCGGAGCAATTTTATACGGAGCTATAGATATCGGTGAAGTTCCCAGTACTAACTCAATGGTAAACTCAACCTCTCTAACTGGTGGCAACCCAGGCAACTCTTCTGGAAATACATTCGGGTACTCACAAACCACAGGTATCGATTCAATCTTCTTTTCAGACATTTTAATATCTAAAACATATGCTATATATGCATCACAACCTTTTCTGACATATTTCTGAGCTGACATCGATGAAATCACTATTGGCAATCCACTCGACTCATCAGGTTCAATCTTAAGAATTTCACCATTCTGACATTTCAATTCAATAATCTTTCGTCTCCAATTCACAACTGCATCATGCATAGTCAACCAGTCCATACCCAAAATCATGTCAAACTCATCAAATGGTAGAAGCATCAGGTCAGCCGGAAAACAGTAACCCCAAGTCATCAAAGAACAATTCTTACATACCTTGTCAACTAGAACATACTTGCCTAAGGGGTTCGATACTTTAATCACAAACTTAATAGACTCGACAGGCAAACTCTTATTAGACACCAAATTCATACATATATACGAATAAGTCAATCCAAGATCAATTAAAGCAATCACATTAGTATCGTAAAGAGAGAATGTACCGGTAATAACATCTAGGGATGATGCTTCTTCGCGAGCACGAATACCGTAGGCTCTAGCAGGTGCTCTGGCCTCAGATCTCACAGCTGAGTCCCTAGTCATACCTATACCACTGGATACATTTCCCGTATTCCTCGGTGGTCTCCCTCTTGCAGTCGCATTGCTCGTTCTTGCATTCTGAGATTTTTCTTTTTCATTTAGCTCGGAACAATCTCTGATAAAATGATCTCGTGAACCACAACTGTAACAATCTCTATTATTATTTTTCACCCAACAATCTCTAAAATGTCGTCTTCCACACTGTTGACACTCGGGTTTAACATCTTTCATGTTGCCAACACTAGATATTGATGTGACTTAAGCTTTAGGACTAGTGTGTATTGCTTCTGCGATCTCTATTCTGATATCCCACTGAAGTGGTAGATCGGTTAAAATAGTCTCTAGATTTCTTCGACGAGGAATGATAAGGTTTACACATCGATCTCTTCCTCGAGTCTCTTGCCTCTGAATCAGCCATTCTCTTTTCTCGATTAAAGTCTTCAGCTTTGCAAGCCCGATCAACTAACACAACAAATTCTTTCAAATCCAATATCCCGACCAAAAGTTTAATGTCTTCGTTCAGCCCGTCAACAAACCGCTTGCACATAATCTCTTCGGTAGATACATACTCCCGAGCGTACTTACATGTAAACGGAAAAATATATAGGATTTTTCCTATGTAATTGATCACCTTTTTACTTAAATTCGTTGTTAAAACTAAGTAATTGTTTAATAAATTAATGAAATATGTGAAAATATGAAATTAGGACATAGAAATTATTAAAATGTGATTTTATGCTTTATTATATAGTTTTCATACAATAAATGGCTTATTTTATATTAATTTGAATATATTATTTTTTTAAAACATAAAGTGGGCCATGCATGATTAAATTAAATAATAAAATATACAATTATATTTAATAATTCATTTTAAAATATTTCATTAATAATTTTAATTTTAATTAATTAATTAAATTGGATAAATTTTATTCTTCGGTCCTCTAACTTGTTGATTTATTCTGGACAGGTCTGATAGCTTTGCTGGATTACAAAACCGTCCAAATTGGAGACCAAGTCAACCCAATATTCGGCTACACATGGTTGTCTATTTAAACCATTCTTTGGTTTAATTACACAAGGTCCTTGCAGTGTTGAAGAAATTAGAGATTTGCCTGAAGATTTACGATTGACCGAGTCTCAGTCCTGAGTTGTGTGGCATCCAAAATTGCTTAAAAATCAAGCAAAAATCAAGTCAAAAGCCACTAAGCATGGCCGGCCACAATTTGAGGAGATTTGAAGAGTTTAATATCCACTATTTTTAGCAAACTATCCCCCTCTCCTCACCTATAAATAAGACCCTCTCATTCACTCATTCATCATCCCTCAAGCATCCCTCAATCATTCCTCATTCATTCTCATCATTCATCATTCTCTCTTCTCTCCAAATTCTCTTAGCCTCTTCCATTCCCACGCCTAGAATCATCTCTTCATAGAGAAATTAGCAATTAAGCCTCTTAAAGAACCCTTGGTCGGCCACCTTGGAGAGCCATCAGCAAAGGAGCAAAGCAAAGGAATGAGGGAGCCTCATCAGTCAGAGTATTGGGTGACAGCCACTCTGAATTGGGTTTAATCTTTCCTTTCTTTAATTTAATTTAAGGATGTTTGCTATGTGTTCTTTGTTCTTGTTTACAAAAATGTTAGCTTAATTTTATTTAAGCTAGGATGATTGCTTCGATTAAATAATATTTATCTGATTCATGCTTATAATGTTTGTGCCTCAATCGATCATGTTTTCAATTAAAATCAAGTCTGTATTTCGTTCATACGTGATTGAAATGCACCTGAATTAGCTGAGCGATCCTGACCAGACGACGGCTAATGGACACATAATTGAAATGCGCATGCTCAATTTAGATCCTGAACCGATTAAATTCTAGGTTGCATAACAACTCTGACCAAGCTCTGTTATCTGCATAGTTTTTAGATTTGTGTGATTAAACTGTTTCAAACCTGACACGTCCCTGTTACCTCACACGAATGCTAAGAAAACCTTAGTAAATAAGGATTAGTAAAATGTGTATTTACTAAGTAAAGGATTCCGAAAGGACCTAATGTGGTTTCCAAACTCATGAAAGATCGAGTTGCCATGGAATTTTTTTCCGAATATTATTAAGCATGTTGATAATAAATTGAGATTAATTAAAGTAATTGCCTTAGTTTTTTTATGTTATAATTGTTGTAAATTGTGTTTAATTTTGCTAAAATCTATTTCATTCATATAGTTTGCATACTTAGGATAATCTGCATTAGGGATCATTGCATTTAGTTTAATATATTTTAATCACCACTTCTCAACTATATTGTGTTTTTATTTACCAATTTGTTAATATAATTTTACAAATTAAGTGACTTAGCACAAATACAATCCCTGTGGAGACGAAAACTCGATACTTACTTATTACTTGATAACGACTGTGTACACTTGCACAAACCTACGCGTTACAAGTTTTTGGCGCCGTTGCCGGGGATTGTCAACTGTTGCCATAGTCACTTCTTTCGTGAAATTATTTATTTTGAATTTGATTCATTTCTAACTTTACTAACTTATTCTTTTTAATTTTTTGATTTTCTTTTCAGGTGTTTATGAGCATAGATCGAATTATCGATATACTCTCTGTAAACCCTAAAATTGAGCAAACTTTCAGACAAAAAAGACGTGAACGAACAGCTCAAAGACAAGTCGAGATGGACCTTGGAAATTAGAATCAAGACCAAGGTAATGAAGCCGATCATGTATGAAATCCCATCGTCATTGTCGATGATAGGGATCGATGCATCAAACAATATGCTGTGCCACTTTTAAGTGAGTTAAATCCAGGAATTAGAAGGCCAGATATTGGGGCAACCCAATTTGAATTGAAACCAGTGATGTTTCAAATGCTACAAACGGTAGGCCAATTTAGTGGTATGCCCACGGAAGATCCACATCTCAACCTTCAATTGTTTATGGAGGTGAGTGATTCATTCAAGATAGCCAGTGTGACTGAAGACGCACTGAGGTTGAAGTTGTTTCCATACTCTTTGCGAGATCGAGCACGAGCATGGCTCAATTCGTTGCCACCAAGTTCCATATCTACATGGAAAGAATTAGCAGAGAGATTTTTGGTTAAGTATTTCCCACCTAGCAAAAACGCTAAGTTGAGGAATAATGTAACATCCCAAAATTGAGCCTAGGAGAATTGAGCCCAATGGGCCTTAGGCGTAGTAGCGTTTAAATTTTTGGAGAACAAGAGACCGGCTTAAATGCTAGTTAGACCCATTGGATAAGTGATTTTGGAAGGTTAGAGGGCTTCTATGAAGTCCCGGGATCAAATATTGGCTTTGGGGAAATTTTGATTTTAGGTGGAAAAAAAAACCCTGGAAGTTGGCAGATAGGCCTTAAGAATAAAATATGGAGGAAAATAACACAAGTAGAGTGTGTAGTGTAGTGGCAAAGTGACGCCACTTAAGAAACAAGGGGGTGACGCCACAAGGGAAGGAAGGAGGTCCAAGGTTCAAGTCTTGGCTTTTGCATTTTGGTTTCTTTTTGCTTGGACCTTAGAATTTGGCCCATAGTTTATATTTAGTTGCGCATGGTTTGAGACACAAGAGGAGCTTGTGGCTAAGTGGTTAGTGGCGTGGATTATGTTGCAAGGGAGCCTGGGTTCGAATATCATGACAAGCAATGGAGTATTTATTTTGCGGATTGGACGGCAAGAGTTTCAGTTGAATTTAAACTCTCTTGACGAAGGGATCCCACATCGGAAAGACACAAAGAATGAAGGTGAAGAGCTAGCTATATAAGGAGCATCCTAGGAGGAGAGAAAACACATCTTGGAGGCGTTTGGGCACAAGAGTGATCGGAGCGCAGATTAGCCCCAGTCCTATCGGTGTGTAACTCTCTCTACTCTAGTTGTAGAGCGGCAAATGCCGAAATGCCGGTCTACACGCATTAGTAGCCACACGAGCGTCGCGAAGCGCACGTGTGGGGCTTCGACGCGATAGTTGAGGCCATCGAGTAGTATTCTCGTGGGTTGGGTCGCTGCTTGGGCCTCGATGGGCGAAGTGGGCCCAATGGGCCCGTGGGCCCATATGAGTAAATTGCATGATTGGTTAGTATATGTTGAACTAGACTAGGTGGAAGTTATATACGTGGCTAGATTCGTGTTAGGTGGGCCACACGAGCGTGTGGGCCGGATGGGCCAAAATCGGGTTTTAGGCCCAATCGTCCGGTACAACCGAAGTGGTAGCCGAGTCGCTAGTGGCGACATTAGGCCTTCGAAAAGGCCATTGCGGTGTGAATTTACGAAAATACCCTTAGTAGGTAAAATTACGATTATACCATTTAAAGGTTGATTAGCATGATTATGTTGTTTAGTTTTGGCCGAATGGCCTAAGTGTTCATTGTTTTTATGCCAAGGCCGATTGTAGGGGAGAAGAGCCTATCGCTGGGAACCTTTTTGTAAGTCCGTTAGTCTGCGGGTGCAGAAGCAGAAGTAGCGTTTCGGGTTTTGGTATCATTTAGGTGCGTAATCATCGCACTATTTCTCTGTTTGATTGCTAACGTTTAAACCTGTGTGTTAGGTGTGGTAGCCATTTATAATGGCTTAAGTGATGAGTACCTGGTGGTGGTAAGATTATTTGTGATGTATAATTGTATATGTGTATATTTATATACCTATGTGATACAATGACTTAACATGTAGCATCTATATATTTGCATGAGGTGGGGCTTGATTCGATGAAGGAGGAAGTGTACACGAGGTGTACGTGGTCTAATGATAGCTCCGGCTACATTAGCGCTTGATGGTGAGCTTTGTGCTACCTCAAGGGAGATGTTGGCTTGGTGCCCATCTCGGCGGTTGATTGCTATGTGCATCACCGTAGACGATTACGATATTTGGATCACTTTGGTTGATCGGTGGCTCACCCACGGCCTCGGCGATGAGAATGCCGAGGTAAGATTTATGGATCACGATGTGATCGGTGGCTCACCACGGCCTTGTGCAAAGTGTCCGCCGAGGTAACATATGTGGGATCACTCGGTTGTGATCGGTGGATTAGCCACGGCCTTAGGCGGAGTGCGCTAAGGTTGGTGTTACGGTTGGAGTGGGTTGGGCTGAGATGCATATGTGCATGACTTGCTATGTGAATTGTTTGGTATGGGGCCAAGCCCATACGCGGAAACTTGTGTTGTGATTATGCATCGAGTCGGTGGACTCACTCTTTTCATTAACCATTTCAGGTGATGCGTGATTGGACCGGGATCGGAGAGGACACAAGGTGGCCCATGCGAGAAGATGTGTTACTCCATTTAAGTATTTTATATTATCAACATTTTGGAATTTTACTTGATGTAATAAAGGTCCCTTTGATTTAAAGTACTCTGTTTATGATTGTGGGAGATAATACTATACTTAAAAATATTTTCATTCATATTATACTTATAATAATATTTTATTCCGTAAATTTTCAACAAACTTATATTATTTATTAATTTTTAAGTGCACATAATTTTCAAAAGATAGTAAATTTTCATGTTTTGAATTCTAAGTAAAGAAACATATTTTCACTAACATAACCGTTCGGTTCGTAGTGAATAGGCCGGGTTGGGGATGTTACGATTTAATATCGAGCCCTGTTCAAAACTCCGGCTTTGAGGGTTTTGGGCCCAAAAACGTTTCAAAATGGGTTTTTATGAAATATTTTCAGTACTCTGGCATGGCACTGTACCTCAGGCCAAAGTCCACCAGTAAGTACTTGGACTTTTGAAGTGATTTGTTTGTATGAATTGTTATGGGTTTATTTGGGCTCGTAGAATAGAATACTAGGATCTGTTGGACCCTAGGATTAGTCTACTCAAACACTTGCATAAAACTTAAAGCTCGTAAACAACTTTTTTGTGATTAAGTCGCCCAGTTAAGGTGTGGCAACTTTGTGTGCGCATGTCTAGGAGTGGATCCTAAGAGCTAGGTACTTAAGCAGTCCTCGTGACTCACCTCCTCTTCCCGGGAATCCTACAGTGCGTAGCTACGGTTCACCTTAACCAAGAGGACTTGTTCATAGGCTAAACCAGCTTATTAAAACCCGAAAAGGATTAGCCTTCTTTGTTTTAAAATTTTCTGTTTTAAAATTTTTCAAACTTACCCTTTGGTTTGTGAAACTCTAAATCAGATTTTGAAAGATGTTTTCTCGATTTACAGAATTACCAAAAATACCCCTGTAGGAAAATGTCAAAATTACCCCTGGGTTGGGAATGCTCAAGAAAGTGACATGGATGAATGAATGTGTCTTTAGTGAAGTATGTGAATGTTTGAATTACAACAGAGAACTTGAGATGAAACTTTGATTGCTCGAAAGAACGACTTCCAGAAACTTCTGTTCATAAAATTTGCTCGTGGATTAAACAGTGGAACAAAATTTCTAATGCATAAAACTTTTAATCGAGTTAAATCGCGACGCTAGATATGAGTTCTAGGGGCGTGTTGTCGCGGGCATGGTCGAGGTGGAATGACGACTTTATTAAGATCGAGTGCGCAGCAACAGGCGTAGTGTGGTAGGTTAGGATGTGCGATGTGTTAGTTAGATGGAAATTTCGAGGGCGAAATTTCTTTAAGGAGGAATAGATTTGTAACATCCCAAAATTGAGCCTAGGAGAATTGAGCCCAATGGGCCTTAGGCGTAGTAGCGTTTAAATTTTTGGAGAACAAGAGACCAGCTTAAATGCTAGTTAGACCCATTGGATAAGTGATTTTGGAAGGTTAGAGGGCTTCTATGAAGTCCCGGATCAAATATTGGCTTTGGGGAAATTTTGATTTTAGGTGGAAAAAAAACCACGGAAGTTGGCGAGATAGGCCTTAAGAATAAAATATGGAGGAAAATAACACAAGTAGAGTGTGTGGTGTAGTGGCAAAGTGACGCCACTTAAGAGACAAGGGGGTGACGCCACAAGGGAAGGGAAGGAGGTCCAAGGTTCAAGTCTTGGCTTTTGCATTTTGGTTTCTTTTTGCTTGGACCTTAGAATTTGGCCCATAGTTTATATTTAGTTGCGCATGGTTTGAGACACAAGAGGAGCTTGTGGCTAAGTGGTTAGTGGCGTGGATTATGTTGCAAGGGAGCACAGGTTCGAATCTCATGACAAGCAATGGAGTATTTATTTTGCGGATTGGGCGGCAAGAGTTTCAGTTGAATTTAAACTCTCTTGACGAAGGGTCCCACATCGGAAAGACACAAAGAATGAAGGTGAAGAGCTAGCTATATAAGGAGCATCCTAGGAGGAGAGAAAACACATCTTGGAGGCGTTTGGGCACAAGAGTGATCGGGCGCGCGGATTAGCCCCAGTCCTATCGGTGTGTAACTCTCTCTACTCTAGTTGTAGAGCGGCAAATGCCGAAATGCCGGTCACACGGCATTAGTAGCCACACGAGCGTGCGGCGCACGTGTGGGGCTTCGACGCGATAGTTGAGGCCATCGATGGTATTCTCGTGGGTTGGGGCGCTTGGGCCTCGATGGGCGAAGTGGGCCCAATGGGCCGTGGGCCCATATGAGTAAATTGCATGATTGGTTAGTATATGTTGAACTAGACTAGGTGGAAGTTATATACGTGGCTAGATTCGTGTTAGGTGGGCCACACGAGCGTGTGGGCGGATGGGCCAAATCGGGTTTTAGGCCCAATCGTCCGTACAACCGGAAGTGGTAGGCCGAGTCGCTAGTGGCGACATTAGGCCTTCGAAAGGCCATTGCGGTGTGAATTTACGAAAATACCCTTAGTAGGTAAAATTACGATTATACCCTTAAAGGTTGATTAGCATGATTATGTTGTTTAGTTTTGGCGAATGGCCTAAGTGTTCATTGTTTTTATGCCAAGGCCGATTGTAGGGGAGAAGAGCCTATCGCTGGGAACCTTTTTGTAAGTCCGTTAGTCTGCGGGTGCAGAAGCAGAAGTAGCGTTTCGGGTTTTGGTATCATTTAGGTGCGTAATCATCGCACTATTTCTCGGTTTGATTGCTAACGTTTAAACTTTGTGTGTTAGGTGTGGTAGCATTTATAAATGGCTTAAGTGATGAGTACTGGTGATGGTAAGATTATTTGTGATGTATAATTGTATATGTGTATATTTATATACCTATGTGATACAATGACTTAACATGTAGCATCTATATATTTGCATGAGGTGGGGCTTGATTCGATGAAGGAGGAAGTGTACACGAGGTGTAATGTGGTCTAATGATAGCTCAGGCTACATTAGCGCTTGATGGTGAGCTTTGTGCTACCTCAAGGGAGATGTTGGCTTGGTGCCCATCTCGGCGGTTGATTGCTATGTGCATCACCGTAGGCGGTTACGATATTTGGATCACTTTGGTTGATCGGTGGCTCGACCACGGCCTCGGCAGCGAGAATGCCGAGGTAAGATTTATGGATCACGATGTGATCGGTGGCTCACCACGGCCTTGTCGGCAGTCTGCCGAGGTAACATATGTGGGATCACTTTCGGTTGTGATCGGTGGATTAGCCACGGCCTTAGGCGAAGTCTGCTAAGGTTGGTGTTACTGGTTGGAGTGGGTTGGTGAGAGATGCATATGTGCATGACTTGCTATGTGAATTGTTTGGTATGGGGCCAAGCCCATACGCGGGAAACCTGTGTTGTGATTATGCACTGAGTCAGTGGACTCACTCTTTTCATTAACCATTTCAGGTGATGTGTAGATTGGACCGGGATCGGAGAGGACACAAGGTGGCCCATGCAGAAGATGTGTTACTCCATTTAAGTATTTTATATTATCAACATTTTGGAATTTTACATGATGTAATAAAGGTCCCTTTGATTTAAAGTACTCTGTTTATGATTGTGGGAGATAATACTATACTTAAAAATATTTTCATTCATATTATACTTATAATAATATTTTATTCCAGAAATTTTCAACAAACTTATATTATTTATTAATTTTTAAGTGCACGTAATTTTCAAAAGATAGTAAATTTTCATGTTTTAAATTCTAAGTAAAGAAACATATTTTCACTAACATAACCAGATTCGGTCGTAGTGAATAGGCCGGGTTTGGGGATGTTACAAATAAGATCACAACTTTCCAACAATTGGATGACGAGTCTTTGTATGAGGCTTGGGAGCGATTCAAGGAGTTACTTCGTAAGTGTCCTCATCATGGGATTCCTCATTGTATACAGTTGGAGACATTCTATAATGGTCTCAATGCACATACAAGATTGATGGTAGATGCTTCCGCAAATGGTGCAATTTTTTCTAAGTCTTATAATGAGGCTTATGAGATCATCGAGAGGATCGCAAGTAATAACTATCAATGGCAACAAATCGAACAGCTTCAGGAAGACGTGTAGCCAGAGTTCATAAAGTTGACGCCCTCACTTCGTTATCAGCTCAGGTATCATCTATTTCCTCTATGTTAAAATAGTTTACCACTAATAGTGCTAATAATTTTGTAGCTCAGCCACCAAGTCCGTTTGAAGTAGTTTCCTGTGTTTACTGTGGGGAAGGTCATTCTTTTGAGAATTGTCCATCAAATCCTGAGTCAGTGTACTATGTGGGGAACCAATATAAAAATAGGAGTGGACAAGTACCCTAGTCCAACTTCTACAATCCTTCATGGCGTAATCATCCTAACTATTGTTGGAGCAACCAAGGAAATGGACCAAACAACAACTTATTTCAGCAAAGACCCAACCAATCTCAAGGGTTTAATCAGCAAGCTCCAAAACCACCTCAAGCTGAGGCATCAAACAGTTTGGAAAACTTGTTGAAAGCGTACATGGCAAAGAATGACGCTTTGATCCAAAGCCAAGCAGCAACACTGAAAAATTTGGAAAACCAAATGGGTCAGTTAGCTATGGAGCTTCGTAGACCACAAGGAACCTTGCCGAGTGATACTAAGAATCCAAGAATTTTGGGTAAAGAATATATCAAGGCAGTGGCAATGCGAAGTGGTAAAATTCTGGAACCCCGATTGATTGATGTCGAAGATAAGCCCGTTGAGAAGAATCAACCAGCTGTTGAAATTCCTACACTAAAGGAATCAGAATCTGCAAAGTCTGACAAGGTAAACCCTGACTTTGTGAATTCAGATATTTTAACATCTTCTTTGGATGCAAATTTACCTACTCAGAAAAGTTGTCCAGTTCAACCGAAAGTTTCACCACCTCCATATCCGCAAACATTGCAGCAACACAAGCAAAAACAGGATGTGCAATTCAAGAAGTTTTTGGATGTTCTGAAGCAGTTACACATCAATATTCCGTTGGTGGAGGCTTTAGAACAAATGCCGAATTATGTGAAGTTTATGAAGGATATATTGTCCAAGAAGAAATGACTGAGTGAGTATGAGATTGTTGCCTTGACAAAGGAGTGCAGTCCATTCCTCCAGAACAAACTGCCACCGAAATTGAAAGACCCAGGAAGCTTTACTATACCCTGTAACATTGGTGAATCTTTTTATGGTAAAGATTTGTGTGACTTATGAGCGAGTATCAACTTGATGCCTAAGTCTATTTTCAAGATGTTAAGGATAGGTGAAGTAAGACCTACAACTGTGACGCTTCAGCTAGTGGATCGATCTTTAGCATATCCTGAAGGAAAAATCGAGGATGTTATGGTAAGAGTCAATAAATTTATTTTTCCTACTGATTTCATTGTCTTAGATTTTGAAGCAGACAAGAAAGTGCTGATTATCCTTGGGAGACCTTTCTTAGCCACGGGAAGAAAGTTAATTGATATGCAGAAAGGTGAACTCACCATGCGAGTTCAAGACGATCAGGTAACCTTTAACATTCTTAAAGCGACGAAAATTCTTGATCTGGCAAAAAAGTGTTCAATTATGGAAGAGATAGAAACCTTGGTTTCTGTGGAAAGTAATTTTGAAGAAGATCCATTGGAGAAATGTAACACCCCTAACCCGTATCCGTCGCCGGACTAGAGTTACGAGGCATTACCAAAGAAGATACAACTCGAGATAGGCATATATATATTTTTAATAATTCATGTAACACCCCTAACCCATATACTTCGCCGAATTAGGGTTACGGGCATTACCAAACAAATCATAACTTTACTCGATCAAATTATAATTAAACAAACTTATATAATGGTACGCACATAAGCATAATTACATATGCATAAAACATACCTATTTTACTAAATTCAAATAAAACCCTTATTTACTTATGAGATACTCAAGCAATAAACCCAACCGTATCTGTATGATTGAATAACATGATTCAATAAACATCATATCAGTATATATCAACTTGATCAAAAATACAAATTTACAAATATGTAATTATATATATATATAGATATATAGATTTACCTAGCTCATATCAAAGTTCAGATAGATCCAAATAATCGATCAAATCAATATTCACACGAGTTCGTTTGCATGCACATAGTTGAACCGAGAATAACTATACAGTATATAAATCACATGTCACTATGATCTCATTTTTTACATTTTGCCAAAATGATTATAAGTCCTTATCAAACATAATTGAATACAAAACATAAACATAACAACACATCACTCATATGTTCCATGATTAATCCCATATTATTAAAACATTATCATAGCCTTTAATGCCATTACTCACAAGACCAATGTATACCTACTATAAGCACCTAGACCATAACCGAATATAAGCTAAATAAAATCCATATCATCCTTGCATCATAATGACATAAATATGTATATACGACTTGAACATAAAAAAACATATATCTCAACATCAAACTAAACGCAAGATAAAATCCATATTCGTATGGCTATAATACATATAAGACAAAGTTTCCAACCCAAAACATGGACATTATCCATCCTATACATGCCTTTATTCAAAATAAACCAAACTAAAGGTGTACCAAATAGATGATAGTGTGGTTGACTTTGCTGACGATTTCCCAAGCCCGTAGCTTGACAAAAATCTATAAAACAGAACATTGAACACCCACAGAGTAAGCTTACTAGCTTAGTAAGTCTTAAGCAAGTTCTATGCAACAATTAAACATTTTAATCACTAGGTTTATGGCATTAGGTATAAATATTTCAATGTGTAATTTAATCATAGCCGAATGCTATCATTGCCCTTAACCTAAGCATTAGTATTTTATTACCATAAAACACATACATCTTCACAACACATAATTATCACATGTGTTCGCATAATCCAAGTCAAATGAATACAACACACATAACGTTTACATATACTCATTTGAACACACCTACAAACACATCCAAAACTATTCCACCATTAACCTTTCCACTTATAGCCAATTCTTCAAAATGATGTATTTAAACTCAATTTCATATATATATAATGTTCATACTTAACTCAAATGATGGTATATCAACTTACCTCATTCCTTAATAATATAAAAGGTTTATACTTACCCGAGCTTTTAGCTCAATGCATTATAGATGTCTCACCTTGTCTGATTCACAAATTCTTTGTCTATAACGTATCACCGGCGTTAAGCCTGCTAGGCATCAAAGCCCGAAAATACACACCGGCATTAAGCCTGCTAGACGAGAGGTCCGTGATTTAAACACCGGCATTTAGCTTGCTAGGCAATAAGCCCGATATAATTCACCAGCACAAGGCCTGCTAGGCATTTAGCCCGATATAGATCACCAGCACGAGGCCTGCTAGGCATTTAACCCGATATAGATCACCGGCACGAGGCTTGCTAGGCATTTAGCCCGATATAGATCACCAGCATGAGGCCTGCTAGGCTTGAAGCCCGAATATCAACATCATTAACCATTCCATGCATATTTATTAATACCAAAATGACATATAACACATATACATATTTTTCATAATACTATCACATATCACACTTGGATAAACTTAATCACTTACATCAAATAAAAATTCAATTCATGGTTGTAATACTAACATTCGGCCATTCCACATTTATATTCCCAAAATTTCCAAATTTCAACATTTGTTATACTACGTAAATAGTTTCCGACATATAATCGCTTAAAGACTTACCTCGACTTTCGACGGACAACGAAGACCGGCTATTCGATAACCTTTGCCTTTCCCCGATCCAAATCCGTTTTTCTTTGTCCTTGATCTTTAATTTAGCTTGTAAATAACCGAATGTACAAAGCTCCAAAAACTTTTTCTTTCTTTGTTTTATTCGGTTGGAAGAAAGCATGAATAAAATTCCACTTTCATGTTGGTTTTATTATAATATAGTTATAAATTATAAAATAAATATAATATAACCTTTAACATATAAAATAATACATAAAAACATGTTATATCACCATGTTGCCGTCCACTATAACTTAAAATGGGCATATTGCCGTTTAAGGACTTCACTAAAATAAAGCCACATCAATTAGCCATAAATCAAATAAAAGGCCACTTTTACCACTTACGCGATTTATTCCTTTTTACTTAATTGAGCACACAAACGATCAAATTTTCATACAAAACTTTCACACATAATAATTCACATATAATAAACACCGAAAATAATATTCAAAAATTTTTTGGACTCGGATTCGTGGTCCCGAAACCACCGTTCCGATTAGGGTCAAATTCGAACTATTACAACTCTCCCCCCTTAGGGATTTTCGTCCCCGAAAATCTTACCGTTAAACAAAGTCGGATATTGTTTCCTCATTGAATCCTCAGGCTCCCACGTAGCCTCTTCTACTCCGTGTCGATTCCGTAGTACTTTTACTAATGGAATTTTCTTGTTTCCTAACTCTTTCATTTCACGGGCTAAAATACGGATCGGTTCCTCCTCATACGTCATATCGGATCGAATTTCAATTTCAGACGGAGAAATCACATGCGACGGATCCGACCTATATCTACGGAGCATCAAAACATGAAATACATTTTGTATCTTTTCTAATTCAGAAGGTAACTTCAATCTATAAGCAACAGGTCCGATACGTTCGATGATCTCATACGGTCCGATGAATCTTGGACTTAGTTTGCCTTTTCGACCGAATCAAAGTACTTTCTTCCACGGTGAAACTTTCAAAAATATCCGATCTCTGACCTGAAACTCAATGTCTTTACGTTTCAAATCAGCGTAGGACTTTTGGCGATCTGATGCAGCTTTCAAATCATCTCTGATTATAGCCACCTTCAGTTTAGTCTCTTAAATCAAATCAACCCCGTGTATCTTATTTTCACTGAGTTCGGTCCAATATAACAGTGTGCGACACTTGCGACCATATAGAGCTTCGAAAGGTGCCATCTTGATACTAGATTGAAAAATGTTATTATAAGCGAATTCAATCAAAGGTAAATATCTTTCCCACGTACCTTCAAACTCAAGGACGCAACATCTCAACATGTCCTCAAGTGTCTGAATGGTTCGTTCGGTGGTATGCATCTGCGGATGAAAGGCTGTGCTAAAGTGAAGTTTGGTACCTAAAGCATCTTGCAACTTCATCCAAATCCGCGACGTGAATCTCGGGTCTCTGTCCGAAACAATAGAACTCGGTACACCATGTAATCTCACAATTTGAGATACATACAACTCAGCAAGTTTATCGAGCGAATAGTCCGTATGAACTGGAATAAAGTGGGCTGATTTGGTCAGTCTATCCACTATAACCCAGACTCCATCTTTCTTGCTCGGGGTCGTAGGTAAACCGGATACAAAATCCATAGCAATTCTGTCCCATTTCCATTCAGGTATCATGATCGGCTGAAGTAATCCGGAAGGCATCTGATGTTCGGATTTTACTTGCTAACAAACTAAGCACTTCGAGACAAATTCAGATATGTCCCTTTTCATACCAGGCCACCAATAGAACTGTTTCAAATCATTATACATATTCATGCTACCCGGATGAACTGACAATCGACTATTATGAGCCTCATTCAACAACATCTGAATCAAATCCACATTCCTCGGAATACAAATTCGGCCTTTGAAGTTCAAACAGTCATTTTCATCAATTCGAAACTCTGACTCTGCATTACTTTCTGCTTGAATTGCTTTTGCCATCGTATCTTTGTCAACTCTCACGAGCATCACAAATTTGTTGCAAAAACAACGGTCTTGCTTTTAACTCGTTTACTATCGAATCATCATCAGACATAGCCATATGTGCGTTCAGCGTATGAAGAGTAAATAATGACTTCCGACTTAAAGCATCTGCGACAACGTTAGCCTTTCCCGGATGATAGTCAATTACTAGCTCGTAATCTTTTAACAGCTCTAACCATCTGCGTTGTCTCGAGTTCGAGATCTTTACGAGTCATCGGATACTTCAAACTCTTGTGATCTGAATAGACATGACATTTCTCCCGAATAAGTAATGGCGCCAAATCTTTAATGCGAATACAATAGTCGCTAGCTCCAAATCATGTGTCGAGTAATTTTTTCATGCGGCTTCAATTGTCTCAAGCGTAGGCTACGACTTTGCCTTCTGCATCAAAACGCAACCTAAACCATTCAAAGAAGCATCACTATAAACAACAAATTCTTTACCCGATTCAAATTTGAACTAACACTTTGGAGCTTCGGTCAAAAGGGCTTTCAAGCCGATCGAAACTTTCCGACACTTTTACGACCATTCAAATTTAGTGTCTTTCTGTAATAGCTTTGTCAACGGGGTAGCTATTATAGAAAAAACCTTTCACAAATCGTCGGTAATAACCAGCAAGTCCCAGAAAGCTTCGAATTTCTGAAACATTCTTTGGGGGTTTCCAATCGAGTATAGCCGATATTTTATTCGAATCAACCCGAATGCCTGATGCTGAAACGATGTGACCCAGGAAACTGACCTCATTCAACCAAAACTCACACTTACTGAACTTTGCGTACAACTGTTTATCTCGCAAAGTTTGTAGAACCAGTCTCAGATGCTCAGCATGCTCAGTTTCATCTCTGGAGTAGATCAGAATATCGTCTATAAACACTACCACAAACCGATCCAAATACTGTCTAAAAATCCGATTCATCAAATCCACAAAAACAACAGGTGCATTAGTAAGTCCAAAAGGCATAACCAGGAACTCAAAATGTCCGTACTTCGTTCGAAATGCAGTCTTTGGCACATCGAAATTTCGACTATAGCGATAATAACTCGATCTCAAATCTATCTTGAAAACACTGAAGCCCCTTTCAACCCGGTCAAACAAGTCATCGATCTGAGGTAACGGGTATTTATTCTTTATAGTCACTTTATTCAGCTGCCGATAATCAATACACATTCGCATAGTCCCATCTTTCTTTTTCATAAATAGAACTGGTGCACCCAAGGAGAAAAACTCGGTCGTGCAAAGCCTCTATCTATCAACTCTTGCAACTGTGCTTTCAACTCTTTCAATTCAGTAGGTACCATCCGATACGGAGCTATTGAAATCGGAGTCATCCCCGGTACTAATTCAATGCCAAACTCTATTTCTCGAACAGGTGGTAACCCCGGTAATTCTTCAGGAAACACATCGGGATACTCGCTTTTCACAACTGAGTGCAATTCAATGCGCTTTTGGACACTTTATTATCCAACACATAGGCCAAGTAAGCTTCACATCCTTTTCTCACATACTTACAAGCTAACATCGAGGATATTACTGCCGGTAACCCATTCAAGTCATTAGATTCAATCCAGATAATTTCACCACTCTGACATCTCAAATCAATGGTCTTTCTTTTGCAATTCACCACAGCATCGTGCAAAGTTAACCAATCCATACCCAAAATTATATCAAACTCATCGAAAGGCAACAACATTAGATCAACTGGGAAGCATAAATCCCGAATCATCAATGGGCAACCTTTACACACTTTGTCGACTATAACACACTGACCCAAGGGGGTTTGATACACGAATCACAAACTCGATGAGACTCAACGAGCGAGTCTTCTTTGGATACTAAAGTTTCACACACATATGAATGAGTCCAACCTAGATCAATCAATGCAATCGCAGTAGTATCATAAAGAGTGAAAGTACCGGTGATAACATCTGGGGAAGAAGCATCCTCTCTGGCACGTATAGCATATGCTCTAGCTGGTGCACGAGCCTCCGATCAAACTGCAGTGTCTTTAGTTCCTTTCTGACTGCCACTTACATTTCCCGAATGCCTAGGTGGTCTGCCTCGCACTGACACATTACTCGGTTTGATATTCTGGGCCGTATTCTGCTCGGCTAACATCGGACACTCTCTAATAAAATGATCGACGATCCACATTTAAAAGCAGGACCCGATCACGGAATCTACAACTCCCAGAATGCCATTTACCACAATGCTTGCATTCAACCCGATCTGGCTGGACATTACCAACACTGGCCATCAAAGTAGCCCGGGAACTCACTAGAGGTCGATCTCGTCTAGACATGTCTTAAGTAGCTTTATGTCGGCCGAAGTCATCTTTGAACTTCTTAGATGCTGAATGGAAAGTCTTACTCGATGATCTTTTACGAGTGTCTCTAGCTTCTATTTCAGCCTTTCTTTTCTCTTTCCCAAGCTCTTCAGCTTTGCAAGCTCGTTCAACAAGTACCACGAACTAGGGCTACGGGCATTACCAAACAAATCATAACTTTACTCGATCAATTAATTATAATTAAACAAACTTATATAATGGTACGCACATAAGCACAATTACATATGCATAAAACATACCTATTTTACTAAATTCAAATCACAACATTATTTACTTATGAGATACTCAAGCAATAAACCCAACCGTATTTATATGATTGAATAACATGATTCAATAAACATCATATGAGTATATATCAACTTGATCAAAAATACAAAGTTACAAATATGTAATTATATATATATAGATATATAGATATACCTAGCTCATACCAATGTTCAGATAGATCCAAATAATCGATCAAATCAATATTCACACGAGTTCGTTTGCATGCACATAGCTGAGCTGAGAATAACTATACAGTATATACATCGCATGTCACTATGATCTTATTTTTTACATTTTGCCAAAATGATTATAAATCCTTATCAAACATAATTGAATACAAAACATAAACATAACAACACATCACTCATATGTTCCATGATTAATCCCATATTATTAAAACATTATCATAGCCTTTAATGCCATTACTCACAAGACCAATGTATACCTACTATATGCACCTAGACCATAACCGAATATAAGCTAAATAAAATCCATATCATCCTTGCATCATAATGACATAAATATATATATACCACTTGAACATAAAAAAAAAACATATATCTCAACATCAAACTAAACACAAGATAAAAGCCATATTCGTATGGCTATAATACATATAAGACAAAGTTTCCAACCCAAAACATGGACATTATCCATCCTATACATGCCTTTATACAAAATAAACCAAACTAAAGGTGTACCAAATAGATGATAGTGTGGTTGACTTTGTTTGACGATTTCCCAGAGCAGTAGCTTGACCAAAATCTATAAAATGAACATTGAACACCCACAGAGTAAACTTACTAGCTTAGTAAGTCTTAAGCAAGTTCTATGCAACAATTAAACATTTTAATCACTAGGTTTATGGCATTAGGTATAAATATTTCAATGTGTAATTTAATCATAGCCGAATGCTATCATTGCCCTTAACCTAAGCATTAGTATTTTATCACCATAAAACACATACATCTTCACAACACATAATTATCACATGTGTTCACATAATCCAAGTCAAATGAATACAACACACATAACGTTTACATATACTCATTTGAACACACCTACAAACACATCCAAAACTATTCCACCATTAACCTTTCCACTTATAGCCAATTCTTCAAAATGATGTATTTAAACTCAATTTCATATATATATAATGTTCATACTTAACTCAAATGATGGTATATCAACTTACCTCATTCCTTAATAATATAAAAGGTTTATACTTACCCGAGCTTTTAGCTCAATGCATTATAGATGTCTCACCTTGCCTGATTCACAAATTTTTTGTCTATAACGTATCACCGGCGTTAAGCCTGTTAGGCATCAAAGCCCGAAAATAAACACCGGCATTAAGCCTGCTAGACCAGAGGTCCGTGATTTAAACACCGGCATTTAGCCTGCTAGGCAATAAGCCCGATATAATTCACCAGCATAAGGCCTGCTAGGCATTTAGCCCGATATAGATCACCGGCATGAGGCCTGCTAGGCATTTAGCCCGATATAGATCACCGACACGAGGCCTGCTAGGCTCGAAGCCCGAATATCAACATCATTAACCATTCCATGCACATTTATTAATACCAAAATGACATATAACACATATACATATTTTTCATAATACTATCACATATCACACTTGGATAAACTTAATCACTTACATCAAATAAAAATTCAATTCATGGTTGTAATACTAACATTCGACCATTCCACATTTATATTCCCAAAATTTCCAAATTTCAACATTTGTTATACTACGTAAATAGTTTCCGACATATAATCGCTTAAAGACTTACCTCGACTTTCGACGGACAACGAAGACCGGCTATTCGATAACCTTTGCCTTTCCCCGATCCAAATCCGTTTTTCTTTGTCCTTGATCTTTAATTTAGCTTGTAAATAGTCGAATGTACAAATCTCCAAAAACTTTTTCTTTTCTTTGTGTTATTCGGTGGAAGAAAGCATGAATAAAATTCCACTTTCATGTTGGTTTTATTATAATATAGTTATAAATTATAAAATAAATATAATATAACCTTTAACATATAAAATAATACATAAAAACATGTTATATCACCATGTTGTCGTCCACTATAACTTAAAATGGGCATATTGCCCTTTAAGGACTTCATTAAAATAAAGCCACATCAATTAGCCATAAATCAAATAAAAGGCCACTTTTACCACTTACGCGATTTAGTCTTTTTTACTTAACTGAGCACACAAACGATCAAATTTTCATACAAAACTTTCACACATAATAATTCACATATAATAAACACCGAAAATAATATTCAAAAATTTTTTGGACTCGGATTCGTGGTCCCGAAACCACCGTTCTGATTAGGGTCAAATTCAGACTGTTACAACTCTCCCCCCTTAGGGATTTTCGTCCCCGAAAATCTTACCGTTAAACAAAGTCGGATATTGTTGCCTCATTGAATCCTCAGGCTCCCACGTAGCCTCTTCTACTCTGTGTCGATTCCATAGCACTTTTACTAACGGAATTTTATTGTTTCTTAACTCTTTCATTTCACGGGCTAAAATCCGGATCAGTTTCTTCTCATACGTCATATCGGATCAGATTTCAATTTTAGACGGAGAAATCACATGCGACGGATATGAACCTATATCTACAGAGCATCGAAACATGGAATACATTGTATATCTTTTCTAATTCAGAAGGCAACTACAATCTATAAGCAACAGGTCCGATACGTTCGATGATCTCATACGGTCTGATGAATCTTGGACTTAGTTTGCCTTTTTGACCGAATCGAAGTACTTTCTTCAACGGTGAAACTTTCAAAAATACCCGATCTCCGACCTGAAACTCAATGTCTTTACGTTTCAATTCAGCGTAGGACTTTTGGCGATCTGATGCAGCTTTCAAATCATCTCTGATTATAGCCACCTTCAGTTCAGTCTCTTTAATCAAATCAACCCCGTGTATCTTATTTTCACTGAGTTCGGTCCAATATAACGGTGTGCGACACTTGCAACCATATAGAGCTTCGTAAGGTGCCATCTTGATACTAGATTGAAAACTGTTATTATAAGCGAATTCAATCAAAGGTAAGTATCTTTCCCACGTACCTTCAAACTCAAGGACGCAACATCTCAACATGTCCTCAAGTGTCTAAATGGTTCGTTCAGACTGACCGTCTATCTGCGGATGAAAGGCTGTGCTATAGTGAAGTTTGGTACCTAAAGTATCTTGCAACTTCTTCCAAAACCGCGACGTGAATCTCGGGTATCTGTCCGAAACAATGGAACTCGGTACACCATGTAATCTCACCATTTGAGATACATACAACTCAGCAAGTTTATCGAGCGAATAGTCCGTACGAACTGGAACAAAGTGGGCTGATTTGGTCAGTCTATCCACTATAACCCAGACTCCATCTTTCTTGCTCGGGGTCGTAGGTAAACCGGATACAAAATCCATAGAAATTTTGTCCCATTTCCATTCAGGTATCATGATCGGCTGAAGTAATCCGAAAGGCATCTGATGTTTGGCTTTTACTTGCTGACAAACTAAGCACTTCGAGACAAATTCAGATATGTCCCTTTTCATACCAGGCCACCAATAGAACTGTTTCAAATCATTATACATTTTCGTGCTACCCGGATGTACCGACAATCGACTATTATGAGCCTCATTCAACAACATCTGAATCAGATCCACATTCCTCAGAATACAAATTCGGCCTTTGAAGTTCAAACAGTCATTTTCATCAACTCGAAACTCTGACTCTGCATTACTTACACACTGAATTCGTTTTTCCATCATATCTTTGTCAACTCTCTGAGCATCACAAATTTGTTGCAAAAACAACGGTCTTGCTTTTAATTCGGCTACTATCGAATCATCATCAGACATAGCCATATGTACGTTCAACGCACGAAGAGCAAATCCATTTCATTCATATAGTTTGCATACTTAGGATAATTTGTATTAGGGATCATTGCATTTAGTTTAATATATTTTAATCACAACTTCTCAACTATATTGTGTTTTTATTTACCAAATTGTTAAAATAATTTTACAGATTAAGTGACTTAGCACAAATACAATCCCTATGGAGACAATAACTCGGTACTTGCTTTTTACTTGATAACGACTATGTACACTTTCACAAACCTATGCGTTACTTTACTCAACCGTACAAATTCTCTCTCGTACTCGGTTACAGTCATGCGGCCTTGTTTTAATTCTAAAAACTCTTTGTGCTTTTGATCTAGGTACCGTTGATTAATGTATTTCTTTTGAAACTCGGTCTGAAAGAATTCCCAGGTGACTCTCTCCCTCGGCAGTACCGATACTAATGTATTCCACAATTGATACGTAGTATCTCTCAAAAGGGATATGGCACATTTTAAATATTCAGCCGGTGTGCAAGACAGCTCATCAAACACTCGAATCATATTTTCAAGCCAAAACTCGGCTCTCTCAGGATCGTCATCAACATTAGCCCTGACCTCTTCAGCCCCATGTTTACGAACCTTATCAACTGGAGGCTTATTCATTCTTAAAAGCTCGACTCCTTGAGGAGCTTCAGGTACAGGTTGGGGAATAGGAGGGGGTAGAGGTTGTTGAGCAGTGGATTAGTACGAATGTATTGAGAGAACCACTCATTCATCATTTGGAAGACGGCTTCTTTAGCCTTTCCTCCCTAGCTGCCCGTCACGAGTCTAGAATCAGACGGCACTATTCCTTGAGCGGGAGCAGGTGCTTTACTCTCAGCCTCATCAGCTATCGCTTGATTGGGATCCAATTTCTATATAAAAGCACATTTTCAAATGTCAGGAGTCATCACACTATCACAGTTTATATATTGCATGTATAGCCAGACTCTCGCACACGCTACGTTAGTCCTAGAATCGACTAAATCATAGCTCTGATACCAATAAATGTAACACCTCTCACCCGTATTCACCATCAAAATAGGGTTACGGAGCCTTACCAGACTTACAACACTTATAAACATACATTTCATAAACAAATTATCAACTCAAATCTCATTCAATCATACTCAATCAAAGTGTCCCTTAAATGAGCCTACGAGGACTTAAACATACATTAGAAGTGGATCGGGACTAAACTGATAACTCGGGAAACTTTTCCACACTTAGAAAGTTTTTTCTCAAAACAGGGGACACACGCCCGTGTGGCCAGGCCGAGTGTCTCACACGACCACCAGACACGCCCATGTCACAGGCCGTGTGAAAACAGGGGGTACATATCGACTTGGGTCACACGGCCAACCACACGCCCGTTTGTCTAGCCCGTGTGCCTTTCGAAGTGGCCACACAAGTCCGTGTGCTAGGCCGTGTGTTAGGCCGTGCAAAACCTTTAGGGTATACTGACTTTTGCAACACGGCCAAGTCACACACCCGTGTGTTAGGCCGTGTGCCATTTAGGGGGTATACTGACTTGTACCACACAGTCGATCACATGCCCGTGTGTGAGACCATGTGGAGCATACTTACTTCATTTCAATTTCAACACCAGGGGACACACGGTTGTGTATCATGATTGTGTGTCACACATGGCTGAGACACACGCCCGTGTCTCTGCCGTGTGGACAAAAATAGGCTATTTACCAAGCCAATTTGCAACCCATTTTGCACATACCTACACAAGTACAAATGGTACCAATTCAAGGCACTAATATACATCCAAATACCATCAATACAATTTAAAAATATGCTACAATTTGCCATCTAATTTTATACCTAATTCACATATTCAATTAAATCAACTAAACCATTACATACATGCATTCTCAAGCATCAATTCTCAAACACATAGCTTCCCAAATTACCTAATATTATCAAGCATTATAAATTCAACTTCAACCACACAATATAGATTAATTACCAAACTCAAAATAGAACCATTTGCACATTTATAAACATCAACAATTTCATTATCATAAGCCAACTCAAATGGCCCAAAATACATGTTCATCATACATACCAAAATGACTCAAGCCTATACATGCCATATACCATATATACACAACTCAAAAATACCAAGTAGATGGTTGGATAATGTGACGTAGTCTCTGACGATCCTCGAATCTGAGCTAGCTTTGAATTCACTATAAAACACGGGAGAAACAAACAATGTAAGCTATAAAGCTTAGTAAGTTCGTACTAAATATACTCAACAATTCATAATACACAAATCATCAATTTGAACTAATTAACATCTAAATCATGATAACCAACAAACCATCCTCATACTTACTCATGTGCTTATATACAAATTCATAACTTCTTCTATTTGGATTTCTTAATTTACATGTATGTACCTGCACAAATTCATAACGAACTCATACCTTTTCGTAATACTGTCGAATACTCGATATCTCGCACACTAAGTGCCAATGCATAGCCGAAGCAATTATAATCTCGAACACTAAGTGCCTTACATAGCCGAAGCTATCTTGGTCTCGCACACTAAGTGCCATATATAGCCGAAGCTATCTCGAATCGCACACTAAGTGCCATATATAGTCGAAGCTATCTCGAATCGCACAGTAAGTGCCATATATATATTCGAATCATCGTCAACCATGACTATAATCTCATATATACAATTTATGCAATATCAAAGCATTAAAAGCATAATTATAACAATGCTTATCACATACGAACTTACCTCAGAAGCTAAAATGGCGAATCGAGTCGTTTAGTCGATAACCTTATCTTTTCCCCGATCCAAGTCCGTATTTTGCTTTTCTTGATCTAAATATATTCAAGATTAACTTATTCAAACATATATTCATTCAATTTAGGCCAAAACATACTTTAAGGCACATTTTCACTTTTACCCCTAAACTCTCACATTTTCACAATTTAGTCTTTATTTCATAAAATCACAAATCCATGCAATTTAGTCACCACCCATGCTATCCAAATTTCTCTAGTACTCATATTAGCCCATATTTCTCATTTATTTCACATTTTGACCCCAAATTTTCAACATTTCTTAATTTAATCCCTAACTTGCATTTTCACTAAAAATCACTTTATAAAACTTGTATAATTCACAACAAACATTCATAATCTATCATCAAACATCAAAACAAACATGTATTCACCAATGGCATCATTCAAAATCTTTAATAGTTTTACAAATTAGTCCCTGGACTAGCTAGACTAAGCTGCAATGATCTTAAAAACATAGAAATCATTAAAAACGGAATAAAAATAGATTTACAATTGAGCAATGCAATGACCGAGAACCCTAAATAGCTTCCCTGGCTTCTTATTTCCTTGAATTTTTGGTTAAGGAAGATGATAATGGATGAAATTTTGTTTTATTTTACTTATTTTAACTTTAATTACTAAATTACTTAATTAACCTTTAAAAACATTAATAATTACACAAATACCAAGCTATTATCATCCACTATCATATATTTGGGCTATTTTCCACATAAGGACCTTCTCTTTAAGGTTCTGTAGCTATTAGACACCTTTAGCTATTAGAACACCACTTTTACACTTTATGCGATTTAGTCCTTTTTATCAAATTGACTAATCAAACGATAAAATTTCTTAACAAAATTTTCACACAATCATTCAATCATGCTGTAAACATTTAAATAATAATAAAATAAATATTTTGACCTCAGATTTGTTGTCCCAAAACCACTATTTTAATTTGACCAAAAATGGGCTGTTACATTCAAGGAGGTTGAGGTTAAGTATTCTCGATTCTATCTTACTATTCCATTGATTACTATTTATCTACATTCTTGTTAGAAACTTTGATTAAAGAATGGCTCCATGTAAGAGTGAGAAAACTACAGTCCAGAAAACACCGGATGTTTTGGACCTAAAACGGTTCTATAATCTAAATATGGAAAAATATTTTTTGGAATTGTAACACCCCAAACCCGACCTAGATGTTATTTCCAAATCTGGCGTGTCAGGTTGATGTGTCTTTCAAAAATTGGACTTGTTGGGAGAAAACCATTTCCGAGTTGAAATCTCTTTGTTAAAACTCAAAACATCTTAACCATTTACTAACCAATTAAAACGTCTTTACTTTAAAAACATTGTTTGTTGCGAAAGCAATATCCAAAATGTTGCGAAAATGCGATGTTTTGAAAACATTTAATCTTTTTGAAAACAAGCGTTCTATCACTATCAGTTAGGTATCAAATAAATAAAGCCAAAATAACATAACTGAGGTTTAAGAGTCCTTATTACAGAATCAATAGCCCAATATAAAATAAATATATAAGTCTAAAACAATCATCAGCAAACGTGTGGCCACCTCCGAGTCCCTCGCGGCTCCAAATCGTCTAAAGTGAGGGATTACATGCATGATTAAAAGAAATGGTGAGTTTATGAAAACTCAGTGTGTAATCCCCTATAATTTAGTCAGTAATATAAGCGATAATGATGCAGGCACGAGCCCTTTTGATTCTGAGAACAATGTGGGCTTTAACCCAAAACAGTAACAGTGTAGTGTGGGCCTTAGCCCATTACAGTATCAGAATTAAAAACAGAATACATGTGGCCCTAAGCCCAATATAGTGACAGTATCAGTATAAAAAATGCAACAATGCAATCATGCAACCCATCCCAATCCAGCCAACACACCACCCGTACCAACCAATACACCATGTGGGGATTAAATCGACCCACCCCACCAACACACCAATATTAGCACCGATTGCGGCACTAATCTGTATCGCAGTAAAGCTACCAGTAATAAACAGAATGGCTACAAGCCATAAACAGAATGGCACAACGCCATGAGTACAGTAATATGATTGGCACAAAGCCATCAGTAGTAGTATTATGATTGGCACACAGCCATCAGTAACGATAATATGATCGGCACAGAGCCATCAGTAGCAGTGATATAATCGGTACACAGCCATCAGTAACGGTAATATGATCAGCACAAAGCCATTAGTAGCATCGCAGCAAAGCTACCAGCAACGGTATCGCAGTAAATCTGCCAATAATAGTATCGCAACAAAGCTGCCAATAACAGTATATGTTGCAAAGCCACCAGTAACAGTGATCGTGGCAGAGCGGCCAGTGCAGTACTTCCTCCATAACAGTATTCCAACCCCATGCAGTATGTCGTGTATGCAAAATGCCATGCTCAAAATCAGTCATACAAATCACAGACAAATCAGTCATTTAAATCACAGATAGATCAGTCATTTACGTCACAGACACATCGATCATTTACATCGCAGACAAATCAATCATTTACCCTCGAGGGGCAAAATAGTCATATTACCCTTTGGGGGTATATCAGTCAATTCACCTAACAGAGGTGTTACAGTCATTTTACCTACAGGGCATCACGGTCATTTTACCCTACAAGGGTATTACGGTCATTTTACCCTATAGGGGTATTACGGTCATTTTACCCTACAGGGGTATTACGGTCATTTTATCCTACATGGGTATTACGGTCATTTTACCCTACAGGGGTACTACAGTCATTTTACCCTACAGGGGCATTACGGTCATTTTACCCTACAGGGGCATTACGGTCATTTTACCCTACAGGGGCTGTAACGCCCCAAATTTGGGCCTAGTAGAATTGGGCCTATTAAGCCTTGGGCGTAGGAGCTTTTAAAATTTTTGAGAATATGAGAACGGCAATAAAGCAAGTTGGACTTATTGGGTAAGTGATTTTGGAAGGTTACAGAGCTTCTATGAAGTCACGGGTTCAAGTTTGGCCATAGGAAAAATTTTGGTTTTTGACCTTAAAGTGGAGAGGGCTGTAGGAGGCAGGACTTAAGTAGGTTTGTG